>JAIFGZ020000169.1:0-1200000 GCA_019925245.2 Oryza australiensis
CAATCGATTTTCATTTGTGCCAAACCGAACTATGCGTAGGAAAAAACCGAGCGAGATCTCGTTTTAAGCCGGTGCCCGCTAAGGAGTGAGAGAGAAATATCACGAAATTCTTGCAAGATTATGTGTTCACAGAAGTTTAAATCCTTGAAAGGATTTTACTCTCGTTGAGGAGCTCATAATGGTGGGTCTTTTCCAACCCTATCCTCTTGAGGTTGCACAAATGTACTTCTCCTTTCACTAAGGGTATCTTTTCCTTTCGAAGGTGAGATCCGACCTTCAAAACTCCCTCGGCACACCACAAATAAATTGGTGTCTCGATGTTGACTTCTAGGCGTATAGGTGTCCTCAACCACCAAAAATAACAAAATGCACCAAAGATTTCTTGGGGATGAATCGATTGTTCAACAAATCTTTACGAAGTCAACACCAAGCATTCAAACAAACTCAAATTAACCACTCACACACACATGAAATCGAAGCTTGCGAGATCGGTGAAGAGGAAGAAGTGAGAAGGCAAGGCTCAAAATAAATCTCAAATTAACACAAGCCAAAGACATATTAGGAATGGAGCAAGCAACCTTGATTTGGGATCGAGCGCTATTTATAGCCACAACCTCGGATCTACCGTTAAGGCAAATATTTTATTTTGGAAATTCGAAAATCATTTTTGGACAAGTTCGAAAACACTAGTACCAAGATTCAAGAGCAAAAACTTATTTTCGGAAAATCCAAAAAACAAGTGTAAAAATCACTTTAGTACAAGTTCGAAAATGACCAAATCCAATACTTCCATGCACATTCATTTTGGATATTTGAAAATCACTTTAGAACAAGTCCAAAACGACCGGTACCAAATTTCAGCTCATAGCCATTTTTGGAAATTCCAAAATAACTTTCGGACAAGTCTAAAAATTTTAAGTACCGAACCTCAAGTGCATAACCATTTTTAAAATTCCAAAGATAACTTTTAGACAACTCGAGAAATTTTTAGGAGAGAAAATCGAATGAGAACCACTTCAAAAAAATATTTTGAGCAATAAACTCATCCTAGACATCATGGCGGCATCCCTTTTAATAGTACAACTTTCCTACCAACTCAAGACTAAATAGAAAAGTTATACCAATACGAATATATTTGTGCCATCTTCTTTCGTTGATCAATGCTAATATGAAATTTGGCTTGATGTTCATCAACAAACCACATTCCCTTGATCTTTTGACATTTCATCTTGAGCTTATTTTTCAAAGTTGATCCTCAACAACTTGTAACATCCTATGACCTCGAACGATTCGTCGGTATTCGGCCAAGCACTTGCTCCTTCACGCTACATTGGGTCCTCCGGCGCCAGCCTTTGCTTGTTCTCCCATGCATGGTCCATCGTGTAGCCAAGTCTTGTCATCCCTTCACCGTCTCTTGCCATCTTAGTCACTTGTAGCCTTAGATCACAATGAAACCTCTTTATATGACATCTTCATCTTTATCGGCTCTTCATCGGACTAATCCCTTGCTTATACACTCAATAAGCGCATCGTCCATTAACCAAAACCCATTAGGGGCACGGATGCTTTTCATATATGTGTTTTGCGAGGTAAAAGTCAATGTTGAAAAAACTACATTAAAACATGATAAAATTAATGAGTTTTAAAATTCAAAATTGGTCATGGTTGATTTTTTTAGGGCAAACAATGAGGCCGATGTTGATAGCCCTTCTTGTAAGCTATGTCTACGTTTATAATTTATAACTAATTTAGTGGTTTTTTGTTGCTGTATTTTCCTTAAATATTTTAATTCATTAAAAGTATATGAGTAAATTTTACAAAACTACATGACTTTAACCGAACTATCGTAAAACTACATATTTAAGTCGGTATATCACAAAATTACAAATTTAACAACAAATTTATTACAAAACTATAGATTTAAGATAAAGTACCATAAAAATATTAATTTAGTAATAAAATTATCAAATAACTATAATTTTAGCACCAATTTAATCACGAAACTACAACATTTGGCTTGAAGATAATATTAGTGCTAGAAATATGTAGTTTTGTGATAACATTAATGTTAAATCCATACTTGTTATACTTCGTATTAAATTTATAGTTTTATGATAAAATTGGTGCTAAGTCTATAGCTTTACAATACAATATTTTAAATATGTAGTTTTGCAATAGTTTGGTCGAGTATATGTAAGTTTTATAGTAAAATTTACTCAAAGTATAAGTATACAAGTCTTACTAGAAATCTATAATCTATAACTATCTATAAAGCAAGTGTTTCCACCCAAAATTTTGTTGTGCACGGCTATTTTACGAAAATCCCTCGAGTTTTCAAAATTGCAATCCACCTAACTTTTAAAAAAATCGGTTATACGTACGATAGAGCTTATCTTAACTACTTAAAAATCTATAACTTTTCGATCATCAAATCGTTTTTCGTCCAAATCTATAAAATTTCCGATCAGTATAACCTCTCGCTCCATTGTTGCCTCGCTTTCTCCCTCAAACAAGCGAGCACGACTCACGTGCCTCCCTGCCTCGCGTGCATTGCCCTGAGCGGCGGGAGCACACGCTGGCTTGAGCTAGCGCGCCACCGTCGAACAAGGGAAAGCGCTGTGAGCGGGGATGCCTCCTGACGCACTCCTATCGTCGCGGCGAAGGCATGGCCGAGGCCCCATCACCTTCCGCGTGAGGACGGGGAGGAAGACGACATCCTGTAGCTTTTGGCGATTTTATATTTTAGCCTCATATTTATGGTAAATCACGGACAGGTCCTAGAGTCTATATCGGGCCTCATTGGTGTGATGTTTGACCATAGTCAAGTGGGGTAAGCAAATTATAAGGAGATGCAAGGTTCGCACGCATGTTAATAATAACATGCAACTTATCATATTCATCAATATACTTTTCTAACTAATAATATCCGAGTCGTAAATATTTTAAACTTTTACCAAATTTTTAATCGGTTTAAAGTATCGGTAAGTCAATATCTATTTTCATTGTATTTTTGACTTAATTTGATGAAATTAAATTAACTTAGACTATCTATACGATACTATTTTTTAATCAAGGTCCACGGTATACAAAGTTTAAAGACACTCTTGCTTTTAAAGTTATATATATATAACTATCTCTAAAGCAAATAGCGTTTTATTCAAAATTTTCGTCCGTCGATTATTTTGCAGAAAACCCCTTGAGTGCTTATAAAATTAACTCGCAGTCCCAATGCTGAAAATAAAGGGAGAGCTTGGATGAAAAAAGACCTCTCGTCCTCTCTTCCGTCCCATACGCGTCGCGCCCCGCGCCGCACTGCGCTCCTCCGTCGCCGCTCGGAGCTCCGCGCGTCGCTGGACCTTCGCCCTCCGTATGTTTTTCCCTGCGTCGTCGTCCCGTTACAACGCACGGGTATGTGAATTAGTAAGTATACAAGTCTTACGCTAGAATTATTTTTATTGTTTCGTTATTCTTTCATGGCTAATTGTTATTAGCCGTAGAACAACCAATCAAGAATAAAACGAAAAATCTGTGCCAAGCCCACCTGACTTTTTGTTTAGACTGTCCTATAGTTGAACCCATCTAACTTTTCTGGGCCTGATGCCCTGACCGATTTCATTGTGCCCTCTTGCAACATCCAAATCCTTTACAGCCCATGTACGAAACCGAAGCACTCGCCCATGTACCACTGTATAGACCATTTTAGATGGACGATGGCAGAGCTTTGAAATTCGTTCTCGCCCGGTTGCACATAAAATCGTTCTCCATGGATTTTTTAAGATAATGGAGTAATACAAGGGAAAAGTAGATAACGTAGTATACTTTGTAGTACTAGCACACAAAGACAGGCAATACAAAAACGTACTCCCTCCGTCTCAAAATATAGGTACCAGAAGGTTTTTTTGGAGAGATTAAGGATTAGGTATAAAGGTCAAAATACCCTCGAAACAAAGTGGAGTTGGTTGGCGATGACGTTGATGAGGGTAATTAAACTTGTGTGTCTTTTTGCTTACAGTAGTTGTATTTTGAGACAAAATTTGAATAGCTCGGTAGTTGTATTTTGAGACGGAGGTAGTATATATCATCTTAGAACGCGATCACGTGCATCGGGTTCGGATATACTTGCTCCCTGGGCTATATATGAATGCATACAACTATACAATACAAAGTAGCAAGTACACGGCTCGGTCGATCTCTGCCCCTCTGCGTTCCAAGGAAACGAAGCCTTCGCAGTACGGCAAAATCACGACACACTCCCTACGGGTGTACAGCCGGCCTGGTTATTGCCTCCCACCGTGCCGCGAGTCACGTAGGTAGTACGGTTCGCCGAGGCTACGCCTCCTCTCGCCTCGAACCGCCACTCAATATCCGCCGACGCCACACGCCGGCGGCTGCTAGGACACAACCGGGCGCCGCGAGTAAAATGCACTCTCCACGTCGCGTTCGGCATCTGCGGCGCGTGCGCGTGGCGCGTAGCCGTGCGGGGCGCAATGTTACAACTACAAAAGATCAATGACGGTTGCTCTCATCCTTTTTAATGGTTGTCACGCATATACATATATATAAATACACAAAAGATAAATGAAAGGTCACACATATCTCATTTGCCCCCATTCCATTCTCTCAATTCATTCTATTTGCAACACATTATCAGCGCTTTGCTCGTGAAGAAGAAAGCGAGAAAGGTAGAACAACAGAGAGAAAGAAACAAGATTGAAAATCAAGATCACGGAGAAGGTAACAATGCCTCGTGATGTATCTCGGCAATCTTTTCGTCGATTTGGTCTTCTTGATTCTCCACCGTGCCGACCACAATCAAAACCCGTTGAACTTCTTGCGATGTTCCGTTATCCCCTTGACGGCAGCCGGTGAACATCGGCTCGGTCATTACCATGGAAGAGAGGGGAAAAGGGGGAGAGATAGCGTCTTCGATGGCGTCCCAACCCCACTCCCAACGCGCGCCGGCGCGCCTCCCGCGTGGATGCGGCGGGCTGCGCCTAGCGCGTGGCGGCGGCGGTGCGCACGGACGTATGTGCGAAGCCATGCCGCGCGGCGCCGGCGCCCCCGCGTGGCGTCGGCGGCGCCCTCGGCGCGGCGCGTGGCGGCCCGGCCGGCGCGTCGGCCTCGCGTGGCGGCCCCATGGCGGCGGCCTTCCATGCGTGGCGGCCCCAACGGTGGCTTACCGTGCGGCGGCGGAGACTTCCTCCGTGCGGTGGCGGTTTCCCTGTGCTGCGCGGCGGCCTCCGTGCGGCATCGGCGTCCTCGGGTGCGGCTCGGTGTCGGCCCCCGCGTGAGGAGGCGCGCTTCTCCGTGCGGCGTGCGGCGCTTTCCGCGGCGGCGCGCGGGCAGCACGGCGGTTGGGGCGTCGGCGTGGCACCTCCCTCCGGGCCGCATAGCGGCGGCGCGTCCTTCCCACGTCTTTGCGGGGACGGCGTCCTCCCGTGTGGCGACTCCGTGCGACCATTTTCGCTGGCGGCGCCTAGGGTTAGGGTTTCAACCCTAACCTTCCTCTTTATGCATAGGCTGGTTTGGGGGTTGGTCGGCTCGGCCTATTGGGTTGCGGCCCAATAACCCCACAGCCATTTTTTAATTTTATTTAGAATTACAAATTTACAAATTAGCCCCTTAGTTTCCTATAAATTGCGTTTCGGTCCTCGAGACAACATATTTACTTCATGTAAATTGCAATTAAATCCATAGCAGTCTATGAACATATTTATCCATGTTAAATACAATTTACTCTATGCAATTTACATATTAAGTTTCAGCTTTCTATATAAGCATTTAATATTAATTGCAAATGCTTTGGGTTGATTTTCTCATTTTTGAAATAATGTATAATTTCTTAGCGATATCGACCATACACAAGGTAGTACCTTAGTACTACTGTAGTTTACTCCTCAAAGTGCATGACCAATATCTAGTTTTGAAATTTTGGTCTACACTTTTGGGAACAACTTTTATTTATTTTCAAATTGGTCATACACAAGGTAGTGCCTTATTACTATTGCGGGATTTTTATCCTCAACGTGCGTATCAATTTGATTATGAATAATTCAAGTCTATACCCAAGTGATTACCATACAATTTATTTTCATATTGATCACACACAAGGTAGTATTATATACTACTGCGGGTTTTTATCCTCAACGTGTGTACCGATGTTGAAAAATGAATTAAAAACATAGTTAACACCGTTGGTGCTTGACTATGTTATTCCACAAATAGAGAATATCTCTATTTTCAAGTATACCTTGATTAATTGCATTTCGCCTTATTTATTCAACATTGTCATAGAATTTTCATAAACTGTGGCCCTACATATGTAGGCACAATGGCTAACAAAGAGTTCGAGGCTCTCGCTCTTGATGGCCATAACTTTTCCCCATGGGTGATGGATCTCAAAATGAGTCTATCATTGCACGGAATGTACGAGGCTATTGCTCCTCCCAACAGAGTTTTCCATTAGTACGCCTCTCAAATATAATGCCTTATTCATTATACGAAACCACATCCATCCGGATCTCAAGGCCGAGTATTTGATGTAGGAAGGCCCACGCGCTCGTGGCTTGCGCTTCAAACACGGTATGAACTGACAAAAGCGATCAACTGCTAGAGGCAACAAATGAGTAGAACGATCTCCGTCTACAAGATTTTATATTGTGGGAGAGTTCAACCATGTTGTTCATAAACTCGGTGCTAAACGAAGTTTTGCGAAAGGAGTCAACTCATGCGGATAAAATTGAGAAGACATTGTCTACCATGCTTCCCGCTCGGATGATCCTTCACAACAATACCGTGAAAGTAGTTTCACTTTATTCGAGTTGATCAAAACATTACTTCACGCGAAGGGCACAATGAGCTCCTCCTTTGGAACTCCAACACGCAACCCATGGGAACTAAGCCTTTGCCGGTGCATACCAACACTCGGAATAAACAACCAAAGAATGCTACTCATCATAGTAATTCGGAAACTTCATAGGAAAGAACAAGCGCAGGAGACGGAGATAGCGTGAGTCTCATGGTGCTTATAAGGGATAGAATATTTCACGGTCGTATAACAAAAGGCATAACAAGTCAAGCACTTGTGCCAAATGTGGTTACTACAACCAGAGCAAATAAGCACCCTTAGCACTTTGTGGAATTGTACTTGTACGTGGGAAAAGGATGCTCCACTCATGGACATTCCAATCAAGGTGGAAAATTTGAAGCACACTTCAACTCCCAACTGATGTCAACATGGAACAAGATTTTCCACTTGACGTTCCTCGGCAAGATACCCCTAGGTGCTCTTACACCGCTCCAGTGAAACAAGCAACACCGAGGTACTACCACCACACGATGGGAACACCACTATTGAGGACAATATGCTCATGGAGTTCGTCTCTGGTGACATATACATGATCATCTCATGTAAGACATGACTAATATTTTCAAATTTGACTTTTCCATACTCACATTTGAATGGAATTTATTTTCCTATCATGAGTGTTAAGATATCAACAATATTGTTGGGGCATATGGCATCACCGCTATTTTTGCTCAACCCCAACAAAATGCTCGATTCATTCTGCAGTATAGTCCATATACACGTGCCAAATTAAATATTTGGCTCAACTATATCTCCAACTCATTGGAGGCAAGCATTCTTTGGAGCAGTTTGAAGTTTACTTCAACAAGCAAACACTTGCAAAAGTCTTCATATTTTCATTGGAAATATTATTAGCCTAATATCGTACTACCACATGTAGTATGTTGTCCATTACCAAAAATATCATGTATTTCATACATGGTATATATATATATTCTATATGAGTGCAAAGCCTTTTGGATTACTCAATCTATATAGAACCATTTGAGATTCTACCAGATGGAAAGGAATCTTGTTTAGTGCATCATTGTACCACTAAAATAATTATGAGACATTATGCTCTCTCCATGGGTATTCAATTGATCACGGATATGTTTATGTATCCCGATTCCACAAATACCCTATGATGTTCTCATATATTTAGTTGCATGGTTTTCAAATGGGGACTAAATACTAAGGAGCGATGATGAAAATCTTCACTCCACTTAGTGCAATATATATGAAAACTATATAATTGTACAAATTCCTTCCATATCATCAGGGTGTATTATACATACATCAATCCCATTATATATGTTGCGTATAAAATAATTTTCTCTATTGATCCCATCAAGATTTGACATATTTGCCTTGATCATTCTAACTTCGGGATGATGAGAAAATTATTATCAATTCTATTGGTCACAACATCCATATGAGCCACTAAATTTCTTGAAGAAATTCAAGAACATACATGTGACTCCATTTGTAATTTTATGGACCATAACGATACTATGTAATGCATATTTTTGCATCTACAATGTTGTCCTAAGTATGTGCCTTACTCATAAGGTACCACAAATTTGCCAAACTTATTGCTCAAATTCTTCAATTTAGAGCAAATGATCTTGGACGCGGGATCTAATCCATTTACATGGAAATATTTGGTTTTTAGGGACTACATCATTAAGTATCTTATGTCCATACACATAATGGTCAATTGAATCTCTCATTGAGAGAATCAAGCTTGTTGTTTGATGACCCAAAGTAGAATTACCATTTACCAACATCTAGTTGGTGCCATGCGGATTACATACCACATCATAAATCCAAATTTACCATCTGCAATCATACGGCTCCCTCCGTTGCGGTTAGTACGTGGAGATTTGGCTCTATAGCCAAAACATTTCCCATCTGCGAATCGGTAACGTTTTGCACGTCTTATCACCACCGCGTATCAGTGGGCATTGGAGGTCTAAACGAGGTATCATTACCGTCACTCAATAATACCTTAGATCTCTACTTGGGGATTCATTCATTGTCCGTATCTGAATACATCTTTGAGGAAGATTCCGGGCATTAGGGAAGATTCTTACCACACATACAATATAATGCCAGGAATCAAAAAGAGAATGTCATTATTGATATTTGATCCTCATATCCACGTACCAAAGAATCTGAACCAAGAGTTCAGAATATCTTATATTTGCAACATATTACAAATAGTTTGTCAAGTGCATTGTCACCAAATCGATTCCCGTTGAATGTGCCGAGAAAGAGTGGAGGTACCTAATAAAACCACTCAACTCCTAAATCTTAATAAGAGGGAGAAGTATGGTCACATGGGGATACAACTTCTTGAATGCATTCTCGGATTAGGGGGAGAAAATTCTCTAAGACAGTACATACATATCAACATCATGTTGATAGACACTATAGATATTTACTATCCAAAGCCTGTGGATGTTTACCATCCAAAAGCCCAGTATAACTTGTGCACAAATTCGGGCGTTGGGTCATTGGAACACTAACTCTTCTATTATGGGAAATGACATGGAGTTTAAAGGGTATATATTTCCACATGATTAATTGGTTCCATTGAAACAATCATACAAAATACTACAAATTGTCGACATACTCCTCAAAATTGCTATGCATCTTATCTGGATCCAGACCACAAGTCCTAGGTAGAGTGTTCAAACACTCAAATTGGGTCAACTAAAGGTGGCAATTAAGGAGAATTGCTTTCACTCAATAGTGAGGAGTCATTACCTCGAAATGACTTCTCCTCACAATGCATTCCCTATGGAAGCATTATGGATTTGAAAATTCATAAGGTGGTGAAATAGTGAGAGCTTGTAGCGCATGGTTTATGCGAGAGACCTAGCATAACATACCCATTGGTATGTGTGGAAATTATGTTCCTATATTGATAATTGACAGATAAAATTTGATTTGAATAGATTGGACTATAAGTCCCAATGGACTTTGTATTTTGAATCAAAGCACAAACCACAACATACATTTGTGTATAAATTAAGTCACTCTATGACTTGAGATAGTCAAGTTGATTGTGGTACAAGCGACTAGGTGAATCTCTTCCACGAAGGATGTCTCCCATCTCGATGATTTCACTGTGTGACCATAGTAAAGTCTCATTGGATTTTATACATCTTATATGGCACATATCAAAATAGGCGAGTCATCATATATGACGGAATTTGAGATGACACATTTGGGTAAGTCAAATTACGCTTAAGTCTATAGCTTAAGCATATACATCGAGTCATCCAATATTCAATTGATATTGTCTACCAATATCCAAATAATATTGGACAATTATACGTCCAACACTATTGATCATTCAATCCCTAAATATGAATCAATATCCATTCGGACCACAGGGTGATAACCTTAGTGCCATCAAAGCGCTTATGTATCTTGCATATCGCAACGGGCACGATATTGCATTTGCGGATACTTGCTATAGCTTGAAATGCGTAACTATAACACCTAAAGGTGGGAGTCAAAAGGATATCCATGAGATATCTATATGGCGAAAGGATCTTGATTTATTGCTATATGAATTAAGATATGATCATAGATGGGTATAAAGGTACGACTATCTAATCCCCATAATGCTAAACCATATATTGATGTTATTGTAGTAAAGTTCTCATGAGAGCCATTAAACTTGACTCTAGTGACTACTTCCACTCCTCATTCTAAAGTATTACATTAACATGTATAACTTCATTGAATGGTCACTTTTGGTTCTATCGAATCACTAGCCATTATCTTTAAGGATAATGCAACTTATGTTGCTTGGATGTAAACGGGTTATATATAAGCAATATCATTATATTGCCTTATATAAATGTGTTATTCTCACGTTAGTGAACATAAACACCTTGCAAAATAAATCAAGTGATAACTCCACGAGATTTATTCACGGTCTCTATCAATTTTCATATTTCGCAATTATTGAGATTGGTATGCAATGACTTTGAGGGTTGCAAGGTTCGGGGAGATTCCTCTTGAAACAATAACCTGTTCAAAACATCATATTATACTCTTTTCCTCTATGAGTTTTCCTCATGAGGGTTTCTCATAGAAGATTTTTAATGAGGCAATATCAATACAAGTTTTATATGTCGTATCTCTTATTTTTCCCTATCGAGGTTTTTATATGGAGATATCTTAGACATACATATGTCCTGTTTTCCAACGGGGTTTTAAGGTGATATCAATGACATATATTGTCCTCTAAACTATATATGAGTTTTCTCCTCCAAGGTTTTCTCATATTAGTTTACAATAAGGCGATAATCATTATGTTGTATCACTTTCTCCTTGTTTTTTATTGGGTTTGAAGGAGTTTTTAACAACATATCTATCAAGTATTTCTCCTTGTTTTTATCCAACATGATTTTTGAAGGATTAATGCTATTCATTGATCTCAAGATGGATTCGATCAAATGAGGAGTGTTACAATTGCAAAGATCAATGGCGGTTGCTCTCATCCTCTCGGCGGTTGTCATATACATGTATATAAACACACAAGAGATAAATGAAAGGTCACATATATCTCATTTGCCCCATTCCATTCTCTCAAATTATTCTATTTGCAACACGTAGGAAACGGTTGGGCGAGGTGGTGAGCTTGGTGGTGACCGTGACTCTACGAGTTAGTTGATTTTATATCACTGATATGATACGTTAGTTAATTTTATATCACTGTTGTAGAGAACTTGCGTGGCTGGGGATCGGATTGGGCCAAGACGTTGGAAACTTGAAATTAAGGAGGATCGCAACTGCTCGTGGTCGTGGGGCGCCGTCGCCGGCTGGTACAACTAGAACAGGTAACGGAACGACCCGGTCGATCGGGCCTAGTTAGTTGCCGTGCCACGAGGCGAACCGAATGGGGTTTTGTGCCGGTGGGTGATCGACCCGGTGTGCCAACCTGACGAGATGAGATCGTCCGGCGCCCGGCCGCCGTGCTGCACGTACGGCAGCAAAATAATGGGTTGTGATGCTGCCAGTGGCAGCAATCCAGACGCGATCTTCGCGAGACGGTGGACGCGGCATCTCTACTAGCTAGTACTACTAGCATGATCCCCTCTCTCCCAATTGCTCCATTGTTTACGCGTCCAGGAAGATCTTGTCCCGCTCCTGTTCGCTGCGCCGGCACGAGCTCACTCGCACCGGCACCGGCAGCCCATCTCCCAGAGTCACATGGTCGGGGACTCGGGATGAATTGTTTGTGTAGTCTTTGCCGCACGGCCAGTTCTTGGGATCATGTAGCCTGCAGACACTAATGGAGTGAAACCAATTCTACCTTTCCGTGCACTGTGTTTCAGCAAGAGCAAAACAATTGTGAAACCCAGCTGGCCAGTTCGTACTTCGTACCGCTACGATTACTGTCACCGACATGGCACAGCACCTCGTCATACACGGGGACTACAGCTACTGTGTTGCCACCTCAACGCAGGAGAACGCCATCATGCTACAGCGGTGGCTGCCACCGTCGCAGAAACTGCAAGAGCAGATGCAATCGTCGACAAAAACGGAAGCACCCGTACTACACCAGGAGGAGCAGCAGCAGCAGCTATAATTTAATCCCATTGGGGCGGGGAAAAATTAAAGAAATGCAGCAGAAAGGGAAGGAACGCACTGCTTTGCCCGCTAGATTCCGCTGAGCCATGATTCGTGGTTGATTAGCCCAATGATGAACTTACTCCTTTACCTGTGTGGTGATGATTCGGTGATCGAGTAAAATAAACGGGGATCCGTGGCGAGTGGCGCCAAACGGCCAAAGAGGTGTCTCCTCTCAACCACCTCGTCGGCAACTTGCCGCCGTGGCCTGGCCTCTCCGTGATTGACGTATGCGCTAGCTGGGGCCTCCGCTGCTTCGTCTCCGTGCGTGCGCATGAATGAACGCGACTGGTTGAGATGCTCTGATTTACCCTTCTTTTTTCATCTGAATCCCTGACATATAAATCTTTTATTCAGTGATTTAAAATTAGAAAAAATAAGTTAAAAAATTATGTTTCAAATGCGACACGAGACAGGCATGTTTATGGCAACTAACAAGAGGGTATTCGGTTTCAGTATTTTAATCGAAGTGAGTGCACGTATCTTGAAGAGGACAGGCACCGTCTCGGTAGGCTTTGGCCATGGCAGGGTTTAAGCAGAGGAGCGAAGAGCAACTGGCCAAGCAAGTAAGGAACATTGCATTTTATTTCTAGGCTCCATTTTATATGGATATATATGCTTGGCCTTTGATGGTTTAATTGGGATGCAAGGGAACATGCGTGGGGATTTTTTCGTTTATCCCACTTTTAGTTTGTTATTATTTTAAATTTTGTATTATCATATGAAAAAAACCAATAAACAGGTTTTTATGTGGATATTGAGGTTGTCCGTTTGCACGCCTACTGTTTAAGCACGTGTTATCCTTGTCAAGCATATCTTTATTAGCATGTACTTCATATCAAATTTTATATCAAAGTAACCCCTCATAGTTACCGTCTTCCATATAATTAAAGAAAAACCAGCATTTTTCATATATAGCCGTTTTCTGTTGGTGTTCCTTTTTCAATCTTACAACTTACTGTAGTGCAACACAACAAAACTAATTATCCAAAACTAAAGTATTAAGAAAAAAGGCAAAATTACTTCACAAAATGAAAACAATACTTACTGTAGTGCAGCACAACAAAACTAATTATCCAAAACTAAAGTATTAAGAAAAGAGGCAAAATTACTTCACAAAATGGAAACAATCAGGTTGACAATACGCAGGTGTTTACAAATAGGCAAAACAAAAGGAACGGTTGCACTCCAACGATCCAATTGGTGTTCCACATGCTGACATGCGTGCCAAATTACTTCGAAAAGTATAATCCAAGCCGTGCGTGCACGTACGAATTGTTTTGGCTCCATGCCCATTTGACTTTTGAATTTCGTTTGAATGCATCAGATATCCGAGGCCTAAGCATAAAACTACCAGGCGTTTCGTTGTTGGGACTTTTATTTTGTTCACACACATTTCAAAAACTTCGCCGAGGTATACATTGCTTTCATTTGGTCGTTGGCTCCACGTGCATTCGACTTTTGAATTTCGTGTCAAATTATTGTTTGCTTGTGTTGATGCCTTGAAGACATGAAAGCACAAACACAACAAACGAGTCAGTTTTGTAGTTGGATGTTTTAATTATTTCACGTACATTTTCAAAAAAAAATTGAGTTCAAGTTCAGAAGGCGGGTTGGCAGTGGCACTACATCTCCGAAAAGTGAACAGTTCTTCGGTCCACCAGAAAGTCTTGCCCATGTTAGGTGCGGCACGGAGGATGTCACTAATGCAAGAAAATGATATTTATAAAAAGAAAGAAACATAAATGTGCAAGCAATTTAATGATTTTGTTGACGTGTTCGTTTCAAAATCGAAGATGATACTGTTTTCTGATCCGGACCAAATCTCAATGATTGTTTGGTGCATCCAGAAGCAGCTTAGATTTAGCATGGCAATATAAGATACAAAATCAAACATTCGAGGTTTGTAGCAGTACACTGCCCGGTACTATTCGATATTTCGATCGATCTTCAGATAGGGCACACTATGAAGTGATTTTTACTGGGTTTATTTTAATTTTAAATAGCTATACTTCTAAATTATACCAAAGAATAAGTCAAATTATAAGTAGTATAAGTATATCCAGTGATTAAAAACTATACCATTAGATTAGTAACTGAAAATATTTTCCCCACAAAGTTGATTTTATACCTATACTGAATATATTTATGAGAAATTAATGATTAAAATTTAAACTCGAATATTTTTGAACTAAATATGATATATATATATATATAATTAAGATAACGGAAGGACCCGGTAAAAAATGCTCCTCAGGTCTCAGCATGCGTATGGGTGCAAGATTGCATCCACATACGCTTTTCATGGAGGAATTAATTTAGCATGCAGTTATTGAATGTGACCAACATACGTCAACATTAAAGTTAAATACGAACTCCTCCGTTGCTCGGTTGATTACACGTTATTGCTGCTTTCACAACCGGTTAATGAAGGTCTTATTACGGAGGCAGGACAATCAAGAGGTACTAAACATCATATTATTGTTGTTCGTCATCAGACAGAAATGTTTTTTTCTCTAAAGAAGGAAACACTTTTCTCCACACAAAAAAAGCAGTAGCAATCGCATCGAAGTGTTCTCATACTCGTTCGTCCGTACAAAGAACGCATCTCAAATGTATCAGGATTGAAGACATATCTTTTTCTTAGAGTAAATTTATAAAACTCTGTCGATGTTCAGATGGAAGCGGCTATGGTTGTTACAGCTCGCCTATTGCGTTGATGGGTAAGGCACTGTTGGTGTTGGCCACAGCACACGGGCACGTCAATCCTGAGCTTTACATTTTGGGAGTAGGGATTTGCACACGAGAGAGTGGGTATTTTCACTGATCAGTGTGTAGAATCCAATGTCAATGTCAGGTGAGGCAGCAGGCAGAGGATGGCGCCAAGGCAATGGCATGGAGTATCATCATGGTCCAGAGACGCCATGGATGGTTGTTGGTGCAGCTGTGTGCTGTGGATGGGAGCCATGGGAGGTACGGCGTCGTGTACCGGAGGGAGGGAAACGGACCGTTGGTGAGGTGGGCCCCTACACCCCAATCTCTCTCTCTCTCTCTCTCTCTCTCTCTCTCTCTCTCTCTCTCTCTCTCTCCCGTTCCGTGTCGCCTTCTTCCCCGCGACAGCTGCCGCCAATTAATTATTCTACCCCCATTAAACCACCTCCTCCACCTCCACCCTTCTTCTTGTTCTTCCCACTCCCCACTCCTCCCTCCTCCTCGCGCCCAATCTCCTCCCCCTGAATCTTCGTACTTGTTTACCCCGTCTCGTCGTGTCGTGCTGCCCACCAACTGCTCGTCTCGGGCGTCGTGACGGTTCTTCCCTTGCCGGCAATTTGGTGGAGGGAGCAGCGTGGATTGGGGAGGAGTCGTCGGCCTTCCTGGCCGTTCTTGGCGCGTGCGCGGGAAGGGCGTTTTGGAGAGATTCAGGTGGCATTCTGATCCGGCATTCGCGGTTTCTTGGGCGGCGGCGGCTGCTGCGGCGGCGGTTGGTGGCCGGGCAAGTCGTCACCAGTGCAGTGGCGCCTTTCCGCGGAAGCTTTTGTTTTTTTCCGCCGGCGCCGTGTGCTGCTGGTGTGTGGTGGGGATGCGCCTCGCCTTTTTGCCGCCTACGTGTGGCGTGGCGCTCAAGCGTCGGCGCAATTGCGTTGGTTTCTGGTAGATAAAAACCGCATCTTTTTGTTGGGTGGGAGCTCGGGCGAAGGTTCCTGGTAATGCCGAGCATCCGAGCTCCGGCTTCCAAGCAGACGGCCACGCTACAGGTAGATAGATCCTTCTGCAATGGAGGGGATGGAATGGAGTAATTTCTCGCAATTCTTTTTTGTTGGGATGATGTTACTTACTCTGTTGATTTGTAATCATGTGTCCCTCTGCAGGTGGCTGTCAAGTGCAGGCCACTGACAGACAGCGAGCGGCGGCGTTCGCGGCATATCATACAAGTCATTGATGATAAGGTGCAGGCTCTGGTTTAGCAATGCACAATTAGTTGTGTAATTGGCCAGTTAGAATTTTGCCAGAATGTGATTGTAATGTGTTGCTTGTATGTTTTCCCCCAGAATGTGGTTGTGCTGGACCCTGATCTGTCCAAGGACTACCTGGAACTAATCCAAAACCGGACCAAGGAGAGAAGATACAGCTTCGATCATGTCTATGCAGGTGCTCCAATGCGGTACGCAGGCTCAGATAGCTTTTGATGCTCTAATCTGGAAATACTTTATCTGTTACCAAATGGGCTCAGATGCTGATTACAGCAAGTGCTTGGAACTGCACCACAGTTTGGAAATTCCTGAATTGTTCATAACTAGCATGTTAGGAAATGATGCCCCAAAAGGCCAAACCCCAACCTACTTCCTTGGATCATTAACTGCTAAATTTAGGAGGTTCTCGTGCTTTGTACAGTTGAAACAATACTGTTGGTACCTACAAAAGGCCAACGCGGAGTATTTGTACTATTGTTCAGTCTGGAGAAATCCAGTATGTACTGTTATTAGTGTTAGGTAGTCTACCTAACAAATACATACGTCTGGTTAAGGGAAAAGGACTGTAGTTTAGTTGTATTAAACTCCACAACCTAGATCTTCTTAGGAAAACCTGCACTGTAAGCATGCCTTGTACACCTATACATTAACTTCATTGCTCCAACCTTTAATACTTGCAACTCTGGGTCCCTGTCAAAACCAGTCATCCTGACACAGTTCCAGTATTCGACACTACGGCCATCTTAGATACACACGACCACTTGCGCCTATTGTATTAAGGTCTGAAAATTATGTAGTGTAGTGAGTTACCGCATGTGGTTATTTGGTGGACCATACAACCAGAGTGCTTAGTGCAGGAGTGCCAAATTGCTTGTATACTAATCTATTAGCCTGTTTAAAGCAAAATCCATCTGCAAATTTTGTAGTCAGCAAGATCCTGGCTGGAAACAAAAAAGCTGACTATCAAATGGTAGCAACTTATTCTACCATATAGCCTATCTTATCATTGTAGTCCATCAGGTCTACCAAAAATAATTATCTTTTCATAGAAATACGTCCCTATTTTTTAAAAAAGCAACAAAAAATTCAAATGGCGCTAAACGATTTATGTTCTATATCTGACCTCTGTCAGTCACATTCATATAGACAAGATGTACAAAACATAAACAATTGTTGTTTGATCACTGGACCATGTTGGGCTGATTAATGAAGACATGTAAATGAACATATGCTTTGTAAATAAATTTTAATTAGCTTATACATAATTGGGCTAACCAGTTTGTAATTGTGTGCTTCTATATAGTTTTGCTAACTGGTTTGCAGTTATGTACATATTTTTTTACCACTTTCTGCATTTTGTTTCGTTAGACATACATTATCTTACTGAAGTAGATGTTTTCTTGAACTGCAGTTGCCTAAAACTGTAAGTCTTGGGGCTATATAAAAATGGTTAAATTCTTTAGATCTTAATATATTTTGTTTCTGATCTTGAGAGCTTTTCAGTATCTATGTTTCCGTTACTGAAAAAATGTATGAGAATTACAAGATGAGAATCTGTTGTGTGCACACATATGCACCAGCTTGCTTGCTTGTTAACTGCTGGGCCCAAATGCCATGTTCTCTTGTACTCCACTATCACATTTTAAGATTGTGCTTTGATAATGCAATTACATTACTTGTGCAGGATGTTTATATGAATATATCTTCTACAATTGCTGGTGTAGTTCAAGGCCTTAATGCAACAGTCTTTGCTTATGGTTCTACTGGAAGGTACATGTTCACTGGATAGTTTTGTTATATGCAAGCATACTGCCTGCTGCACATATTGCTATTATCACACATACTTACAGCCGTAAATTTCTGAACTCTGAATTATCTCATTTGCTGCTATTGTTAGATATGGTTTACATTTGAAAAACTTGCTACACTCAGTCGGTATGACATGAAAGTGTTTCTTCTAATCAACCACATTATGTTTGCCTGAATTTCCTCTTAGGATTTTTCCTTTGTGATGCCTAACTTGAACTATTGTGAATTTGTGATATGTGATATATACTATATCTGCTGAGTTCACCTCATGCCTATTGTAAACAATATCATGATTATGTTTAGTCCATTGCCGTTCTTGTTTTGTGAAAATTTAAAAAATGCTAAAACAAACTAAGATCATCCTATCTTTTCAGTAAACTTGAACTTTGGTAATAAAAGCCTCTTTGGTTCTTTTTTAATCATGACATAATATGAAAATCCTATCTTTTCAGTAAACTTGAACTTTGGTAAGAAAGGCCTCTTTAGTTCTTCTTTTATCATGACACAATATGAAAAATATGACCTCACCACTTTACAGAGCTTCCTTGGTGAATAACTATTATACTATTTGGGCAAGTTCGTTTTCCTTTTTATGGGAATCCACGCTCATCATTGTGTCCATTAATGAAGTTTTACATATACTTCAATACTGATCTAGAAGCTGAAATGGCTGTTATTAGTATTACCCTCCATATGCATAATGTGAAATATTATGTTGTTTGTGATTGTGCAGTGGAAAAACTTATACAATGGTTGGAACCCATAGTGATCCTGGTCTTATGGTTCTTAGCTTTCGCACAATCTTTGATCTGGTAAAGAAGGATGACAGTAAAGATACGTTTGAGGTCTCTTGTTCATATCTAGAAGTGTACAATGAGGTAATGTGCAATATATATTTTCTTAAAAAAGTTAACTCTTAGTCATTAAATTCTCTATACTACATATAAACTTTCGTGAAACAACTCTGTGCTTTCTGAATTCCAGGTTATCTATGATTTGCTTGAAAAATCCTCAGGTCACCTGGAGCTTCGTGAAGATCCTGTGCATGGTATAATGGTTGCTGGTTTAAGAAGCATTAAGGTTTCTAACTTCCTCTAATCTGTTTAATTTTTGTGATAATTAGAAAACGGATACCTTCTAGTAGTAGTGCCAATTCTGGCATTTTTGTTTTGTTTTCTTGATATTTTTTGGCCATCCTAATGCTTGTAACCTCTTTTGTGCATGTAATATCCTCTCGTCATTGAGTCAATTAAGGAAGAGAGATGATTTTTAAGCTGCACGATTTAATTGACCTGCATGGTTTTTTTGTCCTTTCCTGGAAGAAATACTTGTAGATACCAATTCTTTCAGACTTGTTCAGCTATTTAGTAATCTTTTTCTTTTAATGATTAGTTCATATGACCAATTTCTGCCCTTTGTAACAACAGCAAGTGGTCTACTGTGTTTGCATGCCATTCCTCATCATATTCGTTAAAATAGGCCTAGTCAACATCCCATTCACCTCTACATATAAGAATAATTTGATGATCAATCTTTTATTTGCTTAGGTTCACTCAGCAGATAAGATTCTTGAACTCTTGAACATAGGCAACAGTCGGCGCAAGACAGAGAGCACAGAAGCAAACTCAACTTCTTCACGGTAATTACATATTGTGAATTTCCTTCTTTCCTTTCTGTAAGTAGATGCTGTTATGGCCATTCAGCTTTTGAAGAATTTATTGATATCTTGCTTAGCAAAACAATGCATTTCTGTCTGTTTAATGAACTGCTATTAAAGGAGTATACTTAATATCTTGATCTGATGTATCACTGAGATTCTGTTTCTACGAAGACAGCTGCTGTAGGTAGGACATAGTGCTGGACATCTTTACTATATTCTATTAATAAGATTTATCCTTTTTAATTCCAAGGTCACATGCTGTCCTGGAGATAACTGTGAAGCGAAAACAAAAGGACAATATGGTAGTCAGGTTCTTCGTGGAAAGCTTGCGTTGGTTGACCTTGCGGGCAGGTAATACACTAATACCCACTCCTTTTTGGTTTTTCTCATTTCACCCTGCTAAGAAAAGCAAGCTATAAAGCAACGCTTATATTTATAACAGTGAGAGGGCCTCTGAAACAAACAACTTTGGGCAAAAGCTTAGAGATGGAGCCAACATTAACCGTTCACTTCTAGCGCTAGCGAACTGCATCAATGCCCTTGGCAAGCAAAATAAGAAAGGTCTTGCATATGTTCCATATCGAAACAGGTATTTCAATTTTCAGGTGTATCATTCTGGAATCCATCTTTTAAAAATCTTAGCTATATGACAATGGTACTCTGCAGCAAATTAACACGAATCCTGAAGGATGGGCTTTCTGGTAACTCTCGAACTGTTATGGTTGCTACGATATCACCAGCTGATGATCAGTATCATCACACCACCAATACACTCAAGTATGCTGATCGTGCAAAGGAGATAAAAACACATGTCCATGTAAGGGGCCATTTCTTTTAGTCTGCATAACAAATTACAAGATGCTGTGTCTATGTAGTCATCACTATTCTCACCCATGCAAAATATTTAATTGGTTCTGAATCATACATGTGAAAAAACCAGTTCTTATGTTGTTTATTGTCCTGTACAGAAAAACATTGGACATCTTGACACCCATGTTGAAGACTACAAAAGGATGATTGACAATCTCCAGGTTTGCCTTACTGAAAAAACACAAACGAACTTTCTACAATTCTATTAGATTGAGACTTTATAGATATTTTCCATTGTGACTTTATAGATTGAGGTTTCTCAGTTGAAGAAGGAATTAGCTGAGAAGGAGCATCAATTAAGTGTAAAACCTACTGAAAAATCTGCAGACAGTGAGCTATCTTGGCTAAATATCTTGAGCCAGGAAACTGGCGAGAATGTTCAGGAACGCATTAATCTACAGAAAGCACTGTTTGAACTTGAAGAAACCAATAAGCGTAATCGGATGGAGCTCCAGCATCTTGATGATGCAATTGCAAGACAACAGGTTGTTTACTCACCTATTCAGTTTGTTGACAACTCAAAAATC
Source organism: Oryza australiensis (assembly GCA_019925245.2). Taxonomy (NCBI): domain Eukaryota; kingdom Viridiplantae; phylum Streptophyta; class Magnoliopsida; order Poales; family Poaceae; genus Oryza; species Oryza australiensis. Next base: position 21,340 of record JAIFGZ020000169.1, read on the forward strand.
TACTCTTTTACAAACTGGCAGCTTACAAGCCTCTTCCAAACAGAACTCTAGTTAATACCTGCAGTGCAACATCAATAAGGGAAATACTGGTTGTCACCTTTTGAGATAGCATAACTAAGAATTGTATTGTGGCATTGCAGACTGTTGCAGCTCTCTAAACCACATATGTTGTTGCAATAGCATCTGAGAAATTTTCTTGTAGTGTACAGAACTCTGATGAATTTGTGTTCAGGTGAAAGATAAGGATTCGGCTGTTCTGCAAGCATTAACATCACGGAGACAAGTTATTCTTGACAACATACGTGACAATGATGAAGCTGGTGCTGGCTACAGAAAGGTATTTGTAATATAAATTTGGATTGTCCTTTGTTTTTGGTTTCCTCAAAACAAACTTATATGGCAAACGCTATGTAGGATATTGAACTGAATGAGAGTCGCAAACGTCAACTCCAAGATATGATCGAGGAAGCTACCAGTAACAACGGCAACAGAACCTACCTCCACATTCTTAGTCAGTACAGACTTCTTGTGAGTAACCACGACAATTTAGTGTGTTTTCCTCATAATAGTTGATACTCCACAATCTGCTTATGGATAATGTGTATTTTAGGGGATGACTAATGCCGAGCTTCAAATTGAGATGGCTATGAGGGATCAAGTAATACATAACCAGAGGGAATCTCTAAGGAGTCTGTGGAACATTCTTTACGGAACAGGGCTAAACCAGAAACAGATTTCTAAACTAGCCGCGAAGCAAGGCTTAACTATAGAAGGCTGTCCTTTGCCTGTGTCAAGTCCTGATGTTACTACCCCACCTTCCTTTTCACCCCATGGAAGGCTATCACCATTCATGTCATTTCCTAGCCCACAATCACAGCCTTATTCCCCGTCTGCTTGCTTTGTCCAACATGGTTTCAGCACCATGTCTTATCTCAGAAATCAACATGAGACGCCTACAATATGTAGGCAGGAGCACCTCAGTTCTTACTACATGATGTCTGAGTGCTCGCCTTTTGATGGTGATGGAAAACAGAAGACAAATGGAAGGTCCATGCCATACTTTTCTACAGGAAAACCAAAAGAAATGTATAGCTTTACTCCTGGAACTGAAAGTGAGCTAACTCCCTGCAGTAAGGAATACCCCACCTCATATTCTGGCAATGGAGATTCTCGTATACAAATAAAGGTAAACAGTTTCCCCTTATACACAAAAATAATGATTGGAAATCTGTAATGCACGCGATCCCAAGTAGACACGGTTTTTCATGTAGTAAGAGAACCTAAAATGAAAAAGGTAGTAACATCAACTTACATAAGCATAGCATTCCAAATTGAGTAACTAGTGCACAAATTGACTTGCAACATAGGCCCATTTCCAACTCTTTTAACTACTTGGGAATATAATGGCCTATATCTTAAAGGACCAAAATTCTAATCTTGACTTTCAACTCAAAACTGAAACCGTCTCTTTCAGCATAAAATGGCCCTTACACTGCATCTTTTAATTAGTGGAGCTTTAAGGTAAAAAGAACAAAAAACAAATGTCATCTCAAACATAGGATATTACAACTACGGAATATTTCAGAAGGAAATTGCAACTTGTCTTAATCTGCAGGATTCCTGGTATACAGAAGAAAGGCAGTGAGGAAGGAAGGACATCATCAACACTCCTCCATTGCACATTATCAGGCCAGACGTTTGCCACTCTGAGCCTGTTCCTACATCTTCTGCCAACAGGCCCAACACCAATGTTACCCTGAGTTCATGAAAATGCTTCAGTTTAGATGTTAGGATATCAGCCAAAGCTGTGGCCTGGCCACGGCCATTTTGATCTTGATGCCTCTATGATGAACCCCAAGATGGCTCACTCCACCCTGTACAGTAGCTGTTAGTCTCCTGTCTTTCTTGAGTTTCTTCTCCTTTGTATAGTAGCTTTTCTGTAGGGATGAATCCGATTTTTCAGAATGCTGTAAGCATGTAAATCTGCTGTGATTGTAACCCCTTTGCCCCATCAAATCAACAGAATTATTCCAAGATTGGTCTCCAAACACTGATGAAACGAAATGAGTACTAGCAGATATCAGCATCACTCACCACTGTTCACATCAACTTTGTTCTCTCTTCTGGAATGCAAGGCATGTGCCATGTTAATTGTTCTTGCCACACTGATACTAATTGATTGATGAACAGGACAGCGAGCAATCTGATGGCCGATGGGCACGGGCATGTGTTGTGCATGGGCTGCTAGTTGTTGTTGTTGCAAGGTGGGATCTGCATCTCCGGATCATTCAATAACGCTCCTGGGCAGCACTCACCTACTCTGGAGACCACCATTCATGTCAGCTCAGGTAAGGTAACCACGCGCATGGTCCCGGCCAGGCCATGGCCATGCTCGATTCATTCATGCTCTCTGGTTGATGAATGCTACGCTGCAGCTGCAGCACGGCGAGCACATTGCAGTGCACCAAACGCCAAATCCACCATTGACAGCCAGCTGGGGCTTGTTCAGTCTGGCTACCTGCTCCAACTGAATGACTGACAGGTTAAGGCCCAGTTAACTTCGTGTGCACCACTGCACAATTGCTAAAACTTGGGGCCGTTTTGGATCTCTACCCTGTCAATTATTTGGTTTACTGTTAACATGGAGTCAAGTTTTTCTAAAAAAGAAGAAGCTTTTATTGAAATCAAGGTAATTACATGAGAGTCGTATAACTATGTTGATTCCCGGCCTCTATATGGAGGCAAATTGTGATACTACGATGAAGAATGTTCTAGATTGGTACTATCAAATTTACTATGGGCATTATCAATAAGTTGGCTTCAATTAGGATCGTACATGACTACATGATTAGACGCTTAATAACACTGTCGCATGTGTCACGTTCATTTTAGCAGTTTAATTAGCTGTTAGTCATCTTGGCCTGTCCTAGTGAGCTATCGTTGAGACAGTGAGATAGGAGTGTGATTCATGCGACAGGGTTTCTTCTGGGAGCTTCCAGCCACTGCATTCTACCCAGGTTGCAGAATTCAGACCACCGTACGTAACAGCGCGGCTTCCCTTGGAACCACGCCTTTGTCACAAGTGCCAAGGCTTCATTTCATATTTACATCGTGGTACTACTAATAATTTAGAGTAATTTACTTAATCAATTTGTCCCATGAAAATGTGATGGAAATTGCTGTGATTAGGCACAGATAGACCATGTTTTTATCTGATTATTTAGAATGCTTAGGCCAGTAATTTTTTTCTGTGTGTGTGAATGTGTACTAGAGGTTGGCAAGGGGGGGCAAATTGCACCGAACTCAGAGCTTGTAACGTGGCGATCCTCACACCAAAGCATAGTTTTTACTTTCTAGGCCTATGTCACAAACAATGAAACAATACGCCATCACTTTGTTTACTTTCACCTAGGCTTTAAACAACACAATCACAAGCACCCTAATCAAGGACATAATTGATCATTACTACGTTGAAAACGTTGGCCCAAGCATTAGTAAGTCCTACTACCATTTATCAACCCCAACCTTTAGTTCATTCAATGGATTTCAAACACCAGTTCAGTGGGGTAAGCTAACTAGTACTACATGATTAACACTTGGGAGATGGAGATAATTAACAAGAGGACCATATGAGGAGGAGGAGAAGATCAGAAGAAGCCATGGAGGTTTTTGATGGAGGTGACCACTCACCACCTAGAGGCTGCATGCTTTGGGGCCATTTCATCCATGGTCGCCTACAACAGTAGCAGGAGAATCTCTGAATCTCACTCTCTTGTTTCTTTTCACCACGATCTCAAGGCACTCCTTCACATGGCCGTGTGAGGTAAAGGGCCTTGGCTGGACTTTTCTTTTACCAAAGCAGAGGCCCATAAAAATGCACAAACATTCTGATTTTGAGTTCATTTGATTATCTGAAGGTGATTAAAGAGATCAATATACCATTCATCATTCCGGAGTTTAGACTTCAGAACTCAACACATGCAGCTCAAAGATAGGCAGCAAGTTCATGTCCACGCTTCAGAGATCTAATTGTTTTAGATAATAGAAATGTTTTAAGTCCCGACCTACACCATAAGACATGCAACCAGTAAATTCTTAATCAAATAAAAAGGATAAATAGTTACAAGACAAATTTCGAACTACCCTTGAAAAGAAAACCAGCTGATGGGCTAAAAGACCATATATATTACATCCACCATAGTGAAATACTCTTAAGTCTTTATATATCTAATAACAGTGAGAACACTGTAATAGAACATCATCATCATCATCGGGGTTAAGTTGTTAATCGCCGGTGATTGAGGGTCAACACTTTTGATCACACAAACGGAGCTCTGCATGTCCTAGCCTTTCCTAGTTTCTTTTCTTCCTTTTGAGCTGTGAAAGCTCAGCCTTTGTGGTTGCTCGGGTAATTTTCTTTACGCAGTGCCCAGTTGTAGTTGCCCACGTATCAACTGTTTAGCATCTATGCTACTAAACAGTTCATTAGCCATCGATAAAAGTGAAAGACAGAAAAGTTTATGCTGCAGAAGTGGTGGTGGTTGGTCTTGTGTGCTCTAGGTTGCAGTTTCAGACTTTTGAAAATGGTTAGACTGACGACTGAAATACGCGTCTCCCTCGTCATCAGATTAAGTCCCCGTCTGAGATGTCTGAAATTGATGGATAATTTGATGATTTAAAAAGTCATTTAAGGTATAAACAAACGAATTTAGTACTACAAACTAAAAAATTTGCTTTAAAATGGTATTTCGAGAAAATTTTGTATATAATTTTTTTCCATAAAGTATACAGTTTATGCGCTCAGAAAGCATGTAAATAAAAATCCAAATCTAGAATTAGAAAAAAGTTCCAAAACTGAAGCATCATTTCCAACTCTTCAACGTCCTCATGTTAAGTTGTTAAACTCTAGATCAGTGGATGTTATCATCGCTTCTCAGTATTAAGGTGTTAAACTCTAGATCAGTGAATGTTATCATCAATGACGTAGCCAGCTAGATGGCAAATTGTGTCATGGATTATCATAGAATATAAATTAATATTAAAATTTAAGTATATATGTTTCTATAATATAATAAATGTTATATATAAAGCATTATTGTTTTGGTTAATCACATCTAGTTACATCATCTTTACACCAAACCCTAGCTGCAGGAGTTACCGTAGTTACCGTAGCTAGTACTTGCGGTAAAAAAGAAGAGCCGGGTCGTGCTGGTCATCGCCAATGGCGAAACTCCCAGGAGAATAGAACAGCGAGGACGCTGGCAATCTTGGAACTACGCGAGGAAATGGAGATAGTTTATGCCGCTGCGATGCTGGGAATGGGCAAGCTCGAGAATTTGACTGTCCTCTCCTCTCCTCTAGTGCCAGGCATAGGTGGGCCCCACGGTGTCAGAGAAAGAACGGTGAAGCCAGCGGTAGAAAGCAATGATACGCTCGCTGCCTGCCTACCTGCTGCGAGTAAAGCAGTAGCACTACTCCTGAAAAAAAATCTGCAAAAGGAAAACTGTAGAAAGAGCAACGAATAATTACTCTCATGGGGTCTTATTCACTTTGATCAAGTCCTGAAATTGCAATCAAAATCAGTAAAAACTGTAATTGTGATCGGTAGTAATTACCGGTGCTGTAAAATCGTAAAGATGGATTCTTTCAGATAGGAAAAAAAAGCTCCGGCCAGTTCTTGCAAACGCCGATATGTACACCAAGGACTGCAAAATTAACTGCGGCTCTGAAAAAATTGATGAATTTGCGGACGGCAGCTCACGGTACTATTGCAGCGATTTTACTCCTTTTTCCTCCTGCAAGTCAACAATGTTGGTGAAGTTATAAAGCTGCTGGAAATGCAGACTTTACAGTAATACAATACTCCTACTGAACAAAACAAATACAACCATACTCCACATTTCCAGTCAAGATTATCGTTGAGGATTATAAATTTGCTCTGAATGCTGCCGCATAAATGTAAATTGTCGGTTAGTCAATGCAAGAGCTGCAAGCCTGCAAACTGTAGCAGCAGTAACTAGTATCCCTTTTGTCTTAAATATATATAAATATTTTTGCCTATAGAAATTTGAATAAATATTTGTTTAGATTTACACCTCAAAAGTTATTATATTTTGAAATAGATATAATACTTCTTTCATCCTAAAATATAAAAAATCAATATCCAATTGAACACATTGTTTTGACTATATTCGTAATATGAGAATACGTTTCTTTTTATATTTTGAGTTGTAAAATACTGTTTCAGGGCTATATTTATTTTGGAAAAAGTATAAAAATCCTATTACATCGATATATCAGATTCATCGTAGTATTATGATGTGTTTTGATACTGGTTTCTATTTTGAGATAAAGAGTACAAACCAATAACCGCTTGTCTAATAAGCCTCCAAAATACACGTAGCTGGAGTAATACACTCTTCAAAGCAGATACACTGCATGTATTTTCAGTAAAACAGCAGTATATCTGAATCACACACACCGTACAACACTGTTGTGCCATCCTGAAGGGTCAAAATTATTGGTGAAGCCTGTAAATTCGCCGGCTGTGGTCGTGACATGATGAATGCGGCGCCGGCAGCTTAGGCGGTTTTGGTTTTGCACGTCAATTTAAAGAATAAATATAAACTAATTACAAAATCGAATAAAAAATAATTCATAAAATAAATTTATTAAACCTAATTAATTTATATTGATAAATATTTAATATAGCATCATAGTCATTAAATTATAATTAGATTTATTAAATTCGTTTGTGGAATTATTTATCGATTATAAATGAGTTACGTCAATAATCTATATTAAATATTTACCTCCGCCGGCGAGCGAAGAAGCAGAGGCTGTACTCTACTCTACTCCGTAGCCGACCGATCCCGCCGGCGCCGGCGACCGCCGAGATATTGTTGTGGATTGGATGGCCATCAATGATCAATCTCGCACGTTTTTGTCCTCTGATCAGTTACTGCTCTTCAGCTTGGGAGTTTCGTTGTTGTTGCTGTTGTCGTTGCCGTGCACAGGAGTGATCTGCTTGTGCTGTTTCCGCTTTGGAATTTAGCGTGATTATTGCGGCGTAATGATGGTCATGTCCGGGCTTGAAGCCAATGAACTGCTCTGCCTCCAGTGCCATTATCACACACTGTTGTTGTAGCATCTGATTTGGCAAAAATAGAAATCAGAAAAAGGAAGTTGTGATTATACTTAGGGTACAAGTAGTATGTCAGCATTTTCGACGAAAACCGATCGGAAACCACAAAATTTTGGGATTTCAACATGGGAAAAAAAAGATTTCGAGGGAAATTTTGAATGGTTTTTTAGATTCTACATTTGAAACAATAAATTCGACAGAAATTCGATAGAACTGTCGTTCTGCTGGAGATCGGGTGATCTGCCGCTCAACCGTAATTGTGAACCGTACTATACTAATGGAGATGCTGCTGCTGGGTGATGATTTTCGGTTGCTGTAGTTTTTTGTGCAGGTGTCGCCGTCGATCTGCTTGCCCTACTACGAAAGTGGAAGCCTGACGCCGCATTCCGCAAAGCAGCTCGGCTGCCGGTGTCTCGCCGTTGCTGTAAAAGCTTTGCTTCTCTCTCTCTCTCTCAGTTGTTGCTGGCTCGCGCCGCGCCGAAGGTGCCACTGCCATGCTGCTCCCATTTCCATCGCATTGCATTCGTCACCCCGTGTTTCTCAACAGGACTAGCCGTTTGGTGCGCGGTCTATCTGAATCCTGATTTTGCATGCCATTTCTCAGAATGAGTCATTTTAAAAAATCCCATGATTTATGGTTAGTTATATGACACCTAATATTATATTATAATTCTAAAAGTTTTACAAAATCTTATCCTTATGTATTTTGAGCGTAGATGTGTTTGAAATTCTAAAACATAGATTATATATGAAATTTTTAATTATTAAGTTGTTGACAAAGATTGATATTTTAATTCTTTATTACTTATAAATTTTTGTTTAATATATGCTGGAAGTTATCAAGATTTTCATAAAAATAAGGCTTTATGAAATATTAAGATCATACAACTTATGTTTATATGCCACACATCATAATAATACTTGTGTTTTTCAACTTTAACTATTTTTAAAATATAAGGTTTTCTGAAATTTACTCCTTTACATTTGGATCCTTTACATTTGGATGTTTCATTTCATTATTATCTAGCAGTAAAGCAGTAATTCACTTTGGGGTTTATTTGATAACAAAGGATTGAAAGGTGACATTTATTTTTTTATCAAATTAATATATCTCTCGGCAGCTATATATATGTATATGTAGGACATGTTTCGGATGGTAAGAATCCGCAATAAACAATTTGCAAGAATTGTAAAATTGTGCACCTAGACAGTTAAAACTAGGTACACCAAATTCTATTTTGGAAGACTGCAAGAGCGGCCAATACTTTTCTTAGAAAAAACAATATATCTATCAAGAAACTACGAGCGTGCTCGGTTACCTGTTGCAGCCGGATCCGTTCCAGCCACTGGCTATGGCAGCGGCTGCAGCCCTTCGCTTTGCTACGGCTGTGTTGCACAGTCATAGCCAGCACAACTGATCACTGCCTATCTCACCAAATGCTCTAAAAATTAAGGTCGTCAAAATAAACTTTCAAATAGTGCTTGTTTTGTACACGTGCCATTTCCTACATATGCAATTTTGTTCTCCCAAATTACTTGTGTCGATGTCAAGGATCGACATGCGGAATCCGAAGGACCCCTTTTGGTTCCTAAGCACGGAAACGGTGAATCTTGGTTTAAACTCGCGATGGGAATGGGACAATGCGGTGAGGCGGGAAAAAGTCAAGAATGCGGAGACACGGAGGTTTATACAAAGTTCGAGCCACCGGCGAGTGTAACACCCTACCCCGTTTGGTATGTAATAAAAGGATGAGAATACAGAGAACAACGAAGGTGTTCTCCCCTTCTCAAGTCGGTGGTGGACGAAGGGTCACTTAGAGCTAGCTGTTGCTTAGGGGGGCTGGATCTACTCACCTGTGAGTTAGCCGATTAATCGACCAACCTGAGATTGAATCGATCAATCAACCTATCAACGATGGACTTGGTCTCCCTTTTATAATACAAGGAACACCACAAATTAGTCTCAACTTTCTCTACTCTCCTCCACGTGAGGGAGTGGTTTTTATCTTGTCTTGTCGATAGAAGCCATTCCATTCCGGCTCCTTCCCTTTGTTGCGCCATGATAAGCGGAAAAATGCGGTCATTTGGGAGTATGGTGGCCTCCGGGCCAGCCCTTCCAGAGGGCGGCCACGTGGCCGCCGCGTGGCCTGACTCGCCTAAGCCATTGTGGTGTAACTTTGACGCTCCTTTACGGGCAAGAGCGCTTCCTTTTCTCGGATGTCATACCTCGACATACTCCCGGCCCATATCATCGGCGCAGCCCCCTTGCGTTGGTCGGGTCGAGTCGGGCTCGGGCGCGTTGGACGCCATTTCTTTGAGTGTGTGGCCCCAGTCTTGGATGCGTTTTTTGCTATGGCAGGAAGCGGCCTGGTGACGCTGACAACCGACGCCGCGCGCGTGCCAAGTTTTCCTTAGGACGGGCGAGTTTATTTGGGCCACGCGCACGGGGCCCGTCGTTCAAACCGCCCGGCACTCTCCGTCCCGCGTAGTGCGCCCGGTGGGCGCGAAACCCGGGCATCACGTAATCCAAACGACACGGGAACCAAGGGGATGCGAAAATCGAAGGCACAGGCGAGGGCGCTTGCGTGGTAGTAGGGCGAATTTAATGCCGTAGAATCCGAGGGGACGGTGGTTGCTTATAAAAGCAGATCCGCATGAGGGGATCGGTTTCTACGCCTTCCACCGCCATCACCTCTCGCCATTCGCCCTTCGTCAAATACCCGCTCCCGCCCTTCCTCGTTTCCCTTTCTCTCGCCTCCGCTTCCTTTTCGTGCTTCAAAGCATCCACCTCGCGATGAGCCGTGATTCGCCTCTCGGGAGCCGGGAGCGTGCTTCCCAAATCTTTGGTCCGCACTGGCTAGCGAGGCTCGCAGCCTCTTCAACAAGTTCACCTCGCCGCGCGGCACGCGCAGCGGCGGTGATGTCCCGGAGGAGCGGCCCTACGAGGATGGTGTTCTTTGCCTCCTTCGCCATGGTCTGGCCAAGCCGCCCTTCTCCCGCTTTTTCCTTGACGTTCTGGAGTTCTATGACCTCCGGTTGCACCACCTCACCCCCAACGCCGTCTTCTACCTCGCCGTGTTCGCCCACCACACCTACGAGATGTTCGTGGGGGTGAGGCCCTCTCTACACCTCTTCCGGCGGTTCTTCCGGTGTGCAGGCGCTCCCCAGCACGGTTGGGTACTTGGCGATCCACCACGAAACGACAGGCGGCTCGGCACTTCTTCATCGACATCCACCTCGCTCCAGTGGGGAGAACGGGAGGCGTTCGGTTCTACACCGCCTGCGACCACCCGCCCGTCTCTCGCCGACGGGGGATTCTGGCGAACGGCAGGAGTCAAGGGGGCGTGTCCGCGAGCCGGAGGAGAATTTCGGACGGGTGCTGGACGAGGATCAGCTACCTTTGCTGGAAATTTCTGTCCGCCACGCGGTCTTCCGCGACTTCCGGATGAGGCGCATTGCGCCCTGCAGAAAGGCCACGCCCGCCTACATGTACATGGGTCCTAACGACGACATGCGGACTCCACGTGGGCGCCGTCTTTGGATCAGGACGAGAGGACCTCGGGACCACGGGTTCGCCGCACCCTCGGCAAGCACGGAGATGGACTCCACGCGGCTCCGCCTCAAGTTGATGCCGTGTGCGGGACTCGGCAGACGGAGATTCCACCGCACACGGATGGTAGGCGACGGCGCGTGGGCTCGTCGCCGCCGCACCGAGGCTCAAGGCGAGGGCGGTGGCGCCGATGACGCCGACGACCATATCCCGACGGACGGTGACCGCGGGTCCGGCCGGCTTGACCGGGTCCCTGGACCAAGGGAAGAGGAAGAGGCCGAGGAGGACCCCGCTCTCCCATCCCCACCACATGGCGGTGAAGCGGAGCGCCGCTCCCCCGCGCATCGGGGGCTCGCGGGCGCGGGCCCATCCCAGGGTCACTCGCTGGGCCGAGTCGGCCACAACGGCGACGACGACGACGGCGGAGGAGGCCCGGCGCATCCCCGGCGAGCACGTCGGCGGCGGGGACGCCGCGGGGCTTCCATCGGCGGACGCGGCAAGCGGGAGTCCTGGGCGAGTCCTCTGGCGGCTGCCCGCGAAGAAGAAGCGGGCCATCTCGGGATCCCCTGGGACTTCAACCCCGCCGCAGTACGCCTTGCCGATACGTGGATGCTCATTGAGGCCTTACATTTTTGTCTTTGTTTTTTGATTTCTTATTGTGTTCATGTTTTGCTTCCAAATTCGTGAGCACGAGCACTTTTGCCCAAGGGTTGTACCCATGGCGGCTTCGCCTCGGGCTCGGGGATGGGAGCGCAGAAGGCTCTGGGTGCCAGCCCTCCGGTCCGGCCGCCCTACGGGCCCGGGTCCCGGATCCGGTGCGATCCAGAGAGGCCCACCCACCATGCCGGAGCGCCGGCCACCCAGAAGCGGGCCGTGGGGCGCGCACAGATTTGAGTAAAGCGAGGCGGAGGGCGGCGGAGAACAACCCCGGGGGTCCCTCCGCAACAACCATCGCCACCGCCACAAAGCAGCCATCGCCCGCGCGCCGCACCCGGCGACGCCGCTTCCGCCTGCCACCAGATTAGCCCTACCAGGCGCCGCCATCGCAGAGCCCCCAAGGCAAGGAAGCGAAGCGGCTCCGCCACAGGGGTCTTCGGAAATCCCGGCCCTGTGCGGCGGCCCGATCCGGCCGAGCTCCGACTCCGAATCTAGGGCGCTCGGTCCGAGGTGGCGCGCCCGGACACCCCCGAGCCCCTCGTCCGGTCGCGGGGAGCGGGCGGGGAGGTTGTCTCCTGTGGCACTCGGAGGAGGCCAATGTGATCTCCACTGGAGGGGCTCCGGCCAGTGCCAGGCCTTGGCCGCCGGGAGGTTGAGGTGGCGCGGCGGGAGGTCGAGGTTGAGGAGGGTCGTCAGGAGCCGGCGGCCACGAGCGAGTGGAAGGGGGCCTCGTCCATAGGCGGGGAGGCGGCGGAGATCGAGGCTGCGCCGGCAGGAGCTCGGCCGGAGTGTTTGAAGACACCGTCGTTGAGTGGCACGCCGTCGACTTCAGCGTGTCGCCGCACGCTGGCGAGAGGGTCCGCACCACCGCCGCGGTTCCTTCCGCGACCTCGGGAGCGCGCCCGTGGCCTCAACGAGCACGAGCGCACCCGTGCGACGCCGATGCCGCCACCGCCGGACGCGCCGACCTCCGGGCCGCGAGGCCGGCTTTCGCGGAGCGGGAGAGGGCCCTAGAGGCGGCGAGGCGGGCGATCGAGGACCAGCGGCGTCGCCGGGCGAGAGGACTGCGCGCGCGGAGGCCAACGTCCGGCTCGGGAGAAGGTCATCGCCGAGCGTGAGGCCGCCGGTGGGCGAGAGGTGGCGGTCTTTGGAGGCCGGGAGGCCTCCCGATGCTCGAAAGTGTCCGGGAGCGCGAGCAGCTGCCGCCGCCGCCTCGGGCCGCCGGCAAGACGAGCTGGAGCGGTGGGAGCAGGAGCTGGCTACCCGAGAGCAGGTGGTCATGGATGCGCGAGCGTAGTTGCGGCCGGGCCGAAACTAGAGGAGGCGTGCCGCCGGATCATGGAGCCGGAGCGCACCTTGCGCTGCCGGAGTCAGGGCCCGGCCTCTGTCCGTCGAGCGTCTTCGGGACGCGCACGCGAGGTGGTCAACCGTACCCCTGGCGTCCCTACCTTGGGGGATTGGCCACGGACATAGATGAGCCGGCCGAGGGATAAAGAGGGTGCCTGCTGAGGAGGTCGACGAGGTGGCGAAGGAGTCATCACATTACGACTTATCTCGCCAAGTCGCGTCGCTTATCTTGGCGAGCTACCAAGCCCGTGACCCGGCTTCGACCCCTAGCATCCCCACCGAGGACTTCCCGAAGGCACCGAGGAGGCCGCCACGCCGCCGCCCAAGACACCGTCGACTCCATCATGGTGGGCTTTGATGGCACCCCGACGGCCTTCCGGTTGCTCTCGCGAGACTCACGGACGAAGACCCCTCCTCGGCGGATGCCCCCAGCGACCCACCCGGCCACTTAGGACCCTCTTGCTCCCTCTTGGTTTGTATCTGCATTTGTGTACAAAGACATTCGTGGTATTGTTTATAAAGTCGTGGAACTTGCCTTAACTATGTTGATCTTGCGCTCAGTTAACAAACCCATCGTGGGCTGCTTTTGATGATTCATTTGTGTATGCGGTATATGTTAGGAGCCCACGACCAACTTAGCGCCACGTAGTGGCGGTTGGTGGGCCCGAGCCTATGCTGCTTTGCTTTCCCGCAACGGTAGTTCAACTCTTAGTTATTGCAAGAATGCAGAGTGTGGTCCTCCGACATGATTTGTCCCATGTAGTTGGGGCTGCTCCGGTTTGGGCAGCATGCCGGCCGTTGGTTGGTGCCTTTGTCGGGGTTCCGTAGGAGCGAAGGCATAAAAAGGCGAGCGAGGCGCGGCAACGGAGGCGGGACAGGCGTGTTAGTTCGCACTCGAACCCCCAAAGCGTTGAGCGCCGGCGTGGTAGTATGCAAGCATCGCCGTACCCTCGACGCTCTTAGGCTCTCAGCTAAGGGCAGGCCAAAGGGAACCATTGAGAGAGCCGCATCCGTAGTACATGCTCCAAGACATGGAGGAAAACACACTACAAACAGATTTTGCAAGAAAAAATCATATGGAATTTAATGGAAAACTTATTGTTCATGCCACTTAGGAGCGGGTGGATGAACTTTGCATGACAGGCCAGCCGCACCATGCGGCTTATGGATAGAACTCAAGCGCAGGTGGGAAATATTCCACGGGTTCGGCAACAGTGTGCCGTCCTCATGGCTAGGCGAACTACTCCTGACGTGGGGTGCCAATAACCTTGTATGGCCCCTCCCATCGGGGATAACTTGCCTCACCCCATGCGCGTTGCACACGGCGCAGATCTCGGATCATTGACTTGCACGGACTCGGGCCGACTTTGCTTTGATGGTAGCGGCGGAGGCTCAGTTGGTAGCCGGGCGCGCGCCGCCCACGCCGTCTTTCCTCCAGTAATCCAGGATCGTCACGACGCATCTGCCCTTGGTTTGCTTCTGGTGTATAACGTGGCTCGGGCGATTCCTGGGTGAGCTCGGAGGGCAAGACCGCCTCGGCTCCATACACCAAGAAGAAAGGTGTCTCCCGGTAGCGTGGCTCGGAGTTGTCCGATTGGCCCAAAGGACGCGGGCGCTCATCATCCACGAGTCCCCATGCTTTTTGAGCACATTGTAGGTCTTAGTCTTGAGGCCTTTTAGTATTTTCTCGCGTTCGCACGCCCTCGGCTTTGACCGTTGCTTTTGGGGGTGGGCGGGCGAGGCGAAACGAGCTTGATGCCTATGTCATCGCAATACTCGCTAAACATGCTCACTCGTGAACCGGGCACCGTTGTCGGTGATGAGTGCTCGTTGGGGACCCCGAACCTTGTCGTGATGCCTCTCATGAACCGCACACGTAGAATGTTTGTCGATGACGCCGACCGGATAGGCCTCGGGCACACTTGGTGAATTTGTCGATGGCGACATATAGAAACTTGCACCCGCCCGTGCACGCTTGAACGGGCCGGGATGTCTGCGGCCCAGCACCGCAAATGACCATGAGAGCGGTATGGTGCGGAGGCTGGGCGGCGGTGGTACGCGACGTGGAATAGACATGCTCGACAGACGCACGAGGTCCGTTGTGTCCTCGGCGCGATGGGCCAATAGAATCCTTGGCGGAATGCCTTTCCCACCAAGGTTCGGGAGGCCGAGTGTGCCCCGCATTCACCTTCATGAATCTCGGCTAGGAGCTCAAGACCTGTTCCCGAGCAATGCATTTCATGAGCACTCCGTTGGCACCGCGTCGGTAGAGCGTCCTTCTACCAACACCTATCTCTTGGAAGTTCGGGCAATGCGTTCGCTTTCTTCGCGTTGCTCGGGCAATGACGTGTCTTGTAGGTACGCTCGGATTTACGAAATCCAAGCCACCTAGCGCGTGATGTTGGTCTGGCGAGGGCGCCGTGGCTGGCCCGCTAGATTCGGGCGTCGGGGCCGGCCGACCTCCGCCTCTCGGGCGGTTCTGGGTGCGCCGAGCGGCTACTAATAGACTTTCTTCAAACGCACCTGGTGGGGCCGGGCTCGCGCGGACGCGATCCTACATAGCTCGTCCGCGGGCGTTATCTTTCTGGGAATATGACGTAGCTCGAGGCCATCGAAATGGCACTCCATACGCCGTACTTCCTTGACATAAGCTTCCATTTGGGGGTCGGTGCATTGATATTCCTTGGAGACTGGTTTACAACCGGTTGGGAATCCCGAGGACCAGCAGACTACGGCGGATGCACACCGCTGCCACTCGCAACCCCACTAGAAGCCCCTCTCATACTTGGCCATGTTGTTGGTTGCCTGGAAGTCGATCCGACGATGTCTTGAAATACGTCGCTCGCCGGGAAGTTAGCACCACGCAGCTCCGGCTCCGTGCAAGGTGAGTGAACCGTCAAAGTTCATTACCCGGTGCTCGGCTCCTTGGTCACGATCCTCCGCACTCTCGGGTTCCCGGGTGGATCCTTCTGGCCGTTGGCGTCCATTCCGCCACGAATCAGCCAAGGCTTGGCTCTTGATTGCGTCACGCTAGGGCTTGAGAAGTGCGATCAAATTCCGACAACTCGATGGCCCATTTAACTACCTATCCCATGCCCTCTGGTTACGCAGATTTGCCCGAGAGGGTAGGGACGTGATTACTGTTACAGGTGCGCACCGGAAATAATGGCGCGGCTTCCTGGAGGCCACGAGCACGGCGTAGAGCATTTTTGGGCCTGCGGGTAACGTGCTTTTGCGTCCCGTAGTGCCTCGCCGACAAAGTAGACCGGGCGCTGCACCTTGGTGCGGGCCTTGACTACTTTGTTAGGGCGGCGATCAAGGTACTGCACACCGGTGGGTTATCTCGGTGTCCGGGCTTCCTGCCGTCGCCTCCCGAGGCCCTTAGGGCCGCTCGGGTGGAGGGGGCTCCGGGAGCCCCGGACTAGGGCCGCGGCTCCTCGAAGCTCTGAGGCCAAGGGCCACCTCCGGTTTGGGCGCTTCCTGCGGCCAACTCCGTTCGAGACTTCCCGCCACGGTGCTTCGGGCGAGTCATCTCGGTGCTCGGGCTACGGCCATCGCCTCCCGGCCCTCGGGGCCATTCGGGTGGAGGGGGCCTCGGGAGCTCCGGACTAGGGGGGCGGCTCCCGAGCTCGGCCAAGGGCCACCTTTCGGCTCCTGGCGCCTCCCCAACTCCGTTCCGAGTCTCCCGCCTCCGGGTTTGACGGGGTTGGGGGCGGCGAGAGTCTAGCTCGTCGTCGCGCTCCACAATCAAGGCCACACTAATCACTTGGGGGTGTCGCTAAACATATGCCGGGAGGCTCTCCTTCCAGGGGCTACCAATACGGGCGACGAGGAGAGGTGGCGCTTGAGCTCGCCCAAGGCTTTCTCCGCCCGTCCGTCCAAGTGAAGGGGGTTCGTTTTAACAACTTAAATAAAGGGGCGCTCGCTCTCCTAATCTGGATATAAAACGACTCGGGCGGCTACACAACCGGTGAGTCTCGCACGTCCTTGAGTTTCCTAGGGGCGCATCTCCTCTATTGCTTTTATTTTAGCGGGGTTGGCCTCAATGCCCTCGGCGAGAGACCAAAAACCCTAACGAGCTGCCTCGCCGGCACCCGAACACGCATTTCTCTCGGGTTCGGCTTCATGCGGGAGGACCGGAGGTTATTGAATGTCTCGGCCAAATCCGAGAGCAAGGTTCTTTGATCCCGGGATTTGACTACAAGGTCATCGACGTATGCCTCAACATTGCGCCCTATTTGGTCTTTTAACGTGATGCGGACACCACGTTGAAAAGTGGACATGGCATTTTTTAAACCAAAGGGCATAGACATGTAGCAAAATGTACCCATTGTAAGTGATAAATGAAGTTTTCTCCTCATCCTCTGACCATGCGAAATTGATGATAACCGCAGTATGCATCTAGAAAGCATAAAAGGTCACACCCGCAGGTGGAGTCGACTATCCTGGTCTATTCGAGGTAGAGGATAGGGGTCTTTGGTACATGCCTTGTTTAGGTCGGTGTAGTCGATGCACATGCGCAGCTTGTGGTTGGCCTTGGGACGACCACCAGGGTTTGCATAACCACTCCAGGATGCAGCACTCCTCAGGATGAAGCCGCCTCCCGGGAGCCGTGTTATCTCTTCGCGGATGAACGCCTGCCGCTCCGGGGCCTGCCGCCTCACCTTTTGCCGGACCGGGCGTGCATCCGGCCGCACTGCAAGTCGATTCTCGATCACCTCCCGGGGACTCCGGCATATCCGACGGCTTCCAAGCAAACACGTCGGCGTTTGCCGCGGAGAAGGCGAGCGCGTCTTCCTATTTGGGGTCCAAGTTGCCACCAATTTGGCGGTCTTGGATGGGTCATCACCCAAGCGGATAGACTTAGTTACCACCACATGGGCGAGAGGTGATGCGTTGCTTCGGGCCGGGAACCCGACGTCTCCCCTTGGGGCCCTCGGGTTCGACGCGGTCGCCGCCGCAATGTCGTCCACGCGCGTTTCCTCGCAGTCTAGTGTGGTTTTAATGTCGGCGTGGATGGTGATGGGGCCTCCGAGGCTCGGCATCTTAAGGCGGCGGTAGGCAAAATGGGTAGCCGCCATGAACTTCTCACGAACACCGGCCTCCAGAGCACGGCGTTGTAGGCGCGATTGAGATCCGCCACATCGAAGTCGATCCGCTCGGTGCAGGGAAATTAGTGGGGGCCCCAAAAGTGACCGCAGAGCGATCCGTCCAAGGGGCCACACCTTCCGAGCGTCACCCCAATGATGGGGTAAGAGGGCCGAGCACCATTCCGGGGCCTTGATTGCATTAAAGGTCTTGGGGATAGTATGTTGAGGGCCGCACCTCCGTCAATTCAAGACTCGGGCGACCTTGACGTTGCGGATGGTGGGAGGTCACGAGGGCCAAGTGGCCGCTACGTGCGATGCTCACCCAGGTGGTCGGTTTGGTCAAGGTGATGGGCACCCTCGCCCGCCGAGACCTCACGGCCGCCTCGTGGGGCAACACGGCCGCGAGAGCTCGCGCCTCATGGACTTGAGGCTCCGGGATACAGGCGCGCACCCACGCCGTCGATAGTGGCGACGACGTGTTGGGGATCTGGTAGCCAGGTTGTCATCGTCGTCCCCGACGGGGGCCACATCCTTGGCCTCCTCTCGCCGGTTGTCTGAACGCTCCGCCGGTGCCTTGCCCTTGCGGCGGATCTCTTTCTCATTCTCCCTCCGCTCCTACTCGTACTTTTGCACCCGCTCGGCGGATTCTTGACCGAACGGCATTCGGAGGTCGTGGTGGGAGGTTTGGTGCACCATGCACCATTTGTCCCCGACCCGGCCCTGGGGGCGAGGGTCCGGGGACCGCCTGCGGTTGCCCGCGGGCTTACCCTTCGGCGAGGGCTTCTCGCTCCGTCGACGGCGAGGATGTGACCCTCCTCGCCACCGCGCGATGGCCTGCGCTCGTCGCCAAGTTCGCGTCGCTCTTCACGGGGCTGGCGAAGGGCGGCTTAGGTGGCCGGAGGCAGGATTCCTAGGATTCCAAACCCGAGCCTCCTCCTTACGGGCCACCGGCCGGCGAGCTCGAAGAGCTCCGTGGTAGTCCTGGGAACTTGGATTCGATCTTCAAAGATAACGTCGTGGCATACGCCACTCCGGAAGGCGAAGATCACTGCATGGTCAGCGATGGAGGGTATGGTATTGCGTACCTGGCAAAAACGCTGAATGTATTTACGCAGGGACTCGTCCTCCCCTCGTCGGACCATGTGAAGGTCTCGCTCCACTCCCGGGCGCGGGTAAATGCCTGGAAATGGAGGTGAAGCGCGGCACGGTCGTCCCAAGAAGTGACCGATCGGGCGCTGCATATTCATCGACCCAGTGCGGGCTCGGCCCTTGAGCGCCATGGGAAAGAAGTTGGCCATGACATGCTCATCACCTCCAAAGCAGCCTCAATGGGTGTGGTGTAGATATGGAGGAACTCGGTAGGGTTCACCGAGCCATCGTATTTCTTTCGTAAGGTCCGGCCTAAACTTGTTAGGCCACGCACATTACGGAGGTTGGTAACAGGCATGGCAGTAGCTGCGGCCGGAGGAGGCGACAATGGTGCGGGGCCTCATTGGGCGTCGCGGAGCCTCTGCTCGCGATGGCCGGGCCATCACGGCCGCTCGCCGTCCCAGGGCTCCACTTGCGGGAGGGCGCGCGCGCTCGTGCGAGTGGTGGCGCCTCCCCCGACGAGGAGGCGCAATCCGGTGCCGCACCATGCGGCGCGTCGTCAGCGGCGCATTTTGCTCGAGCGGAGAAGCCCAGGCGTCCCGCCCGCATACACGCCAGATCCGGGCGCTTTCGGTTGGCCGCCGTGAGAGGCTCTCCTCCGCCACTTGCGGCGGCTGGGCTGCCCTTCGAGCCCGCCGCCGGAGGGATCGAACTTACCGCGGCATGTGAACCGCGCGATTGGTGGCCGGAGGAAGCGAAGGTCACCCAGTGCGCCTGCGCCGGGGCCGTGCCTACGAGCTTCGGGCCACGTCGTCGAGCCACCGGGCGTTGGATCCTCGCCGTGGGTGACCAGGGGTAAGCGCAAAAGAGCTTAGCCGCCTGCAGGCACCCTCAGTGTGCCAAACTCCGAGCAGCGTGATGGACGTCACCTCGGCGAGGCTCGCCGTATGCCCGCTAGGGCGTGGCACGGATCCCGCGGGAGCGTTGCCACCCCTGCGGGATGCAGGCCCCTCCGCCGCCGCCGCCGCCGGCGGGGCGGGAGATGGCACAGCGCCGTTGCCGTCATCGCCATCGGCGGCGGTGGGGAGAGACGAAGATCCTTCCCCTTGAGCGGAGGTGGCGAAAGTTGGGGCTATGCCCCGCGTCAATCTCCTCCGCCGCCTCGTTGGCGCCGCTCGCGCGTAGCGAGCGAGCGGAGTGTGGGACGCGGCCGTGGACCATGGCGGAGACGGGGAGAGAGGATTCCCGCCAGAAAATGGGAGGAATATAGGAGTTTAAATCAAAACACAGTGCGCTCCCCCTACTTGGCGCGCCAGCTGTCGATGTCGAGGATCGACACGTGGGAATCCGAAGGACCCCCTTTTGGTTCGGCACAGGGAGCGGTGAATCTTGGTTTAAACTCGCGATGGGAATGGGACAATGCAGGTGAGGCGGGAAAAAGACAAGACTGCGGAGACACGGGGGTTTATACAGGTTCAGGCCACCGGCGAGGTCTAACACACTACTCCTGTTTGGTATGTAATAAAAGGGATGAGAATACAGAGAACAACGAAGGTGTTCTCCCCTTCTCAAGTCGGTGGTGGACGAAGGGTCACTTAGAGCTAGCTGTTGCTCAGGGGGCTGATCTACTCAGTCCATGAGTTAGCCGATTAATCGACCGACCGAGAGTGAATCGATCAATCAACCTATCAACGATGGACTTGGGTCTCCTTTTATAGTACAAGGGAACACCACAGTAGTCCCAACTTTTCTCTACTCCACTCCACGTGAGGAAGTGGTTTTTATCTTGTCTTGTCGGAGAAGCCATTTCATTCCTGCTCCTTCCTGTTTGCTGCGTCATGATAAGCGGAAAAAGACGGTCGCCGTGCTGACGCGGTGATGGCTTGCCTACCTACTCCGATGGGACTCACTGGTCAGTGACCCATCCCGCGGTAGAGCACGCACCGCCGCCTCTGCGCTCGCACTCTCTCCCACGCGCCGCCCAATGCATTAAATGCGATTGGACAGGGCGTGAGGGAGGCGTGCGTGAGTGGGTGCGCGGCCATACCGCGGTCTCGGTTAAAGACTTTAGGCCCCTTTGCCTCGTGACGAGCGCAAAAATGGATGAGAGCAACCGGCCGGTAGCGTCTCACATCGCATTGAATGCGGCGGGGCAGGCGCTCAGCTCCCCTTCTTTTGAGCATAAAATGGGTTGGTTGGTAGTTGGCCTCGCCCCTCTCTCAGAGAGGTGCGGGGTGAGGGATGGGAGGTCCGGGTAACCCTGACCCTCAAGCCGACCGAGTCCGGTGATCCGGACCACATGCTTGAGTATGGTGGCCTCCGGGCACCTTCGGGCCAGGCAGCAAGGGCGGTCACGTGGCCGCGTGGCGGACTCGCCTAAGCCATTCGAGTGTAACTTTAACGCTCCTTAACGGGCAAGGCGCCTTCCTTTTCTCGTATGTCATACCCCGACATATCCCTGCAGCCCATATCACCGACAACTTGAAGCTATCATTCATTGGTATCCGTTCCACCATACACCGGTTAGCTAAATGACGACACATAAAACAAAATAAAATCATTAGTATATAATTAATCAAGTATTAATTATTATAAATTTTAAAATTGGTTTATTTAATTTTAAGTAACCTTTTATATAAAAAGCTTTTAAAAATACATCGTTTAACAGTTTTTAAGTGAACATGCTATAAAAGTATTTGTAGAAATTAAACAACCTCAACATGATATGTCATCTAAAATATAAGAGATTTTGGTTAAATATGTCGTACTATAAATTTAATATGTTTTTAAATTGAATTTACCTTATATTTACTTCCTACATTGTATATCTAACCTTGAGACGAAGGAAGTAAATATAAAGTAAATTTAATTAAAAAACTTACTGAATTTATGATAAACAAGCAAAGAATAATCATGGGTCAAAGTTGTCAAACTGCCCGTATGGCCATATCTATCCATCCAAGACCCAAGATCACATTATAAAACCAACCCAATCCCCCAAAAATAAGAACCACACCCCACACCCCAAAAGAAAACAAAAGAAAAAAATCACATCTTTTTTATGACCCCGATATCATCTCCCCTTGTGTAGTTGTGTTCTCAAAACCATAGCAAACTTGCAAAAGACACAACCTTTCCCCTTCCCTCCTCCCTCACTCCTCTCTCACTCTCTTGTCTCCACTCTCCGCGCCGAGCGTGTGAGCCGAGCCCTCCTCTCCTCTCCTCCCCTCCCCTCCAAGGAACCCAAGAAACCCCAATGCATCTCCGCCTCATCCTCCTCCTCCTCCTCGTCGTCGTCGTCGGCCTCGCCGCGGCGGCGGATGGCGACGGCGACGCGAACGCGCTGCTCGCGGCGAAGGCCGCCATGTCGGACCCGACCGGCGCGCTGGCGTCGTGGGGCAACGGGACGAACACCACCACCGCTCACTGCGCGTGGGCCGGCGTGACGTGCAGCTCCGCGGGACGGTGGTCGGCCTCGACGTGTCCGGGCTCAACCTCTCCGGCGCGCTGCCGGCGGAGCTGTCCGGCCTCCGCGGGCTCATGCGGCTGTCCGTCGGCGCCAACGCCTTCTCTGGGCCCATCCCGGCGTCGCTGGGGCGGCTCCAGTTCCTCACCTACCTCAACCTCTCCAACAACGCGTTCAATGGCTCCCTTCCCGGCAGCGCTCACGCGCCTCCGGGACTCCGGGTGCTCGACCTCTACAACAACAACCTCACCAGCCCGCTCCCCATGGAGGTGGTGCAGATGCCGCTGCTCCGCCACCTGCACCTCGGCGGCAACTTCTTTTCCGGGGAGATCCCGCCGGAGTACGGGCGGTGGGGGCGGATGCAGTATCTCGCCTTCTCCGGGAACGAGCTCTCCGGCAAAATCCCGCCGGAGCTGGGGAACCTGACGAGCCTCAGGGAGCTGTGCCGGTGGGTACTACAACAGCTACTCCGGTGGGCTCCCGCCGGAGCTGGGAAACCTGACCGAGCTCATCCGGCTCGACGCCGCCAACTGCGGACTCTCCGGCGAAATACCGCCGGAGCTCGGAAAGCTGCAAAATCTCGACACGCTGTTCTTGCAGGTGAACAGCCTCACCGGCGGCATACCGTCGGAGCTGGGGTACCTCAAGAGCCTGAGTTCTTTGGACCTGTCGAACAATATCCTCACCGGCGAGATACCGGCGAGCTTCTCCGAGCTCAAGAACCTGACGCTGCTAAACCTGTTCCGGAACAAGCTGCGGGGTGACATCCCTGATTTCGTCGGCGACCTGCCCAGCCTCGAGGTGCTGCAGCTCTGGGAGAACAACTTCACCGGCGGCGTGCCCCGCCGCCTCGGCCGCAATGGTCGGCTCCAGCTGCTCGACCTCTCGTCCAACAGGCTCACCGGCACGCTGCCGCCAGAACTCTGCGCCGGTGGCAAGATGCACACGCTCATTGCGCTTGGCAACTTCTTGTTCGGCGCCATCCCGGACTCCCTTGGTGAATGCAAGTCTTTGAGCCGCGTTCGTCTTGGAGAGAACTACTTGAACGGCTCAATTCCAAAGGGTCTCTTTGAGTTGCCGAAGCTGACGCAGGTTGAGCTGCAAGATAACCTCCCTAACCGGTGATTTCCCGGCCGTGTCCGGAGTTGCGGCGCCTAATCTTGGGGAGATCAGCCTGTCCAACAACCAGCTCACTGGTGCACTGCCAGCATCAATTGGAAACTTTTCTGGTGTTCAGAAGCTGCTTCTTGATCGGAATTCATTCTCAGTGTCGTTCCACCTGAGATTGGGCGACTGCAGCAACTCTCCAAGGCCGACCTTAGCAGCAATGCGTTTGAGGGAGGTGTACCACCGGAGATTGGGAAATGTCGGTTGCTCACTTACTTGGACTTGAGCCGGAACAACATCTCTGGGAAGATACCTCCGGCCATCTCTGGAATGCGGATACTCAACTATCTCAACCTGTCCCGAACCATCTTGATGGAGATATACCTCCATCCATTGCAACAATGCAGAGCTTGACCGCGGTTGACTTCTCATATAACAATTTGTCCGGGCTCGTGCCAGGAACTGGTCAATTCAGCTACTTCAATGCCACATCTTTCGTTGGTAACCCAGGCTTGTGTGGACCATACCGGACCATGCCGCCCTGGCGTTCGCCAGGCACCGACCATGGTGGCCATGGCCGTGGCGGGCTATCCAATGGTGTCAAACTCCTCATTGTCCTTGGCTTGTTGGCTTGCTCCATTGCATTTGCTGTTGGGGCGATTCTGAAGGCCCGGTCAGTTGAAGAAAGCCAGTGAGGCACGTGTGTGGAAACTCACAGCATTCCAGCGCCTTGACTTCACCTGTGATGATGTGCTTGACTGCTTGAAGGAAGAAAACATTATCGGCAAAGGTGGTGCTGGAATTGTTTACAAGGGAGCTATGCCTAATGGAGAGCATGTTGCTGTGAAGCGTCTCCCAGCTATGGGCCGTGGCTCTTCACACGATCATGGTTTTTCAGCAGAGATACAGACACTTGGGAGAATTCGGCACCGCCATATTGTGCGTTTGCTTGGCTTCTGCTCAAACAATGAGACTAATCTGCTGGTTTATGAGTACATGCCCAATGGAAGCCTGGGGAGCTGCTCCATGGCAAGAAAGGCGGGCACCTTCATTGGGACACCCGGTACAAGATCGCCATTGAGGCTGCAAAGGGCTCTGCTACCTTCACCATGATTGTTCCCCATTGATACTTCACCGTGATGTCAAGTCAAACAATATCCTTCTTGACTCAGACTTTGAAGCTCATGTGGCCGACTTTGGTCTTGCAAAGTTCTTGCAGGACACTGGTGCGTCTGAGTGCATGTCTGCCATTGCTGGCTCATATGGATACATTGCTCCAGGTAAAACATCATATCCCATGGTATTTCAGTTTGTTCTACAATGTATTGATAGTATTGTATTTAGTTACAAAGTAATATTTCCTCAAATTGTCAATATAATTGGTAAAGAAACTTAAGAGTAATTCTTGAATTTCTGTTTTTATTTCCTCCTGCTCCTTAATGAATTGCGTTGCTTAATAATCTGAAATGTCTTTGTTCACTTCAAATGGACTGAACCTTGTTGGATTGTATTTTTGTGGATATCCAGAATATGCATACACCCTCAAGGTCGACGAGAAGAGTGATGTCTACAGCTTTGGTGTTGTGCTTCTTGAGCTGGTTACTGGACGGAAGCCTGTTGGGGAGTTTGGAGATGGTGTTGACATTGTCCAGTGGGTGAGGATGATGACCGACTCAAACAAGGAACAAGTGATGAAGGTCCTGGACCCAAGGCTCTCAACAGTTCCACTGCATGAGGTCATGCACGTCTTCTATGTCGCTTTGCTCTGCATTGAGGAGCAGAGCGTGCAGCGTCCAACAATGCGGGAGGTTGTACAAATCCTCAGTGAGCTTCCAAAGCTAGCTCCCAGGCAAGGAGAAGGGCTTTCACACGCTGTTGATGGTGCTGCATCCAATCCTCCAGCTCCAGTTCCCTCTGGGTCTGCTGAAGCACCAACCGGTGATGCGAAAGATCAACAGCAGCAACAAACAAGTTCAGAGTCAACGACGCCTCCTGATCTCATCAGCATATGAGTAACCAAGTCTAAAATTTCTGTCAACCTTTTGTTGCAAAGCTTGCAAGCTTCAGTATCGGAAACTTAGGTCTTGGTAAGTTTTTAGGTGTTTTCTGCTGTACATATTCCAGTTTGGTGGGTTGTCTTATTACCAGTTTGTTTCCTTTGGTGCTGCAATGTAGGATTCTGTAGCGAGTTTCAGGCACTTCAGAGCCTTTTATCATCCATCTTCAATGTAGGCAATGGCTTTCTATCCAATTTAGAATCAAAATCTAAGCTTTACTGTGGAACCAAGTTTCCTTTAAAGCACTTCCAGAGTTCCTGGTACTGTGTAAACAGTTCAAGTTGGGTCCTTTAAATTGAGAAACCCATACTAGAATGCCATCATGGAAAAGCACCTTTGCATGGTGAACAGATATGCACTCAATCAAGCAAAGTCAAAGTATTCTGCTCTTGTTATTCTTTTGGAGCTAAATGAAATCAAAGAATCACAGTGCTTCTTCCTTTGTTCTCTTTTGTGATGTGTATAGAAAGCTGACACAAGAATGGTTAACAAATGCTTACCCTTTTGTGGCTGCTTTGCATAACATGGAGTGCACTATTGCAGCATCAGATTGTGTGGGATCAGCATATATAGGGGAGAGGAACTGTGATAAAATCCATGCTTTCCAATGTCCAAAAAAATTGTTGGCCTGTTTGGAACAAAGATTTACTCAAATCTTTTTGCATGTTGAAATCTGGAGTAGTGAAATAAATTCTGTTAGGAAAAATCACTTAAATTCCATTAAAAACTGCAAAAATGAAATCTGGAGACTGGCGTTGAGAGATCAAGACTAATGTCCTGAGTATGACTGGCAAGTGCTGGAGATAGTGCTGCGTGAGGCCCATCACATGATGATGCCTCTCTGTTCCCCTACTGCAATCATTCAGCACCAGTGCCTAACCTTTCTGAAGTTTCTCTCCTGACATTTTTATTGTTAATCCACAGATATAATATATTCCTACCAATTAACACCACGAGGTATTTATATTCGAATATTGGTTCTTTTAAACCTTTCTTCAAATCTTGGATTGTCTTGTTCCGAAATGAAAATCCCGTAAAATCCACGCAAAAGTCGGTCTGCTCGTGAAGGAATGTACATGGCCGGCTGTACCTGGATTTCATTGTGCGATTGGTGATAATTTTAGGAGGCAAAAGGACCATCAGATCAGATCAGATGGAGAGACGCTGCACTGCTGCCGTTTATTCGGCGCAGTTCGATGCGTCCAACAGAATGGTCACATCGGCAACGAGACGAAACAGCGAATGCTGCAGACAGCGGCAACGCCATGTATTCACACATGCACAAATCCTCTAGTAATTACTATATCACACAGAGTATTATTGCTGTCCGCTATCTATTTAAGCAGGTAAAATTCAGTTTATCTGCATGCAATGTAAGTGAAAGTTCAGGAGCTTACATTCTGTCACCAGCAATTTTGCAGGAGGTGCTTCTGTTTCTGTATCTGCAAACAAAAAACAAGAGGTTGTTTTGCTTCATCATGGTAAGAGAGAAAACAAAGAACAGAAAGGTTCCCCAAGAGTTTGGTCTCCTACGGAGCAAGCAGCAATTGCTGTCATTGCTGCAATCATGCAATGCAGCAGTTCTCCAACTACAGCTTTTGGTTTGTGGCTGGTCGTCGAGTCTCAGAGATGAGCACCAACACTGCTATGCCAACCTCACTGGCTCACTGATGGGCTACTGTTAATACACCACTATTTACCACAGTAACAAACTTACAGTATGCTTCAGTTAAACACTCCCACTGTGTTGTACATTTGCAGAGTGTATTCATGCAGGCATGAGCCACAAGTGTACCACTAGTAGAAAACATCAACTCAAGATTCCTCTCGTCTGGATCCATGGTTGGAGCATTTTGGACTAGATCATGCAGCATAAGGACTGGCTAGCTAGCTAGCACTGTAGCCTCATGTGCTTAATGATCCAACCATTTGTACTGTTTCGAAGAGGCAAAGTACACTTTGATTCTGAAACTAAGGGAGGTCACTCCAAATGATGCTCTGCTAATGGCACTGAATCCCACTGATCAATTCCCATAATGTGAGGCAGAAGCAAGCCTGTATTTGGGGTGGTCCATTGATGCACAGCGGTGGTGTTCGTTTCTACTGAAAATAAAAATAAAGTTAAGGTACGGAAAACAAGATTAATTGAGTTTTAATTATTATAAATTTGAACAAATGATTTATCCATATTTTAAAACAACTTCATATAGAAGATTTTCATTCAAAATATATTTTAACAGTTTAAAAAGTGTGCTATAAAAATGAAAAGTGTGCTATAAAAATCGAGATAAAGTATGTATGTTAATCAGAAAAGAACAAGCCATAGTACAGAGAGAGACGTGTTTGGCAGTGACGACCTCGCTACTGCTCACATGGTAGGGGACTGGGACTCTATGCTGCTGCCAATTCTTCTTTCTCTGAAGAAGATGTGCACTTGGCCGAAACAAGGGCCTACATTGGCACCGCTCTGGAGAACAGTGATAGGGCACGCAGGAGGGACCATGGCTGCTCTGATGATGATCAATCGCTCACGCATGTTCTGTTTGTTTTTCTTTTTTTTATTTTTGTTTCTTGTCTCATCAGTCTCTCTCTTCTGTTACGTAGATGTTGGATCGGAATAAGGAACAGTTTTGTGTTTGCGTCTTGTTAATTACAAGGAAAATGATTGCTCATCATCTGTGGATTCATGGAGAGACACCATAAACCCTAGTAGTTTCTTGGATTCAGAAGTGAGAACTGAAAAGGAAAAAAATGGCAGCAACGAAAAGGACAGGAAAGAAGAAAGAAATCAAGGGGATGATCAGGAGAGAGAAATTTACCAAGGGAAGCGCTTAATTTTACCCGGATCCCGAGTCTTTTCATGGAGAGAGCGGTCGAGACCCCCTCCGCCTCCGCCTCCACCTCCGGCGCCGGCGTCGGATCGGTCGCCGTCGGCGAACCTACCCGACGGCAGCGGAGAGAAAAGGCGAGCAGCAGCGATCACCGTTGGATGCAAACCGTACGGCCCAGATCTAACTGGAAAAATGGCTGGCTAATTTGCTAATAGGACCCTCTATTATGTTGTGTTGCCTGAAGAGTCCCCGCTTCCAATGTAGGGATCCTGGTTAGACTCCCAATGACCGTTGGATTGGGATATCGCGGCTGAGATTGAGTGCACGCGTGGTGGGCAGGCACTTTCTCAAGGAAGACCCTATTCTATTATGTATTACCACAAGTCACCTACCTCCCGCGCTGCCATGGATCGCTACCGCTGGCGAGGCTTCTAGGTGAACCGTTAGATTAAAATTTTGCGCCGATTTGCTCAAAATCCCAACGAATTTTCATGGAGGAGAAGAAATACGCAGCCTCGGGAAACAAAAGCGTGAAATGTTCAAAATTGCTCCATCAGTTATCCTACTAAGTCAAAGCTAGCTTAAATTTTAAATTTTAATTTTGAAGTTGATTTTAAAATATTTTTAACGTAATTTTTTCATATTAACTCGTTAAGAATATATATATATATATATATAAGTTTTATCTATAAATTATTTTTTATTTTTTAATAACTCGTTTTGATTTATTTAAAAATATGAGCAACCGACTAGGCTGATAGCTACCGGAAAAGTGGGACAGGCAGAATCCTATGGAGATGATGATCAGTTTGATCAGAGATTCAGAGACGCACTCAAACCCAACAACTCCGTGGATCCGAGAGGACAGAAAAGGAAATGCAGGGAAAAGCTATAGAGGAAGAATCCTGCAGCGTTTTTGCGACAGAAATGAAGTCAACTCATGTTTTCTTCTCCTCCATCGATGTACTCCTACTACTCTTCGGTTGGTCCATCTGATCTGCCAAAACGTCCTGAGACGCATTCTCGTTTTGATAGATGGTTCCTGGTTAAGTTGGTCCTGTGAGGTGTGAGATACTCACACATGATGCTCAGGTAACCTGTCTCAAGCAAACCCTGATACTGAAATTCAGAAACAAATCAATGCTGATTTGTAGACAAGGCATGCCTATTAGATACAACCTCCGTAAAAAAAATCAATTTCTGGCGGCACCAGAAGTTAATTTTCATTGGGATGGAGGGAATGGAGACTGCCATGAATCACTGAATGAAACCCAATTACCCAATCACGACGAGATCAGCAAATCCAGGGAAGGCCACGACTGAAATGCTTCCATGACAATAAGCATGCAAAACTGTTCACAAACAGGATGTTGTCTAGTATATGATTTTTATTCCATGACCGGGAAAAAAGTTTAGTGCAACTAAAGGGTAATTAGCATTTCACGGTCGTTTTACAAAAGTGATTTTACATGTATATGAGCCCGGCGAAAATTTTACATGTATATGAGCACTATATATAGGACACTCTTTACATCTATGCATTAACTTTGTCCCTTCATACACCTCACTTGTTCATGAAATCGATGCCCTTCTGAATGCTCTCCATCAGCTCTTTCTTTGCCATCTCCAAGCCAGCTCTGTCAGGTCAAATAAATTAAAACACATTAGCGAAACAATTATTTTACAGGCAACTGCATTTGAAAGAGAAAATAATTAGATACAACTAATTACCTCTCAAAATCATTCAAAGGCCCAAGAGGGAGAACCTCTTCGGCTCCAGCACGACCTAACCTCACTTTTGTTGCAAAGAATGGCAACTCGGTTACCTAGAAGAAAGAAAATGGGAATAATCATAAGATGGTGTTATTGGTTGATAGGAAGGATGAATATTCGGATTTGGTGTAAGCATACCGCAGATGCAACATATGAACATTCCACAACGCCAGCATCACCACGCATTGCTCGCAAGCAGGCATCAGCAAATTTTGCTGCAGCAAAAGCCTGAGATGGTTTTCTGTTAGTATGAATTTATAACTCAGATACTAATCACAAAGAGTAAGAAGCCATATAACCTACCATTGACAAAGTTGCAGAGCCTGCTCCTGCCTTTGCCTGAATCACAAACCAAGGAACATTATACATATATCCAAGTAATTAGAAACACCAAAACTGAAAAAAAGAACCCTGATAGTTTCAGACATATAATGACGTGTAACTAAAGTGATATGCAAATATCTGTTATCAACAGCCTCCTCCAGTCTCGGTTAAGGGCTTCCCGTTATAGTTATAGAGTGTAGGAGCTGAAATTTTCTTTCCTAAAAACCCAAAAACGTTTGCTCATCAATACCTAGTAACTTGGCCCACTAAGGCTATGGGGATATGTGTTCCATAACTGGTATATCACTACATCAAGGAATGAAATTACAGTTGAGGCAATACTTGATATTGAATAAATCACAAATTCATAATAATATTTTTCTTTCTGGACTCTAGACAGAACTAAAAGGTTTGTTAATAGAAACCAGCCATTCTGTTAATAGAAAACCGAAGGAAGAGAATAGTCGGGGCAAAATTAATCATGTGCATCAAGGCGAATTTCAGCACTTTGAATATAAATGCGTCATACCTCAACAACTTCTGTGCCACCATTCTGTATACGTTTAGTTAAATAGCTGATTTCATCTGGAGTAAACGAGCATGGGGGTGGACCTGCAGAGAGACAGGTTTCGAAAGCAAGTTATCATATTTGCAGAAGTTAGAGAGTATTTCTGAAATGCGGATAATTAGCGGTTTTCATGTGCTGATGTTGATGGAATAATACCTGGGAGAGGAGGGGTAATATAGTCACTCCAGCATGCCCACCAACAACTGGAACACTGACATCTTTTGGGTCAATTCCAAGTACTTCAGCCTATATAAGCAGTAGAAAGAGGAAAAAGTTATGGTCAAGAGCAGTATTTACACGTATCTTACTGCTTTCCAAGAGAAGATATGGCACAATTTATTGGAATGCATACCACGAAGGTGTTTGCCCTTGCTACATCCAGTGTTGTCACTCCAAGGAGACGTTTGGGATCATATGTTCCAGCTTTCTTGAAAACCTCCGCTGCAATGGGGACGGTTGAGTTCACTGGGTTGCTGATCAAGTTCACAATTGCATTAGGACAGCACTTGGCAACGCCTTCACAAAGTGAGCGAACAATCCCAGCATTTTTGTTGAACAAATCATCCCTTGTCATTCCTGGTTTCCTTGGGAGACCAGCAGGGATAATGACAAGATCCATTCCTGTAAGTGCTGCCTCAAGCTGTTTGGGTCCAAGGAAACCACGGACCTAAAAGGAAATTTTGGTACAATTATTTGTTATATCAGTATCTATGTACAGATAAATAACTAATCAGTAATCCATTCGAACTATCTGAAAATAGTAGAGTGCAATTGTCAGTTGCAAGTAAAAAAATATCATTTTTCTCACTTTTATCCTTTTCAGCTTGCAGGCAAATTCATTTTTTAAAATTTCAATAACAAGGGGTTGAGCTACAGTATCATTTGCTGCTGATAATTAATTAAATTGAAAAGGAACTAACATAAAATGGCTTTCTTTTCAACACAAGACAAGATGTTCACAGAGTTTTCAAGGTATTTTTCCCAAGACC
This sequence comes from Oryza australiensis, assembly GCA_019925245.2. NCBI lineage: Eukaryota > Viridiplantae > Streptophyta > Magnoliopsida > Poales > Poaceae > Oryza > Oryza australiensis. The sequence goes on from JAIFGZ020000169.1 coordinate 53,332, forward strand.
AATACAAAAGCGAGATTTCAATGTTGGCAAGTCGTTTGGTTAACTGAAAAAGTGATTGCAGGTATCATCGCCGATGTGCAGACTATGTGCTAGTATCAATAAGCTAGCAGTGGAATGGAATGAGATGTGTAGGTTACCACGGCGGTGGTGTCCATGTGGCTGACATCGGCGGTGACCCCTGGCGTGTTGACGACATCATAGAGGTGGAGAACGGAGACGAGTGGGTTCATCTTCATGAGCAGCGACAGCGGCTGCCCGATCCTCCCGCCGCGCCCAGCACGGCCACCTTGAACCCCGGCGCGCCGCCCTTGGCCCGGCATGGCGCCGGCCTCACCCACTCCTCCATCTGCACACACGCACGCACGCACGCACGCACGCACAGAGTGTTCAACTGTTCATCCCCTCACAGCACGCGACAAACCAGAGTCAAAAAGAGAGGAACTTGGCGGCGCACCTGGGGCCGCGGCGACGGGCTGAGGTGGGCGGCGACGCGGGCGATGCGGTGGGAGGCGGAGTCGGGCTGCATGGCTGGTTGCGGCGGCGGGGGTGGAGGCGGAGAGAGCAGTTGGCGCGCGCGGGGGAGGGGGTTTTGACGGGGAGAAGCCGGGCGCGTTATCCGGTGGGCTGTGGCTGCGAGGGGTCGCGGGGATCGGGAGGCGGGGAGGCGAGCTCAGCCTCGGCAGCTAGCTAGCTAGCTAGCTCTCCCATCTCCCCTGGAAGCTCATCTCATCTCTTTTCGTTCTCCGCCACTGCTTTCTCTCTCTCGTCGACGTCGACGTCGACGTCGTTCCTCCGGCTGCTGCGGTGCGTCGCCTCGCCACCGTGTTCAGTTCAGCCCGTTGGGCCGAAAAAACGATATTGGTCCAGAACGGGATTGCGGCCCACGTGCAGCCCATATTTATTGGGCCAGAACGGGATTGTGGATTACAAGCCGTTTTTTTTCTTTTTTTCAAATTTCGAAATACGAATGGGCGACGAACCGAATGGAGGCCGTTCCCTTCTTCCGGAAGACTGGGCAACCTCCGTAGTTTGACACATATATGAAAAAAATTAAAAAAATTAATAAAATAAATTAATATATGATATGCCACTTCATAAATATATAAATATATAAATTAAAATTTTAACTTATACAAGTTAACAAAAAATTAAGTCAATGTAGCTATAGTTAACTTTTTTTTGCAACTTGTACAAATCAAATTTAAATTTTTATGTTTGTGAAATGATATATCACACATTAATTTATCTTATTAACTGCTCATAATTATTGTGACGATATACAACTATGCACGAAACGAAAAACATCCTCTTGAGTTTAAAATCCAATCCCCAAAATAGCCTGTCTTGAACAATGAAGATCTCCACCGTCTCAAAAGAATGAAGCTATCAACACAAAACCCTATCTTGAACAATGAAATCCCAAAACTAACCTGTCCTGGATTACAATGATGCTATTAAAAGATCCTTTCTTGAACTGAACGATGAAGCTATGAGCGCAAAACAAACAATGAAGCTATCAACACAAAAATAGAAAAACAATACAAATAAAGAATTTGCTTTCGTTGAGAGTCGAACTCAAGACCTCCCGCTTACTAAACGGGTGCTCTAACCAACTGAGCTACGAAAGCTATTGGTTGATTAGCTTTCGTATCTCAATTGGTTCATAATATTTCAGTTTTTCCCGAGATTGCTCTTAGTTGTACAGACCTCAATTGCTTAATGTATGCTACAGATAAGCATCTTGGTTGCTCAGTTGCTTCAGAGCTCAACTGCTTCGTGCTGTCAGTAACTCATTCTCTTATGGAAATGGGAAATGATAGAGCAGTAGCCATGTTGGAATGAATTTATGCAGAGAAGCATAAACACAGAAGCATCGATCCTACATTGTCCAGATGCAAGCAGTTTACTAACATGGTGCATTCTGAACCACAATATTTTGTTCAAAATGCCATCTGAGTTGACAACAGTACAATGATAGCAGAAAAAACATGGTAATGCACCTTTACCCTGGCACAAAATATAACAAATGATGGACCAAGGTACAACAAAAGCATGGTACCAGGTATTTAGGTTATGATACAAAGTTTGCTTATTTATCAGCTAGTTGAGTAAAACAGGGAAATGTTGAATCCTTATCATAAGTATTAAAAATCAACGGTAAAGACTCTCCGACTCCAAGTTTGCAGCAATCTCAGTCTCCCAACGATCGCCATTCTCAAGCAATTTCTCCTTGTCGTATAGCAGTTCCTATAATTGCAGAAAAAGATGCATGAATGATATCCCAGCAATATGTCAAAAAGAACCTACAGCAGAATCAAGTGTTTTACCTCATGGGTTTCAGTTGCAAACTCAAAATTAGGACCCTCAACGATGGCATCAACAGGGCAAGCTTCTTGGCAGAACCCACAGTAGATGCATTTGGTCATATCAATATCATATCTGCAAAAAGTAGGTCATCACAACAGAGATTAACTGCAGATGAAGAGGCAGTATATCATTTTTCAATAATTCACACATATCAAAGAAAGCCAGCCAAGGGATTACCTTGTAGTTCTACGACTACCGTCTTCACGTTCTTCTGCCTCTATTGTGATTGCCTGAGCTGGGCATATCTGGTCATTTGTAATGCGAAGTGAGCAAAAGAGATTGTTTCACAAAACACATAAAAAGCAACAATAACTACCCTGAATCAGCATGAGAATCGTCAAGCCTTCAAGCTAAACATGCATTGCTTTACAGAATTAAACCTGATTACCTTAAACTTTTCAAGTGTTTCTCTAACATTCCAAACAAGTCAATACATTGCATTAGTTGGTAGCAATAACATACCAAGCCGAGCGCAGGAATTTTACAGTTTTTAGTTTTTCTGGCAATCTTTGGCATTTTTTCAGTATGCAACTAGCGCACATATGCAGACCCTGTAAAGTTTAGATTCATATCTTCAAATGTGAAATATCAACAATCAAGATATGACACCCGTCCAAAATTTCCTAGGCCTATTATGTGCACTAAGTCTGTGCAAAACTCCAGTTGTGCCCCAAAAAAACCTCTACTTGGTGGTAATGTTTCCTGGATGGTGATTTGGTATTTTTAAAGGTAGTTTTAGTCTGTCCCATTTAAAAAAATAAATTGACCAATTCTTGTAAAGGACAACCAGTACATAGTTAATTACCATCTTAAATTTGATAGCAAGTCTGCAATGGCCAACCTATTCTAACTTTCTAAGCACTCACAAAGTAGCAGTCTAAATAATTCAATCAACTGAACTGAGTATTACACACAGAAGTTATTTTGATATGAGAAATATTACAGCAAAGTTAATTAGTTATGAGTGAATTGAGTATTATCTAAACACAAACCTTGCAGTTCAATATAAAGCAGAAGAATCACCAATCCAGCTACTATTATTCATGGAAACTGGGAAGACAGCATTTCCTTTAGGATTGGCTTAAATTCCTATACTTAGTTATGCCTATAATATCTACTTCTTCTATGGCTATCTAGGTTTAACTTCAGCTCGCTTATTTACCGTGCAAAAGAAAATGTAACTTACAGCTTCACACAGTTTACAGGCAATGCAACGCTCTTCTCCAGTTGGATAGCGTCTGAGGGCATGCTCTCCTCGGAAGCGAGGGCTCAAAGGACCCTTCTCAAATGGATAGTTGATCTGTAGGGAGGTAGGATAAGAAGGTAAATACAAGCATGCAATTACATTATAAAGGAAACAGTATGCCAAATTCACCACTTAACTGTAACATTCCTCTCGAAGAAGTACTTGAGTGTCAGCATCAAACCACGGACCATTTCAGTCAAAAACAATGTGTTGATGCTCCTTTCAAATACTGAAGCAAGAAAGTTAAAAATAAGCATTAAAGGGAATAGTGGATCACAAACTTTTCTGATGCATAGATAAAGAATATCATTAGAAATTCACCAGCATTCCAATCTTTCGCTATCTCCTTTGCAAGCTTCTCTTTCTCCTCATCCTCTGGTAATTAGGAAGAAAAAGTATTTTTCAGAGCAAAGTAGCGACATCACACCAATTAGAATGGAACTTCATGAGTTGTTGGCTAAGAAGTTCTGCAGACTATACTAAAATTACTACACGCAGGCAAGGCGAGTTTCATCGTATTGGTTTCCATATATAACTACACCATGAAGCTTCCGATACATCGTTAATTCGCTACTCTTACAACTCTATGTACCTCAAATCACCAACAGATTGGATTCACTACTCTTTCACACTAGTGTGCTAACTACTTCCAACGTATAGGATTCCTAGCAATCACACAACGCAACCAACGGAGAACGGATCGGTTCAAAGTAGCAATTCGGGTACCGAACAGCGCAGTAACACAGGGAGAAGGGTGGCGACCTTTGAACCTCGTGGGCTTCCCTGCGCCCATGTAGGCCCGGATGTGCCCCTGCATCGCCGTCGCGGACGGCCCGAGCTGCGCCTGCAAACACCACCAACCTGGAATCACACGCGAATCACAGCACCCAGAAGCTCGGAGCAGAAATACTCGATCTGAGAGAGGGAAGGTGGAGAGAGAGACAAAGAGATCTAGGAGGTCGCGGGCGGGGAGGGGGATGAGATGACAGGGTTGCGCACCATCTGGCGCGCGCGAAGCGCCTGCGCTGCCTGCCGGGCGAGGAGCGCCGCCATGGTGGGTGGGGCGTCGACGGCGACGAGGAGGAGGAGGAGGAGGCGGCGGCGGCGGATCGAGGGGCCGGTCGGGGTGGGCTGTGCAGCCTGGCAAGCTAGTGGCTGGGGAGGTGGCCGGGTGGAGGAGGGGAGGAAGAGGCACTGCAGCTTGCGTCGGTGGGCCGGGCTTAATTACGTTCACGAGCAGCCCAGAGCGAGCGCGGAGGCGGTTCTTCGGGGTAGAAGAATAAGCCCACTTTAGATCCCTTATCTTAACGCCAAATTTAAATCATATCATTAAACCATAATACTAGATATAACACAACATTTAAATCAGTATAAAATGTCTTGATTGATGTTACGTAGCTAGTTTGATTTGATCCTCATCCCACATAATGGAGATGTAACACTGGAAACAAATTTAAAAATTAAACAAAATATACGATCCATATATAAGTCAAACAAAAATATATAAAAATTAAAAAAAGTACACATATGAGTAGGTCCCATTTCCTCTCCTCGCCCCCTCTCCTTCTCCTCGGATCGGCTTGTGTAATTGAGCAGTGTCTGGCCCGCCCGATAGGAACGGGTTCCTGACTCCTGATAGGAACGGGTTGAGAGCAACAACCGACGTAGGAACATGGCAAAATTTAATCTAACTTTTTAACAAAGGGTTTAGTTTCGGTAAAAATCTATAAAAATTTTAAATTTTGGTCGTTTTTTGTATTTTGGAAGGTGTAAAGTTGGCTTGTCAAAAATTTTGAATTTGTGAGGTCTCGACAAAAAGATGTAAAATTTTCTTGAAAAAATGCTTACCCACCTTACCCTTACGCGCACAGTACTCCACCCTACCCCGCACGAACATGCCCTCCCAAACCACTTTTCCCCTTCTCTCCTCACAGCCGCCGCATCGCAGAGCTTGCCGCCGCTCTCCCCGCTCTCTCGCCATGCTGTCGCCGCATCCACGCCGCTAGGCGAAGGAGATGGGCGAGCTCCGCACCTGCAATTGGTTGTGTTCTTCTCTTTCTAAAATTTTTGTCGATTGGGAGGAAAGGAAAGAAATTGATACATGCATAGGGGAAAACAAATTTGTGAAGTCAGATTGATGCTTGCTCGTTGCCCGTGCCGATCGATCTCAATTGTGTTTTTGTTATTTTGGTTTTGATTTTACAGGCGAAAGAATGCATTTATATGTCAGGGTTAGTTTAATTTGTGAAAGATTAATCTCTTTCATGGTTGTTATATCGTCAGAGTTTGATTTGTTTTGAAATGACAAGAAAAGGTTGCATACTTGCAATGCTTAATCCAGCTTGTTAAGTTATCTATTCTTTTCAATTAGGTCATAAAAAACATGAAAGACATTGAACTATCAATTTTACACAACCAAACATTTTATAGGGATAAATCTGTCTTCTTTGCAACATAAAAAAATTTTAAAAAGAACTATAACTACAAGTTTTAAGATGTAAAGTTTTACACTCAAAATGAACAACTAAACAGGACCGAGGACCGAAAACTAGTCATTTGTCAATTACTCCAACGTGCATCGATGTCTGATGGGGTTAGCAAAAAAAAGTTGGCATTACACACAAAAGGGTTTAAACCAACAGTTGCAAATCCTTTCGTTTGCCGCTCGTGTCAGATTTAGCTTAGCATCAGCTTTACCCATGAGAAGCCCGCCAAAAACCAAAGGTATAAATGTAAATAAATTTTCTTAAAAACTTATCCAATATAAATATAGTATAATTGTAGTGTAACATAGTTATATTGTAACTTAAAATGTATTTACACTATAATTATACTCTATTTATATTTGACAAATTTTTAGAAAAGTTTATTTGCAAACGTATAACAAAATCGATACCAAAGAGGGCTAAAACTTTCCATCAATGATTCATTCCTTTAATTTTCACTTTCAGCTTGTTATTATGTACAAAAAGATACAGTTAAATTGCTAATCTGCTATGGCTGACTATAATTACACATAAACCTTTCGCTTTCTTTCTTCAGCGGTAACTTGAAAAACAGGTGAACATTCACCAGATCAACCCCACATTTGCTTACAAAATTAACATAAACTACAATGTTATTCGGTGGCAAGAGTGACAGGACTAAGATCATGCTCCTATCCAGATGCAAGCTGAAAATCTATTCAAGGGAGCTCGGAGAGCTACAGCCCAAGCACATCGAACTCATGGGGCATGTAATCTTCGCTTGGACGGTAGTACTTGTTGGGAGAATACAAAGCAAAGTTTGTGACTTGACTACTGTAAAGGCACGCAAATCTCTCGACCTGTGTAAACATGCAAAAGAAAACAAAAAGATTACTCCAAAAATAAAAATATGCAAAAAAAAGTCTTGTATCAACTGTCAGAGATGGCACCAACATGAACATTCAGTACAGGACGCTAGACGATGTTTAACAGCATGTTACCTGATGAGCAAATCGGGAGTTTTGATAACCGGTCTTCATGAGCTGTCCCCAAACCTTATGGAACTAAATTATAATAAAAAGTAGCAATCAATAGATGGGGAAGAAGAGGCTATGCAAAATCCAGAAGTCCAGAAAAGGTAGCTATTACAATTGGAAGTTCTTTTAGCCAAGTGTTCGGTATCGGCTGGAATATTGAAAGGTTTTGTAATAAGCAAAGTACCTTATGATGATGTTGCCTTTGAGCCTCTTGATGAAGACGGCGGACATGATCCTTCTTTTGCTACAAATACCCCCAAAAAATGATAAGCAAATGAAATCTTAAGATCAGACCATACTCTGCCAGGGTAAACGTTTTCAGACAGAAGGCACCGTACTATCATAACTGGTTACTGGCAATAACCAGAAAATTTATGAGTTAAATTTGTAGATATGATTAGAAAACTAGTTTTCTAATAAAAGGGAGGACTGGTAAATCCGATTAACTACATTAACCCCATGTGACCAATTTTCCACTTTCCAGCCTACATTTCCCATATTAATAAAAGGGTGGACTGGTAAATCCGATTAACTACATTAACCCCAGGTGGCCAATCTGAGCAATAAGTTTATCGCTGAACATCCTAGAGTGCAAATTACGTAGCTGCTGCTACTCCTAGCCAAAAGGATAGGACAGAAAGAGGGGGCTTCTTTTTTTTGGTTAGCACACATTAGAAATATTTATCATTTTCATTTTGGTACCAAGTACCAACTGCCATTACTCACTCAGAATAAATACGTACCAGCAGACTGTCATGCTCCAAAATAACTTTTCCTTCTCATCTTCTGTAAGATTTTCAAACCTGGGAAAAAGTGAATAAAGATTCATGTGGAATGTGATGGTCTACTAAAATTTTACTTTTTGATCTATTACATATAATGTTTAAAAGAATATTTATTTTTCGAACAAATGTAGTTAATAAGAAAGAAAATATTAGAGGTACACATAAGATGTTTAAAATGTAGAACTCAATCAAAATAGAGAACTTGAAACTTTCTTGACATACTTGAGTGACCATTCAAGACGATGGATTCTATCTTCAATTGAATCACGCTCCATCCTAAGATGCCTAAGCTCCTGGTTAGGTTAGCACAAAACAAAAGGGCAATGAACCAGTTGCTTGGCAGACTGATAACACAATCAGCTCAACATGCACAAAACATCATGCATGTAATTGTCTCGGAATGACACCATGAAACTTTCAGGATATGAAAAGCTTTCAGGCCAGACAACATCTCGACATTCTAGACTTCTTTTACTAAGGTGTGTTTTCCTCTATAGTCAGTTCTTACAAGAACCATTTTCCTACAAGATTATAATATAGAATCATAGAAGAGCAATTCTAAAAGAATGAATTCAATCTAGTATGCATTTCTGAGTAATTACCATAAAAATATTAGTCTTTACAGTAGAGTTGGCTAAATTCACTCATAGCAGTAAGCAGCTTTCGCTACCACTAGGTTCTCATGAAAGTTCTAGACCTGCCATTTGGCACAGTGCTTCCGTATGGTACAAGATCCCAAACAGCCTGTCACAGTTCTATTACTACACTCAGAAATAAATCTTGGTACTTAGAGGGGCTAGCTTCTAAGCAATAAATTTTGGGAAACAAATATCAGCAGCACCAAACTGTTAAGCTTAACAAATGGAAATGCCATAGAAAAGAGAAATGCCAATCAAGATATTAGTATAGGATTTCAGGATGGTAATTGCGTATAATGCTTACTCAAGACTAGTACGATTTGACTGTTAGGATTCATTCTGGATTGGTAACCTGAGTATAACTGATACCTTTCGAGTTGATTTTGATTTCGAAAGAAGTTTCACCTCTTGCTCGAGCTCTGGTATTACTAGCATTGTCCGCCAACCTATAAGAAATCACAACAAAGAATCACTTAGGGATTAAATAGAGTAAAATGTATTGCTGCCATTTTCATGTTCAAGATCTTAGCTAATTTCCACTGATGATGCATGCAAACAAACATGACAGTTAACATAGCCATGCTATAAAGATCTTCCATCTTTTCCATATTGCAATTGATACCATAGGAAGATTATCATGATAATTGAGAAACAAGAGAAAAAGGTGTTTTAAACATTGCTGAGCAGCACTTAAAATTACTTGAGTGGAACTAGAATTCAAATTAATTATTTCAAGTGTTACTCATTTATCTAACTATGGTAACACCATTTAGTATTCTGCGCGATAAAACAACAAACATACCATATTTATAAAACAAAAAAATCACAGAGAGAGAGAGAGAGAGAGTGAAAAGCATGACAAACCTAGGACTTTCTTGCTGCGCAGTATGTCTCCATAAATATGATCCCCAACATATAGGACCTAGGCCATGTTAAGATTATATTATTTGATTTCATTTATGTGACTTAAGATGATACTTAGCATCAGTAAGAAAAACATGCAAGTATGCAACCAGCCACAAATAATGATGATACCTGTGAACTAGAAGCAACAGAAAGTAATCTGTGAAGATGACCAACATTTCCTCCCTGTTAAAAATATGACAACAAATAGATCATACTTATATTTGTTAATAGAGCAAAGATAGACAGTGCAACAATCAAAACATGTCAAAAAATCAAACAATAAAACTAATATTAACTGATCAGATATTAGTTTGCAAAACTAATTTTGACCTCTGATTAGTTTCTGTTTAGATATATGGCCCAAATTACTATGTGCATTCTGTCAGGAAAATAAGTACCTGGTAAACTTTGTGGATCGGTCTTGAAGGCTGCTGACCTGATCTGGGGCTTCCAATCTTCACAAAAGAATATTTGGAATGTAAGAAATATGGAGCATACAGAAAAATTATACTTAGAAAATCATATTACTAACATGAAGATCAGCATTTAGAAGTTTTCCAGAATCAGGCTCAACTTCAAACAGTCCTGCACGGTTACCATCATGGAAAAACCCTGGCTTTGAACTGAAATGGTTCAAAAAGAGACCAAGTTGAGGAATCAAAATACCTTCACAGAACAGATATCAACAACAAAACAAAACAGAACAACAAACAAGGAACAAGGAACATTAGAGTAAACCAACCTTCCAGTTATCACAACATCGAAATATCCAAGCCACTTGTGGTTATGACTGGAGCTTACATTTGAGGTATATGGCCCACAGAGGTAGTTCATGACAACATCTGTGTAGTCCCACAGACTGCAAGGACAGGCATACGTCTAGAGGGTAAGATATTGTTACTAAAAGACAGAAAACGTGAAATGCAGCAAGATGCAAAACCATTTTACCTAACTACATCAATATAGGACAAGAAAACAATAGCAACACCACATTTCTTTGACGTTACACAAGAACACAAATGTGGAGCCTGAAATAATATAGGGAGCCACATACCTATTTGTCACCAAGAATGTTGAGCGCCCAGATTTTCTAATCATTTCAAGCATAGGTACAATGGCCAAGTCCTCATTGATGTACCTGTCAAGTTCAAACTAGATGAATTAGCAGAATAAAAATCCTAATGCAATGAGGGCAATATATAAGTTTAGGCTTAATATTGGAAACGGTGCATGATGTCATTGGGACAAACTAGCCTATTACAGAAAAAGAAAGATTATTTTTTCAAAACTGAATTACCTGCTAGGATCCTTTGCAACCATCCTCTTTAATGTTCCATCACGATGGCACAAGTCAACAGCAGATCTCACATCTCTGTACATAAGCGCATAGCTGTACAGGAAAAAAACAATACAAGCTCTAAAACAAAACTATGTATGAATAATTTGGCTCTGAATTTAAAAATGCTATCAGCAAGAACAGATTGGAATAACCATACTCAATGCCTGAAGGTACTTTTCCAGGATTGCTGTCCATGAAATCAACAAGTTGAGCAAATAGATAGGCTTCACCCAATGAGAAAAGTGTATCTATGAGGGCATAGTCAGGCTCATCAAAGGAATCTCGTATCAATGTACTTCCATAAGCAGAAACTTTTCTTCTTTTGACATTTCCCTAAATCCATGATATGCAACTTTCACATACTTGTGCCGATCCATCTGATATTGCCCAATCCAATGGTAAAAAAGGAGTCAGCTTTTCTTTTCAAATGGAAAACCGTGAGCTACTCATGTCCGGCTCATATAATTACAGCAGAAAATAATTAGAAGTGTTTCCTACATACAATATAAAAACCTAGTGGGGGTGGTAAGTCAATCATCGCAGCACCACCTGCTGTATCAGTGGCCTGGTGGAATATTCTATGGAAAAATAGATCATTCGTGCACGCATCTTATAGCAAGGCTGTTTATGCATATACATTTGGTTGCAAATCATTTGTTTGTACCTAATACAAGACTTTAGAACTTTAGAATGATATATTCATTAGAAATACGTGGAAACACACAGTTATCACGTTAAATTTACATCATAGAGTGCATACATAAAAGGAAAATTAACAATGAATATCCAATGTCCTCAGGAAGTATGCTAGGCCTACATGGCTACAACTGAACTCTTTTAATCAAGAGATACAGATAAAACTTCCAAGTGATGAAAAGTGCTCACTGAACAATAAGCATTTTGAAGAAGTATAGATGTGATACTCACACAAATAAGAGGATGATTAAGGTTCAACTATAACATCTGATACCAAGTGAAAACTAGGCATTTGTGGTTCAACAAAAAAAGGCACCTACTAGTTTCAAACTAGATATCCTCAATTCAAAACCAATCAAGTACCAATAGCAGGTATCAAATATCAATATAAATATGAGAAACTCTGGTTTTTTGTAGAAGAAAATTGAGTGCATGACCCAATTGCAATTACTCTTAGTTATTATGTTACCTCTGATCTTGCATGGATTTCCTCAATCTGGTTCTCATTTTATGTCAATGTATATCACATTTTGCATTATATGATTGCTGACTTAAATGGATGGTTCCCATTTCAGAATAAACATGTATAATACTATTTCTACATAAGCGTGGTGAGTTCAACCAACAATAGCTGACCTTCAAGATATTCCCTCTCTTCTTATCAAGAACTAATCCTCTAACCATATATTTCCAGTCAAACTTCCATGTTAACAGCTGCACAATGAAAACAAAGGATATCAAATTCAGAGCACAAGGAAACAAAGGAAGAATTGTTTCATACATCTCAGCATCAAAACGTTAATTATGGAATGGGTTAAATGACATTTCCAAAAGGCAATGTATGAAACAAGCAAACTTGCAAAAGAATATCAAATGTCAGTTTTACTAGCCAATTACATATGTAGTAATGGCACAAAATTCCCAGTGCATGAGAATGTCAGTATACAAGAACGCAAATTGCAGTGATATTATCTTCACTATTTTTATATCCACCGATATGCTTACTGAAGACAGGTAAAGAAATGATATAGAAAAATTATCAGAATATCCCAACAGTCCGTATGCTGTATTTTTCAATAACAAAGTTACATCAAACCGCAGGCAAAATTACATCATGATAGTGCTGACAGAACTAAAAGAAAGTTGCATCACAATTTAACTTCTCTAACAGTCAAACAATACAATCTTAGATACAGAAGAGAGAGAAGTCCCCATGTACCAAGAATTATCTCAGTTTACATGCAGAAGAACGTGGCACAGTAACTCCAAACATCTAAACCAACTAATATAAGGCCAGATGATACAGTTTTTTCAGTTTTATCTTTACACATCCAAACAAGTACGCATGTTTTCAGCGCAACTAACCTCCTCAGGGTAGCCGAGGTCCTTGACAAGCTTCTCTATTGTGCCATGGTAAGCAAGGGCCTCAAATGTCTCGGGCTTGTACTGCGCAAGAGTGTAGTCCATATCAAATCCTACCGCAGTGATGTTCCTCATGTTGAGTGAGCGGTTGCAGAATATCTCCTTCCCAACAGAAATAGTTCTAGGTTCCACTGATGGTGTTGACCATATTGCTCCTGTTGATGCTGGCTCCACCGCACCAGTCTCCATCCTTACAGCACTGCAGCCTGATATGAGATGATTATTTCAGCAGAGCATGCTAAACAATCGACGTTCACCATGTAATCAGTGAAAAATGCCACGATCTGGAATTTCCAACACGTATGTAAAAATTGACGGATGATCAGTCGATCACAAAGGGTTTATGAACATTCTGACTACTATCGCATTCCATAAACATCCCGACTACTAGAAAAATACAATACCACAAGTGTGAAGCATACATAAGAACACATCAAAAATTCAAACAAAATCCGTGATACCCAATTGTCATTACCGGTTAAGCAAACAACCCCGATCAAGCCGTGCAACATACACCAAAAAGAGCAAAATATGACCGAGAAGCACCACCGAATTTGCTGAAACAACCATCAAAAAATGATTTAAGAAACCGCAACTATAACCGCGCCATGCCGACCATGGGACGGCTAAATCGAAACGGTTAGCCTCCACGACTCGCCTCCGATCAAAGACGCCATTTCAAAACAAAGCACCAACAAACCCAGAGTTGAATAGCGCAGTCACAGAAACATCACCAAAGAAGCGCGAAATCACGCATCCCGCGGTCCCGCCGCAAAATTCGCCCGAAAACGCCCGTAAAACAAAATCCACACGAATGCCCAGGAAGCACGTTCTTACCTCTAGGGCCCGAGCCCGAAGCCGACGCGGCGGAGGAGGAGCACGACGACGAGGCGGAGGCGAAGAAGAGGAGGAGAGGAGGCGAGAAGGGCGCGAGGTGGCGGGCGGCGGTGGCGAGCGGCCTCCTGGAGAAGAGCATATCGCCCTCCTTAAATAGGCGAGGCGAGGCGAGGCGAGGACACGAACACGAGTGCGACGAGGCGTCAGCGTGGGGTGCGTGGGAATAAATGAGCAGTGGGTGGGGGAGGAGGAATAGAATCCAAACGGGCGGGCGCGAGCACCGGCGACGCGGCGGCGCTGCCACCCCCTCACCGCGCGCCGCCGGGCATTGGTGCGGCGCGGCGGCGGGGGTGGAGGGAATGAGGGATCGCGTGTGGATTCCGATGCGATGCGAGGCTCGCGTGCGTTGGAAGCCAGCGAGCGACGGAAGGGAGGGGATGTGGGGGTGGTGGTGGCGGCTAGCTGGTGGGGTTGCGTTTGGCCGGGGCCGCGCCAAGCAGGAGAACGGAGAAGCACGAGGCGTCGCGGTTCCGGTCCTGAGGGGAAAACGGACGGTGCGGCTCGGCTACCGCTTCCTGAAATTTGCTCCGGCCACACGAACGCTCACCTAAAGAATGTTTTGTTTATAGAAGCGGTTTGCTAAAAAAGAAGTGGAGTGATTTCCATAGTGGAGTACAAGTATCGCTGCTCATGTCATGTCATATCGTATCACGTTCGAACCATTTTAAAAAAAATCAAAGTTGAATGTATAAGTACTTGGTCATCAGGTCATCAACAGCTGACAACACTAATGAATCGATAATAATGGTGTTAGCGGCTACAATTGTGGAGGTAGCTTCGAAAGAACATCATAGTGAGAATAATCATGTGTGGTAGATTAGATAAGGTGAAAGTGTTGATACGAGAATACCAAAAATGACTTTAATGATGGTTATTTATCTGAAAAAGATGGTACGGTGAGGAGGTTAACGACGAAAGAGAAAAAGGCTAAAATTAGGTTTTTCATATACATGCATTTAAGATTTGGTGGGATAGAAGACATGGGCGAGAGCAAGTGAATGCGACAAACATCTAGATAAGACAAGATATGATCTAACATCCTAAATTTTGATCTATTTTTCCAACACAACATATGCTCCTAATTTATCGATTCTTCAAATTTAATATTTTCAAAGTAAATTTCACAGGTAGTTTTACCAAACTATCATAAACTTTAAGGTGTTATATCATATAACTACATATTTATATATTTAAAACCAAGTATCACAAAATTTATAGATTTAATATTAAAGTTATCATAAAACGATATATAGAGTTTAAATCCTAGCACTAATGTTACGTTAGAACAGTAAACGTTAGTGATTAGATCGATACTAAACCCATAGTTTCATAAATCTATAGTTTTATGTAAAATTTTGTATTAAAACTGTAGGTAGGTTTGTAGTAGTTTTGTGATAATTTTATCAAAATATTTTGTGAAATTTACCCATTTTTTAATAGCCATAGTTTAGAGTTAGACACAAAATGAATTATATTCTTTACGAAACCTGAAGGTTTAATAATTAGCTGTCCGCAATATCATGTAGGCATTTCAGGGAGTTATATCAATATATGATCGAGGCCTAAAAGGGCATCAACATGGATGGGGCATCCTGGCTGTTGAATAGATTCTCTCGTGCAATTTGGACCGTGGATTCCACGTGGGCTTCTGGATCAACAACTCCTGGAGGAGAATAGAACAAAAGCCGTTCCCGTCGCTTTTCTTCTCCTCTCCTCTCCTTCTGGGCCCCATCGACGCGTGTTGGATAGATAGATAACTCACGTCGTCTGCGCCACCAGTAGCCCCTGCACGCACAGCACCCGTCTTCTAGCTCCTCATCAGCGATAGCTCAGTTGCATTTTGGCACATGGTATCTTTGCACTTTGCTTGCACTGCTATCTTCAGTTCTTTGGTCGCATGGTCCTAAGCTTGTTAGAACAAATACTAAATTTATATGTTACCTTAAAAATATTATATAAGATGAATTGATAAGATAGAGAAAAGAAATAAAAAAGAGACGATGAGATACGAAACAGATTTCACACAAACTTTTCAAAAATACGAGAGTAGGTAGTCGAGGTGACATATTTTATATGTTTTTTAAAATTTTAATTTGTAAGTAAATGCTATAGACAAAATTAGAGGTGTCTATATAGCACTTGCTCTTAGGCTTAGGCTATGTTTTTTTTTAAGTTTCCAACTTCTTTTTTTTTTTTTTCGTGTGCATGCTTTTTAAACTCTGTTAAATATAATCTATTTTTTAAGTTTTTTTACTCATATGTAATTATTATGTGCTAGATTGTTACATTGTTTTAGAAGGTATGGGTCTCAACCCATACATCCCAATACACGAATATTAAAGAATTCATATGTTTTTATTGTCATCCGAGTTCAGATGAGAATCTAGCGTGAGAATGGCGGGGTTTGAGCCTTCGCTACTAACGCGAGAATCATAAGAGCTTTCGTTAATTTTTTTTAATATGTAGATAAAAAAGGGCTATAACTTTTTCTAGTCTGAGTCTGTTACTTGTGAGAGTGAGATTGGTAACCGATAATAAGGAGTTTGTCGAAACTCGGTTTCGGTAATAGAATTTTGGAGGGCAGTCAAGATCGCCAAGCATAATGGGTTAGGTGGAAAACAAGGATTAGGCAGGTTCAGGCCCTCTCGTGAGGTAATACCCTATTCCTGTTCCGGGGATTCGATCCGCCGAGTGTATATTGATCTCAAGATATAAAGCTGAAAGCTAATAGCTCGTAAAGCATATGATATCCCTCAAGGGACACCCCTCACCCCCTTATATAGTCTTGGGAGGCGGGCTTACAGATCGGAAACTCTATCTTATTCTAAGTAGGTCTCCTCAATCTTACCAAACCGTGACTATAGGCCGTTGCCTTATCTCAATCGGCAACGTAACACCCAAGTCATATTTGGTTTACATATTTGGTAGACGCAATCTATTCCTACCTCCAATGGATAAACTTGTCATGTGGATACCCGATTGCCATAATCTCCACAAGAGCCCCCGAGTCCTTTCGTTGACGAGACAACTCAAAGATCAAATCAAGACGATATGCCAAACAACTTTTTGGCCGAGTGCTTCTGGCGCCGAGTGATTCCATCATCTCTGCCTGAATCTCCCGAGTGACTCCAAAGACTGTGAAGGGCTGGAAAATATTCAAAAAATTCTAAAAAATAAATATCTAGGTGCATCTCTTGATGTACCTAATTAGGTGTAGCCCCCGACTGTGTGATTAGCCAAAAACAGACCAAACATACAATCAAGAACTGTAAAGAATCATACTCATATAAATGTTTAGCTCATGCTAAAGCAATCTAAAAAATCTCATTGCTCGCAAGCTCGTGCTCATCCGAGTGAATTTGCCCGAGTCATCTCGTAACAAATAACTCAATCAACCTCATAGGTGAAAAGCACTCGGTAAGCTCATGCTTATCCGAGTGGATCTGTCCGAGTCATCTCGGAACAAATATTTTAATCGTCTCTCATGGGTAAACAAGTTTTTCAGTTGTCTGAAAAAATATGACCAAAATATTAAATAGCTCCTGCCATAATATTGGTCTCAATCTAAAAAGATCTTCACCAAGGTGGAAAAATAACATTGATATAATCATTTAATCAAATGCTTAAAAATCAAACAGTCTCTGTCATCAAGGCAGCTATGAAAAGCTTCACTGTTTGTCACCTTTCGAATTGCATCGTGCTAACTTCTCATGAAGTTAAGCAAACCGCGGTATGAAAGGATTTCCAAAGGTACAAGGCACTCAGACACGTGCATATTGCCAAGGCAAATCTGCTTAAGTTTATCCACTTAAGTCCCTAAGGACACGCGTCGAGCCACACCTTAACTGGGCCGCATGTCTCTCATGGGCTTTGCCCAATCACGAGAAAATCTAGCGCAACCCTCAAATCTCTTTACAAAGCCTCGAGGTCATCCCCGCCACTTCGTCTTCCCAAAAGAAATTCCCCAATCGCAACACTGTTCATCAGCTTGCAGTAGAGAACCCTAAGCCCTTGCGCGCGCCCAATCCATCGATCTAGAAGCCTGTGCTTCACTCACAGCTAGCCTCCGCATCCATCTTTTCGGACTCCCATCTCAAATCCCCATCCTTTTAGCCGATCCGCTCCCCGCACAAACCACATTCATGGCGGATGAGAGAAAAATCCCTTTCGAGTAGTGGGCCACTTTGGATGTGAGGGAATCCACCCTCAAGGAGATGGTGAAGCACGGAGTGCTTCCTCCTAAGGAGATCATGGGTGGCGCCGGCGGCGGGTGAGGAGTTTCCCACCCGAACACCGGTGAGCTCGTCGTCTTCACTTCTTTCTTTTACTGTGGCTTCAGCCTCCCCACCTCCGAGTTCTTTAGGGGGCTTCTTGATTATTATGGTCTTCGTCTCTATCATTTGAACCCCAACTCTATGCTCCACATCGCTCTCTTCATCCATGTATGTGAAGCCTTCCTTGGCATTCTTCCCCACTTCCAACTCTTTCGTCGCATGTTCTACCTTAAGCCGCATCCGAATAAGGACCATCCTTGCGTCGTTGGTGGGGGCGGGTTTCCAACTCCGCGGATCCCTCCGCAAGGAGTACTTTTCTCTTCCCTTGAAATCCTCCAACAAGGGCTGACATGCGGGCTGGTTTTACATTAGCAATCTTGAACCCAGCCTGCCAAACTTCGTTGGCCTTCCCCCTGTGCCCAAGCATACCTGGAGCACCGTGCCAGTAGCCCAAGACTGGGAAGAAGCCAACAAGTTGCTAGCGAAGATCTTGGAGATGAAGCAAAAAGGTCTTCGCGGCGAGCAAATCACTCGGCACTTCATCGCAGCCGACGGCGCCGATTAAGGAGCGATCAAGCCGCCTTCGAGTACGAAGGCGAGAGGGACCCCAATCGGGAATACCGTGACTCCTTAGCTTTGAGATCCCGAAGATCCGGATGTACAAGGTCTTCTCGACGGAATTGGTGAACGCAGCCTCATGCCGCCGCCCTTCCCTTCAGCCCGTATCAACCTCCTTCTCCGTAAGCGACTTAACCTCTTCTATTGCCTTGTAATCTTGATGTCACACTTCTCAGTGTCATAAGAATCTATCTTGCAGGAAAATGCCTCCATCATTTCGAAGCCATATAAAATCCCTTACGACGACATGCCGACCCGACCTGCCAAGAAGCCAGCCGGCGGCGTGAAGATCCAGAGTGATCCAGCCGGGAAAAGGGCGGCTCCGAGTGAAGATATTAGCAAACGGGCGAGCAAGAGGAGGCTCATTATCGATGACTCGGACGATGATGTCCCAGCCCTCCACCGAGGCAACCCCTCCAAGGCCGTCACCAAAAGCGGCGCCGAAGATCCGCCGGTCATCCAGGTACGCCTTATGACTGAAGTTAAGCTCTTTGTTGAAAATTTCTTTGTCTTCATTCCGACTGCGCTCGTCGTTCGTTTGGCAGGCGGCCCCAAGATATATACCCTGCCGGGAAGAGTGAAGGGCCAACGCCAGCTGCCGCGTCCGAGGCATCCAAGCCCGCGGAACCAAAGACCCGGAGCCCTCTCCGGAGCGAGAGCGCTCCGGGTGAAAAGCCCTCGCCTCCCAGCAAAGATATCCCAAGGAGGGAGCCCCCGACCGCCAGCCGGGGCACCCCGACTGGAAACCAGTCGGCCGCGGAGAAGCCCCCGGCTATAGCCCAAAGGGCTCCGACTAAAGACGAGTCGGTCAAAAGTGAGAAGGAAGAGACCAGCCGGTCTGCACCAGTTAAGGATTCGGCCACCGGCGGTAAGTCTTGGATTAACATTTCATCTTTAATCTTCAATTTGACTCTTTCGTATCTTCATCCTGTTCCTCCCGATCTATCAGCCACAGAGAGAGATCCCCATGTTGCAGTCTTCTGAAACCTAGGTTCCTCCGATTAAGATCGAGTGGCGAGATTCGGAAGGCCAGAGGCAAGGCATCATCTTAGATAAGCAAGCGGAAAGCGAGGAAAGGGATGCCCTTGTCAACAGCCTGAATGAGGCGACTCGGCTACTCAATGTAAGTCCTGATCTTTTTCCGTTGTAGCATCGTTATTCCTTTTCAGTCGGCCAACTTTAGATCTGTCGTGCAGAAAGAGTACTGCCGATCGATGGCCAAGTCCGAAGCGCTCGAGAAGTTGGTCCCGCGTCTAAACTCCTTGGAGGACGTCCAACAAAAACTGAAGACCACTCGAGAAGAGGCCGCGTCGAGGAGGCAACCCCGAGGAGGGAAATAGCCGAACTCCGGAAGAAAACCTCGACCTTCGGGGTTCAATCGGGAGTAAGCTTAACCCTCTCAGTCTCTTTATGGCTTCTGTGTTGATTTTGGTTGTTGATAGCCTTTCTCGTTGTAGAAAATTCATCGGAGGTCTACTCGCTCCAAGTCCACTGAGGTAGTTAGCCTCGCAAGGCCGAGCCGGAGACCGAGTTTGAAGGTGAGCTTCTTCGTAACGATGTTCGTTGTATCGCTCTGTCTTCGAGTACTTTGCGTGATCATGTTCCTTTGGCAGCTTATAAAGTCAAGACCCGGCTCAATACGACGTTTTGCTTGAGAAGGTCAAACAAGCCGGAAAGGTCGAGAAGATGTTGCAAACGCGGCAACGCCGATCCTGCTGTCTCTGTTTCATCATGGAGTCGGGACTAGCTCACGGACCCGCTGAAGTCTTTGACAAGCTTAGGCGAGCCCCGACCGCATTTGACCAACATCTCTCGAGGCGGGCTGTCATGGGAGCGGGCTTCGCCCTTGCTCAGCGAAGTCACTCTACCCTCGAGTGGACATCGATTCGGCCTGGGGAGGGCTTCGCCGAGGGAACTTCAGATGAGCAGGCCCTCGATTTGATTAGTGAGGCACAGGAATCGACCAAAAAGGTGGCTGCCGATGTAGTGAACCACTTCGGGCCTTGATTTGTCTTGTAAACATTATATGCAACTTTTTGATGTAAACTTTGTAGATATTTGGCTTATTTATGTTAATGCCTTGAACAAAGTTTTTATGTAAAATTTCTTAAGTAATTTTCGTCCGACTGTCACCAAGCCTAAGCTTGATTAGGTCATCAAAAAATTCTTAGTCCTTAAACATTTAGCTCGAATCAAGGAACATTAAACAATGATAAACCGAATATGCATAAGTTGGTGAAGAAAACTATGCTTTATTGACATACTAGCAAAATGCCCGTGCGTTGCAACGGGACGACGACGCAGGGAGGGAAGCACGCGAAGGGCGAAGGGTGAAGGTCCAGGTGGCGCGCGCGGGAGCTCCGAGCGACGACGGGAGGGAGGGGTGCAGGCGCGGCATGGGGCGCGGCGCGGATGAGGACGAAAGAGAGGAGCAGGAGATTTTTTTATTCAAGCCCTCCCCTTTTGAGCATTAGGACTGCAGATTAATTTTATAAACACTCAAGGGGTTTTCTGCAAAATAACCTCTTTTTCTTATTTAACTAGGTTTTTTAAATAGCTAGGCAGACTGTGGGTTATTTTTTAAAAAAACTCAAGGTGTTTTCTGTAAAATAGCCAGGCAAAACAAAATTTGGGTGGAAACACTACTTGCTTTATAGATAGTTATAGATGTACAGCCCCCGACTGCTAACTAAAGAAGTCGTCTTGCTTGAGTTTAGCAATCAAAAAGAGCATGAAACTTAAGACAATTTAAGCGTTGTATCGTCGAAGATGCTCGATGTTCCAGAAGTTCTTCACCATAGATCCGTCTTCACGCTTTAATCGGTATGCGCCTGGCCGAGTCACCTCAGCAATTATATATGGTCCTTCCCATAAGGGGGATAACTTGTGACGGTCCGCGGTGGTTTGAATCTTGCACAGAACAAGATCGCCAACGATAAAAGCTCGTGCTCGAACGTTGCGACTGTGGTATCGTCTGAGACCTTGAAGATATTTTGCCGCCTGGATGAGGGCTGTCTCACGGGCCTCTTCTAGTCGGGTGAGGTCATCCACTCGGTCTGGGTCGTAGCGTTCATCGTTGAAGCTGCGGACTCGGAGGGATTCAAACTCCATCTCGTTTGGCAACATGGCTTCTGCGCCATAAACCGAAAAGAAAGGAGTTTGGCCGGTAGCCCGACTGGGCGTAGTCCGCAGAGACCATAAAACCGAGGGGAGCTCTTGCACCCACTTGCCGGCATAAGGACTTAAGCGGTCGAACACGCGGGCCTTAATGCCTTGAAGGACCATGCCGTTGGCACACTCAACTTGACCATTGCTTTTGGGGTGTGCAACCGACGCATAGCAGATTTTGATCCCGAAGTCTTTGCAGAATTCTTTGAAGATGCCTCCAGTGAATTGAGTCCCGTTGTCGGTTATAATTCTGTTTGGAACGCCGAACCGGTGCACGATGTTGAGGATGAAGTCCCGTGCCTTGTCAGCAGTGATTGCAGCAACCGGCTTAGCTTCGATCCACTTTGAGAACTTGTCGATTGCGACGAATAGGTGCGTGAATCCTCCTGGAGCCTTCTTGAAAGGGCCGACCATGTCTAAGCCCCATACCGCAAATGGCCAGAATAATGGAATTGTTTGTAGCTCTTGGGCTGGGACATGGCTCTGTTGTGGATGACATCGCCGAGTGGAAAGGAAGTGACGACGGTGACCGACTGACCCTGAAAATAGTGCACCAATTTCCTCGCGGTTATCAGAACACTATATAGCAATTTTTGTACCTGAGGGTAGCGAATTTTGGCTCCTACCAGCACTTCGCTAACAAAGTAGATCGACCTCTGAATCTTCTGGACCTGCCCTTTCTCTTCGCGCTCGACCACGAGGACCGTATTGACTACTTGGTGAGTGGCTAAAACGTACGCAGCAGTGGGCTCCTGGGCCGAGGTGAGGCAAGGACGGCGGCGTCGTGAGGAATTCTTTAAAATCTTCAAAGGCCTTGTGGGCTTCCGTGGTCCATTGGAAGTCGTCCGTTTTCTTCAGCAACCTGAAGAAGGGCATGCCTCATTCGCCGAGTCGAGAGATGAATCGGCTTAGCGCCGTCATGCAGCCAGTGAGCTTCTGGACATCCTTCTGGTTACTCGGGGGCTTCATGTTCAAGATGGTGTTGATTTTTTCTGGATTGGCTTCAATGCCGCGATGCGACACCATGAAGCTGAGCAGTTTGCCTGATGGAACACCGAAAGTGCATTTCTCCGGGTTCAACTTCATTCTGAAGGCCCGGATATTCGTGAAGGTTTCTTCTAGGTCGGCAATCAGGTCTTCTTTCTGCTCGGTCTTGATGACGACATCGTCGACATAAGCTTCCACGTTCTTCCCAATCTGCGTTTGAAAACACCTCTGGATCATGCGTTGGTATGTTGCCCCGGTGTTCTTCAGGCCGAAAGGCATTGTGATGTAGCAGTAGGCTCCAAACGGTGTGATGAACGATGTCTTCAGGCAGTCGGATTCTTTCAAGCTGATATGGTGGTAGCCCAAGTAACAGTCCAAAAAGCTCAGGAGTTGGCAGCCGGCTGTTGAATCTACGACTTGGTCGATGCGAGGCAGCCCGAACGTATCTTTGGGGCAAGCTTTGTTGAGGTCGATGTAGTCAACGCACATGCGCCATTGCCCCGTTTTTTTACGGACCAGGACCGGGTTGGCCAACCAGTCAGGATGCAGAACTTCTTTGATAAAACCAACGGCTAAGAGCTTTGCGAGCTCTTCTTTGATGGCGTCTTTTTGATCCTGCGCGAACCTGCGTAATCGCTGTTTGATTGGTTTTGCGTCATCTTTGACGTGTAAAGAGTGCTCGATCACCTCCCTAGGAATTCCAAGCATATCAGATGGTTTCCAAGCAAAAACATCTTTATTATTTTGGAGAAAGGTGACGAGCGCACTTTCCTAGTTGGGATCTAGTTCAGCGCCGATTACAGCAGTTTTCAAGGGATCCGATGGATCAAGGGAGATCTTCTTGGTCTTGGCGTCGCCGGTTCCTGATTTGGCTATCTTCTTCGCGGGGATTTCACCCTCTGCCGAAGTCGATGCAGCCAATCGGATTTCTTGCTAGCCACGTGATCTCTCGCGAGATTGGGCCATGTCGCAGGTGAAGGCTTGTTTCACGTCACTACGAAGAGTGATGACGCCGTTGGGACCCGGCATGTTCATGCAGAGGTAGGTGTAATGGGGTATCGCCATGAACTTGGCGAGTGCAGGCCTTTCGATGATGGCGTGGTAAGCCGTTTCGAAGTCGGGCACCTCGAAAGTAACGTTTTCCGTCGGGAAATTCTCTCGAACTCCGAAGGTGACCGGAAGGGCGATGTGCCCGAGTGGTGTAGATGACAGCCCCGGGATAACTCCATGGAAGGGGGCTGAGCTTGCCTTCAGTTTGGCCCTCGGGATCTGCATCTCGTCCAAGGTCTTAGCGAACAGAATGTTGAGGGCGCTGCCTCCATCGATGAGGACGCGCTTGAGCTTGATGTTGCGGACCACCGGATCCAAGATGAGTGGATAGCGTCCCGGGTGAACCACTCGGTCGGGATGATCCGAGCGGTCAAAAGTGATGGCCACCTTCGACCATCGTAGGTATTGTGGGACCTCGGGTTGCGCCGCGTTGACCTCGCGGTCAGTTAGCTTCTGTTTCCTCTTGGATCCATAGGCATGCGGCCCCCCGAAGATGTGATTCAGCTCGCCTACGGGGTCTTGAAAGGGCTCGGCATTCTCAGCCGTGTTGTTCTTCTTGGCGCCCGATGGGCCGGCTTCCTCAGTCGGCTTCTTGTTAAGCTGTGCCGCATATTGCTCGGCGAACTGTTTATAGATGAAGCAGTCCTTAGCCGCGTGCTTGTGATTGTGATGATGCGTGCACTGAGCGTTCATGATGGCGTCGTAGGCCGCGACTCGGGGACGACGTTGGGAGTTGGAGGTTGCGGCAACTAGATCTTTGGGTCGGCGCTTGCGGTCCTTCTGGGCCTGGTTGTTGTTGCCGTTATCCTTCTTAGGATTCCGGCTTCCTCCCGCCTGCTTGTCGTCCCTCTTGTCGGGCCGGTCTTGGCGCGCCGCTTTGATGGCATTGTTGGATTTGGCGTAAGAATTTGCCATCTCAAACATCTGCTTCATCGTCTTCGGTGGCTTGCGCCCAAACTTCCCGATCAACAGCTCGTCACGGACTCCCTTCTGGAAGGCGACGATGATGATGTCGTCGGTGATGTTGGGGATCTTGTTGTGCTTTTCGGAGAAGCGCCGGATGTAGTCCTTCAGAGGTTCATCCGGCTTCTGGATGACGTTGTAGAGATCGAAGTGGGTTCCAGGCCTCTCGAAGGTGCCCTGGAAGTTGGCAATGAAGTGGTCCCTCAGCTCACTCCACGAGCCGATTGAGCCTCTTGGCAGGCTCGTGAGCCAGTTCCTGGCTGAGTTGGCGAGGGCCATAGGCGTGTAATTGGCCATGGCCTTGTTGTCACCTCCCGCCGCACGGATGGCGAGAGTGTACACGTCACCACGACTCGGGGTTGGTCTTGCCGTCGTATTTCTCGATTCCAGTCGGCTTGAACCCATTCGGCCAATGCACTCGACGAAGCTCCCGAGTGAAAGCTGGTACTCCGTTGTCATTACTGTCGGGTGATCCCCTTCGATCTTCCCGGGTGCGTTGATCCCGTTCTTGGTAGCAACGATCGAGTACTTCCCGCAGATCACTCGGCGGGGTCCTCGGTAGGCTGCTTCGGTAGCTGGAGCTGTTGTTGCGGCGGACGCGGTGATGGACGGGTGGACGTCCATGTTGCTTCTCGCGGGAGTCGGCCGTTTGCTCCTGATGCTTATGCGTGGAATCGTGGCGTGGGCCTCTTGGCCTGGTTGTCGACCGATCTGGCTCGGGCCTCTTGTAATCCCTTGACCTTAGCGGCGGGAGTCGGCTTCTGTCGGGCGTTTCTGCCACGGATTCAGTCGGCCTTCGTGCTGAGGTGGAGGGATGACCGTTGGCCGTAGCCGCAACGATGGTCTTGATCTTGTCCAGGATTGGGGTTACGTCGGGGGGAGCCGTCTCAATAACGGTGTCCAGGAGAGTGAGGGCAGCGACGATGTTCTGCTGTGGCGTCTGGAAGATATTGGTGTTGCGGACCCGCGTTTGAAGTATAGCCTCTTGAGCGGATCGTCTGGTTGCCCTTAGATCCTGCTTCCTTCTGTCGGCTTCCTCTTTGCGCTTCTTCTTCTCTTCGGCTAGTTTGCGCTCTTGCTCAATCTCGCTCGTTCTTCTTCGCAAGCCCGCGAGCCATGGGCGAGTCGGTCTCGGCCACCTCACCATGAGGACGTCAAAGCACTTCGGCTCGTAGTCCTTGTCGCAGTCGGAGTCGTCGGTTTCATCCGAGGGGATGCCATAAAGGTCGTCAAAGCCTGAAGAGCTGAGATATTCGTTGAGCTCTGAGGATGAGCATGAGCCAAATGGTTGGAGGATGACGGCAATCTCCCTTGAGCCCGGGTAGTTCGGATCTCGGATCGTTCGGCCCGAGTCGGAGCTTGAGGACGTGGATCTCTGGAGTGGATCAATCTTGGTTCGGAGTGGAGGAGCTTGCAGTAGATCTCAGCGGTGTTTGGTAATCCAAACGGTGCCGAGAGGTCTTCTTCGGAGTGGATTGGCTCCGTCGTGGAGATGAGAAGTTCGCTGCAGATCTCGACGGCGTTCGGTAGTCCGAACGGTGCCGAGTGAGTTCTTTCGTCGGAGTGGATGGACTGCATCTTGGACTCCAAGATTTCGTCGTAGATCTTGGCGTTGTTCGGGAGCCCAAACGGTGTCGAGTGGGTTTCTCCTCCCGACTGGTTCAAATCCGAGTCGTAGGAGGAGAACTTGTCGAAGTCGTTGGCGGCGAGGTCGCCGAATCCTGAAGAAGATCCCATCGCGCTTGTCGGCGAGATTGTCGAAGAAGTCTTGACGCGCGGTCCCCTACCTGGCGCGCCAACTGTCGAAACTCGGTTTCGGCAATAGAATTTTGGAGGTGCAGTCAAGATCGCCAAGCACAATGGGTTAGGTGGAAAACAAGGATTTAGACAGGTTAAGGCCCTCTCGTGAGGTATACCCTACTCCTGTTTCGGGGATTCGATCCGCCGAGTGTATATTGATCTCAAGATCTAAAGCTGAAAGCTAATAGCTCGTAAAACATATGATATCCCTCAAGGGACGCCCCTCACCCCCCTTATATAGTCTTGGGAGGCGGGCTTACAGATCGAAAACCCTATCTTACTCTAAGTAGGTCTCCTCAATCTTACCAAACAGTGACTATAGGCCGTTGCCTTATCTCAATTGACAACATAACATCCAAGTCATATTTGGTTTACATATTTAGTAGGCGCAATCTATCCCTACCTCCAGTTGGATAAACTTGACATGTGGATACCCGATTGTCATAATCTCCACAGAGTTCTAAAGGGAGATTTACACTCCAAATTGGGTTACAGTAGTGTCGAAACTTGGTTTTGGCAATATATTTTTCTGGGGTCGCAGTCGAGATCGCCAAGCACAATGGGTTAGAAGAAGAAGAAGATTTAGACAGGTTCAGGCCCTCTCCTGAGGTAATACCCTACTCCTGTTTCGATGGATTCGATCCACCGAGTGTCTTTATTGATCTCGTGATCTAAAGCTCTTGCTTATGGAATCGTATCTCAGATCTAGTGTTCGAATATATCCCTCAAGGGACGCCCCTTACCCCCCTTATATAGTCTTGGGAGGAGGGCTTACAGATCGGAAACCCTATCTTACTCTAAGTCGGTTTCCTCAATCTTACCAAACCGTGACTATAGGCCGATTGCCTTATCTCTATCGGCAACCGTAACACCCAAGTCAAGTTTGGCTTACAGATATAGCAGGCACAATCTATCCCTACCTCCAATCGGATAAGCTTGCCATGTAGATACCCGATCGCCACAATCTCCACAAGAGCCCCCGAGTCCTTTTCGGTCGACGAGACAACTCGCTTCGAGACCAAAGCAAAGACTCAACCAAAAATCTCTTTGACCAAGTGCTTTTGGCGCCGAGTGATTCCATCATCTTTGCCTGAATCTTCCCGAGTGGCTCCAAAGACTGTGAAGGGCTGAAAAATATCTCAAAAATTCTCAAAAATAAACATCTAGGTGCATCTCCTGATGCACCTAATTAGGTGTAGCCCCCGACTATGTGGTTAGTCAAAAATAGACTAAGCATATAGTCAAGAACTATAAAACATTATTCTCATGTAGATGCCTAGCTCATGCTAAAGCAATCACTGAAATCTTATTGCTCGGCAAGTTCATACTTATCCGAGTGAATTTGCCCGAGTCATCTCAAAACAAATAATTCAATCAACCTTTATAGGTAAAAAGCACTCGGTAGGCTCTTGCTTATCCGAGTGGATTTGCCCGAGTAATCCCGGAATAAATATTTTATTCATCCCTCATGGGAGAACAAGTCCTTTCATTCATATGAAAAATATGACCAAGTTATCAAATAGCTTTTGCCATAATACTGGTCTCAATCTATAAAGATCTTCACCAAGATGGAAAACAAACAGCATTGGTAAGATTACCCGACCAAATGCCAAAAAATCAAACAGCCCTTGTTCACCAAGGCAGCTATAAAAACTCAGCTGTTGGTCACCTTCCAAATTGCATCGTGCCAGCTTCTCATGAAGTCAGGCAAACCGCGGTATGGAAGGATCTTTAAAGGTATAGGGCACTCGGACACGCGCATATTGCCAGGGCGAATCTGCTTAAGCTCATCCGCTTAAGTCCCTAAGGACACGTATCGGACCACACCTTAGCTGGGCCGTAGATTTTCTTATGGGCTCGGCCCACTCACCGAAAACCTAGCGCAACCCTCAAATCTTTCTATAAAGATGCGAGGTCGTCCCCGCCTCTTCATCTTCCAAACGATTCCCCTTCTCACGCAGCATTCCACAGTTCACCGCGGAGAACCCTAGACTCGCGCGCTCCCAAATCCATCCATCTAAGAGCTCGCTCTCGCAACAACCAGCCTCCACACCCAAATCTCCCACGTCCCATCGCCCAAGATCCAACTTTTTCCAGCCAGATCCACCTCCCAACAACCCATCCTCATGGCGGAGGAAAAAAGGATTCCGTTCGACCAATGGGCCGCCTCGGATGTGAGGGAATCCACCCTCAAGGAGATGGTGAAGCATGACGTGCTTCCGCCAAAGGAACTTGTGGGATGGCGCCCGGCAGCGGGGGAGGACTTCCCGACCCCAAACACCGGTGAGCTCGTTGTCTTTACTTCCTTTTTCTATTGCGGGTTCAGCCTTCCCACCTCCGAGTTCTTTCGGGGGCTTCTGGACTACTATGGGCTTCACCTCTACCATCTGAACCCCAACTCAATGCTTCACATAGCACTCTTCATTCATGTGTGTGACGCCTTCCTTGGCATTCTTCCTCACTTCCATCTCTTCCGTCGTATGTTCTATCTGAAACCCCATCCGAACAAGGATCAACCTTGCGTCGTTGGTGGGGCAGGTTTCCAACTTCGCGGATCTCTCCGCAAAGACTACTTCTCTCTCCCTTTGAAGTCTTCCAACAAGGGATGGCACGCGGGCTGGTTCTACATTAGCAATCTCGAACCCAGCCTGCCAGCCTTCATCGGTCTTCCCCCTGTCCCCAAGCCATCTTGGAGCACCGTCCCGGTAGCCCAAGATTGGGACGAAGCCAACGATCTGCTCGCGAAGATCCTGGCGATGAAGCAGAGGGGTCTTCGCGGGGAACAAATCACTCGGCACTTCATCAGGTGCCGACTGGCGCCGATCAAGGAGCGGTCGAAGCCGGCCTTTGAGTATGAAGGCGGGACGGACCCCAATCGGGAAGATCCAGATCCACTCACATACGAGATCCTGAAGATCCGGATGTACAAACTCTTCTCGTCTGGGATAGCAGTCGAGCGGGCCCTCATTCTGCCAGTCCTTCCCTTCAGCATCCACCGACCTCCTCCTCCGGTAAACCGACTGGTCGCTTCATAGCATCTTTCGATCTTGACATCCTGTCTCTTAATGTTGCTCTTTCTTTCTTCTGCAGGAAAACGCCTCTATCACCTCCAAGCCATACAAGGTGGCTCATGACGACGCGCCGCATCGCCCGCCAAGAAGCCGGCGGCGGGATCAAAATCCGTGAGCGACCCGGTCGGGAGCGGGCTGCGCCGAGTGGAGACTCGAACAAGCGCGCGAGCAAGAGGAGGCTGATCATCGAAGATTCGGATGACGATGTCCCGGCTCCTCCAGTCGAGACCCCGCCTCTAAGGCGATCGCCGCGGACGGCACCGAAGATCCGCCGATCATCCAGGTATGCTCTGAAACCAAAGTCCTGAACTCTTTCGCGGAAAACTTTTCTTTATCTTTGCTGTATTCACTTTCGCAGAGGCCCCAGACATAGATCCCGCCGGGGGGGTGAAGGGCCGACTCCGCCGCTGCCCCGAAGTGCAAGGCCGCAGAGCCAAAGCCCGGAGCCCGCAACCGAGTGCAAACGCTCCGGCAAACAATCTTCGCCTCCGGGAGGACGCCCTAGAAAGGAGCCCCGACGCGGCCGTGATATCCCGACGGAAACCGCCATCGGCCGGGGAACCCGCGGCTGCGGCTCAAGCACCCCGACCGGGGTCACTCGGCGCAGAGCCGAAGAAGAAAGCCGCCCGCCGCTCCACCTAGGCAGACCACCGAAACCAGTAAGACCGCTTCAAGCATTCCTTCGTTCTTTCAATTTTGAATCTTTCATGTCTTCATTTGTCTTTCTTGCTTGTCGCCACGGTAGAAGAGATCCCTAGGTTGCAGTCTTCGAGACCCGGTTCCCCCGATCGAATCGAGTGGCGGGATTCGGAAGGCGAGAGACAGGGCATCATCCTAGACCGGCAAGCCGAAAAGATGAAAGGGATGCCCTTGTCGAGAGCCCGAATGAGGCGACCCGACCGCTCAACGTAAGCCTTTGTCTTTCTCTTTGATTATATCATCGTTATCTTTCGCCGATCACTCCTGCTTTCGTGTGCGAAAGAATATTGCCGCTCAATGGCAAAATCTGAAGTGTGGGAGAAGCGATCCCCCACTTAAACTCCTTGGAGGACGTTCGGCGACGCCTAAAGGCCACTCGGGAGGAGGCCGCATCAAGAGAGGCGGCTTTAAGGAGGAGATCGCGGAGCTTCGGGAAGCGAACCTCGACCTCCGCGGATCAATTGGGAGTAAGCCCGCCTCTCCCAGCTTCATCGTGATTCTCATGCTGATCTTGGCTATTGATGATCTTCTTTCGTTGTAGAAAATTCTTCGGAGGTCCACTCGCTTCAAGTCCACTGGAAGCGGTCAGCCTTGACAAGGCCGAGATGGAGGCCGAATTTGAAGGTAATCTTTTTGAAGTCGAATTCCGTGTGCCGCTTTATATCCGAGTGCTTTGAATGATCCGGGACTTTTGGCAGCTTATAAGATGAAGACCCGAGCCCAATACGACGTCTTGCTTGGGCGGATCAAATCCAGCGACGAGATACGGGAAGAGGTCGCTAACGCCGCCACGCCGATCTTGCTGTCCTTGTTCGATCAAGGAGTTGGGGCCGCCGCGGAGCCAATCGAGATCTTCGACAAGCTTCTACTGGCTCCCGAACGATACCGAAGAATATCACCGAAGCGCCAACATGGGGGCTGGTTCGGCTCTTGCTCGGACCAAGTCCCTTTACCCCGAGTGGATATCCATTCGGTCGGGAGGGCTTCGCCGAGGGAACAACGGACGAGCAGTGCCTTAGACATGCTAAGTGAGGCGCAAGAGGCGGCGAAGAAGATATCTCTTGATGTAGTAAACAACTTCAAGCTCGATTTGTATTCTGACTTTGCTTTGTAAATGTCATGTAACCGTAACACTGTGACGTGGAACTTTGTGACTCTTTTTAGTTTATTTATGTCAATGCCTTGATTCAAGCTTTTGCGTGAAATTTCTTAAGTAGTTTTCGTCTGGCTGTCATCAAGCCTAGGCTCGATTAGGTCATCGGAAAACTTTCAGTCCTTAGACACTGAGCTCGAGTCGAAGGACATTAAACAATGATAAACCAAATTATGCACAAAAGTTGATGAGGAAAACTTGAGCTTTATTGGCATGTGTACAGCCCCCGACTGCTAACTCAAGAAGTCATCTTGCTTGAGGTTGGCAGTCAAGGAAAACATGAGGCCTTAGCCAAATTAGGCATAAAATCGTCGAAGATGTTCGATGTTCCAGGAGTTCTCCACCATGGACCCGTCTTCGCGCTTTAACCGGTATGCACCGAGCCGAGTCACTTCGGCGATTATGTACGGTCCTTCCCATAAGGGAGATAACTTGTGTCGGTCTTTGGTGGTCTGGATCTTGCGTAGGACCAGGTCGCCAACAATGAAAGCTCGCGCTCGCACGTTGCGACCGTGGTATCTTCGAGCCCTTGAAGGTATTTGGCCGATTGGATGAGGGCCCTCGCGGGCCTCTTCCAATCGGGTGAGGTCATCCACTCGGTCGGGGTCGTAGCGTTCATCGTTGAAGCTGCGGACCCGGAGGGACTCATACTCCATCTCGTTTGGCAACATGGCTTCGCGCCATAAACCAAAAAGAAAGGAGTTTGGCCGGTGGCCCGACTGGGTGTGGTTCGTAGCGACCATAGAACCGAGGGAAGTTCTTGTACCCACTTGCCGGCGTAAGGGCTTAGCCGGTCGAAAACGCGAGCCTTGATGCCTTGAAGGACCATGCCGTTGGCTCGCTCGACTTGCCCATTGCTTTTAGGGTGAGCTACTGATGCATAGCAGATTTTGATTCCGAACTCTTCGCAGAATTCCTTGAAGATGCCTCCCGTGAATTGAGTCCCGTTATCAGTTATGATTCTGTTTGGGACGCCAAAACGGTGCACGATGTTGAGGAAAAAGTCTCGTGCTTTGTCGGCAGTGATTGTGGCGACCGGCTTGGCTTCAATCCACTTGGAGAACTTGTCGATTGCGACGAAGAGGTGTGTGAAACTTCCGGAGCTTTCTTGAAAGGGCTAACCATGTCCACCCCATACCGCGAACGGCCGGAAAAGTGGGATTGTTTGAAGCTCTGGGCCGGGACATGGCTTTGTCGGGCAAAAGCGGCAGCCTTCGCAGGTTCTTACGACTTTATCCGCGTCGGAGACCGCGGTGAGCCGAAGAATCCTTGCCTATAAGCTTTGCCGACTAGAGTGCGTGCCGCCGCGTGGCTTCCGCATATGCCCGAGTGGATATCTTGGAGTAGTTGTCTCCCTTCTTCGGGTGTGATGCACCTCATTAGAATTCCAGAGGGGCTTCTCTTGTATAGATCGGAGTCGACCATGACGTACGCTTGGCAGCGACGCCGGACGCGTTCTGCTTCATCCCGGTCATCCGGCAGCTCTTGCTGGGTTAAGAATTTGATGAGCGGCGTCCTCCAGTCGGTGTCGGTCATGGCGACTTCGTTCGTGGTTTGCTTGGTGAGAGCTGTTTTTGCGATGACGGTTGGTTCATAGAGATGCTCGACGAAGACGTCTCGTGGGGCAGCTTCGCGCTTAGATCCAAACCGTGCTAGCTCATCGGCGGCTTCGTTGTTATGTCTCAGACATGTGAGAGTTCTAGCCCATCAAACTTGTCCTCAAGCTTGCGGACCTCTTGTCGGTAGGCCTCCATAGTGTCATTTAAGCAGGCCCAGTCCTTCATTACTTGATTGACGACCAGCTGGGAGTCGCCTTTCACAATAAGCCGACGAATTCCGAGTGAGACTGCGAGGCGCAGTCCATGTAGAAGAGCTTCGTACTCGGCGACGTTGTGTGAGGCGGAGAAGTGGAGGTGAAGGGCATATCTTAGCCTTTCCCGTCGGGGAGATCGCACGACTCCGCTCCCAAGCCGGTGATCCTCTTGGATCCGTCGAAGTGCATGGTCCAAGTGTTGGAGGTCTTCTCGAGGCACGTGTTCTTGCTTCACCACTCGGCGCCAGAAGTCCGCTAAGGCTTGTGACTTAATGGACGTCCTGGGCTTAAAAATTAAGTCCGGCGGCATCGTTCTAGGGCCCACTTGGCGATACGCCCGGTTGCCTCGCGGTTGTGGATGACGTCGCCGAGTGGGAGAGAGGTGACGACGGTGACCGAGTGACCCGAAAGTAGTGTGCCAATTTCCTCGCGGTTATTAGAACACCATAAAGCAATTTTTGTACCGAGGGTAGCGGATTTTGGCTCCGCCAATACTTCGCGACAAAGTAGATTGGCCTTTGAATCTTCGGGCCCGACCCTCTTCTTCACGTTCAACCACAAGGACCGATCGACCACTTGGTGAGTGGCGAGACGTACAACAACAGGGGTTCCGGGGTTGAGGCGAAGCCGGACGGGTGGCGTGGTAAGGAATTCTTTGAAATCTTCAAAGGCCTTGTCGGCTTCGTGGTCCACTGGAAGTCGTCTCGTCCTCTTTAGCATCTAAAGAAGGGCATGCCTCGTTCGCCGAGTCGGGATATGAAACGGCTTAGTGCCGCCATGCGCAGTGAGCTTTTGGACGTCTTTCGATTACTCGGGGCTTCATGTTTAAGATAGCGTTGATCTTCTCTGGATTTGCCTCAATGCCGCGATGTGACACCATAAAGCCAAGCAGCTTGCCTGATGGGACGCCGAAGGTGCACTTCTCCGGGTTTAACTTCATTCTGAAGGCCCGGATGTTTGCAAAGGTTTCTTCTAAGTCGGCGATTAAGTCTTCTTTCTGATTGGTCTTGATGACAACATCGTCGACATAGGCTTCAACGTTCTTGCCGATCTGCGTCTGGAAACATCTTTGGATCATGCGTTGGTATGTGGCTCCGGCGTTCTTTAGGCCGAAAGGCATGGTGATGTAGCAGTAAGCGCCAAACGGCGTGATGAACGATGTTTTCAAGCAGTCGGATTCTTTCAAGCTGATCTGGTGATAGCCCGAGTAACAGTCCAAGAAACTCAGGAGTTCGCAGCCGGCGGTTGAGTCGACGACTTGGTCGATGCGAGGCAGCCCGAACGGATCTTTGGGGCAGGCTTTGTTGAGGTCAGTGTAGTCAACGCACATGCGCCATTGCCCCGTCTTCTTGCGGACCAAGACTGGGTTGGCTAACTAGTCGGGGTGAAGGACTTCTTTAATGAAGCCGGCAGCCAAGAGCTTTGCGAGTTCTTCTTTGATCGCGTCTTTTCGATCTTGTGCGAACCTGCGTAATCGTTGTTTTATTGGTTTGGCGTCATCTTTGACGTTCAAAGAGTGCTCGATCACCTCCCTAGGAATTCCGGGCACATCGATGGTTTCCAAGCAAAAACATCTTTATTATTTTGGAGGAAGGTGACGAGCGCGCTTTCCTATTTGGGATCTACGTCGGCGCCGATTACGGCAGTTTTGGAGGGATCGGACGAATCAAGGGAGATCTTCTTGGTCTTGGCGTCGCCGGATCCCGATTTGGCTATCTTCTTCGCGGGGACTTCGCCCTCTGCCGAAGTCGATGCAGCCAATCGGACTTCTTGTTGGCCACGTAATCTCTCGCGAGATTGGGCCATGTCGCAGCTCTCCTTGTCGCAGTGAAGGCTTGCTTCACGTCGCTGCGAAGAGTGATGACGCCGTTGGGGCCCGGCATCTTCATGCAGAGGTAAGTGTAGTGAGGGATCGCCATGAACTTGGCAAGCGCAGCCTTCCGATGATGGCATGATATGTCTGTTTCAAGTCGGCCACCTCGAAGGTGACGTTCTCCGTTCGGAAGTTCTCTCGGGCTCCGAAGGTGACTGGGAGGGAGATGTGCCCGAGTGGTGTTGAAGACACTGGGATAACTCCGTGAAAGGGGCTGAGCTTGCTTTCGTTCGGCCCTCGGATCTGCATTTCGTCCATGGTCTTGGCGAACAAGATGTTGAGGGCGCTGCCCCATCGATGAGGACACGCTTGAGCCGATATTGCGGACCACGGGGTCCGGGACGAGTGGATAGCGCCTGGATGAACCACTCGGTCGGGATGATCCGAGCGGTCAAAGGTGATGGCCACTTCCGACCATCGCAGATCGAGGGACTTCGGGTTGAGCCGCGTTGACCTCCGGTCGGTTAGCTTTTGTTTCCTCTTGGACTCATAGGCTAGCGGACCCCGAAGATATGGTTGAGTTCCCCACTGGGTCTTGAAAAGGTTTGGCATTTTCAGCCGCGTTGTTCTTCTTGGCGCGGACAGCCGCCTCGTCGTCGGCTTCTTGTTGAGTCGCCGCGTATTGTTCGCGAACGCTTGTAGATAAAGCGTCCTTCGCCGCGTGCTTGTGATTCGGATGGTGGGTGCACTGGGCGTTCATGATGGCGTCGTAGGCGGCGACTCGGGGACGGCGTTGAGTATTGGAGGTCGCGGCCACTAGGTCTTCGGATCGGCGCTTGCGATATTTCGGCCCCGGTTGCCGTTGTTGCCGCCATCCTTCTTAGGATTTCGGCTTCCTCCTCGCTTGCTTGTCCTCCCTTCGTCGGACCGGTCTTGACGGGCGGCCTTAATGGCGTCGTTGGATTTGGCGTATGAGTTCGCCGTCTCAAACATTTGTTTCACCGTCTTCGGTGGTTTGCGCCCGAACTTGCCGATAAGCGGCTCATCACGGACTCCCTTCTCGGAAGGCGGCGATGATGATGTCATCGGTGATGTTCGGGATCTCGTTGCGCTTCTCGGAGAAACGTTGAATATAATCCTTCAGGGGCTCGTCCGGCTTCTAGATGACGTTGTAGAGGTCGAAGTGTGTGCCGGGCCTCTCGAAGGTGCCCTGAAAGTTGGCGATGAAGTGGTCCCTCAGCTCGCTCCACGAGCCGATTGAGCCTCTTGGCAGGCTTGTGAGCCAATTTCTGGCTGAGTTTGCGAGGGCCACGGGCAGGTAGTTGGCCATGGCTTTATTGTCGCCACCTGCAGCTCGGATGGCAAGAGTATATACAGTTAACCAAGATTCAGGGTCGGTCTTGCCATCGTACCTTTCAATCCCTGTGGGCTTAAAGCCACTCGGCCAATGCACTCGGCGGAGCTCCCGAGTGAAGGCCGGTACTCCGTCGTCGCCGCTGTCGGGTGATCCCCTTCGATCTTCCCGAGTGCGTCGGTCGCGCTCCTGGTAGCGGCGATCGAGGACTTCCCGCAGATCGCTCGGCGGGGTCTTCGGTTGGCTGGTTGGGTAGCTGGAACTGTTGCGGCGGACTCGGTGGTGGACGGGTGGACGTCCATGTCGTTTGTCGCGGGAGTCGGCCGTCGCTCTTGGTGCCTCGGCGTAGACTCACGAGGTGGGCCTCTTGGCCAGTTATCGACCGAGCCGCTCGGGCCCCGTAGTCTCCCGACTTTAGAGGTGGGAGCCGGCTTTTGTCTGGCGTTTCGGCCACGGATTCAGTCGGCCTTCGTGCCGAGGTGGTGGGGTGGCCGTTAGCTGTGGCTGCGACGATGGTCTTTATCTTGTCGAGTATAGGAGTCACGTTGGCCGGAGCTGTCTCCATGACGGTGTCCAAGAGTGTGAGTGCGGCGACAGCGTTCTGCTGCGGCGTCTGGAAGATGTTGGTGTTGCGAACCCGTGTCTGGAGGATGGCCTCCTGGGCAGATCGTCCGGCTGCACGTAGATCCTGCTTCCTTTTGTCAGCCTCGTCCTTGCGTTGTTTATCCTCCTCGGCTGTCTTGCGCTCAAGCTCCACTCTAGCTCGCTCCTCTTCGGCAAGCCTTCTCGGCCATGGTGAGTCGGACTCATCGGCTCGGCCATGAGGACGTCAAGCACTTCGGCTCACATCCATGCGGCGGTCGGAGTTGTCGGCTTCGTCAGAAGGGATGTCGTAGAGATTGTCGAAGCCGGCGGAGCTGAGGTATCCGTTGAGCTCTGAAGATGAGCAGGAGCCGAGTGAGGGAAGGATGACAGCGACCTCCCTTGATCCTGGGTAACCCGGATCTGGATCGTTCCAGTCCGAGTCAGAGCTTGGGGGAGTAGGCTCCTCCGAGTGGATTGTCGCCAACTCGGGGGAGAGGAGTTTGCTGTAGATCTCGGTGGCATTTGGTAACCCAAACGGCACCGAGAGGTCTTTTTTGAGTAGATTGCTTCCGTCGGGAGGCGAGAAGTTTGGCGCAGATCTCGGCGGTGTCCGGTAATCCGAATGGTGCCGAGTGAAGTCCGTCGTCGGAGAAGGTGGATCGCATCTTGGTCTTCAAGATGTTGTCGAAGATCTCGGCGCTGTTGGGAGCCCGAATGGCGCCGAGTAGGTCTTTCCTTCGACCGGTTCGAACCGAGTCGAAGGAGGAGTCGTCGGCGAAGTTGGCGGCGAAGTCGCCGAGTCTTGAGGGGATCCCATCACGCTTGTCGGCGAGATTGTTGAAGAAGTCTCGCGCGCGCCCCTACTGGCGCGCCAACCGTCGAAACTTGGTTTCGGCAATATATTTTTCGGGGTCGCATCGAGATCGCCAAGCACAATGGGTTAGAAGAAGAAGAAGATTTTAGACAGGTTCAGGCCCTCTCCTGAGGTAATACCCTACTCCTGTTTCGGTGGATTCGATCCGCCGAGTGTCTTTATTGATTTCGTGATCTAAAGCTCTTGCTTATGGAATCGTATCTCGATCTAGTGTTCGAATATATCCCTCAAGGACGCCCTTACCCCCTTATATAGTCTTGGGAGGAGGGCTTACAGATCGGAAACCCTATCTTACTCTAAGTCGGTTTCCTCAATCTTACCAAACCGTGACTATAGGCCGATTGCCTTATCTCTATCGGCAACCGTAACACCCAAGTCAAGTTCGGCTACAGATATAGCAGGCACAATCAATCCCTACCTCCAATCGGATAAGCTTGCTATGTAGATACCCGATTGCCATAATCTCCACAAGTAGCTTATAACTGATGACATGACCTTTTATGTTAAAGCTTTCGCATAATTATTAACTAGCTTCCAACTTGTGATTAAGTTGTAAGCATGTGTTAAGCTTGCGTGAGTGAGAATAAGGTAATAGCGAGACGCATGAGACAAACAGATCAGTACTCCAAGTGACCGGTCCGATCCATTTTCAGAGGCTTTTGTTTTGTTGGCTTGTTGCTGCTAAGGTCGGGATTAGGACGGGGCGGGATTAGACTAATCTGATGCCAACCCAACCCCCGAACACGATTCGCGGTGAAAACACTGAAACACGTGGCTTGCATTACTACTAGCATTTATCTCATCAGATAAAGATGCCTAGCATGGCAGAAGATTCTTCTTTTTTCCAATTACTCGACCAATCTCAATAAAAATTTTATAAAATTTTAAAATTTTATAATTAAAATTGTATACACATTAATTATGCTAATATAACACTGTATAAATAAAAAAATATGATAAAAGTTTTATGAGAGTAGAGATAGTTTTATATGTTTTTTAAAATCTATATTTATTGAAAACCGAAAAATAAAATTTTCATTGAGATTGGCCTCATTAGCCGTTTGGCACAATATCTTCAAATTTTTTATATGCAGGAATTTATATGTTGCAAAGGACCAGGAAATCGAACAAATTCCACAATACCCAATACTCACATATATCCTAAACCAAAGGCTAAAATGTTGTTGCAAGTGTGAGGAGGATAGAATAAATCTTTTTTTGTGAAGCTTGTGATGCGATCCATCACGCATCTAGCATCTTCTGTTGATTGTGTTATCGTCTTAATTGGTTGGAGTTATATATGCGATTCTTTTTTCTTTTTATTAAAAGATGGAGTTATGCGATTCCATTTCGATCAACTCGTTAACATGACATATTTGATGTTACATGGCAATCGACATTATTATCCATGTTATTAAGTCTATTTATGAAAAAAGATTGTGACTAAATCAGCTTTTAACTTAGTTACCATTCTGCATATATCTTTTATTTAATCAGCGAGGTGAAGCCAGAAGGCTCAGGGTGTGTTCGAATGTGCTTTTTGACTAGGATTTCCATGGCAAAATAAAACAATTAGTGCATAAAAAATGAAAAATTAAGTGTTAATTATTACAAACTTAAAAATAGGTTTATTTTATTAAAAACTTACATAAAAATGTATTTAAAAGACATTGTTTAACAGTTTTAAAAGTGTACCCTTTTGAACTCAGACCAAGGTTGCATTCGATACTAAATGTCGGCTGAGATTTTTATTGCTACCGAAAAATAGGTAAGGCTTTTGGTAAGTTTTTCATCCGTCGTCTCTATTCATCTGGTAGGATGTGTGATGCAGAGTTTTTCCTATCGTAGCTATTCCAAAATTTTCAACTCTCGTGGAAGAACCATACTCTAATCCACCTAAATATAATCAACAACTCCAATCCACCCAACAAAATCAGAACCCCCTCCCTAAAAAAATTTCAGCTAAGCTCTTTTTGGATTCGGGTTAACCACTTACCAATTTGAAGCCCTAAGTCACCAGCTTCCTACGTGGCATCAGCATCGTCACGTGGGTTCGTCGAGAAGCACGCATCGCCGTTGTCATGAATCAAACGAGATCCTCTATAGTACGTCAGATAACTTAGTGTCATTGACATGTGGATCCATAGATCCATAGAAAGATAAACCCATATGTCAGTAACATAAAATCAGCTAATGTTATTATAGAGGATCCACTCCCATCGACATCTATCTTGTCCGCACGTGCCTCAGTGCGTGTGCACCACCACCTCCTCGCGGTAGCGCCGGCTCCACCACGTGCGTCGTTGGGGACCCCCTACCGACCCACACGACGGATCCACTGCCATGCGAGAGATGAGAAATACGAGACAGCTTGGCTATGGCTTTGGTTGTGCCCTCCAACCGACAAATCGAAGGAGCCGCGCGCATTTCTCTTCGCTAGACCGCCGCCGCCGCCACTATCGCCATTTTCTATTGTAGTGTTAAAACAAGTGGTCTTTTGTGGCAAACCTGATTACCTATGGTTATGTTAGGGACCTGTGGAGATTATGACAATCGGATAACCTCATGGCAAGCTTGTCCGACTGGTAATAGGGATAAGTTACGCCTAAGGATTATGTAAACAGGCTATGACTTGGGTGTTACGTTGCCGATAAGATAAGGCAACGGCTCATAGTCATAGTTTGGTAAGATTGAGAAAACCGACTTAGAGTATGATAGGGTTTCTGACTTGTAAGCCCGTCCTCCAAGACTATATAAGGAGGGTAGAGGCGTTCCTTGAGAGATATCAAACATATAAGCTTTATGAGCAAGACATTTGATAGACGATACATGAGATCAAGAGATCAATAAAAATACTTGACGGATTGAATCCCCGAAACAGGAGTAGGGTATTACCTCAAGAGAGGGCCTGAACCTGTCTAAACATTTTTTCCACTTAACCCATCGTGTTTGGCGATCTTAACTGCACCCCCAATTCTATTGCCGAAACCAAGTTTCGATAGTTGGCGCGCCAGGTAGGGGGCCTGCGCGTCAAGACTTCTTCGTCTCGCCGGCAAGCGCGATGAGATCTTCATCAGGCATCGACGACTTCGCCGCCAAAAGATTCGACAAGCTCTCCTTCCTCGACTCGGATTCGGACCAGTCAGGAGGGGGAACCCGCTCGACGTCGTTCGGGTTACCAAATGACGCTGAGATCTACTACAACGTTCTAACTTCCGAGTTGGAGTCCATCCACCTGGAAGAAGGAATCCGCTCGGCGCCGTTCGGATTACCGAACAACGCTGAGATCTACCGCAACTTTCTAACTTCTGATTTGGGATCCATCCACTCGGGAGGCGAAACCCTCTCGGCACCGTTTGGGTTACCAAACGCCGCTGAGATCTATCGCAATCTCCTTTCTTTAGAGTTGAAATCAACTCACTCGGAAGAACCATCGTCATCAAGCTACGACCCGGACTGGAACGATCCAGATTCAAGCAATCCGGGCTCAAGGGAAGTCACCGTTCGGGTCATGCTCATCCACGGAGCTCGATGAGTACCTCAGCTCTTCAAACTTCGACGACCTCTACAGCATCTCCATGGAAGAGGCCAATGACTCCGACTTCGACAAGGATTACAAGCCAAAATGCTTCGATGTTCTCATGGCTGAGCTGGCCGAGACCGACTCGGCCATGGCCTGCAGAATCGCTGAAGAAGAACAAGCCAGGCTTGAGCAGGAGCGCAAGCTGACAGAAGAGGAGAATAGACGCCAGGAAGAAGCCGACAGGAGGAAGCGAGACCTGAGGGCGACCGGGCGACCGGGCGATCCGCTCGCGAGGCCATACTTCAGACACGAGTCGGCAACACGAACATCTTCCAGACGCCTCAACAGAATGCTGTTGCCGCACTCACCCTCCTCGACACTGTTATCGAAGCGGCACCCGCTACGGTAACACCAATCCTGGACAAGATCAAGACCACCGTCGCGGCTACAGCCAATTTCTCTCCCTCCACCTCAGCACGAGGGCCGACTGAGTCCGTCGCTGAAACACCCGACGGAAACTGACTTCCGCCGCTACGGTCAAAGGACTACAGGAGGCCCGAGCAAGCCAAGACGGCCACTAGGTCAAGAGACCCCCGCCACGAGACAACACGGAGGCATCAAGAGCAATCGGCCGACTCTCGCGAAAAACATGGACGACCACCCGTCCATGACCGGATCCGCCACAGCTACAACTCCGACTACCGTAGCAGCCTACAAAGAACCTCGCCGAGTGATCTGCGGGAAGTCCTTGACCGGCGCTATCAAGAGCGTGAGCAGCGCTCCTACGAAGATCGAAGGAGATCATCCGACTGCAATGACGACGGAGTGCCTGCGTTCACTCGGGACTTGCACCGAGTGGATTGGCCGAGTGGTTTCAAGCCTACAGGAATCGAGAAGTACGACGAAAATACCGACCCCGAGTCATGGCTGACCGTGTACACCCTCGCCATCCACGTGTAGGATCGAATAAGACCAAACAAACCTACCAGAGGGGGGGTGAATGGTAGGGAAACAAAAAACCAAATCTTTTGCGGAATTAAAAGATTTACCTCTTACCGATGAAACCAACCTACAAAGCGACAATGAACAGGAACTGTTGAAGCCGCCGCCGGTCACACCGCCTTACCTACCCCGGTCAGACCGCCCCTCCTGGCCAGTCAGATCGCCGCCTAGCCTCCGGTTGGACCGCCGCCACAACCCGTCGGTCAGACCGCGCGCACACCTGCGGTCAGACCGTCGAGATCCAGAAAAACACCGAAAGATGAACTCTCGAAGAAGTAGATCAAACTATTTCAACTTTATTGCATCTAAGGTGTTTACAAAGTGCAACAACAGCACTCCTCACCAAAATCTCGACCCAACTCAAAAACCCTAGCTATACTCTCAAGTTTCGCTCTTGAAAATCGATATCTAGGAGGCACACCCTCCCTCTCTATTTATACATGCAAAATCCTCCTACTCAAAGTAGGAGTAGAACTCCTATTCACAATAGGACTCAACCTCTCACTCATAATAGAAGTAGAACTCCTATTCCTAATAGGACTCAACCTCCCACTCATAATAGAAGTAAAACTACTATTCCTAATAGGACTCCTATTCCCAATAGGACTCATTCAACCTAACTTTCCGAATTTAGACTCCCTTTCAAATTCGACTCCGCATACGATCCCTCTCGTATGCCATATAACTTCTTCATCTTCCATGTGCATTATCCTCTAGCCTTTTAGTATCCCGCGTGCTGGACGTCTACTTCTCCCAAGTCGACTCCGATCCGCACCGACAATACTATCCGAGGCCTCAAGCAATACCTGCACATATACGACAAAGAAACAATATACCGAGCACAAGTTTGTCCAAACTTGACTCACATTAGCTTGTCAACGTAACAACATGCACGAAATCATCTAGAAATCAAATCCACAAAGAAACAATTCAAAACGAGAAAACAAACCAAAATCGAGAGACGGCGGTCGGCCAGTGCCGGCCAATCACAAATCCAATGTTTCATCACATAAACTATAAATCAAACTCACTTGATTCAACAATCTCCCCTTGATGAAACCATTGGCAAACCCAACAAAAATCAATTAGTTTGTGATGTTTTGTAAAGCAACCCAAAAGCATTTTCGAATGCAAGAAAATTCATTGAAAATTCATCTTTGAAAAATGAATGCACAATTGCATAAATTTTGATGCATAATTTTGTTTCTTTGTTCTCCCCTTTTGACAATGAGTTCATCAATTATCGGAAGCATGGAAGAGCTTTGCATTATATCAAAAGTACCTCAAGTACATGTTTTGCAAGTAACAAGGTAGAAAAAGTGACTAGCTAATTAACAAGCATGCACTAGAGTAAAAACATGAACCTAAAACATTACAATTAAGATCAAG
Source organism: Oryza australiensis (assembly GCA_019925245.2). NCBI lineage: Eukaryota > Viridiplantae > Streptophyta > Magnoliopsida > Poales > Poaceae > Oryza > Oryza australiensis. Next base: position 97,266 of record JAIFGZ020000169.1, read on the forward strand.
TCAACATTAATGATTCATGATTTCAACAATTTAACATGCAACATATTCACAAGTGCAAAGACGAAAAAACTCATGTATATATACTTATGACATTGATACTCTTTCTCAAATTAATGCCTTCTCCAAAAATAACCGAGAGAACTTTTAGCTCATTCTTTTGAACCTCTTTTTTTACTTTTCTCTCAATTATTGCGGGTACGTCCTTGTCGTCAAGACTGTTTCCAAGGATTCGGTTTTTTATCTCACCATGAATACGTCCTTGTCGTCAAGACTGTTTCCAAGGATTCGGTATTCATTTTTTCTCTCATATAAATAAGCATTTATGTACTCTTGCGGTGATTGGAACAAAAGGATTAATATGAGGAATAATAACTCATAAAGCATATACAAAAGCATTAATCATTCAACCTAAGCACTTGCTTCAACATTGCATATTTCATTAATTCAAGTAAAAGAATTATGTGTCATGTATCATATCTCTTAAAAGCAATATCAAAAGTTCAAGTAATTACTAAAATGCACACAAGCTAATATAGTAATCAATTTATCTAACAAGCATTGCTAGCAAGCACTAGGATATACTAAAGATATAAGACATAGCTCATCCACCTTTTATTTTCTTTTCCTTTTTCTCCTTTTTTTATCACACCATACATGAATTAAAACATGAATGCAAAAGAAGAAGAAAAATATGCATACAACAAAGAGCCAATAACTCTCCCCTCAATTGATGCCAAAAGGATGAATAACACCTAATTCTCCCCTAAGAAAAGCAAAGCGAGAAGAATCCAAAGGTTTGGTAAAAATATCGCAAGTTGCAACTTTGTATCCACAAATTTCAATTCAATGTCCCCTTTTCAACATGATCTCTCAAAAGTGAAAGCGAATATCAATGTGCTTAGTGCTTGAGTGTTGTACAGGATTTTTAGCAATATTGATAGCACTTGTATTGTCACAAAAGAGAGGAACTTTATCAAAAACAAGGCTATAATCTTTCAAAGTGAAAATAAGCCAAAGAATCTGAGAACAACAACTAGCGCAAAGAACATATTCGGACTCGGCAGTTGATTGAGCAACATTTGATTGTCGAGAAGACCATGAAATCAAAGAAGTACCAAGAAAAGGCATGTACCACTTGTACTCTTTCTATCAATTCTACAACCGCCAAAATCCGCATCAGAATAACCACTCAAGCAAATAGAAGAAGAGGTAGAATACCAAATTCCAAATTCAAGAGTATGTTTCAAGTACCTCATGATGCGTTTCACAGCTTGACGATGCGAAGCCCTTGGAGAAGCTTGAAATCGAGCACACAAACACACAGCAAACTGTGAGGTAGAGCAACGAACCAATCATGCTCCTGTATTCCTTTTGGTTCACAGCTTCACCATCTTCATCAGGATCCAAAATAGTGGTAGTTCCTATCGGTGTAGTCAACGGCTTGCAATCGTCCATTTTGAAGCGTCGTAGAAGGTCCTTGGTGTACTTTGTCGATGAACAAACGTACCTTGAGGTGTTTGCTTAATTTGCAATCCCAAAAGTAAGTTAATTCGCCCATCATGCTCATCTCAAATTCCCCGCGCATTGTTTCAACAAACTCCACAACCAAAGTGTGAGATGAACAACCAAAAATGATATCATCCACATAAATCGAACAAACAGTAGATCATCACCATGCTTAAGAACAAAGAGAGTTTTATCAATTTTTCCCATTGAAAAACCCTTTGCAAGTAAAAAGTTTTAAGTCTATCATACCAAGCTCTAGGTGCTTGTTTCAAACCATACAAAGCTTTTGATAAACGAAAAACATGATTGGGAAAACAGATTTTCAAAACCGGTGGTTGTTTTACATAAACCTCCTCCTGTATGTAACCATTAAGAAAATCACTTTTAACATCCATTTGAAACAACTTAAAACCTTTTGAAGCAGCAAAAGCCAACAAAAGTCTAATTGCTTCAATCCTAGCAACAGGAGCAAAAGTTTCATCATAATCCAACCCTTCCATTTGAGTAAAACCACGGGCAACAAGTCTAGCTTTGTTTCTAACAACTCAACCATCCTCATTTTGTTTATTTTTGAAAACCCATTTAGTTCCAATGACATTATGATTAGAAGGAGGTTCAACTAAATGCCAAACTTTGTTTCTTTCAAAATTCTCAAGTTCTTCATGCATGGCGTTAATCCACGATTCATCGGTTAGTGCATGAGTAACATCTTTGGGTTCAAAATTAGCGATAAAAGCAGAGTTTGCATGAAAATTATGATTTGTTACCTTCGATCTTGTAGTGCGTTCGCTCAAGTTACCTATCATCTGTTCCGGAGGATGTCGGCGTTGAATATGAAGTGGAGCACTCACGTTTGAAGTTTGTTCATCTTCTGTAGCTTGTTCTGACGAAGTTGAAGCTTCTGGAGGTCTAGTAGCATCAATACCCGAAGCTCCGAAGATCCACTCGCCGGTCGACCGCTCCTCGCGCCTCCGGTCGACCGGCGATGTGTCACCGGTCCGACCGGAGCCATGTTCGGTATGACCGCCCGACATATCCTCGTCGTCCTCGTCATCGCACTCCACAAAGATATCCTCCCCCTGAACCTGTGACAGTGTACCTGAAATTTTGGGTCTAGTCCCTGGACTAGCCTCATCAAAAGTGACTTCGCAAGTCTCAACGATTTTGTTAGTCTCTAAAATAAGTACACGGTAACCTCGTGAATGCGCGAATATCCCAACATAAGTCCATCAACGAGCGAGATTCAAATTTGTCCAAATTTCCAGATTTGAGCACAAAACATTTACATCCAAAAACACGCAAGTGAGAAATCTTCGGTGAATGTCCAAAGCGAAGCTCATAAGAAGTTTTTCCAAGTTTAGATCTCAAGAAAACACGATTGGAAATATAACAAGGTGTTAATAGCTTCACCCAAAATTTTCTAGGAGTAGAATATTCATCAAGCATAGTCCTAGCCATTTCAACCAAAGAACAATTTTTTCTTTCAACAACACCGTTTTGTTGAGGAACTCGAGGAGATGAAAATTGATGTTCAAGACCCTTTTCAGCACAAAACTTTTCAAAAAGAAGCATTTTTGAACTCACCACCATTGTCACTTCGAATAGTTCTCAAAATTTGTGGAAATTCAAGAGCCAAACGAAGATATAAAGTTTTGAAGTGTTCGAAAGCTTCATCCTTAGTTGCCATAAAATAAACCCAAGAATATCGAGAAAATCGTCAACAATAACCAAAACATACCACTTTCCTCCAACGGATTGCACTCTAGCTGGACCAACGGTGTCCATATGTAACAACCGTCCGGTGCATCCGTCATCACGAAAATATCGGGGTATGAGAAGAAGCAACCATCTTAGCATGACGACATGGCGAACAAACCAAATCAAGATCTTTCTTAAGTTTAGGCAAACCTCGAATAAGATCCGAACCACTAATCCTAGTGAGATGATCAAAGCCAATATGTCCAAGTCTACGATGCCAAAACATCACATCTTTTGAAAATTTTGCAACAAGACATGTAACTTCGAAGAAATGCTATTTTCAAAATCCGCTTTAAAAACTCTTCCGTATCGAGAAACATTAAGCACCACATCACCGAAGAATCAAAAACTTTACTTCCACTTTTCTTAAAAAACACATCAAAGTCTTCATCCACAATTTGAGAAACGGAAAGCAAGTTGTACTTCAAATTTTCAACCAAAGCGACATTATTCAATGTAAACTTGTCACTTACCTTGACAGATCCCTTGCGTGATCGTGCTAGTAGAAGCATCGCCGAAGATGATTGAGTCCTTCCTTGATGCCTTAACGAGGGAGGAGAACCAACTTTTATCACCGATCATGTGTCGCGAACAACCGGAATCAATGATCCACACGTTCTCCTTCCTCGCCAAAAGTGCCTATACACAAGCAAATGTCGAAGTCTCGTGGGTTAGATAATAAAAATTTGGGAATCCAAGATCGAGACACACGACCTGAACCAACAGGAATATAACTAGTAGAAAATTCAACCCGTTTCCCGTTATAAAAGTTAGCCCGAGGCCGGTCTGCCGTTGTACTGCGGTCTGACCGCCTGCCTCGAGGGAAAAGCCGGTTTTTGCCATTTTAGTTTTGCAAAAGCTACCTCCGTTCCTTTTTCTGTTTTCTAGCAAGTCTAAAACGAAACCAACAAGATGTCCATGTTTACCACGAATGTGCAAACATATTTTTCACGATGAGTTGAAGAACAAGTTGAGACAGCAGGCTTAGTATTAATAGTGTTTTTAGTACTAACAACAGATTTTGCAACAAACACGGGTTTAGTACTAACACGAGCTTGGTAGAACATGAAGCATTCAAAGAGGTCATAATGCCAAGATTTGAAAACAATTGGTTTTGGATCTGGTTTAGTCAAAATTTCACCTCTCTCGGTTATACCCAAAACAGCGGAGGATGCTTAGAAAAGTGAGTATAGGAATCAAAACCTAAACCACGGTTGTCGTGCTAACCTTTGATTGATCCAAAATCATGTTGAGATTCTTTTTACCCTCGGAAAAACGTTGCAAAGAACTTTTAAGTAAGAAACCTCTTGAGTCAAGGTAGCACAATTTTTGAAAGCATCCAAAAAACCTTTTGTTTTCTACAAGTTTGACAAGAAAGCACTTCATCTTGCTTAACAGTTTCTTCCATATGCCTAACACGACCTAAGGCATCTTTTAATCTCAAATCATAAGCAAGACAAGATGAGCAGGGTTTTGCACTAGATTGTTTTAACTTTTTAGCACTAATTGCATTAAACATAGAGCTAGCAAACAAGGCAATTTGATATTTCTTTAAAGTTTCTTTTGTTAAAAATAACTCATCAGTCAATCTAGTGTTCATGGCAAAGCTAAGAGCAAGACAGGATTCAAGTTTTCTAGATTTCTTAGATTCAGCATCAAGCTTTTTGCAAGTAGTTAAATTAACTTCTCTAACAGAATTAATCTCAGCAAATAAAACTTCACAGGATTTGCAATCATCATCAGAAGCAAGAGATTTTAGTCTATTATTTTTAGTTTTAAGAGAATCAATAACGCTTCATGTTGATTAATCTTCTTTTCAAATTTAGAAATCTTGTAACCAAGTCTAGCAATCACATCTTGAAGATATTCAACACTAGGAACATTTATTACCTCATTTTCTTCATCGAATCTTCGTACTCTTTGCCATGAGACAAACACCGCGATGCTCTTTCCTTTGTCTTCCTCATCATCATCATCGAGTACTCAACATCGCTGGATCCCTGTACGGCTGCAAAGGCTTCATCCAAGGCCTTCTGGTAGTACTTCCTCATCTTCATGTTTTTGGCCTGCTTCTTGCTCTGCTTGGCTTCCTTAGATCCATCTTGAGCTTTTTCTTCCTGTGTACCTTTTCCAGCCTTGGGACATTGGGAACGGATGTGTCCTAGTTGACCACAACCAAAACACCTAATTGGTCCTCCTCTTCTCCTGGACCTGATATTATTCACAGCTCGAGAAATTCGATTAGCAAGCGATACCAAGTCCTCCTCACTGATTTCTTCCAGTTGATCATCGGACATGGTAGAGAAAGAAGCAAACATTGACTGTGAAGAAGAATCAGAAGATGCAGAAGTAGACACCAAGGCAGAAGCTTTCGAATCAGTCCTTTTAGAAAGAATGTTCATCTCATAGGTTTTTAATTTAGTATAAAGAACATCCAAAGTCAAGGTATTCATATCGACCGATTATTCATATCGACCGATTCTTGAATTGAGGTAACCTTAACTTCCGAAACTTTCATATCAAGGCCATTCAAAAAATGACGAGCAACCTCAGATTGAGAATAATTAGCATTGTAAGAAGAATCAACAGATCTAAGATTGCTCAAAATTTTGTTAAAACGGCCCAAATAGTCATCCAAAGACTCCCCATGTGTCATCTCAAATTTTATGTACTCCTTTTTGAAAACATCTTTTCGTAATTCTTTAATGTTTGAAGATCCAGTATGAAAATCATTTAAAGCTTTCCAAATTTCATTAGCAGTTGAAAGATGCGAAACACGATCAAAATCGGAGCGAGAAATTGCATTAAGAATGATGTTCCGAGCTTTGCAATTATTTTCATAATCTAATTTGAGAGCAGGAGTATCAATGCGTTCGGGGATGTCATAAGATTGGGAAACTTTTAGCCAAATATCATAACCTTGAGATGTGATATAAGATTCCATTTTTTTCTTCCAATAGTCAAAGTCGATTCCATTGAAAACATGAGGTTTGTTTGAAAACTTTTCAGCCATTGTAAAAAGATCGAAAAGCGAATCAAGAACGAGGCTCGATACCACTTGTAGGATCGAATAAGACCAAACAAACCTACCAGAGGGGGTGAATGGTAGGGAAACAAAAAACCAAATCTTTTGCAGAATTAAAAGATTTACCTCTTACCGATGAAACCAACCTACAAAGCGACAATGAACAGGCTGTTGAAGCCGCCGCCGGTCACACCGCCTTACTCGCCCGGCCGACCGCCTCCCGGCGGTCGGATCGCCGCCTAGCCTCCGGTTGGACCGCCGCCACAACCCGTTGGTCCAGACCGCGTGCACACTGCGGTCGGACCGTCGAGATCGAGAAAAACACCGAAAGATGAACTCTCGAAGAAGTAGATCAAACTATTTCAACTTTATTGCATCTAAGGTGTTTACAAAGTGCAACAACAGTACTCTCACCAAAATCTCGACCCAACTCAAAAACCCTAGCTATACTCTCAAGTTTCGCTCTTGAAAATCGATATCTAGGAGGCACACCCTCCCTCTCTATTTATACATGCAAAATCCTCCTACTCAAAGTAGGAGTAGAACTCCTATTCACAATAGGACTCAACCTCTCACTCATAATAGAAGTAGAACTCCTATTCCTAATAGGACTCAACCTCCCACTCATAATAGAAGTAAAACTCCTATTCCTAATAGGACTCCTATTCCCAATAGGACTCATTCAACCTAACTTTCCGAATTTAGACTCCCTTTCAAATTCGACTCCGCATACGATCCCTCTCGTATGCCATATAACTTCTTCATCTTCCATGTGCATTATCCTCTAGCCTTTTAGTATCCCGCGTGCTGGACGTCTACTTCTCCCAAGTCGACTCCGATCCGGCACCGACAATACTATCCGAGGCCTCAAGCAATACCTGCACATATACGACAAAGAAACAATATACCGAGCACAAGTTTGTCCAAACTTGACTCACATTAGCTTGTCAACAGTAACAACATGCACAGAAATCATCTAGAAATCAAATCCACAAAGAAACAATTCAAAACCGAGAAAACAAACCAAAATCAGAGACGGCCGGTCAGACCGTGCCGGCCAATCACAAATCCAATGTTTCATCACATAAACTATAAATCAAACTCACTTGATTCAACACCACGCAGCAGGAGGAGACAACAAGGCCATGGCCAATTACTTGCCTGTCGCCCTCGCCAACTCAGCCAGGAACTGGCTCACGAGCTTGCCAAGAGGCTCAATTAGCTCGTGGAGTGAGCTCCGGGACCACTTCATCGCCAATTTCCAGGGCACTTTTGAAAGACCTAGGACCTACTTTGATCTCTACAACGTCATCCAGAAACCAGACGAGCCGCTGAAGGACTACATCCGACGCTTCTATAAAAAGCGCAACAAGATCCCCAACATCATCGACAACATCATAATTGCCGCCTTCCAGAAGGGTGTCCGTGACGAGTTGCTGATTGAAAAGTTTGGGCGTAAGCCACCGAAGACGGTAAAACAAATGTTCAAAACAACAAACTCATACGCAAAATCCAATGATGCGATCAAGGCGGCACGACAGGATCGGCATGACAAAAGGGACGACAAGCAGTCGGGAGGAAACCGACATCCTAAGAAGGATAACGGCAACAACAATCATGGCCAGAAAGATCGCAAGCGTTGGCCCGAGGACCTAGTTGCTACAACGTCCAACTCCCAACGCCGTCCCCGGGTTGCGACCTATGACACGATCATGAACGCTCAGTGCACGCATCATCCAAATCACAAGCATGCGGCCAAGGATTGCTTCATCTACAAGCAATTCGACGAACAATATGCGGCACAACTAAACAAGAAGCCGACTGATGAAGCCGAACCATCGGGAACCAAGAAGAACAACCCGACTGACAACTCAGAGCCTTTTCAAGACCCCGTAGGCGAGCTGAACCATATCTTCGGGGGGCCGCAGGCCTATGAGTCCAAGAGGAAGCAAAAGCTGACTGACCGCGAGGTCAACGCAGAACAACCCGAAGTCCCACAATATCTACGATGGTCGGAGGTGGCCATCATGTTCAATCGCTCGGATCACCCTGACCGAGTGGTTCACCCGGCGGTATCCCCGGTACTAGACCGGTGGTCCGAAACATAAAGCTCAAGCGCGTCCTCATTGATGGGGCAACGCCCTCAATATCCTATTCGCCAAGACGCTGGACGAGATGCGGATCCCAAGATCCGAGCGAAGCCGAGTTCAGCCCCTTCCACGGAGTTATCCCAGGGCTGTCGTCTACGCCACTCGGGCACATCGCCCTTCCAGTCACCTTCGGAGTTCGCGAGAACTTCCGGACGGAAAACATCACCTTCGAGGTGGCCGACTTCGAAACGGCCTACCACACAATCATTGGAAGGCCTGCGCTTCCCAAGTTCATGGCTATACCACACTACACCTACCTCTGCATGAAGATGCCTGGCCCCAATGGTGTCATTACTCTACACAGCGACGTCAAACAAGCCTTCACCTGCGATAAAGAAAGCTGTGATATGGCCCAATCTCGTGAGAGATCACGTGGCCAGGAAGAAATCCGACTGGCCGCATCAACATCTGAAGAGGGTGAAATCCCTACGAAGAAGATAGCCAAGTCGGGACAAGGCGACACCAAAACGAAGAAAATCTCCCTTGACCCATCGGATCCTTCCAAAACCGCTATAATCGACGCCGAGCTAAATCCTAAATAGGAAAGCGCGCTCGTCACCTTCCTCCAAAATAATAAAGATGTTTTTGCTTGGAAACCATCTGATATGCCTGGAATTCCTAGGGAGGTGATCGAGCACTCTTTACACATCAAAGATGACGCGAAACCTATTAAACAACGATTACGCCGTTTTGCTCAGGATCGAAAAGATGCCATCAAGGAAGAACTCAGGAAACTCTTAGCCGCCGGGTTCATCAAAGAGGTTTACCATCCCGACTAGCTAACCCGGTCCCGGTCCGGAAGAAGACAGGGCAATGGCGCATGTGCGTTGACTACACCGATCTCAACAAAGCTCGCCCTAAAGATCCATTCGGATTGCCTCGCATCGACCAAGTCGTAGATTCAACATGCGGCTGCCGGCTCCGAGTTTTACGGGATCGTTACTCGAGGCTACCACCAGATCAGCTTGAAGGAATCCATTGCTGAAAACATTATTCATCACGCCGTTTGGAGCTTACTGCTACATCACGATGCCCTTCGGTCTGAAGAACGCCGGAGCCACGTACCAGCGCATGATCCAGAGATGCTTTCAAACGCAGATCGAAAAAACATGAAAGCTTATGTCGAAGATGTCGTCATCAAGACCAAGCAGAAGTAAGACTTGATTGCCGACTTAGAAGAAACCTTCGCAAACATTCGGGCCTTCAGAATGAAGTTAAACCCGGAGAAATGCACATTCGGCGTGCCATCAGGCAAACTGCTCGGCTTCATGGTGTCTCATTGCGGCATCAAAGCTAACCCAGAGAAAATCAACGCTATTTTGAATATGAAGCCCCCGAGTAACCAGAAAGATGTCCAGAAGCTCACTGGCTGCATGGCGGCACTAAGCCGATTCATCTCCCAACTCGGCGAGCGAGGCATGCCTTTTTTCAGGTTACTGAAGAAAACCGATGACTTCCAATGGACCACGGAAGCCCACAAAGCCTTTGAAGATTTCAAAGAGTTTCTCACGACGCCGCCCGTCCTAGCCTCACCTCAGCCTCAGGAACCCCTGTTGTTATATGTTTCAGCGACTCACCAGGTGGTCAGCATGGTTATCGTCGTCGAGCGTGAGGAAGAAGGATGAGTCCAGAAGATTCAAAGGCCAATCTACTTTGTTAGCGAAGTGCTGTCAGGAGCCAAAATTCGCTACCCCCAAGTACAAAAATTATTATATGGTGTTCTGATAACCGCAAGGAAATTGGCGCACTATTTTCAGGGTCACTCGGTCACCGTCGTAACTTCCTTTCCACTCGGCGATGTCATCCACAACCGGGAGGCGACTGGGCGCATCGCAAAGTGGGCCCTGGAACTGATGCTGTTGGACTTAACTTTCAAGGCGAGGTCGTCTATAAAGTCACAAGCCCTGACGGATTTCCTAGCCGAGTGGACCGAGCAACAAGTAGACGTACCTAGGGAAGACCTACAATACTGGACCATGCACTTTGACGGATCCAAGAGGATCACTGGCTTGGGAGCGGGAGTCGTGCTGATCTCCCCGACTGGAGAAAGGCTGCGATATGTTCTTCATATTCATTTCCCCGCTCACACAACGTCGCCGAGTACGAAGCCCTGCTGCATGGCCTACGACTTGTTGTTTCACTTGGGATACGACGGTTGGTTGTGAAAGGAGATTCCCAGCTGGTTGTCAACCAAGTGATGAAAGACTGGTCCTGTTTAAACGACACCATGGAAGCCTATCGGCAAGAGGTTCGCAAACTTGAAGACAGGTTTGATGGACTGGAGCTATCCCATGTCCTGAGACACAACAATGAGGCACCTGACGAGTTGGCGCAGTTCGGGTCCAAGCGAGAAACCGCCCCAACAGACATTTTCATAGAGCATCTCTATGAGCCGAGTATTGTATCAAAGCCAACTTCCAATGAGCAAGCGGCAAATCAAGTCTCCATGCTCGACGCCAACTGGAGGACACCGCTCATCAAACTTTTAACTCAGCAAGGGCTGCCGGAAGACCGGGATGAGGCGGAACGAGTCCGACGTCGTTGTCAAGGCTATGTCATGGTCGACTCCGAATTATACAAGAGAAGCCCCTCTGGAGTCCTAATGAGATGTATCACGCCTGAGGAAGGACGGCAACTACTCCAAGATATCCACTCGGGTATATGCGGAACTCACGCGGCGGCACGCACCTTGGTAGGCAAAGCCTATAGACAAGGTTTCTTCTGGCTCACGGTGGTCTCCGACGCCGACAAAGTGGTTCGCACATGTGAAGGTTGCCAGTTCTTTGCTCGGCAGAGCCATGTTCCAACCCAAGAGCTACAAACGATTCCATTATCTTGGCCGTTTGCAGTATGGGGCTTGGATATGGTCGACCCTTTCAAGAAGGCTCCAGGAGGATTCACACATCTGTTTGTCGCAATCGACAAGTTTTCCAAGTGGATTGAGGCTAAGCCGGTTGCTACGATCACCGCTGACAAGGCACGAGACTTCATCCTCAACATCGTGCACCGGTTTGGTATCCCAAACAGAATTATAACCGACAATGGGACTCAATTCACTGGAGGCGTTTTCAAGGAATTCTGTGAAGATTTTGGCATCAAAATTTGCTACGCATCAGTCGCACACCCTAAAAGCAACGGACAAGTTGAACGTGCCAATGGTATGGTCTTCAAGGCATCAAGGCCCGAGTGTTCGACATGCTAAATCCTTATGCCGGCAAATGGGTTCAAGAGCTGCCCTCGGTTTTATGGTCTCTACGAACTACGCCCAGTCGGGCTACCGGCCAAACTCTTTTCTTCCTGGTTTACGGGGCAGAAGCCATGTTGCCGAATGAAATGGAGTATGAATCTCTTCGAGTCCGCAGTTTCAACGATGAACGCTACGATCAAGACCGAGTGGATGACATGACCCAACTGGAAGAGGCCCGAGAGGCAGCCTTGATCCAGTCGGCAAGATATTTTCAAGGACTTAGACGATACCATAGTCGCAATGTTCGGGCGCGAGCTTTCATTCCAAAGACCATCACAAATTATCTCCACTATGGGAAGGACCATACATAATCGCTGAGGTGACTCGGCCAGGAGCATATCGACTAAAGCGTGAAGATGGATCTATGGTGGAGAACTCTTAGAACATCGAACATCTTCGACGATACTATGCTTAAATTACTTTAAGTTCCATATTATTCTCGACTGCCAACCTCAAGCAAGATGACTTCTTGAGTTGACAGTCGGGGGCTATACATATGTCAATAAAGCATGGTTTTCTTCGACAACTTGTTTATATTTGGTTTATCATTATTTAATATTTTGATTCGAGTTCAATAGATAAGGACTGAGAATTTTTTGATGACCTAATCAAGCTTAGGCTTGGTGATAGTCGGACGAAAATTACTTAAGAAATTTGACATAAAGACTCGGATCAAGGCATTAACATAAATAAGCTAAATATTTACAAGTTCACACCAGAAGTTACATACAAAGTCTGCAAAATAATCAGGATCGAAAGTTGTTAACTACATCAGCAGCTACCTTTTTGGTCGACTCCTGTATTTCACTAATCAACTCTAAGGCCTGCTCATCCGAAGTGCCGTCGGCGAAGCCTTCCCCGACTGAGTCAACATCTATTCGAGGATAGAGTGACTTGGCCTCCGCAAGAGCGAAGCTGCTCCCATGGTGGCGCTTCGAGATATTAGCTATGTACGATCCGGGGCCCTCCCGAGCTTGTCGAAGACCTCGACGGCATCCAATGAGCTGGTCCCGAGCCCATGCTGGAACAGCGACAAGAGGATCGGTGTGGCCGCATTAGCAATGTCGTCTCTTACGCCTTCAGCTCTTCGGACCCTTTCAATGAAGACATCGAATTGCGCTCGGGTCTTGACTTTATAAGCTGCAAGAGACATATGATTACACAAACACTCGAAGATGAAGCAAAACGAAAAATGCTATCTTAAAAGAATTTACCTTCAAACTCAGATTCCAACTCAGCTTTGTTGGCATTAGCTTCTTCTAGCTGGGTCTGGAGTATGTGGACTTCTGATGAGTTCTCTGCAACAAGAAAATTTGCTGACGGCAAGATCAAGACAGAGTACAAGTAGAGGCATAAAGAGACCGAGATGATTAAACTTACTCCCGAAACCCGGAGGTCAAGGTTCTCTTCTGGAGCGCGGCAATTTCTCTCTGCAAGGCAGCCTCTCTCGACGCAGCCCCTTCCCGGGTGGCCTTAAGCTCCTGCTGGATGTTCTCCAGGGAATTCAAGTAGGGGACCAGCTTCTCGAGGGCATCAGACTTGGCCATTGATCGACAATATACTCTCTGCACGCGAGTTCAGAGTTAGCTGACTAAAGGAAACTGTAGGGTTATGACGAAGAAGAGCGACGCTTACATTTAGCAGCCGGGTAGCTTCATTAAGGCTGTCCACAAGCATATCCCGTTCCTCGTTTTCCTTTTGCCTGTTCAGGATGATGCCTTGCTTCAAGCCCTCGGAGTCGCGCCACTCTATTTTGATCAGAGGGATCCAGGTCTCTGAAGATCGCAGCCTGGGGATCTCCTCTTCTTTGGCTGAGCGATTTGAAGAAGACAAATGAAGACAAAGGAAAGACAGATTGAAGGCTAAAATCAAAAGATTGCTTTGGAGCTTACCAGCATCGGTGGCCGAGTCCTCGACTGGTACCTCCCGGCTGCCTTTTTCTTCTTGGTTCACACCCGACTGGCTCTCAGTCGGGGCGCCTTGAGCAGCAGTCGGGATCTCCTCTTCGGCCGACTGGTTTCCAGCAGGGGCTTCCTGGCTAGCAGTCGGGGGATCCTCCATTGGGGTATCTTCACTGGGAGGTGGGGGCTTCTCACTCGGAGCGCTCTCACTCGGGAGAGGGCCCCGAGATTCTTGTTTTGTAGGCTTTGTCGCTTCAGCCGCTGCAGATGGCTTTGGGCCCTCACTCTGCCCAGTGAGGTCTATGTTCTGAGGCCTCCTGCAAGGAAAAAGATGGGAACAATCGGGACAAAGACAGGAAGATTTTCAACAAGGACATAATTTCAATTATGAGACATACCTGGTTGATCGACGAATTTTAGATGCGGATTTGGGGGATGGCCTCGGAGGGGTTACTTCACCTTGAGGAGCTGGGACATCATCATCCGAGTCGTCGGTCACCAACCTCCTTTTACTCGCTCGCTTGCTGATATCCTCATCAGTAGCAGCCCTTTTGCCGACTGGATCACTCCTGATCTTGACGCCGCCGGCTGGCTTCTTGGCAGGCCGAGCTGGCGCATCGTCATGATGCACATTGTACGGCTTAGAGATGATGAAAGTATTTTTCTGCAAGGGAGATTCTTTATACACTAAGAGATGCAATATTAAGATTGAAAGACATTACAGAAGTTGAGTCAGCTTACCGGAGGAGGATGACGGTACAAGCTATATGGGAGAACTGGCAACATGAGGCTGCGCTCAACCGCGATCCCAAAAGAAAAGATTTTGTACATACGAGTCTTCAGGGTCTCGTAGCTCAAGGAATCGCGGTCTTCCCGATTTGGGTCCCTTTCACCCTCATACTCAAACGCAGGCTTGGGTATTTCTTTGATAGGTGCCAGTCAGTTCTTGATGAAGTGTCGAGTGATCTATTCTCCCCGAAGGCCCTTTTTCTTCATTTCAAGGATATTGGCCAAGAGTTTGTTGGCCTCATCCCAATCTTGAGCTACCGGCACAGTGCTCCAGTTAGGCCTTGGAACTGGAGGAAGGCCGACAAAGTTGGGAAAACTGGGTTCAAGATTTGGGATATAGAACCGGTTCGTATGCCGGCATATGTTGGAAGATTTCAAGGGAGGGAGAAATAATCTTTGCGGAGAGTTTCGCGGAGTTGAAAGCCGACCCACCAACGACGCAGGGCTCATCTTTGTTTGGATGTGACTTAAGATAAAACATGCGGCGAAAAAGTTGAAAGTGGGGAAGGATGCCAAGAAAAGCTTCGCAGACGTGGATGAAGATTGCAATGTGAAACATAGAGTTGGGATTCAAGTGGTAGAGTTGAAGACCGTAATACTCAAGAAGGCCCCGAAAGAAATCAGAGGTAGGAAGGTCGAAGCCACAGTAGAAAAAAGAGGTAAAAACAACGATCTCACCGGTGTTTGGAGTAGGGAACTCCTCACCGGCCGTCGGACGCCAGCCGATAATCTCTTTGGGCAGAAGAACACCATTCTTCACCATCTCCTAAAGAGTTGATTCCTTGACGTCAGAGGTCGTCCATTGTTCGAAGGAGATTTCTTTCTCTCCCGCCATGGATGCAGTTTGGGGGAGAATGGATCGGGAACAGAAAATGGGGATTTGTCAAGGGAATCTTGGAGGCTGGATGCGGAAGATGGCCTACGGTGGAACGAGAGCTCCTAGATTGATGGATTTGGGCGCGCGTGAGTTTAGGGTTTTCTGCGGAGAGCTTGTGAACAGTGCTGTGAAAGAGGAAATTTTTGGGGAAGACGAAGTGGCGGGGATGACCTTGAGGCTTCGTAAAAGACTTGAGGGTTTTTGCTAAGTCATCTCGCGATTGGGCCGAGCCCATGAGAGACTTGCGGCCCGGCTAAGATGTGACCTGACGCGTGTCCTTAGGGACTTAGGTGGATACACTTAAGCAGATTTGCCCTGGCAATATGCACGTGTCATTTAGCCCAATACCTTTAAAATCCTTTCATACGCGGTTTGCACAACTTCTTGAGAAGTTGGCACGATGCAATTTGAAAGGTGACAAACGATTAAGCTTTTCATGGCGTCCGATGACAAGAGTGTTTGGTTTTTAAGCATTTGATTAAATGATTATATCAATGCTATTTTTTTCACCTTGGTAAAGATCTTTTTAGATTAAGACCAATATTATGGCATGAGCTATTTAATATTTTGGTCATACTTTTTAGATGACTAATAAATTTGTTTACCCATGAGGGTCGATTAAATTATTTGTTCTGAGATGACTTGGGCAAGTTAACTCGGATAAGCATGAGCTTGCCAAGTGTTTTTTACTCATAAGGATCGATTGAGCTATTTGTTTTGAGATGACTCGGGCAAACCAACTCGGATGAGCATGAGCTTGCCGAGTGATGTGTTATATGATTTTTTATGATTGCTTTAGCTTGAGCTAAGTATTTATATGAGTATGATTTTTTATAGTTCTTCACTATATGCTTAGTCTGTTTTTGACTAACCACATAGTCGGGGGCTACACCTAATTAGGTGCATCAAGAGATGCACCTAGATATTTATTTTGGAGAATTTTTAAGATGTTTTTCAGTCCTTCACAGTCTTTGGAACCACTTGAAAAATTCAGGCAGAGATGATGGAACCACTTGGCAGCAGAAGCACTCAGCCAAAAAGTCACTCGGTTGTGTGTTGCTTTGGTTTAAGGCAAAGTTATCTCGTCGACTGCGAAGGACTCGGGGGCTACTGTGGAGATTATGGCAATCGGATACCCTCATGGCAAGCTTGTCCGACTGGTAATCGGGATAGGTTACGCCTAAGGATTATGTAAACAGGCTATGACTTGGGTGTTACGTTGCCGATAAGATAATGCAACGACTCATAGTCATAGTTTGATAAGATTGAGGAAACCGACTTAGAGTATGATAGGGTTTCCGACTTGTAAGCCCGTCCTCCAAGACTATATAAGGAGGGTAGAGGCGTTCCTTGAGGGATATCAGACATATGAGCTTTATGAGCAAGAGACTTGATAGGCGATACACGAGATCAAGAGATCAATAAAAACACTCGACGGATCGAATCCCCGAAACAGGAGTAGGATATTACCTCACGAGAGGGCCTGAACGTGTCTAAACCTTTTTTTACTTAACCCATCGTGTTTGGCGATCTTGACTGTACCCCCAATTTTTATTGCCGAAACCAAGTTTCGACATGACCATACAAACCATTTGTGGCCGAGTATATATGGAGCTAGCGTCACCTGCATTCTTTTGGCAGTGCAAACGAACGATGGCAGCTCTTGTTTTCGGTTCCTGAGTGTTACCCATCTTGGTGTTGATAGCTAGGAGTAATAATTGCCGTGCACGGGTGAAAGCAAATACAGGATTCGTGGGTCGTTGTGTAAATAAATTTCTTATTCTCTACCTAGCGCGATGCTAGTATTTTTAATATTTGGTTGTGCATTTGATTTAATGTTTCTATGCCCCTGTCTAGAGTGTGGTTTGGCTTATCAAACGGCGGTTTGCGGGAGAAGTATTAGAGCAAGTTTAATAAGTTTAATAGTATCATCAACTACTACAACTACTAGCTCTAAATCATCTATAGTCAATCAACAAGGTTAGTCTCAATGGAAGGTTTCATTCCATTATTTCCTAGATTTGAGAGTGTTGGTAACCGTTAATGAGATAGTTTCGTTTCACTGTTTTATAGACTTGTATAGATTTGTTGGAGCATTTAATTCTTAGTTTTTATTGTGATCAAATATGATAGATGATTTTGTAGTCACTTGTATTAAAAATCATGTATGGTTGTGACCAGTTTAAATCTACTTGTCAGCACATGTTGAGTAACTCACATTAGTATCAATCTGCATGTTAGGAATTTAGAATCCAAATTATATTGATCGGGTTTCTATGTCCTAATTTCATAGGAAAACAAGCAAGCATAGGGTGTCTTCTTTGGTAAAAAAATACAAAAATACAAAATTTGTACTAGAATACAAAATTTTTACTAACATACAAAATTTGACTTGAATAAACAGGTACTTCCAAATACTAGAATACTAGATGTAAAAGCAAATTCGAGACATGATACTTGAATAAATCGGTACTTCCAAATGTACTCTACACAGCATCAGTTGAAATCCTACAAAATTCGGCATATATAGTGCATCATTCAGACTTTTGGTACATAAATTATTTGTTAACGACTAAATTTGCTAAGTCATGAATCAGATTTGGAAGTAAGGTCGAAGCAGATTTGGAGGAGACCGTGATTCTCGAAAATAGAGTACGCACCAGTCGCAAACCGAATCGGCTAAGGAGTTTATCGCCTGATACCGAATCGGCTAAGGTGTTCATCGGCTGATACCAAATCGGACAAGGTAAGCTGATGTAGCCGATTCTGGTAAGATGACATTGAAATCTCTATCGGATCAGGTTGATTGACACAGATGGATAGGGTCCTAAAAAGGTAATTATATCTATTAACTAAGTTGTTGATTTAAGTAATTTCTTTATATGTGTCGGTAATAGTCCGTCTAAGGGATTTGTTCGTATTTTGAGTTGTAATAGAGATAAGAGTCATGTCCGACAAGGACATATTTTATATTTGGGTATAAATATAGCCCAAGACCATGTAATCAACAACAATCAGTTCAATAACACTTTCGGCGCATCACCACATTTTCTACTTTCATTTGTTTCGACGAGTTCTTGCTTTCGAGTTGGGCTGCATCGGGTTCGATCTCCGACAAGAGGTAAAACTTTTTATGGCGGCTTGGGTTCTCGGGATTAGTGCTTATATCTTTATAACACTCTAATCCTATTTATGTAAATCACTGAGTTATCATATATGCTATATAATCTAAATCAATATTGTTATTTAACCCCAATCGGCTAGCATCTGTTACTAGACAACAGTCGATAGGGTTAGATAGCAACGTTGACCTAGATTATATAGTGTATTCACCATCTCGATAGGCTTTCATCGATTTGTTTAGACCTTATGTTTCTTTTTATACTTAGTGTTGCATCGGTTAAGTCCAACCTATTAAGTATTATCTAGAATCATAATATCTATCTTATTCTATAATTGCTTCTAAAGATAGCATCGGGGTTTCAGCCGATCTTACCTGGTTTAGTTATCTTGTTTCCCACATGTTTATTTGATATACTAAATTCGTCCTTTATATTAAGATCTCATTATGGTAAAATATGTTAAGCTTGTTATTAATCTGTTAGGTCATCCTAACACTTGATTAACTTTTGTTTAATATATTTAATCTATATTGATATCCTAATATAAAGTGGTATTAGAGTATTAGTCGATATATGTTAGATTTATGACATCGCCTATGCTATCAATATACATAATCTCTGTTTTAAAGTACTTTTAGACATAAGTGATTTATACTATCTCGGCATACTGTCCGATCTATCCCAATCACTTGGTTTAAATATATCTTGAGACATAGATTATATATTATTGATATCTACAGCCGATCAAGTAGATCCAATTTTTTCTTTGCTTTATTCTCTATTGTCGATCCAGTGCATATTGTATCGGCTCAATATTGAACGATACGTCATCGACCATTAGCCGATCGGCTATTGTTTATGGATTTAACTTTGTTTTCTTTGTTTCTTATTGGTTGCAAGATCAAACCAACTGACACGTTTCCAAAAGCAAGATTTAGGTCCTGCACTAGAGTTAAGCAGATCTCTCAGGCCAGTGTGTGTTTTTCACGTCAACACCATTATACTGCAGCATTCATAGAATCACGTTCACAAAATGCATTACAAACTAAGGTAGATAAAGTGTCACACATTATATTGCTGAATTTACTCGAACTAAAATAACCTTGATAGACAATCTGCGACATAATTCTCACTTGAACAAGTGAAAATCTAAAAAAAATTTATTGACAATTAGCATTCCAGCTATGCACTAGAATACTTACTGGCAGCACAAAGATTTGAGAACTAACCTTATTCACCGAACAACTTTTCCTCGATCTTACGTAATGCTTTCTCTCGGTTTGCCTATTGATTTTCAGACATTTGACTTGTATTTTGATTAAGCAGGGAATTATAAACCTCAAATATCTTTGCTTCATTTTGCTCCTTAGCAGCCTTCAAATTTGTATTTGATATCTTAATTTGTGCTTCAGTGACCTTGTCGCGCTCCAACTTACGATCTTCCTGCACCTTAACAATTTTGCTAATGTTTTCCCCAAGGTTGAAAATTTCTTCCATAATATTTTCCTTCTTGCGCTTTCCGTTGCGCTCGACCTTTGCTGCTTCTCTACCAATGGGACGTGTTTGTTCATCTGAAACATCAACTATTTCACTTTTCTTTTTCCTTGTCTCCTCAAACTATGTCCATCATTTTGGCTCATCTTTTAGTATATTCCACCAATGCACAGTAGACCCCCGTTTTTGGAACGGGAATCATTCGTGTTCATAGTATCATTTCCCTGAATCGAGTAGTTTGGTACCCACGAATACAGTATTGAATTATCAGGTGCAAAATGCACGAATAGTTTTACACCAAAAGTATTACAATAATAGGCCCGAAGGCAATATCATTATATGCATGACCTACTGGTCCGGATACAACCAAAATCAGAGATAAGATAAGATAACAGACGGAAGGCAGCGGCATGTCGATTGCCACAGGCAACGACCGGGGACTAAGACCTAGTAGGCGCTATCTCCTTCTTCGTCCACCTGGCAGTAAGCATAGGGGTCCTCCACTTCTTCGTTTCCACCATCTGAAGGTTTTTGCGTATAGCAAGGGTGAGTACCCAACATACTCAGCAAGCCAACACGGAATGATGCACATGATAGGGTCATTCAAAGGATGGTTGTGGTTCTTTTGCATAAAGCCAATTTTCGTAAATCTTTCCACAAACCTAATGTCTAGCCAGGTCAAGTTTTATTGCCATAGTTCATTAAGTCAGCGACGGTTTTGTCCACCATCCATTGTGATCCCAAGGATAGCTTCCCGCCACCGGATCGTCATGGTTTTCTGGGGAGTCTACCCTTCTCGTATCTCGAGAAGTTGGTCCACCAGTACATAAAAATCATCATGCAAACCCATCCCATCATTTTAAAATTTATGAGTCTAGCCAAGCGAAAGTCTTGTCACGATGCTCTATATCCGCGAGCACGGCTATTCGAATAGATTGATTCATTCACACTGCAGTGGATGTACACTTTACCCGTACTCCACGACTGCCCAACAAATGAGCCTACGTCCCAACACATGAGACGGTCACGTCAAAGCCTTTCGATAACCTCACTTTGGCAGTACCCGCTCCATGAACTTAAGCCCTCATGCACTCTAGCCGTCATTTCCTAGCAGTGAGAGGAGTTCTGGCGTTCCCGGGGTAAGAGAAAGACTTGCTCCATCTTCAGTTTCCAACCTCTATCTTCATCTCCTCATATTGATCGTATGACCCGATCTTTGCCCAGGTACTTACCACCAGTAAATCCCCTATTGGTAAGCCCTTAACTCAACCCAACACCTGAACCACTACGTAGGGATACTGCCTCCGCTCGGATATCTACTCCGCTAGGTCTATACCCATTCGAGAAGCACGGTTGTACTGGCTCGTTTCCCAGCTATCTCATGGCTCGGTCCTTAATTGACCAGGGTCGGCACTTGCCTTTTCCGGAATCCACCCAAATCATTCAGCCGCCCTCTAAAACATTTGTTTGGTATTTTTAGTTTTCATCAAAACTCATTTGATCATTCTCATGGCAATATGGCGCTCATGTCTCCACATGCCGTATCTCAACTACCTTTCCCAAAGGTAGTTGCCCAAGCATGCGGCTCTTTGCAAAAACATGAGTATGCATGAATCTAATAATAGCATGGCTAAGCATTTTACCGAAGATTTCCTTTGGTTACATCATGTCGAGGGTTACAAAGAACATAACTAAAGGTAATTCAACATCAAGGCATGGCATAACAAGAATAGGTATTCTTTTTGTGTATAGCATGCACATTTTAGTTTTAGAATGAACACAAGTTCGCAAATAGGATCAATATGTTCAAAGGGAGTGATGACTTGCCTTGCTCGCGACCTTGTTGGCTTGAGTCTTCAATGTTCTCAACGGCTCCCTCGGACTCTACCGTACGTGCAAGAAATTCAATTGAATTTGATTAGAATTCAAATAAAATCCAATGGAAGCTAAATAAATTGCAAAAGCGGCTTCTAACACTAGGTTATCATTTTACGTAAGTTTAGGTTCGAGTTTTGGCAAAATCCAAGTTAGAATGAGCGATTTACAAAGATTTGAAGTTTCGTATTAAACTGATTTTATTACTATGATGTGGTATTATTTTAAGTGAATATATTCAAAGTTTGAGAAATACTATGGTTGATGATTCAAAATATAATAAATAAAAGGAAAGGGTTAATTTTAAATTTTATCAAAATTTTTATTGGGCCGACAAGCCCTAGGGTTAATAATAGTTGATCCTAAAAATAATCTCGAAGCTAAACACTATACTAAATAATCTAGGTTTTAATTCTAGCAAATATATGTATATATCAAAAATAATATTTGAAGACAAGCTAAGATATAAATAATTTCCTAGAGTGGTAAACGCAGGATCAAATACTTTGAAAATCATGTTTAATAATCGGTCGAATTATTTTTGAAATCCAAATTTAATATATATATATATATATATTCCTATATGTATTTTGCGTGTATAAATATATTCATATGTATATTTCCCCTTTTTATTTTAAGTATAATTTCTCGGTATTTTATCTTAATAATTTAATATTGTTCCGAAAAGAAGATTTTATTAGTTCCTAGCGCTCCCAAATTTGTTTTTCTTAGAATTTATTTTAATTATTTCCTTTTGAAATTTCTCTATTTTTCCCCTAGGGTTTTAATCTTGCTCTAAATTTTTATCCTTTTCAAAGTAATTATTTATTTATTTCAACTTGGCATCAAAGACTTGCGAATAAAAGACAAATAAACACGATAAGATGCAATCAAACAGAAAATTTTTGCAAGTTTCGATTTTTATGTTTCAATTTTTAGAACTTCGGATTTTCAGGGTGTTACAAACCTAACCCCCTAACAATAAATCTCGTCCTGAGATTTGGGTCGGGTCACGATTGGGAGTCGGTCGGTATAAATATATGGGATGGATCCATTAGGACTTCTCCTAAGCAGGATGACGAATAGGTTGACTGCTTGGGTGATGCAGAAATCTATCACTGAGTTTCTAAGGGTGGTCCACATCGATTCTTTGTTTCTGATAACGTGATATTGTCAGCTCCTTAATCCTTGGGGCATCCTTCAAGCGTACAAGATCTAGCATGTCTCTAATTTCCTTAAGTTGTATAATAGACTTGCTGTTTTGAAACTTTAGAGACCTTTGGCTCGTAGATGGGTGGTGATCTTGACATGATTGGGGTCTAGAGATTCCAGTAGGTGGCAAGAGGCTATCTAGAGAAGGTTTGGTTTTACCTAGCCTCAATATAGTGTCCAATCTGAGGGTCCAGGGTTATGTCACTCTACCCCCTAACAATAAGTTCAAGCTTGGCTTTTAGGGTAAGGGCTATATCGGCATTTTCAGGCTTGGTTGGCATCCTCACCATTCCTAGATAGATTCCAACGCACAAGTTCCTATCATGTACTCAAGATCTTGGCTTACCCTTTTGGTCTATCCGTCGATCTCACGAGCTTACTCTCAACCCTTGGGTCGGAATGGTTCACCGGGATGGGTTTTCCGTATCACATCCGAGTGGTTGGATTTCCCAAGTCGTTGTTTGAGCTTTATTTGCTTCCGGGCAGGGTAATGGGAGATTTTTCCTAGGTCGTCTTTCCAAAGATATCGAGGTGGTTTCCTGAAACTGGAAGGGTTGTCTTAAACCTAGGTTAACCATCCTTGATCCATACATTGTTGTCTTGATCCATGGTCACGTTTGTCAGTGAAACTTATGGGGTAGATACGGTAACTTCTCTCCGTCCACAGTCTAATACCCCTTGGTTCTTAGTTAACTAGTCCATTCTTGATATGATGTCTAGAGTCTGAGTTGGCAATACCATAAGGTTTGTTAGGAATACTACATCTCTGATCCGAATGGGCACACTAATGCATACGTGGAGTATAGTTGTATCTTCCCCAGGTGAATCTACTATCATTGATCTCTTAAGGCCTACCTGACATAGGTTATGTTTTGTGCTTATTCTTGAGGTTATGAAGGAATGCTAAGCCCCAAAATCAAACAAAACTTTACTTAGTGCAGAATGGATAGAGAACATACCCATCAGCACGACCTGGTCCTCCTGAGCTTCTTCTGCACACGCGTGGTTCACTTGGCCACGGCGGAATCCGGTGGTAGCCTCCTTCGACTGGGGCGTTCTGAACAGGGCACGTCCAGGTGCCGGGGTGAGGGTTCCTCGTACTGCAATGGCGTTGGCTACAGTACGAACGGGGGTGTTGCGCGGCTTAGGGCAATGATTGGTAAAGTGTCCAAACTCCCCACAGTTGAAGCAGTTCACATTCTTAAGTCTTGGGGCCGCCAAAGTAGGTGTCGGGGTACGGAAAGGGGTGGCAGGTGGTCTGCTAGCGTTGCTGGGTGTAGAGGGGCGATTGGTCGCCGCGATGGCTGGCTTCCAACTGGACGATGTTGCTTCCTTGGGTCGCTGAGATATCCCTTGTGTTGGACGGACCAGCGCAAGCCTTCTCTTTCGGTTGTTTTCAACCGTCCTTTGGTCATGCTCAAGCCTCACGACCTTGTTGATGAGACTTTGGAAGCTGGCGTGGTCTTGACCGATCATCGGTCCTCTCAGCTCGTCGTTCAGTCCTTTGATAAACTTTTCCATCTTCTCTTCTTCGTCTGCCAGGTCGCTTGTGGCGTAACGGGCAAGCTGCGTGAACTTGTTAAGATATTCTTGCACCGAGGTGTTGCCTTGGCGCAACCTCCTAAATTCATTCTTCTTCATTCTCATAACCGCGGCGGGTACAAAATTTTCACGGAAGGCAGCCGTGAATTCCTCCCAGATCGTTTCTCCGGCATCTTCAGCCCGAGTCTCTTTCTAGGTGTCCCACCAGTCACTTGCGGGACCTTCCAGCTGATTGGTGGCGAAGATGACTCTGTTAGCTTCCCATACTCGGATGATAGTCAACTTCTTCTCTATTACCCTCAACCAATCTTCAGCATCCATTGGTTCCTCTGCCATGGAGAATGTTGGCGGTTTGGCTCGCATAAACTCGTCTAAGCTTGATCCTCCGCGTTGTCCCTTGTTGTTGGCAATGGCTTGAAGCAGTTGGGTCTGTAAAGTCATGACTTCCGCTAGGGTGGAGGGGTTAGGTTCCGGCGGGTTCTCAGTAGCTGCTGAGGCTCTGCGACGGTGCGCAATCTGAGGAATATAGATGAGGTAAGAGATTGGATCGACTAAGATCATGGTTCTAATCGATTTTTAAGTGATCTTCAAGTTATTTTTAAGTGATCTTTTGCACACAACAAGCATGGTGGAATAAACTCATTTAAGATATAACATAGAACTTTATATTAGTTCACAGATGTTACATCATAAGGGTACATCGGACTGCCATGCACAGTCCCACACAACACAATACAACTAACATCGGTCTAGGGTCTTCATCCATAAAGGGGAAGGGGCACAATCATTGCTGTTCTTAATTCCATCCAAAGCAAGATCAGAGTTGATGCAGACTTCTTGCCTAGTTGTTTGGGCTGTCGCCCGATCTAGGGTTGCCACCTATGGCTGTTGCATTGGCACCGGTAAGAGGAGGGGTGCTATGTGGCTTGGGGCATTGATTTGCATAGTGCCCAAATTCTTCGCAGTTGAAGCAGTGCACATTCTTCCTTAGACGTCGGGGAATCTCCTCAGCATCTTCAGGGGTACACACTATGCTTTTGATGATCATCCTGCCAGTACCACCTGTATTCCATTTTGGTGACTTCCTCTTCTTGGGGTTAGATGGTGGC
The DNA here is from genome assembly GCA_019925245.2 of Oryza australiensis. NCBI lineage: Eukaryota > Viridiplantae > Streptophyta > Magnoliopsida > Poales > Poaceae > Oryza > Oryza australiensis. The sequence goes on from JAIFGZ020000169.1 coordinate 122,873, forward strand.
TAACTGAAATCTTGGCCGGTTGTTGGATTGGATTCTTTATCCTTTCTTCCGTATTGTACCTCTCTCTCGATCGGGGTCCTGGTGTGCTTGTCCCATGTATCATTCCTTACTCCATGTCCTTGTTCCACGAAACCGTAGCGGGGGTCAACTGTTTCCTCCCATCCTAATGGCGGGTTTGGTGTTACCGCTCTCTGTGGGCTTGACAATATACTTGCTGGAGTCATCGGGGCTTGCGACGGAATGTGCCGACGCTGCTCGGACACGAACCGAACTTGCACTAGTTCTTTGTTGAAAGTGCCGTTGCATTTGTTGCATCATCATGATCATTAAGCGTATGCTCGGTTAGCCACTACCTAGGCTAGGGTCGAGTTTATAGGAAAAGGAGGTGGAATGTCCGTGGGGTCGCTCTGGGTTGATCCATGAGACTGCTGGGATCTTGATTTACTGTCCTTAGCTCTGCCCATCTATTGTCAGAGAGAAAGAGATTAGAAAGAAAGGTTAAGCTCTGGATGGAACCTTATTCTGTGTACTCCCATTGTTTTAGTGGGTTAAACAAACAATCTCCCAAGCTCCAACATGGTCATAGTCCGACATCTATTTTTGAAGATAGCTTAGGGTTAGAGAAAGGTAGTGGTAAAATCAAATGTTTGTAGAGAAATGGGGGTCAAGGGCGTAAGGAAAAACATACTTGTTTTGTGAAAATAGTATATATTTTCAAAATAATCCTATGTAGGGATAATTCCCTTTAAGCAGGGAATTATAAACCTCAAATATCTTTGCTTCATTTTGCTCCTTAGCAGCCTTCAAATTTGTATTTGATATCTTAATTTGTGCTTCAGTGACCTTGTCGTGCTCCAACTTATGATCTTCTTGCACCTTAACAATTTTGCTAATGTTTTCCCCAAGGATGAAAATTTCTTCCATAATATTTTCCTTCTTGCGCTTTCCGTTGTGCTCGACCTTTGCTGCTTCTCTACCAATGGGACGTGTTTGTTCATCTGAAACATCAACTATTTCACTTTTCTTTTTCCCTGTCTCCTCAAACTGTGCACATCATTTTGGCTCATCTTTTAGTATATTCCACCAATGCACAGTAGACCCCGTTTTGGAACGGGAATCATTCGTGTTCATAGTACCATTTCCCTTGATCGAGTAGTTTGGTACCCACGAATACAGGACTGAATTATCAGGTGCAAAATGCACGAATAGTTTTACACCAAAAGTATTACAATAATAGGCCCGAAGGCAATATCATTACATGCATGACCTAGTGGTCCGGATATAACCAAAATCAGAGATTAGATAAGATAGCAGACGGAAAGCAGCGGCATGTCGATTGCCACAGGTAACGACCAAGGACTAAGACCTAGTAGGCGCTATCTCCTTCTTCGCCCACCTGGCAGTAAGCATAGGGGTCCTCCAGTTCTTCGTTTCCACCATCTGAAGGTTTTTGCGTATAGCAAGGGTGAGTACCCAACGTACTCAGCAAGCCAACACGGAATGATGCACATGATAGGGTCATTCAAAGGATGGTTGTGGTTCTTTTGCATAAAGCCAATTTTCGTAAATCTTTCCACAAACCTAATGTCTAGCCAGGTCAAGTTTTATTGCCATAGTTCATTAAGTCGGCGACGGTTCTGTCCACCATCCATTGTGATCCCAAGGATAGCTTCCCGCCATCGGATTGTCATGGTTTTCTGGGGAGTCTACCCTTCTCGTATCTTGAGAAGCTGGTCCACCAGTACATAAAAATCATCATGCAAACCCATCCCATCATTTTAAAATTTATGAGTCTAGCCAAGCGAAAGTCTTCTCATGATGCTCTATATCCGCGAGCACGGCTATTCGAATAGATTGATTCATTCACACTGCAGTGGATGTACACTTTACCCGTACTCCGCGACTGCTCAACAAATGAGCCTACGTCCCAACACATGAGACGGTCACGTCAAAGCCTTTCGATAACCTCACTTTGGTAGTAGCCGCTCCATGAACTTAAGCTCTCATGCACTCTAGCCGTCGTTTCCTAGCAGTGAGAGGAGTTCTGGTGTTCCCGAGGTAAGAGAAAGACTTGCTCCATCTTCCGTTTCCAACCTCTATCTTCATCTCCTCATATTGATCGTATGACCCGATCTTTGCCCAGGTACTTACCAGCGGTAAATCCCCTACTGGTAAGCCCTTAACTCAACCCAACACCTGAACTACTACGCAGGGATACTGCCTCCGCTCGGATATCTACTCCGCTAGGTCTATACCCATTCGAGAAGCACGGTTGTACTGGCTCGTTTCCCAGCTATCTCATGGCTCGGTCCTTAATTGACCAGGGTCGGCACTTGCCTTTTCCGAATCCACCGAAATCATTCAGCCCAGTCTAAAACATTTGTTTGGTATTTTTAGTTTTCATCAAAACTCATTTGATCATTTTCATGGCAATATGGCGCTCATGTCTCCACATGCCGTATCTCAACTACCTTTCCCAAAGGTAGTTGCCCAAGCATGTCGAGGGTTTCCTTTGGTTAAGCATGGCTAAGCATTTTACCGAAGATTTCCTTTGGTTACATCATGTCGAGGGTTACAAAGAACATAACTAAAGGTAATTCAACATCAAGGCATGGCATAACAAGAATAGGTATTCTTTTTGTGTATAGCATGCACATTTTAGTTTTAGAATGAACACAAGTTCGCAAATAGGATCAATATGTTCAAAGGGAGTGATGACTTGCCTTGCTCGCGACCTTGTTGGCTTGAGTCTTCAATGTTCTCAACGGCTCCCTCGGACTCTACCGTACGTGCAAGAAATTCAATTGAATTCGATTAGAATTCAAATAAAATCCAATGAAAGCCAAATAAATTGCAAAAGCGGCTTCTAACACTAGGTTATGATTTTACGTAAGTTTAGGTTCGAGTTTTGGCAAAATCCAAGTTAGAATGAGCGAGTTACAAAAATTTGAAGTTTCGTATTAACCTGATTTAATTACTATGATGTGGTATTATTTTAAGTGAATATATTCAAAGTTTGAGAAATACTATGGTTGATGATTCAAAATATAATAAATAAAAGGAAAGGGTTAACTTTAAATTTTATCAAAATTTTTATTGGGCTGACAAGCCCTAGGGTTAATAATAGTTGATCCTAAAAATAATCTCGAAGCTACACCCTATACTAAATAATCTAGGTTTTAATTCTAGCAAATATATGTATATATCAAAAATAATATTTGAAGACAAGCTAAGATATAAATAATTTCCTAGAGTGGTAAACGCAGGATCAAATACTTTGAAAATCATGTTTAATAATCGGTCCCGAATTATTTTTGAAATCCAAATTTGTTTCCGAGAAAATATGTTATTTTGCCTAGAGATTTTCCCAAAATATTTTCCAAAAACTTCCTCTAATTTTTCCCCAAATTTTCCCAAATTTTTCTCCTTTTCTTTTCCTTCTTTCTCTTTTCTTTCTTTTCTCTTTTCTTTTCTTTTTCTCTTTTTTCTTTCTTCTTCTTCCCGGTCACTCTCTCTCTCCTAGCGTCTACCCCCCGTCTACCCCTCGGCTCGGCCGAGCCGGGCAGCGACAGACGGCGGCGCGCGACCACGGAAAGGGGAAAAGGAAGAGCGGCAGCCTACCGGCGCGGCGGCGAACGGCGGCAGAGAGCAACGGCGGCAACGACTTGCGACGGCGTGTGGCGGCGAAAAAGCCGGAGAGAGGGAGAGGAAAGAGAGGGAAAAGGAGCAGTGGGTTTGGGGGAAAAGAAGAGGGGTTCGGTCCCTATTTATAGCTGGTCGGAGAGGGTGAGAGAGAGATGCGACGGCGGCGACACGACGGCGCGCGGGGACAGGACGCGGGCGCGGCACGGCGACGGCGATGGCGACACGACGTGCGCGGAGGAGCGCGAGGGACGGCGCGGGCGCGAGGACGCCGGCGGCGGCGAACGGGCGCGCGGGCGTGCGGCGACGTGACGCGGTGACGGGATGGGCGGCGATGGCGTGCGCGCGGCATGGCTTGAGGCGGCGTGGGGCTCGGTGCGGCGGCAGGCGGCGACGGTGACGCGAGCGACGCGGGCGACGCGGCGCGGGCGCGAGGACGCGGGCGACGCGATGCGCGCGGCGATGGCGGCAGCGCGGCGTGCGGGCGCGAGGCGGCGCGCGGCGAGGATGGAGCGGCGCGGGGCACGAGGCGCGCGGGCGCGAGGCGGCAATGCGACAGGAACCGGCCGAACACCTTGGGACTAAAGAAAAGTACCTTTTCTGATTTTTTCGATTTTTCCTAATTTTATTTTTCTTTTTGTTGCTTTCCTTTGTAATTTATTTGCTATTAACTCTTGGACTTATTTTGTAGTTTTATTTAATACTTTTATGATTTGCTCTCTTTAATTTATATATATATAAACTTATATATATATATATATTCCTATATGTATTTTGCGTGTATAAATATATTCATATGTATATTTCCCTTTTTATTTTAATTAGAATTTCTTGGTATTTTATCTTAATAATTTAATATTGTTCCCAAAAGAAGATTTTATTAGTTCCTAGCTCTCCCAAATTTGTTTTTCTTAGAATTTATTTTAATTATTTCCTTTTGAAATTTCTCTCTTTTTCCCTAGGGTTTTAATCTTGCTCTAAATTTTTGAAATCCTTTTCAAAGTAATTATTTATTTATTTCAACTTGGCATCAAAGACTTGCGAATAAAAGACAAATAAACACGACAAGATGCAATCAAACAGAAAATTTTTGCTAGTTCCGATTTTTATGTTTCAATTTTTAAAACTTCGGATTTTCAGGGTGTTACATGCACCAACGAAAAACGCTTTCCAAACTTGTTTGCATACATCTTCTGTGCCTCCTCCTCCAGCATGTCGTCGAAATATCTGCTTGTATTCTCTTGAATCACCTTAGTCCAGCAACCATTGAAATCATTGATCGACAATTTCAGGCGTGACTAGTGGATCTTCAATTGGTTCACTTCCCTTGTACGCTTTCCATTCCCTTTCTTGTTAAATTTATCAGTTACTTCCTTCCAGAATATATCATCTTTCTTGTCATTTCCCTTAACTGGGTCTTTAGAAGCATTCAACCAAACACTGACCTACAAAATAAAAAAAATATTAACACATCAAGTGTTCTACAAACCATCGACCTACAAATTATAAAAAAAGTAGCGATTACCAGTCTCTCTTCCTCTTCGTAAGTCCAAAATCTTTTCTTTGTTGACCCTTTTGCATCATTGTTGTCATTTTCATTAATTTCAATGTTCATCGTCTCGTTAGTTGAAGTGCCTTGTGCCTGCGGGGGATATTATGGTCGTTGAATAAAATTTTAAAAACTACCTTGTGAATAAAGCCTGAAATTTGATCACAATCGAGATGCATCAAAATTTATAAAACGCAATACCACACAATTAATTTGATCTCCATGTGTACTACATCATTAAGACAGGCAGTCAGAATCATTTTGCATCACAGCAGTCATAATCAATTTGCATACTACATCAACCATATCAACCATCACAGCAGTCAGAATCCGGCCAAATGTGATCTCCATGTATTTTGCCAAAGGGGATATACTACAGGCTCTCCATGTATCAATTTGCATTGTACTGCTAGTACTAAAACTTGACATCTTCTCCAAGCACATAGCCTAAAATGCCAAGCTAATCCATGTGTTTGCCTCATCTTCAAACATGGTGATCCATGTGTATCAGGTATCGTTGTCAAGGACCAAATTAATTAACCTGCATATCTTGTTAACCTCTCTACATTTGCATCTAGCTAATTAATCATCTCCTAATTAAAAGGTAAATGAATCCGGCCAAATTTGTAAGCCAATTCCAACATCAATTTGCATCACAGCAGTCAGAATTCAAAGAATTACAGGGGATACCAAATATTGTAATATTTGCAAACTAGGACTGCTAGCTACCATATGCGCATAGCTTTTGTACATACAACAAATACTTAATATGTATGGCCTGACATGCCTATCTTAACTATAGTAAGATAAAAACTGCATCAATCTAAAAACTGCTATTCTCTACCTGACTCATACTGTAGCTTCAGTCCTAAATTTTTGGCTGAACAGATGAAATTGAAAATCAACAAAAATCTGAGCAATTTTCAGATGCAAAATAAGATCAGATGCAATTTGCAGATGGGTAACAGAATCAATATAGATGCAATTTGCGGATGCAACAAATCAACAAAATATAAACAAAATATTTGTAAACCATCTGTTAATTGCAGGAATCAATTGAGTACACTTGAAGTACTTGCATCCATGAAACTCAACTACTTGCATAGATCGAAATCAAATACTTACCATAAATTTGGGACTTGTGGGTTTCCAGGAAGAGATGCAAAATTCGGGGTATGGCGTCCCATTGTGCTCCTTGCGGTGGCCATGGCGCAACAGGGGAGGAACTCGGCGGCAGAGGGGGAGCAGTCAGCGCGGTAGGGGTGGGACTTGGCACAGCAGGGTTGGCTGTCGGGGCAGCGGGGCCGAAAGCAGTCGAGGTGGAGGAACCAGTGTCAACGCTGCTGAGGAACCTGGAGGCGTGCTTGTTGCAACCACGAACGCTCTCTTCAATCCTAGTCGGCCGCGTGCATTCCCTCCTCTGCTGGGTGCGTGTCGCCTGGAATCCTCGGCCGATGGCGAATCCATGGCAGGTGGACTTTGTGCCGCTTCGTCCCTACTCAGCGCTAGTACGGTACGGCCGGACAGGGCGGGATGGCCGGCGATGGGATGGCGGATGGAGTGGGTGACGAAGGGATGGCGGATGGAGCGGGTTGGCCGGCGAAGAGGACGGGAGGATATCAATGGCGGTGCAGGAGGATATCGACCGTGCGGTGCAGTGCGGGAAAGATAGGGTCAATGCGCTGTGCACGGGATCAGGAAGAACGAAACGTTTCCCCTCAACGCGCGTTTCACGCCGTTTCCAATGACTTGGAAACATCGCTATCTAGTTTCACCGGGATGAAACGTTTTCTTTCTCTCTCCTCCCAATTTCATGCAGAAAGCTGAGGTGACATTATATTTAATACACATAAAACCATCCACGAAACGCCATTGAGACTAACCTAATCAATTCATACAATAGCTATATATAAATATATACTACATTATTAATACATAGTCTCACCTCTCATGCACACATAACATCTTAGAGTTCGTGCTGCAACCGACTAAAAATCTATAACCCGCCTCTCTTTTTTCTTCTATTTTATCTCCTTCACGTATGTTTTTTGGTTTATAGTCTACTATTATACTATTATACTTGTTCTTATATGTAGTACAGCCAAACTGCATTTTGAAATTTTCACCTTTATCAGCAAGATACTATTAATCTCTCAGTGATCAAGCAAAACAGTGTTATGATATCAGTGCTCTTGAAATTGGAGGTGGTGATGTGGATAAATTTATGTCTGATCTGAATCTTGCTATTGCCGAGATGAATAAAGAGAGGAATAGGATGCTCAGGCACTCAAGGAGGCGCTTGAGGAAGCTATTCAATCCATGAAGGATGAATATGTTCGTGATATCCGTCCCTATCTTGTGCCTGTGGAGGCGTGTCTTGGTATCCCCTATCCACTGAATATTGATTATGCTGCATACGTTCACGGCCAGACACATGGCATTCTTAAAAGCAAGCCTGTCTATCTTACTGCATTGGATCTCATGAAAAGTAAAAGTGAGATGACTGAATATCAGCGTGAATGTTTATTCAATGATATTATGAAAAGAATTATAATTATGGGTCAATTGTAAACATAACACTTTGTTTGTAGATTTAACATTGGACCTACATTCATAGACATAGATAGTCATATTTATCATTTATATAAATGTCAATATAATTAGAGAGTCAAATTTTTGAAGTCCCGAATATACAATTTTATGTATAATTGCTGATGATGGAAGGAATTCTTACGTGAAGATCAAAATCCTCTTTCATCACTATTCAGTGGATAGGACATACCACAAGGAAGGAAATTTTAACATTATTCATCTGGTAAACAGAAAGATAATCAAATCATCTTGTTTGGTCAACCGATAGCAGAACCTGGCCCATTAGGGTAAAGTTCAACTCTTGACTGAGTCATAATTTTTTTTTAAAGAAAAACTGCACGAGACCATGTTTTTTCATACACGCAGGCTCTGGTCGTTCTGCTCTGTTTGAATCATAGAACCTGCTGTGGTTGACAGTACAAAGCCGTCAAGCCAGGGAAAAAACAGCATAATTAGAGCGTCTCCAATAGACAGGATCTCGTAAGTTGGTTTAAAAAAATATATAAAGAATCCTACAAATATTTAGAGCATAAAATCAAAATTATAGACGGCAGATTCTCTAGAAATATTCTTATTTGATAACTAATTGGGTCCCACAAACAGATTAAAAAATTCATGAAAAACGATCGTTGTTTTGCACTCGCACAATCTCCGCTACGGTCGTCAGGTGCGCGCGATCTTCAGGTCGAGGCGCTCGCTCGACGCATGATCAACCACACGATCTCTAGGTGCAGGCGCTCGCTAGGTCTAAGGTGGTGATTTGTTCTGCATGATCGAAGGTTGCGACACCATCATTCGGAGATCGATGACATGATCTGTTGGCGCCTCAGCGACGTGCAAATGAGGGCTCTTTGGCAACGTCCAGATCAGTGCGCTGTTCTTCGGTCTCGTCAGGCAAGACGCAACACACAACTTTAAACAGAGAGCCACATGATTCATTGTAAACTTTTTTGTTGCTATAATCAGAGAAGTAATCATTTACTGTGCTGATATGAAAAATTTCACAAACATGCTTGGAAGCTCCTGGCGTGGGAGAGGGCCTCGCGCGCGTTAATAAAGTAAACAGAACACACGCTGAAATGTCTTGAGAATGAATTTACTCTTCCTAGTTTTGAGAGCGAAAAATCAGTTTTAGAGAATCTCTTTCTTTAGGGGTCTATATAAACTCTGTTGGAACATTTTTTCAAATAATATAAAAAAATGAGTTTAAGGAACCATTTCTTTTTTTTTGGAGATGCTAACTTCCAAAAAGTACCTAGGAAGAAATTAGCCTATGAAGTAAAATCTTAACTTTATATCCCTTTCATCTAATGGTTCACCCAAAATTCCATTACGAAATAAGCTACCGCTACTAAAGCCCGAGAAAACAACAAAATTTCATTTCATATGAAATAAGCTACTGCAACTAAAGTCCGAGAAAAGAACATAGCGTCACAGACCTCTTGGTGGGTAGTATGTAAAGAACCTAAAGCACATCTTAAAAGTAGGTATAACAGTGCTCGCACAGTTTTCGACCTTCCCAAACCATTATGAAATAGAACTACTCTCACTAAAATATGAGAAAACAGTGCAGTTATCGTTATTACCGTGCCGTGGTTATCGTTTTTCAATTTGAAACCACAATATATACCATGGTAACCATCTTACCACGGGAGGTTGGGTGGGTGGGTGGGCGGTAGCCCCCTCCCAAAACGGTTTGGGAAACACCGGCTACAACAAAGCATGTTTATTAAGCAAATTTTAAACAGGGAAATTCTATTGAGGGAATGTTGACGTCAAATTCGTACCGCCGCAATATGTGTTGACGTCGAACCATACGCTGGCTCGAGAGTAGGAGTGAGCATAAAACCCGAGCTCGAAACCCGACCCGAAAAATCGAACCCGAATCCGGAATACCCGAAACCCGTACACGATTTCGGGTAGAAAACTGAAAACCCGAAATTATTTCGGGTTAATCGGGTCGTAAGTCGCGGTACCCGATAACCCGAAACACCCGAAGTCACGGTAAATTACCGAGTTTTCAAGGGGCTTCGGTGCAAAATTGCCAAAATTTCGCAGCCGCCTGCGCAAAAAACCTAACCCTAACCCTAACCCTAAGGGCGACGTCGTCGCCGCTCCGCTCGCGCCTCGGCGCCGGTCGCCCCTCGCGCCTCGCCGTTGGTCGCCCTCACGCCGTCGCCCTCACCGCCTCGCACTCGCCCCTCACGTCGTCGACCCTCGTGCCATCGCCCCTCACCGCCTCGCACCGTCGCCCCTCGTCGCCGGTCGCACCTCATTGCCGGTCGCACCTCGTCGCCGGTCGGCGCGAGTCACCGGTCGCCTCTCGCCGTCGCCGCTCCGCTCACCCCTCGCGCCGTCGTCGGTCGGCGCGACCACGCGAGTCACCGCTCCGTCGTCGCTGCCGGGTTACCCCTCGCTCGCGCCTCGCTGCTCGCGGCTCCGTCGTTCGGGTTATTCGGTCTACCCGAAACCCGAACCCAAAATAACGGGTACCCGAAATTTCGGGTAATAGGGTGATCGGATAATATTTCGGGTATCATTTTAAAAAACCCAAAATTCAAAATACCCAAAATACCCGACCCGAACTTTCGGGTAAACCCGAATGCCCAGTGCTACCTGAGAGATCCGCTTAGCTCTAGTGCAAGTCCTAATATTATTGAAGCGCGGGCGTGCCAGTCAGTCTGATCTTGCCGCTGACAAGATATGCAAAACAGCAGAACATAAATCATATCGGCCGATAGGCCGATAATCAAAACAGCCGATCTGTTGACAGCCGATTGTGTGCTTCCAGCCGATGCCAATGTCCAGATAACTCGTCGGCTGAAATCCCGACGAAACCCTTCTTGGTAGCCACTAGGCAGGCTAGAGACTACGGTTCTAATCACGACTTAGTAGGTCAAACTGAATTGATGCAACACTAAGTATGAAAAGAAACGAAATATCTAGACAATCAAGCCCTTGACTAATTTTCAGTGTGGTAGATGTTTAAACTAATCTAATCTAGTAAACAGTTTAGCCGATATCGGCAGAGACCCTAAAGCGAGAGACAGCCGATAGAGCTAAATTGAGATACTAAGACTAGATTAACAGAGACATATGATAAGATCCGCTAACCCTCCGATAAAACATTAGCATAAACCTATCGGCTTAACAAGACAGATTATCGATAACAATCTAGTAGGTCGGACCTAACCGATGCAGCACAAGGTTGTATATGATAATCTAATACTCGAGGAGCCGATAGATCTGTCTAATGTGATGGATATAACCAATCTACCTAAAGCGACATTATGTTTACAAAAACATTGACTTGATCAGAATATTGGACCTAACCGAGAAAGTCCTAACTAAGTTGATGTATCTATGAAAAATAATGAAACTAAAGATAGATACGATATATCTGGGTCAGCGGGACCTTGGACTTACCCCTTCGTCGGAGATACGATATGAAGTGGTCCCTCATCTAGTAACATTGACTTGTGGCAGTCGGAGTCATCGGCTTCGTCGGAGGGGATGCCATAGATGTCGTCAAAGCCGGCGGAGCTGAGATATTCGTTGAGTTCCGAAGATGAGCATGAGCCGAACGGCTGGAGGATGACAGCGATCTCCCTTGATCTTGGGTAGCCCGGGTCTGGATTGTTCCAGTCCGAGTCAGAGCTTGGTGATGCGGGCTCCTCCGAGTGGGTCGACCTCCACTCGGGGGAGAGGAGTTTGCCGTAGATCTCAGCGGCGTATGGTAATCCAAACGGCGCCGAGAGGTCTTCTTCCGAATAGATCATCTCCGTTGGGGAGACGAGGAGATCGGTGCAGATTTCGGCGGTGTTCGGCAATCCGAACGGTGCCGAGTGAATTCCTTCGTCGGAGAGGGTGGACCGCATCTTGGACTCCAAGATGTTGTCGAAGATCTTGGCGCTATTCGGGAGCCCGAATGGCGCCGAGTGGGTCTCTCCTTCCGACTGGTTCGAATCCGAGTCGAAGGAGGAGTGTATGTCGAAGTTGTCGGCGGCGAAGTCGCCGAGTCCTGAAGAAGATCCCATCACGCTTGTTGGCGAGGTTGTCGAAGAAGTCTTGACGCGCGGACCCCTACCCGGCGCGCCAAGCGTCGAAACTCGGTTTCGGCAATGTAATTTACGGGTCGCATCAAGATCGCCAAGCACAATGGGTTAGATTGGAGAAGGAGATTTAGACAGGTTCAGGCCCTCTCGTGAGGTAATACCCTACTCCTGTTTCGATGGATTCGATCCGCCGAATGTCTTTATTGATCTCAAGATCTAAGGCTGAAAGCTAAAGGCTCATAAAGCATATGATATCCCTCAAGGGACGCCCCTTACCCCCCTTATATAGTCTTGGGAGGCGGGCTTACAGATCGGAAACCCTATCTTACTCTAAGTCGGTTTCCTCAATCTTACCAAACCTTGACTATGGGCCGTTGCCTTATCTCTATCGACAACGTAACACCCAAGTCATGTTTGGTTTACAGATATGGCAGGCGCAATCTATCCCTACCTTCAGTCGGATAAGCTTGCCATGTAGATACCCGATTGCCATAATCTCCACAGTAGCCCCCGAGTCCTTTTCAGTCGACGAGACAACTCAGCTTCAAACCAAAACAGTACGCAGCCAAAAACCTCTTTGGCCGAGTGCTCCTGGCGTCGAGTGATTCCATCATCTCTGCCTGAATCTTCCCGAGTGGCTCCAAAGATTTGTGAAGGGTTGGAAAATATCTAAAAAATTCTCAAAAACAAATATCTAGGTGCATCTCCTGATGCACCTAATTAGGTGTAGCCCCCGACTATATGGTTAGTCAAAATCAGACTAATCATATAGTCAAGAACTTAAAAAAACATTCTCATATAAATACTTAGCTCATGCTAAAGCAATCATAGAAATCTCATTACCCGGCAAGTTCATACTCATCCGAGTAAATTTGCCCGAGTCACCTCAGAACAAATAATTCAACCAACCCTCATGGGTGGAAAGCACTCGGTAAGCTCATGATTATCCGAGTGGATTTGCCCGAGTCATTTCGGAACAAATATTTTAATCGTCCCTCATGGGAAAATGAGTTATTCAATCGTATGAAAAATACGACCAAGTTATTAAATAGCTCTTGCCATAATACTGGTCTCAATCTATAAAGATCTTCACCAAGGTGGAAAACAGCATTGATATAATCACTTAATCAAATGCTAAAAACAAAACAGCCCTTGTCATCAAGGCAGCTACAAAAAGCTTAGCTGTTGGTCACCTCCCAAATTGCACCGTGCTAGCTTCTCATGAAGTCAAGCAAACCGCGGCATGAAAGGATTTCCAAAGGTATAGGGCATTCGGATACGTGCATATTGCCAAGGCAAATCTGCTTAAGCTCATCCGCTTAAGTCCCTAAGGACATGCGTCAGGCCACACCTTAGCTGGGCCGCAGATTCTCTCATGGGCTCGGCCCAATCACAAGAAAACCTAGCGCAACCCTCAAATCTTTCTATAAAGCCTCGAGGTCATCCCCGTCACTTCGTCTTCCCAAAAAATTCCTCTTTTCACAGCGCTGTTCATCAGCTCCCTGCGAAAAACCCTAGACTCGCGTGCACCAAAATCCATCCACCCAGGAGCTCGCTTCTTGCCACAAACCAGCTTCCGCAGCCAACTCCCAAGATCCCTTGCTCAAATCCTCATCCTTTCCGACCAGATCCACTTCCCATCCAAACCACACTCATGGCGGATGAAAAGAAAATCCCCTTTGACCAATGGGCCACATCGGATGTGAGGGAAACCACCCTCAAGGAGATGGTGAAGCACGGCGTGCTTCCCCCCAAGGAGATCGTGGGTTGGCGCCCGGCGGCGGGTGAAGATTTCCCAACCCCGAACACCGGTGAGCTTGTTGTGTTCACCTCTTTCTTTTATTGTGGGTTCAGCCTCCCCACTTCCGAGTTCTTTAGGGGGCTTTTGGATTATTATGGTCTTCAACTCTACCATCTGAACCCCAACTCCATGCTTCACATTGCTCTTTTCATCCACGTATGTGAAGCTTTCCTTGGCATCCTCCCCCACTTCCAACTCTTTCGTCGCATGTTTTACCTTAAACCGCATCCGAATAAGGACCACCCATGCGTTGTTGGTGGAGCGGGTTTTCAACTCCGTGGATCTCTCCGCAAGGAGTACTTCTGTCGAAACTTGGTTTCGGCAATATAATTTCTGGAGTCGCAGTCAAGATCGCCAAGCACAATGGGTTAAAGGAAGAAGAAGATTTAGACAGGTTCAGGCCCTCTCGTGAGGTAATACCCTACTCCTGTTTCGGTGGATTTGATCCGCCGAGTGTCTTTATTGATCTCGTGTGTCTAAAGCTCTTGCTTATGAAATCGTATCTCAGATCTAGTGTTGGATATCCCTCAAGGGACGCCCCTTACCCCCCTTATATAGTCTTGGGGGGAGGGTTTACAAATCGGAAACCCTATCTTATTCTAAGTGGGTTTCCTCAATCTTACCAAACCGTGACTATAGGCCGATTGCCTTATCTCTATCGGCAACCGTAACACCCAAGTCAAGTTCGGCTTACAGATATAGCAGGCGCAATCTATCCCTACCTCCAGTCGGATAAGCTTGCTATGTAGATACCCGATTACCATAATCTCCACAGTAGCCTCCGAGTCCTTTTCAGTCGACGAGACAACTCAGCTTCAAACCAAAGCAACACACAGCCAAAAAATCTCTTTGACCGAGTGCTTTTGGCACCGAGTGATTCCATCATTTCTGCCTGAATCTTCCTGAGTGGCTCCAAAGACTGTGAAGGGCTGAAAAATATCTCAAAAATTCTCAAAAATAAATATCTAGGTGCATATCCTGATGCACCTAATTAGGTGTAGCCCCCGACTATGTGATTAGTCAAAAATAGACTAATCATATAGTCAAGAACTATAAAAAATCATACTCATATGAATACTTAGCTTATGCTAAAGCAATCATAAAAATCTCATCACTCGGTAAGCTCATACTCATCTGAGTGAATTTGCCCGAGTCACCTCAGAACAAATAACTCAATCAATCCTTATGGATGAAAAGCACTCGGTAAGCTCATGCTTATCTGAGTGGATCTGCCCGAGTCATCTCGGAACAAATATTTTAATCATCCCTCATGGGTAAAAAGCACTCGATAAGCTCTTGCTTATCCGAGTGGATTTGCCCGAGTAATCCCGGAATAAATATTTCATTCATCCCTCATGGGAAAACAAGTTCTTTCAATCATATGAAAAATATGACCAAATTATTAAATAGCTTATGCCATAATACTGGTCTCAATCTAAAAAGATCTTCACCAAGGTGGAAAATAAACAGCATTGGTAAGGTTACCTGACCAAATGCTAAAGAACCAAACAGCCCTTGTCACCAAGGCAGCCATAAAAACTTAGCTGTCGGTCACCTTCAAAGTTGCATCGTGCTAACTTCTCATGAAGTCAAGCAAACCACGGTATGGAAGGATTTTTAAAGGTATAGGGCACTCGGACACGAGCATATTGCCAGAGCAAATCTGCTTAAGCACATCCGCTTAAGTCCCTAAGGACACGTATCGGACCACACCTTAGCTGGGCCGTAGATTTTCTTATGGGCTCGGCCCACTCACCAGAAAACCTAGCGCAACCCTCAAATCTTTCTATAAAGATGCGAGGTCGTCCCCGCCTCTTCGTCTTCCAAACGATTCCCCTTTTCGCGGCACTGTTCACCAGCTCACCACGGAGAACCCTAGATTCGCGCACTCCCAAATCCATCCACCTAGGAGCTCGCTCTCTGCAACAACTAGCCTCTGCAACCGAATCCCCCACGTTCCTTTGTCAAAATCCGACTTTTTCCAGCCAGATCCACTTCTCATCAACCTTGCTCTCATGGCGGAGGAAAAGAGGATTCCGTTCGACCAATGGGCCGCTTCAGATGTGAGGGAATCCACCCTCAAGGAAATGGTGAAGCACGGCGTGCTTCCGTCAAAGGAACTCGTGGGATGGCGCCCGGCAGCAGGGGAGGACTTCCCGACCCCAAACACCGGTGAGCTCGTCGTTTTCACTTCTTTTTTCTATTGCGGGTTCAGTCTTCCCACCTCCGAGTTCTTCCGGGGGCTTTTGGATTACTATGGGCTTCATCTCTACCATCTGAACCCCAACTCAATGCTTCACATAGCTCTCTTCATCCATGTATGTGAAGCCTTCCTTGGCATTCTCCCCCACTTCCAACTCTTCCGGCGCATGTTCTATCTCAAACCTCATCCGAACAAGGACCAACCTTGCGTCGTTGGCGGGGCAGGTTTCCAACTCCGCGGATCTCTCCACAAAGATTACTTTTCTCTCCCTTTGAAGTCTTCCAACAAGGGTTGGCACGCGGGCTGGTTCTACATCAGCAACCTCGAACCCAGCCTGCCTGCCTTCGTCGGTCTTCCCCCTGTCCCCAAGCCATCTTGGAGCACCGTCCCAGTGGCCCAAGATTGGGACGAGGCCAACGAGCTGCTCGCGAAGATCCTGGCAATGAAAAAGAGAGGCCTTCGTGGGGAACAAATCACTCGGCACTTCATCAGGTGCCAACTGGCGCCGATCAAGGAAAGGTCAAAGCCGGCCTTCGAGTATGAAGGCGGGACGGACCCCAATCGGGAAGATCCAGATCCGCTCAAGTACGAGATCCTGAAGATCCGGATGTACAAACTCTTCTCGTCTGGGATTGCAGTTGAGCGGGCCCTCATACTGCCAGTCCTTCCCTTCAGCATTCATCGACCTCCTCCCCCGGTAAGCCGACTGGTTGCTTCATAGTATCGTTCAGTCTTGACATCTTGTCTCTTAATATTGCACTTTCCTTCTTCTGCAGGAAAACGCCTCTATCTCCTCCAAGCCATACAAAGTGTCTCATGACGACGCGCCGCATCGCCCGCCAAGAAGCCGACCGGTGGGATCAAAATCCAAGGCGACTCGGTCGGAAGCGGGCGGCGCGAGTGAAGACTCGAACAAGCGCGCGAGCAAGAGGAGGCTGATTATAGAGGACTCGGATGACGACGTCCCGGCTCCCCCCACCGAAACCCCTCCTTTGAGGCGATCGCCGCGGACGGCACCGAAAATCCGCCGGTCATCCAGGTATGCTCTGAAACCGAAGTCTGGACTCTTTTGTTGAAAACCTCTCTTTATCTTTACCCCTGTTGTATTCACATTCGCAGGAGGCCCCAGGACATAGATCCTGCCGGAGGGGGTAAAGGACCGACTCCAGCCGCCGCTCCTGAGGTGCCAAGGCCAGCGGAGCCAAAGCCCCGGAGCCCGCAACCGAGTGCAAGTGCTCCGGGGAAACAACCTTCGCCTCCGAAGAAGGATGCCCCGAGGAAGGAGCCCCCGGCCGCCAGTCGGGATATCCCGACTGGAAACCAGTCAACGGCCGGAAAACCCAAGGCTGCGGCTCAAGTGCCCCCGACTGGGAGTCACTCGGCGCAGAGCCAGAAAAAGAAGACCAGCCCGGCCGTTCCACCTAGGCAGGCTGCCGCCGGAACCGGTGAGACTTGTTTCAAAGTGCTCTTTTACTCTTTCAATTTAAATCTTTCATGTCTTCATTTGTCCTTCTTGCTTGCCACCACGGTAGAAGAGATTCCCAGGTTGCGGTCTTCGAGACTGGTTCCCCGATCGAGAATCGAGTGGCGGGACTCGGAAGGCGAGAGACAGGGCATCATCCTAGACCGGCAAGCCGAGAAAGATGAAAGGGATGCCCTTGTCGAGAGTCTGAACGAAGCGACCCGGCTGCTCAATGTAAGCCTTTGTCTTTCTCTGTAATTATGTCATTGTCATCTTTCAATCGGTCACTCTTACGCCTGCGTGCGAAGGAATATTGCCGCTCTATGGCAAAATCGAGGTGCTTGGAGAAGTTGGTTCCCACCTGAACTCCCTAGAGGACGTTCAGCGACAGCTGAAGGTCACTCGGGAGGAGGCCGCGTCAAGAGAGGCGGCTTTAAGGAGGGAGATCGCAGAACTTCGGGAGGCGAATCTCGACCTCCGAGGATCAATCGGGAGTAAGCACGCCTTTCCAAGTTTCTTCAGGATTCTCATATTGATCTTGGTTGATGACGATCTTCTTTTGTTGTAGAAAATTCCTCGGAGGTCCATTCACTCCAAGTCCAGCTTGAAGCGGCCAACCTTGACAAGGCTGAAATGGAGGCCGAGTTTGAAGGTAGCCTTCTTTGAAGTAAAACTTCTTGTGTTGCTTTGTCCCCGAGTGTTCTGAATGACCCGGGATTTTTCGGTAGCTTACAAGGTAAAGACCCGAGCCCAATACGACGTCTTACTTGGGCGGATCAAACGAAGCGACGAGATACGGGAAGAGGTCGCCAACGCCGCCACGCCGATCTTGCTGTCCTTGTTCGATCACGGGGTTGGGACCAGCTCGCTGGAGCCGATCGAGATATTTGACAAGCTGCGGCTGGCTCCCGACCAATACCTGACCAATATCACCGAAGCAGCCAGCATGGGGGCTGGTCTGGCTCTTGCTCAGACCAAGTCCTTTTACCCCCGAGTGGATATCCATTCAGTCGGGGAAGGCTTCGCTGACGGGACGACGGACGAGCAGGCCTTGGACATGCTAAGTGAGGCGCAAGAAGCGGCGAAGAAGATATCCCTTGATGTAGTAAACAACTTCAAGATTTGATTTGTATTCGACTTTGCTTTGTAAATGTCACGTAACCGTAACACTCGATGTAGAACTTTGTGACGCTTTTAGTTTATTTATGTCAATGCCTTGATTCGAGCTTTTGCGTGAAATTTCTTAAGTAGCTTTCGTCGTGTCATCAAGCCTAGGCTCGATTAGGTCATCGGAAAACTCTCGGTCCTTAGACACGAGCTCGAGTCAAAGGACATTAAACAATGATAAACCAAATTATGCACAAAAGTTGACGAGGAAAACTTGAGCTTTATTGACATGTGTACCCCGATCGCTAACTCAAGAAGTCATCTTGCTTGAGGTTGGCGAGTCAAGGAGAACATAAGGCCTTAGCCAAGTTAGGCATAAAATCATCGAAGATGCTCGATGTTCCAGGAGTTCTCCACCATAGACCCGTCTTCGCGCTTTAGCCGATATGCGCCGGTCGAGTCACTTCGCGATTATGTACGGTCCTTCCCATAAGGGAGATAACTTGTGTCGATCTTTGGTGGTCCGGATCTTGCGTAGGACCAGGTCGCCAACAATGAAAGCTCGTGCTCGCACGTTGCGACTGTGGTACCTTCTAAGCCCTTGAAGGTATTTGGCCGACTGGATGAGGGCTGCCTCACGGGCCTCTTCCAATCGGGTGAGGTCATCCACTCGGTCGGGGTCGTAGCGTTCATCGTTGAAGCTGCGGACCGGAGGACTCGTACTCCATCTCGTTTGGCAACATGGCCTCTGCGCCATAGACCAAAAAGAAAGGCATTTGGCCGGTGGCCCGACTGGGTGTAGTTCGCAGCGACCATAAGACCAAGGGCAGTTCTTGGACCCATTTGCCAGCGTAAGGGCTTAGTCGGTCGAAAACGCGGGCCTTGATGCCTTGAAGGACCATGCCGTTGGCTCGCTCGACTTGCCCGTTGCTTTTAGGGTGAGCTCGATGCATAGCAGATCTTGATTCCGAAGTCTTCGCAGAATTCCTTGAAGATGCCTCCCGTGAATTGAGTCCCATTATCGGTTATGATTCCGTTTGGGACACCGAAGCGGTGCACGATGTTGAGGAAAAAGTCTCGTGCTTTGTCGGCGGTGATTGTGGCGACCGGCTTGGCTTCAATCCACTTGGAGAACTTGTCGATTGCGACGAAGAGGTGTGTGAAACCTCCGGAGCTTTCTTGAAAGGGCCAACCATGTCCAGCCCCATACCGCGAACGGCCGGGAAAGTGGGATTGTTTGAAGATCTGGGCGGGACATGGCTTTGTCGGGCGAAGAACGGCAACCTTCGCAGGTTCGTACGACTTTATCCGCGTCGGAGACCGCGGTAAGCAAAAACCTTGCCCTGTAGGCTTTGTCGACTAGAGTACGGGCCGCGTGGCTTCCGCATATGCCCGAGTGGATGTCTTGGAGTAGTTGTTTCCCTTCTTCGGGTGTGATGCACCTCATTAGAATTCCGGAGGGGCTTCTTTTGTATAGATCGGAGTCAACCATGACGTATGCTTGGCAACGACGCCGGACGCGTTCTGCTTCATCCCGGTCATCTGGCAGCTCTTGCTGGGTTAAGAATTTGACGAGCGGCGTCCTCCAGTCGGTGTCGGTCATGGCGACTTCGTTCATGGTTTGCTCGGTGAGAGTTGTCTTCGCCGTGATGGTTGGTTCGTAGAGATGCTCGACACAGACGTCCGTTGGGGCAACTTCGCGCTTGGATCCGAGCTGTGCCAACTCATCGGCAGCTTCGTTGTTATGTCTCAGGACATGTGAGAGTTCGAGCCCATCAAACTTGTCCTCAAGCTTGCGGACCTCTTGTCGGTAGGCCTCCATAGTGTCATTTAAGCAGGACCAGTCCTTCATCACTTGATTGACGACACAGGGAGTCGCCTTTCACGATAAGCCGCCGTATCCCGAGTGAAACTGCGAGCCGCAGTCCATGTAGAAGAGCTTCGTACTCAGCGACGTTGTGTGAGGCGGAGAAGTGGAGGTGAAGGACATATCTTAGCCTTTCCCCAGTCGGGGAGATCAGCACGACTCCTGCTCCCAAGCCGGTGATCCTCTTGGATCCGTCGAAGTGCATGGTCCAGTGTTGGAGGTCTTCCCGAGGCACGTTTTCTTGCTGTTCAGTCCACTCGGCCAGGAAGTCCGCTAAGGCTTGTGACTTAATGGACGTCCTTGGCTTAAAAGTCAAGTCCAGCGGCATCAGTTCTAGGGCCCACTTGGCGATGCGCCCGGTTGCCTCGCGGTTGTGGATGACGTCGCCGAGTGGGAAAGAGGTGACGGCGGTGACCGAGTGACCCTGAAAATAGTGTGCCAATTTCCTCACGGTTATTAGAACACCATAGAGTAATTTTTGTACCAGGGGTAGCGAATTTTGGCTCCCGCCAATACTTCGCTAACAAAGTAGATTGGCCTTTGAATCTTCGGGCCCGTCCTTCTTCTTCGCGTTCGACCACGAGGACCGTGCGACCACTTGGTGAGTGGGTGAGACGATGGCCAGCGGGGTTCCCTGGGCCGAGGCGAGGCCGGGGCGGGTGGCATGGTAAGGAATTCTTTGAAATCTTCAAAGGCCTTGTTGGCTTCGTGGTCCACCGGAAGTCGTCTGTCCTCTTTAGCAGTCTGAAGAAGGGCATGCCTCGTTCGCCGAGTCGGGATATGAATCGGCTTAGTGCCGCCATGCAGCCGTGAGCTTACGGACGTCTTTACGGTTACTCGGGGCTTCATGTTTAAGATGGCGTTGATCTTCTCTGGATTTGCTTCAATGCCGCGATGTGACACCATGAAGCCGAGCGCTTGCCCGATGGGACGCCGAAGGTGCACTTCTCCGGGTTTAACTTCATTCGAAGGCCCGGATGTTTGCAAAGGTTTCTTCTAGGTCGACGATCAGGTCTTCTTTTCGCTTGGTCTTGATGACAACATCGTCGACATAAGCTTCGACGTTCTTGCCGATCTGCGTCTGGAAACATCTTTGGATCATGCGTTGGTATGTGGCTCCGGCGTTCTTCAGGCCAAAAGGCATGGTGATGTAGCAGTAAGCCCCGAACGGCGTGATGAACGATGTCTTCAAGCAGTCGGATTCTTTCAAGGTGATCTGGTGATAACCCGAGTAACAATCCAAGAAACTCAGGAGTTCGCAGCCGGCTGTTGAGTCGACGACTTGGTCGATGCGAGGCAGCCGAACGGATCTTTGGGGCAGGCTTTGTTGAGGTCGGTGTAGTCAACGCACATGCGCCATTGCCCTGTTTTCTTGCGGACCAGGACTGGGTTGGCTAACCAGTCGGGATGAAGGACTTCTTTAATGAAGCCGGCAGCCAAGAGCTTTGCAAGCTCTTCTTTGATAGTGTCCTTTCGATCCCGTGCGAACCCGCGTAATCGTTGTTCTATCGGTTTGGCGTCATCTTTGACGTCCAAAGAGTGCTCGATCACCTCCCTAGGAATTCCGGGCATATCGATGGTTTCCAAGCAAAAACATCTTTATTATTTTGGAGAAAGGTGACGAGCGCGCTTTCCTATTTGGGATCTAGGTCGGCGCCGATTACGCGGTTTTCGAGGGATCCGACGGATCAAGGGAGATCTTTTTGGTCTTGGCGTCGCCGGATCCCGATTTGGCTATCTTCTTCGCGGGGACTTCGCCCCTGCCGAAGTTGATGCAGCCAATCGGACTTCTTGTTGGCCACGTAATCTCGTGAGATTGGGCCATGTCGCAGCTCTCCTTATCGCAGTGAAGGCTTGCTTCACATCGCTGCGAAGAGTGATGACGCCGTTGGGACCCGGCATCTTCATGCAAAGATAGGTGTAGTGAGGGATCGCCATGAACTTGGCAAGCGCAGCCTTCCGATGATGGCGTGATATCTTGTTTGAAGTCGGCCACCTCGAAGGTGACGTTCTCGTTTGGAAGTTCTCTCGGGCTCCGAAGGTGACTGGGAGGAGATATGCCGAGTGGTGTTGAAGATAGCCCAGGATAACTCGTGGAAGGGAGCTGAGCTTGCCTTCAGTTCGGCCCTTGGGGATCTGCATCTCATCCATGGTCTTGGCAAACAGGATGTTGAGGGCGCTGCCCCCGTCGATGAGGACGCGCTTAAGCCTGATGTTGCGGACCACGGGGTCCGGGGCGAGTGGATAGCGTCCCGGGTGGACCACTCGGTCGGGATGATCCGAGCGGTCAAACGTGATGGCCACTTCCGACCATCGCAGATGCGAGGGACTTCGGGTTGAGCCGCATTGACCTCCCGTCGGTTAGCTTCGTTTCCTCTTGGACTCATAGGCTAGCGGCCCTCCGAAGATGTGGTTGAGCTCCCCCACTGGGTCTTGAAACGGCTCGGCATTTTCAGCCGCGTTGTTCTTTTTGGCGCCAGATGGGCCAGCCTCGTCAGTTGGCTTCTTGTTAAGCTGCGCCGCGTACTGTTCGGCGAACTGCTTGTAGATAAAGCAGTCCTTCGCCGCGTGCTTATGATTCGGATGGTGGGTGCACTGGGCGTTCATGATTGCGTCGTAGGCGGCGACTCGGGGACGGCGTTGAGTGTTGGAGGTCGCGGCCACTAGGTCTTCAGATCGGCGCTTGCGATCTTTCTGGCCTTGGTTGCCGTTGTTGCCGCCATCCTTCTTAGGATTTCGGCTTCCCCCTGCTTGCTTGTCCTCCCTTCTGTCGGGCCGGTCTTGGCGGGCGGCCTTAATGGCGTCATTTGATTTGGCGTATGAATTCGCCGTCTCGAACATTTGCTTCACCGTCTTCGGTGGTTTGCGCCCGAACTTGCCGATCAGCAGCTCATCACGGACTCCCTTTTGGAAGGCGGCGATGATGATGTCATCGGTGATATTCGGGATCTTGTTGCGTTTCTCGGAGAAACGACGAATATAATCCTTCAGGGGCTCGTCCGGCTTCTGGATGACGTTGTAAAGGTCGAAGTGTGTGCGGCCTCTCAAAGGTACCTTGGAAATTGGCGATGAAGTGGTCCTCGCTCGCTCCACGAGCCAATTGAGCCTCTTGGCAGGCTCGTGAGCCAATTTCGGCTGAGTTTGCGAGGGCCACGGGCAGGTAATTGGCCATGGCTTTATTGTCGCCACCTGCAGCTCGGATGGCAAGCGTGTATACGATTAGCCAAGATTCGGGGTCGGTCTTGCCATCGTACCTTTCAATCCCCTGTAGGCTTAAAGCCACTCGGCCAATGCACTCGCGAGTTCCGAGTGAAGGCGGTACTCCATCGTCGCCGCTATCGGGTGATCCCCTCCGATCTTCCCGAGTGCGTCGGTGGCGCTCCTGGTAGCGGCGATCGAGGACTTCCCGCAAATCACTCGGCGGGGTCTTCGGTTGGCTGGTTGGGTAGCCGGAACTGTTGTAGCGGACTCGGTGGTGGACGGGTGGACGTCCGTGTCGTTTGTCGCGGAGTCGGCCGTCCGCTCTTGGTACTTCGGCGTGGACTCGCGAGGTGGGCCTCTTGGCCGGTCGTCGACCGAGCGGCTCGGGCCTCCTATAGTCTCCCGACTTTAGAGGTGGAAGCCGGCTCTTGTCTGCGTTTCGGCCACCGATTCAGTCGGCCTTCGTGCCGAAGTGGTGGGATGGTCGTTAGCTGTAGCAGCGACGATGGTCTTGATCTTGTCGAGTATCGGAGTCACGTTAGCAGGTGTCGTCTCCATGACGGTGTCCAAGAGGGTGAGCGCGGCAACAGCGTTGTTGTGGCGTTTGGAAGATGTTGGTGTTGCGGACCCGTGTTTGGAGTATGGCCTCCTGGGCGATCGTCCGCGCACGTAGATCCCTGCTTTCTTTTGTCGGCCTCGTCCTTGCGTTGTTTCTCCTCCTCGGTGTCTTGCGCTCGAGCTCCACCCCGGCTTGCTCTTCTTCGGCAAGCCTTCGCCATGGCTGAGTCGGACTCGTCCGGTTCAGCCATGAGGACGTCAAAGCACTTCGGCTCACGAGTCCATGCGGGTCGGAGTTGTCGGCTTCGTCGGAAGGGATACCGTAGAGGTTGTCGAAGCCGGCGGAGCTGAGGTATCCATTGAGCTCCGAAGATGAGCAGGACCCGAATGATGGGAGGATGACAGCGACCTCCCTTGACCCTAGGTAACCCGGATCTGGATCATTCCAGTCCGAGTCAGAGCCTGGGGGAGTAGGCTCCTCCGAGTGGATCGCCGCCGACTCGGGGAGAGAAGTTTGCTGTAGATCTCGGCGGCATTTGGTAACCCAAACGGCACTGAGAGGTCTTCGTCGGAATAGATCGCTTCCGTCGGGAGGCGAGGAAATTGGCACGGATCTCGGCGGTATTCGGTAATCCGAATGGTGCCGAGTGAAGTCCGTCGTCGGAGAAAGTAGATTGCATCTTGGTCTTCAAGACGTTGTTGTAGATCTCGGCGCTATTGGGGAGCCTGAACGGCGCCGAGTGGGTTTTTCCTTCCGACTGGTTTGAGTCCGAGTCGAAGGAGGAGTCGTTGACGAAGAAGTTGGCGGCGAAGTCGCCGAATCCTGAAGGAGATCCCATCGCGCTTGTCGGCGAGATTGTCGGAGAAGTCTTGACGCGCGGCCCCTACCTGGCGCGCCAACTGTCGAAACTTGGTTTCGGCAATATAATTTCTGGAGTCGCAGTCAAGATCGCCAAGCACAATGGGTTAAAGGAAGAAGAAGATTTAGACAGGTTCAGGCCCTCTCGTGAGGTAATACCATACTCCTGTTTCGGTGGATTCGATCCGCCGAGTGTCTTTATTGATCTCGTGTGTTTAAAGCTCTTGCTTATGAAATCGTATCTCAGATCTAGTGTTGGATATCCCTCAAGGGACGCCCCTTACCCCCCTTATATAGTCTTGGGGGAGGGTTTACAAATCGGAAACCCTATCTTATTCTAAGTGGGTTTCCTCAATCTTACCAAACCGTGACTATAGGCCGATTGCCTTATCTCTATCGGCAACCGTAACACCCAAGTCAAGTTCGGCTTACAGATATAGCAGGCGCAATCTATCCCTACCTCCAGTCGGATAAGCTTGCTATGTAGATACCCGATTACCATAATCTCCACAACTTCTCTCTTCCCTTGAAATCTTCCAATAAGGGATGGCACGCGGGCTAGTTCTACATCAGCAATCTCGAACCCAGCCTGCCAGCCTTTGTCGGCCTTCCCCCTGTACCAAGCATACTTGGAGCACATTCCAGTAGCTCACGATTGGGATGAGGCAAACAAAGCTGCTAGTGAAGATCCCGGCAATGAAGCGTAAAGGTCTTCGCGGCGAGCGATCACTCGGCACTTCATCGGTGCCGCGGCTCCAATCAAAGAACGGTCGAAGCCGCCTGCGAGTACGAAGGCGGGAAGGACCCCAATCGGGAAGATCAAGATCCCCTCGGTGACGAGATCCGAAGATCCGGATGTATAAGATCTTCTCGACTGGAAATGCAGTCGAGCGCGCCCTCATTCTACCGGTTCTTCCTTTCAACATCCATCGGCCTCCTCCTCCGGTAAGCCGACTGACTTCTTTGTATTGTCTTGCAAACTTGATGTCATGCCTCTTAGTATTGCGGGAATTTCTCTTGCAGGAAAATGCCTCTATTATTTCAAAACCGTACAAGGTCCCTCATGATGACGTGCCGCTTTGCCCTGTCAAGAAGCCGACTGGTGGGGTGAAGATCCAAAGTGACCCGTCGGGAAACGAGCGGCCCCGAGTGAGGACACCAACAAGCGGGCGAGCAAGAGGAGGCTCGTCATCGACGACTCGGACGACGACGTCCTGGCTCCTCCGGTCGAGACACCCCCTCCAAGGCCATCGCCGAAGATCCGCCGGTCGTCCAGGTATGCTTCATGACTGAAGTCCTAACTTTTTTGTTGAAAATTTTCTTTGTCTTCATTCCAACTGCATCTGCTGTTGCAGGAGGCCCCAGGACATAGATCCTACCGGGAAGGTGAGGGGCCTACTCCAGCCGCTGCGCCCGAGGCACCTAAGCCTGCGGAACAAAGGCCCCGGAGCTCTCTCCCAAGCAAAAGTGCTCCGGGCGGAAAGCCCTCGCCTCCGAAGAAGGATATCCCGAGGAAGGAGCCTCCGACCGCCCGGCGGGGCGTCCGTGGGAGCCGGTCGGCTGCGGGAAACCCAGTGCGGCTCGAGAGAGCCCGGCGAGGACCGGTCGGCGAAAACCAGGAAGAAGGAGACAGCCGAGCTGCTCCACCCAAAGTACGACCACTTTGAAGCCGATGAGTCTTGAATCAAAGTCTTGTCTTTACTCTTTAGTTTAAATCTTTCGTGTCTTCATTTGTTCTTCCCAATGCGGCCACGGTAGAGGAAATCCCGGGTTACGGTCTTCGAAACACAGGTTCCCCGATTAAAATCGAGTGGCGAGACTCGGAAGGCCAGAGGCAGGGCATCATCTTGGACAAGCAAGCGGAAAGCGAAGAAAGGGATGCTCTTGTCAACAGCCTAAATGAAGCGACTCGGCTACTCAATGTAAGCCCAGGTCTTCTCTTTGTCATGTATCATCATTTCTTTTCAGTCGGTCAACTTCGGATATTGCGTGCAGAAGGAGTATTGTCGATCCATGGCCAAATCCGAGGTGCTGGAGAAACTGGTTCCTCATCTGAACTCTTTGGAGGACGTCCGGCGAAACTAAAGACCACTCAGGAGGAGGCCGCGTCGAGGGAGGCGGCTCTGAGGAAGGAGATAGCTGAGCTCCGGGAGGAAAACCTCGACCTCCGCGGTTCAGTCGGGAGTAAGTCCAATCTTCCCAGTTTCTTTATGGGTTTTGTACTGATCTCGGTCGCTAATAGCCTTCTGTGTTTGTAGAAAATTCGTCGGAGGTCCACTCGCTCCAGGTCCAGCTGGAGGCAGTCAGCCTCGACAAGACCGAGTTGGAGGCCGAGTTCGAAGGTAAGCTTCTCCAAAGTAACATTCTTTGTGCTGCTTTATTTCCGAGTACTTCGCGTGACCAGATTCTTTTGGCAACTTACAAAGTCAAGACCCGAGCTCAATACTACGTGCTTCTCGAGAGGGTCAAACGCGCCGGAGAGGTCCGGGAAGAGGTTGCCAACGTAGCAACGCCAATCTTGCTATCCTTATTTCATCAGGGGGTCGGGGCTAGCTCGCTGGAGCCACTGGAAATCTTTGACAAGCTACGAAGGGCCCCGACCAATATTTGGCGAACATCACCGAGGTTGCCACCATGGGGGCAGGTCTGGCTCTTGCGCAGACCAGGTCTCTTTACCCCCGAGTGGATATCAACTCAGTCGGGGAAGGCTTTGTCGACGGCACCTCGGACGAGCAAGCGCTGGACATGCTTAGTGAAGCGCAGGAGTCGACAAAGAAGATTGCTATAGATGTAGTGAACAACTTCCGTCTTTAGTTGTTTTGTAATCGTTGTCTTGTAAACATTGGATGATTGTGATGCTCTGATGTAGACTTGTGAATATTCAGTTTATTTATGTTAATGCCCTGATCCAAGTTTTTATGTGAAATTTCTTAAGTAATTTTTGTCCGACTGTCACCGAGCCTAGGCTCGATTAGGCCATCAGAAAACTCTCAGTCTTTAGACACTGAACTCGCATCGAGGAACATTAAACAATGATAAACCAAATCATGCACAAAAGTTGATGAGGAAAACTATGTTTTATTGACATATGTACAGCCCCCGACTGCTAACTCAAGAAGTCATCTTACTTGAGGTTGGTAGTCAAGAGAAACATGAAACTTTAGTTAATTTAAGCATAAAATCGTCGGAGATGCTCGATGTTCTAGGAGTTCTCCACCAGTCTTCACGTTTTAGTCGGTATGCACCGGGCCGAGTCACCTTAGCGATTATGTATGGTCCTTCCCATAAGGGGGACAACTTGTGACGGTCTTTGGTGGTTTGAATCTTGCACAGAACCAAGTCGCCAACGATGAAAGCTCATGCTCGAACGTTGCGACTGTGGTATCGTCTGAGCCCTTGAAGATATTTCGCCGACTGGATGAGGGCTGCCTCTCGGGCCTCTTCCAGTCGGGTGAGGTCGTCCACTCGGTCAGGGTCATAGCGTTCATCGTTGAAGCTGCGGACTCGGAGGGATTCATACTCCATCTCATTTGACAACATGCCTTCTGCGCCGTAGACCAGAAAGAAAGGAGTTTGGCCGGTAGCCCGACTGGGTGTGGTCCGCAGAGACCATAGAACCGAGGGGAGCTCTTGAACCCACTTGCCTGCATAAGGGTTTAGACAGTCGAACACGCGGGCCTTGATGCCTTGAAGGACCATGCCGTTGGCCCATTCGACTTGTCCGTTGCTTTTGGGATGTGCGACTGATGCATAACAGATCTTGATTCTGAAGTCTTCGCAGAATTCCTTGAAGATGCCTCCCGTGAATTGAGTCCCGTTATCGGTTATGATCCTGTTTGGGACGCCGAAGCGGTGCACGATATTGAGGAAGAAATCCCGTGCCTTGTCAGCAGTAATTGTGGCAACCGGCTTGGCCTCAATCCACTTGGAGAACTTTTCGATTGCGACGAATAGGTGCGTAAAGCCTCCTGGGGCCTTCTTGAAAGGGTCGACCATGTCTAAGCCCCATACCGCGAACGGCCAGGATAATGGGATTGTTTGTAGCTCCTGGGCTGGGACATGGCTTTGTCGGGCGAAAAATTGGCAGCCTTCACAGGTTCATACCACTTTGTCCGCGTCGGACACCGCGGTAAGCCAGAAAAAATCTTGTCTGTAGGCTTTGCCCACCAGAGTACGTGGTGCCACGTGGCTTCCGCATTATGCCCGAGTGGATGTCTTGGAGCAGCTGTCGTCCTTCCTCGGGCGTGATGCAACTCATTAGGATTCCGGAGGGGCTTCTCTTGTATAAGTCGAAGTCAACCATGACATATGTGTTAACACTGGAATTTGGTGATAAGGTTCGTGAGTTTTAAAGGAGCAAAGAGTGGAATCGGAATCGGTGAAGACGGGGTTTATCGGTGAAGGAGTAATCGGTGCAATCTTGGTCGGCTGGGATTGAGTTGAATGGAGCACCGACGGCCGATTCCAAGTTTAAAAGAGATAAGACCGTATCCAATGCGGAAACTTGAAGATTAAGTGGGGGTTCGGATGTTATTGGCGCGTTTTAAGATACTGCCACTTGTGGATAAAGTTCTGAAATGGCAATTGTATCTGTAATTTAGGAGTTTGTTAGATTGTTAGTTGTAATAGATTTTGTTAGGGATAATATGATGTTTAGATAGAGTCGAGGTTGTTACGAGATATTCATATTTCGGGTATAAATAGGGCCCGAGGTCTTGTGTAAAAGGAATCGAAAAATCAATCTAATCTTCGGCGCATCGCCACCCTTTTCCTTTTGGACGAACACCTTGTTTGGCTTCGGCTGCATCGTCTCGATCCCGGACTCAGGTAAATGTTTGTCGTTGGTGGTGAGATTGCTTGTTTCTAATGCTTCCATCGCAATGACACATTGGATTCAGTAGTTTTACTACGCTATGTATCATATAGCGCGTACGAATCAATCTGGTGTTTAGACCTATTGTGCGGTTGACTTATCTTGTGGAGGATGTATAGTCGGCGATACTAGGTCTAAGGGCTGGTTGGTTCGTATGCGGTATCTATCATCTTACGGAGTGTAAATCGAGAGTGATAGATTGAATGCCTCTTTTGATACTCAGTCTTTGTATCAAGATTGAACTACTACGAGTCGTTTTTAGAGTCGTTGACAATGTATTCTTTTGGATTTGCATTATCGGGGATAGCGTCGGGGTTTCAGCCGACCTTATCTGTTTTTACGTGTTTCTTTCGTATGACCGTTGTCGATCTGCTATAGAGCTGTGGTTTGCATCGTGTTGCGTTTATTTATGCCTTTGACCGGAAATGCTACGTTTGTGCGAGAATTAGTGGAGCATCGGCTGATTTGACGACGGTTTCTGGAAGCGGTTGGTTTCGCGGGAGTTTGAACTAACGCTTAACGGGTACTTTCTTGTATTTTTTTCTTATTGATTGGCAGATTAAATCAATTGGCACGCTCGCACATTGAAGGCAGCTAGGAAGGACCTGTACTGGAGTCAAGCAGATCTTCCAGGCCGGCGCGTGAGAGAGTTTTCTCGTCAACACGCTTCTTGGCACGCCCGGTGGGACTATCTTTGTCGGCTCGACTCGGACAAATAGACTCAGCCGGCAAGATGGTCGACTCCAAGATCCCGGCATCACACAGACAACGTCGTACTGTAAAAATGGATCAATTATCGGCTAAACGCAAGCCGAGTATAAGAAGATGGTGGAGGAACTCCGGAAGAATTACCTTCAATCCTACACTCAAACAAGGTCGAACGGTCCACCAAAAGTACAAATTCAGCCTTAACGATACTATAGCATCCTCGTCGAGTGATGCGAAGGGCAAGCGAAAGTGGAAGAACCAACCCAAGTACAAGATGATCGGGCCGTATACTCTTTGCAAGATCGGATCGACTCGGCCGTCCATCACGCGTTGGTCAACCGGAGCAAGCATCTGGTCAACACCCTCAACAATATGATTTCCCATGTAGTTGATGCCAAAGTGGCCGAGCAGCTGCAAAGGGGTCCTACATACTTTACGGATGGCAAGTTCCCCGATTACGGGACATTAGTCACTCAAGATCGGCCGCTTCCGTTAATAGCACAGCCCAACCCGCGGGAGGGATCAGCCACTTGACCCCAAGCGAGACGGCTGCGAAACCGGCGGTCACTATTTTAAACCGACAAGCCCGTTGCCTCAAGGACAATTCGACATGTTTCACCATATCGGCGGCGAACCGGCCGATCATGGCGGACATCAAAATATCGGGGACGCATGTTTCCGACCCGCCAACGCCACCACCGGAATCCCGGCCGCCACCCGCCGATCATCGGTACCAATACCAAGGGGGTCGTCAGGATCATCATTACCGGCCTCAGACACCTCCACAGCTGCATTGGCAGACATGTATGCCGTACGACCCATACGAGCCGATACAGCAAGACAATAGGACTTGGGCCGAACTGATCGCAGATGTCATGCGAGACCAGTTCGGCCTCAAACCAAAAGACTCAGGAAATATGTACCGGTACCCTTACCCAGAACATTTCGAAAGAATTCCATTACCCAACCGGTACAAAATTCCGGATTTCTCTAAGTTCTCAGGGCAAGACAATGTATCTACGTATGAGCACATCAGCCGATTCTTAGCACAATGTGGTGAAGCATCGGCCACTGACCCTTTAAGAGTTCGGCTTTTTCCCCTTTCTCTTTCAGGATCGGTCTTCACCTGGTTCTCCTCGTTACCTTACAACTCGATTCAGAGTTGGGCCGATCTTGAAAAACAGTTCCATAGCTATTTTTATTCCGGCAACCACGAAATGAAGTTATCAGATCTCACCAGCATCAGGCAAAAACATAACGAATCGGTCCAGGACTACATTCAGCGCTTCAGAGAAATGAGAAACCGATGCTACAGCCTGGTGCTATCGGATGCTCAGTTGGCCGATTTAGCCTTCCATGGTCTGATTGCCCCAATCAGGGAAAGATTCTCTCGCAGGACTTCGAAAGCCTAGCCCACGGCACAGAGGGTAACAGCCCATGAGCAACGCTTCCAAGAAACCGGGAAGGCTGTCAAAACCATAACGCAAGTCGTCGTTGACTCGACTATGGATCCGACGACGATGAAACGAAGAAGCGCGGCCGAATGGGCCAAAAACAAGAAGGCCGTCCGCGTGGCTGCTCAAAACGGCTAAAGAAGAAAAATACGATTTTGACATCACCAAAGCCGACAAAAACTTCGACCTACTACTCAAGGAAAAGCAAATTCAGTTGCTGGAAAATCATGTGATCCCGTCGCCGAAGAGCTGAAAAGAAGAAATACGCAAGTGGCACAACTCTACATCTCACGCCACCAACGATTGCAAAGTCTTTAGACAGCGATTCAATCGGCCATCGAGGCCGGGAAGTTGAAGTTTGCTGACTCAAGTCGGCCCATGAAAGTGGACGGCAATCCGTTCCCGATCAACGCAATCCATGCGGCCTCGAACGAGTTAACCGGCGGAGCGGAACAACGTGCGACTTAGCCGATACGGTGATCAAGGCCAAAGCAGGTGAGGGTCGAGAGGAAACCCCTCTACACAAATAAACATGGTGCGCCCAGTTATTAGAGCGGTCGGCCAACAGCCGATCCGCGAACGAAGCGTACACCAACATCAATACCGGCGCCGCGAAGAAAGCTACGACGAAGTACCTCACCGGCATGATCCAAGAGTCCGAAGCCGGAGGAACATGGCGAGCCATGACGACCCACATTGGCATTGCGGCTTCTTCAGGCATTGCTGGGAGTCCGGCATGAGACTACCAACACTAGAAGACTGCCCGGCATGTAACGACCATCACATTCATGACGAACAAAGGAGCTCATCAACATCAAGTCCAGTCCGTTTCATTCCGAGAGCCGTCCAATTGAACCGGAAACGGCGACCAGTCCACGATCGGCTCGGCCCGATCCATCAAGAGTTCTTCGTCGACGAAAATCAAGATGGAGACAATCGCAACAAGAAGGAAACCGACGAGGAGGAACTAGCCAATCCCCAGTGGTGCCCGTCCGATCTATTTACAAAAACTCAGAAAAGGAGAATCCAGCGGCTTAAGCGTGAAGGAAGAGAGGACGAGGTAGCACAAATGATATACGAACAGCGCCGTCGGCTGGGCAAGGTCAGGAGACGGTGGGTACCTAAGCATGAGAACACTACGGCCACCGAAGGGCAAGGCAGAGAGAGCTCCGCCGACCAAGCCAGAAGGGCAGCCAAAGGGAAGGGTAAAACCGCCGCATCGATCAACATGGTCTTCGTGTTGCCCGCCGACCGGTGCCCCGAAGCCGACGCGGATACCGTTGAAGATGACCCGCGAAACCGATGATCTCCCCATACCAGGCCATCTTCGACAAGCCGGAAGGAACCGAAAATAGACATCTGAAGCCGTTGTACGTTAAAGGTTTCGTCAACGGTAAGCCGATTTCCAAAATGCTAGTCGATGGGGGAGCGGCAGTCAATCTCATGCCTTACGCAACTTTCCGGAAGCTTGGAAAAGGAGCCGAAGACCTGATTAAAACCAACATGGTACTCAAAGACTTCGGCGGTAACCCATCAGAGACCAAAGGCGTTCTCAACGTCGAGCGACCATCGGCAGTAAACCGTGCCCACGACGTTCTTTGTCATCGACGGGAAGGGGTCGTACAGCCTGCTGCTCGGAAGGGATTGGATCCACGCTAACCGCTGCATCCCTTCTACGATGCACCGAGCCTCATCCGGTGGGACGGCGACAAGATCGAGATTGTGCCCGACGGGTCGTTAGTATCATCAATGCCGATTTGCCGCTTTGGGAAATCGAAGGCATCGAGTGTTTGTCTGGGAAAGTCGCGGCAAGCCGATTTTCTAAACGTGTCCAATTCAACAATACAGCTAATCGGAAGCGACGAGCCGCAGTTGTTGTTTTGAACAAGACATGTTGGAGGGGTCCAGCGTGCTCGGCGTAGCCACAACGGATGAAGACGATGGCAAGTTAGGGCAAGGCTTCACGTCGGCCGACGAGTTAGAGGAAATCGACATCGGATCTGGCGACAAACCAAGGCTGACGTA
The DNA here is from genome assembly GCA_019925245.2 of Oryza australiensis. Classification (NCBI taxonomy): domain Eukaryota; kingdom Viridiplantae; phylum Streptophyta; class Magnoliopsida; order Poales; family Poaceae; genus Oryza; species Oryza australiensis. The sequence goes on from JAIFGZ020000169.1 coordinate 156,829, forward strand.
CATTAGTAAATATTTATCTCCTCTTTGTAGATCCCAACTTATTGAGTTATTAAAAGAGTATAAAGACTGCTTCGCATGGGAATATTTCGAAATGCCCGGTCTAAACCGATCGATAGTGGTCCATCAACTGCCAATCAAAGCAGGATATCGGCCATTCAAACAACCTCCCATGAGGTTCAAGGCCGACATGTACGACGCAATTAAGGCCGAAATCACTCGGCTATACGACGCAGGGTTCATTCGGCCTTGCCGATATGCCGAATGGGTCTCCAACATCGTCCCAGTATTAAAGAAGAACGGCAAACTTCGAGTATGCATCGATTTTAGAGACCTTAACAAGGCAACTCCAAAAGATGAATACCCAATGCCAATAGCCGATCCGCTTGTCGACGCCGCCTCGGTCACAAAATCATTAGCTTCATGGACGGCAATGCAGTGGTACAACCAGATCTTCATGGCCGAAGAGGACATCCATAAAATGACTTTTCGATGCCGGGCGCAATCGGCCTCTACGAGTGGGTGGTGATGACATTCGGCCTAAAGAATGCCGGCGCAACATATCAAAGAGCAATGAACTACATTTTTCACGATATGATCGGAGCACTTGTGGAGATATACATCGATGATGTCGTCGTCAAATCAAGAGAGATAGAAAGCCACATTGCAGATCTAAGACAGTGCTCGAACGGACGAGGAAGTACGGATTGAAGATGAATCCGCTCAAGTGTGCGTTCGGCGTGTCCCGGGCGTTTAGGATTCCTCGTTCACGAAAGAGGAATCGAAGTAACACCAAGGAGCATCGACGCAATTAAGACAATTCAACCCCTAAGGATAAAGGGAGCTCCAATCATTGATCGGAAAGATAAACTTCATTAGACGATTCATAGCCAATCTTTCGAGAAATTGGAACCATTCACACCATTGCTTCGGCTTAAGGCCGATCAGATATTCACATGGGGGGCAGAGCAACAGAAGGCGTTAGAAAACATAAAAAGTTATTTAAGTTCTCCTCCAGTTCTAATGCCCCCACAAAAAGGAAAGTCGTTCAAGCTGTACTTGTCCGCCGACGACAAATCCATCGGCTCCGTCCTAATCCAAGAAGTCGATGGCAAGGAAAGGGCCATTTTCTATCTTAGCCGACGGCTGCCCCGCAGATCCGAAACTAGATATTCACCGGTCGAGAAGCTATGTACTGCCTCTATTTCTCATGCACAAAATTAAGACACTATCTCGCGTCCAATGAATGCATCGTAACATGCAAAGCGAGACGTAGTCAAGTACATGCTGTCGGCTCCAGTGCTCAAAGGGAGGGTCGGAAAATGGATACTTGCACTGACCGAGTTCGATCTGAGGTATCAGGCCCCAAGAGCGGTAAAAGGACAGGCCCTAGCCGATCTCATCGTGGAACATAGAAACGACTCAATTGGCTTCGTAGAAATCACGCCTTGGACCCTGACTTTCGACGGCTCAGTATGTACAAGCGGCTGTGGAATCGGCTTGGTTCTTATCTCACCCAAGGGGACAAGCTTCGAATTCGCTTTCGCCATCGACCCCCACGTTACGAATAACCAAGCCGAGTACGAAGCCGTTCTCAAGGGGCTACTCCTACTCAGGGAGATGGAAGCCGATGCGGTTGAGATAATGGGGGACTCGTTGCTCGTCATTAGTCAATTGTCAGGGGAGTATGAGTGCAAGAATGACGCGCTGGTAATCTATCATCAAAGGTGTCGAGAATTAATGGAAGGATTTCGGCTAGTAACTTTAAAGCATATTCCCAGGGAGCAGAACATGGAGGCCAATGACCTGGCTCAAAGGGCATCAGGCTACCGGCCGATGCTAAGAAACGTCGACATAGGCATTGCCACCATCACGACCAACGATTGGAGATTCGACGTTTACAATTACCTCAAAAACCCTTCCCAATCGGCCACGAGGAAGCTATGGTATAAGGCGTTGCGGTATTGTCGAAACTTGGTTTCGGCAATATATTTTCTGGGGTCGCAGTCGAGATCGCCAAGCACAATGGGTTAGAAGAAGAAGAAGATTTAGACAGGTTCAGGCCCTCTCGAGAGGTAATACCCTACTCCTGTTTCGGTGGATTCGATCCGCCGAGTGTCTTTATTGATCTCTTGATCTAAAGCTCTTGCTTATGAAGTCGTATCTAGAATCTAGTCTCTGATCAAGTCTAGGATATCCCTCAAGGGACGCCCCTTACCCCCCTTATATAGTCTTGGGAGGAAGGGTTTACAAGTCGGAAACCCTATCTTATTCTAAGTTGGTTCCCTCAATCTTACCAAACCGTGACTATAGGCCGATTGCCTTATCTCTATCGGCAACCGTAACACCTAAGTCAAGTTCGGCTTACAGATATAGCAGGCGCAATCTATCCCTACCTCCAGTCGGATAAGCTTGCCATGTGGATACCCGATTGCCACAATCTCCACAGTAGCCCCCGAGTCCTTTTCAGTCGACGAGACAACTTAGCTTCAGACCAAAGCAGCACTCAACCAAAAAAATCTCTTTGACCGAGTGCTTTTGGCGCCGAGTGATTCCATCATCTCGCTGAATCTTCCCGAGTGGCTCCAAAGGCTGTGAAGGGCTGGAAAATATATAAAAAATTCTCAAAAATAAATATCTAGGTGCATCTCCCGATGCACCTAATTATAGGTGTAGCCCCCGACTATGTGGTTAGTCAAAAATAGACTAAACATATAGTCAAGAACTATAAAAAATTATTCTCATGTAGATGCCTAGCTCACGCTAAAGCAATCATAGAAATCTCATTACTCAGCAAGTTCATACTCAACTGAGTGGATTTGCCCGAGTCATCTCAGAACAAATAACTCAATCATCCCTCATGGGTAAAAAGCACTCGGTTAACTCTTGCCCAACCGAGTGGATTCGCCCGAGTAATCCCGGAATAAATATTTCATTCATCCCTCATGGGAAAACAAGTTCTTTCAATCATATGAAAAATATGACCAAGTTATTAAATAGCTTTTGCCATAATACTAGTCTCAATCTTATAAAGATCTTCACCAAGGTGGAAAATAAACAGCATCGGTAAGATTACCCGACCAAATGCCGAAAAACCAAACAGCCCTTGTTCACCAAGGTGGCTATAAAAACTCTGCTGTTGGTCACCTTCCAAATTGCATCGCGCCAGCTTCTCATGAAGTCAAGCAAACCGCGGTATGGAAGGATCTTTTAAAGGCATAGGGCACTCGGACACGCGCATATTGCCAGGGCAAATCTGCTTAAGCTCATCCGCTTAAGTCCCTAAGGACACGTATCAGACCACACCTTAGTTGGGCCGTAGATTTCCTTATGGGCTCGGCCCACTCACCAGAAAACCTAGCGCAACCCTCAAATCTTTCTTTATAAAGACACGAGGTCATCCCCGCCTCTTCGCCTTCCAAACGATTCCCCTTCTCACGCAGTCTGTTCAACGGCTCACCGCGGAGAACCCTAGGCTTGCGCGCTCCCAATTCATCCGTCAAGGAGCTCGCTTGCCGCGACAACTAGCTTCCACAGCCAAAACTCCCACATCCATCGCCCAAGATCTAACCTTTCTCAGCCAGATCCGCTCCCCAACAACCTCGCTCTCATGGCGGAGGAGAAGAGGATTCCGTTCGACCAATGGGCCACTTCGGACGTGAGGGAATACACCCTCAAGGAGATGGTAAAGCACGGCGTGCTTCCGCCGAAGGAACTTGTGGGATGGCGCTCGGCGGCGGGGAGGACTTCCCGACCCCAAACACCGGTGAGCTTGTTGTCTTTACCTCTTTTTTCTATTGCGGGTTCAGCCTTCCCACCTCCGAGTTCTTTCGGGGCTCTTGGACTATTATGGCCTTCACATCTACCATCTCGAACCCCAACTCGATGCTTAACATAGCACTCTTTATTCATGTATGTGAAGCTTTTCTCGGCATTCTTCCTCATTTCAATCTGTTCCGTCGTATGTTCTACACGAAACCCCATCCGAACAAGGATCAACCTTGTGTCGTTGGTGGGGCAGCTTTCAACTTCGCGGATCTCTCCGCAAAGACTACTTCTCTCTCCCCTTGAAATCCTCGAACAAAGGCGGCATGCGAACCGGTTCTACATCAACAATCTTGAACCCAGCCTTCCCGCCTTTGTTGGTCTTCCTCCTGTCCCCAAGCCATCTTGGAGCACCGTCCCGTAGCCCAAGAATGGGATGAAGCCAACGATCGCTCGCGAAGATCCCGGCGATGAAGAAGAGGAATCTTCGCGGGGAACAAATCACTCGGCACTTCATCAGTGCCGACGGCGCCGATCAAGGAGCGGTCAAAGCCAGCCTTTGAGTATGAAGGCGGAACGGACCCCATCGGGAGGACCCGGATCCGCTCACATACGAGATCCGAAGATCCGGATGTACAAGCTCTTCTCATCCGGGATCTCGCCGAGCGAGCCCTCATACTACCGGTCCTTCCATTCAGCATCCATCGACCTCCTCCTCCGTAAGCCGATTGGTTGCTTTATATTATCTTTTAATCTTGACGTCTTGTTGTTTAATGTTGCACTTTCCCTTTTTCTGCAGGAAAACGCCTCTATCACTTCCAAGCCATATAAGATGGCTCATGATGACGCGCCGCGTCGCCGCTAAGAAGCCGGGCGGGATCAAAATCCAAGCTGATCCAGTCGGGAAGCGGGCGGCGCCGAGTGAAGACTCGAACAAGCGCGCAAGTAAAAGGCGGCTGATCATCGAGGATTCGGATGACGACGTCCCGGCTCCTCCAGTCGAGACCCCGCCTCTAAGGCGATCACCGCGGACGGCGCCGAAGATCCGCCGATCCTCCGGTATGCTTCGAAACCAAAGCCCGAGCTCTTTCGCAGAAAGCTTTTCTTTATCTTCGTTGTGTTCACTTGTGCAGGAAGCCCCCGGGACATAGATCCCGCCGGAGGGGGGGTGAAGGGCCGACCACGCCGCTGCTCCCGAAGTGCCAAGGCCGTCAGAGCCAAAACCCCGGAGCCCGCAATCGAGTGCGAGCGTTCCGGAGAAGCATCCTTCTCCTCAGAAGGAGAGCGCCCCTAGGGAGGAGCCCCGCCCGCGCGCGGGATATCCCCGGAAACCGATCGCCGCGAGGAACCCACGGCTGCGGCCCGAGCGCCCGACCGAGGGTCACTCGTCACGAGCCCGAAGAAGAAGAAGGGCCCGCTGCCCCACCTAGGCGGCACCACCGCAAACCGGTGAGACTTGCTTCGGAACTTTCCTTTGTTCTTTCAATTTTAAATCCTTCATGTCTTCATTGGTCTTTCTCGTTTGCCGCCACGGTAGAAGAGATCCCTGTGCTACGATCCGCCGAGACCCGGGTTCCTCGATCGAATCGAGTGGCGGGACTCGGAAGGTGAGAGACAGGGCATCATCCTCGACCGGCAAGCTGAAAAGGATGAAAGGGATGCCCTCGTCGAGAGCCTGAATGAGGCAACCCGACTGCTCAACGTAGGCCTTCGTCTTTCTTTTTGATTATATCTTCGTTATTCTTGATCGATCATTCTTACGCTTTGCATGCGAAAGAATATTGCCGCTCAATGGCAAAATCCAAGGTCTGGAAAAGCTGGTCCCCCACTTAAACTCCTTGGAGGACGTCCCAGCGACAGTGAAAGCCACTCGGGAGGAGGCCGCATCAAGGGAGGCCGCTTTAAGGAGGGAGATCTCGGAGCTTCGGGAAGCGAACCTCGACCTCCGCGGATCAATCGGAAGTAAGCCCGCCTCTCCCAGCTTCATTATGATTCTTGTGTTGATCTTGTCAATTGATAATCCTCTTTCGTTGTAGAAAATTCTTCGGAGGTCCACTCGCTTCAAGTCCAACCGGAAGCGGTCGGCCTCGACAAGGCCGAGATGGAGGCCGAATTTGAAGGTAACCTTCTCTCGAAGTTGAATTTCGTGTGCCGCTTCATTCCCGAGTGCCTTGAATGATCCGGAACTCCTTGCAGCTTATAAGATGAAGACCCGAGCCCAATACGACGTCTTACTTGGGCGGATCAAGTCTAGCGACGAGATTCGGGAAGAGGTCGCCAACGCCGCCACGCCGATCTTGACATCCTTGTTCGATCAAGGAGTTGGGGCCGCCGCTGGAGCCGATCGAGATCTTCGACAAGCTTCGGCTGGCTCTGAACATATCGAAGAACATCACCGAAGCGGCCAACATGGGGGCTGGTGCTCTTCACGACCAAATCCCTCTACCCCGAGTGGATATTCATTCAATCGGGAGGGCTTCGCGAGGGGACAAGATGAGCAGGCCTTAGATATGCTCGGCGAGGCGCAAGAGGCGGCGAAAAGATCTCTTTGAATGTAGTGAACAATTTTAAGCTTTGAACTTATATTCGACTTCGCTTTGTGAATGTCATGTAATCGTAACACTCTTGACATGGAATCTTTGTGACTATTTTTAGTTTATTTATGTCAATGCCTTGATTCGAGCCTTTGCGTGAAATTTCTTAAGTAGTTTTCGTCGTGTCATCAAGCCTAGGCTCGATTAGGTCATCGGAAAACTCTCGGTCCTTAGACACCGAGCTCGAGTCGAAGGACATTAAACAATGATAAACCAAATTGTGCACAAAAAATTTGACGAGGAAAATTTGAGCTTTATTGATATATGTATCAGCCCCATTGCTAGCTCAAGAAGTCATCTTGCTTGAGGTTGGCAGTCAAGGAGAACATGAGGCCTTAGCCAAATTAGGCGTAAAACCGTCGAAGATGCTCGATGTTCCAGGAGTTCTCCACCATGGACCCGTCTTCGCACTTTAGCCGTATGCACCGGCCGAGTCACTTCGGCGATTATATACGGTCCTTCCCATAAGGGAGATAACTTGTGTCGGTCCTTGGTGGTCCGGATCTTGCGTAGGACCGGTCGCCAACAATGAAAGCTCGTGCTCGCACGTTGCGACTGTGGTATCTTCGAGCCCTTGAAGGTATTTGGCCGATTGGATGAGGGCGCCTCGCGGGCCTCTTCCAATCGGGTGAGGTCATCCACTCGGTCGATGTCGTAGCGTTCATCGTTGAAGCCTGCGGACCGGAGGGACTCATACTCCATCTCGTTTGGCAACATGGCTTCGCGCCATAGACCAAAAAGAAAGGAGTTTGACGGTGGCCCGCGGGTGTAGTTCGCAGCGACCATAGAACCGAGGGAAGTTCTTGGACCCACTTACCAGCGTAAGGGCTTAGCCGGTCGAAGACGCGAGCCTTGATGCCTTGAAGGACCATGCCGTTTGCTCGCTCGACTTGCCCATTGCTTTTGGGGTGAGCTACTGATGCATAGCAGATCTTGATTCCGAAGTCTTCGCAGAATTCCTTGAAGATGCCTCCCGTGAATTGAGTCCCATTATCGGTTATGATTCTGTTTGGGGCCGAAGCGGTGCACGATGTTGAGGAAGAAATCCCGTGCTTTGTCGGCCGTGATTGTGGCAACCGGCTTGGCCTCAATCCACTTGGAGAACTTGTCGATTGCGACGAAGAGGTGTGTGAATCCTCCGGAGCTTTCTTGAAAGGACCAACCATGTCCAGCCCCCATACCGCGAACGGCCAGGAAAGCGGAATTGTTTGGAGCTCCTGGGCCGGGACATGGGTTTGTCGGGCAAAAAACTGGCATCCTTCGCAGGTTCTTACGACTTTATCCGCGTCGGAGACCGCGGTGAGCCAGAAGAATCCTTGTCTGTAAGCTTTGCCGACTAGAGTGCGTGCCGCCGCGTGGCTTCCGCATATGCCCGAGTGGATATCTTGGAGCAATTGTTTCCCTTCTTCGGGTGTGATGCACCTCATTAGAATTCCAGAGGGGCTTCTCTTGTATAGATCGAAGTCAACCATGACGTATGCTTGGCAACGACGCCGGACGCGTTCTGCTTCATTCCGGTCATCCGGCAGCTCTTGCTGAGTTAAGAATTTGATGAGCGGCGTCCTCCAGTCGGTATCGATCATGGTGACTTCGTTCGTGGTTTGCTCGTTGGGAGCTGTCTTTGCCGTGACGGTTGGCTCGTAGAGGTGTTCGACAAAGACATCTGTTGGAGCGGCTTCGCGCTTAGATCCGAACTGCGCTAGCTCATCGGCAGCTTCGTTGTTATGTCTCAGGACATGTGAGAGTTCTAGCCCATCAAACTTGTCCTCAAGCTTGCGGACCTCTTGTCGGTAGGCCTCCATAGTGTCGTTCAAGCAGGACCAATCTTTCATCACTTGATTGACGACCAGCTGGGAGTCGCCTTTCACAATAAGCCGTCGAATCCCGAGTGAGAGAGGCGCAGTCCATGTAGAAGAGCTTCGTATTCGGCGACGTTGTGTGAGGCGGAGAAGTGGAGGTGAAGGGCATATCTTAGCCTTTCCCGGTCGGGAGATCAGCACAACTCCTGCTCCCGGCCGGTGATCCTCTTGGATCCGTCGAAGTGCATGGTCCAGTGTTGGAGGTCTTCCCGAGGCACGTGTTCTTGCTGTTCGGTCCACTCGGCAGGAAGTCCGCTAAGGCTTGTGACTTAATGGACGTCCGGGCTTGAAGGTTAAATCCGGCATCGGTTCCAGTGGCCCACTTGGCGATGCGCCCGTTGCCTCGCGGTTGTGGACGACGTCACCGAGTGGAAAAGAGGTGATGACGGTGACCGAGTGACCCGAAAGTAGTGTGCCAATTCCTCCTCACGGTTATTAGAACACCATAAAGCAATTTTTGTACACGGGGTATCGGATTTTGGCTCCCGCCAATACTTCGCTGACAAAGTAAATTGGTCTTTGAATCTTCTGGGCCCGTCCTTCTTCCTCTCGTTCAACCACAAGGACCGTGCTGACCACTTGGTGAGTGGGTGAGACGTACGGCAAGAGGGGTTCCCTGGGGCCGAGGTGAAGCCAAGACGGGTGGCGTGGTAAGGAATTCTTTGAAATCTTCAAAGGCCTTGTCGCTTCGTGGTCCACTGGAAGTCGTCTGTCTTCTTCAGCCCTGAAGAAGGGCATGCCTCGTTCGTCGAGTCGAGATATGAAACGGCTTAGTGCCGCCATGCAAGTAAGCTTTTGGACGTCTTTTCGATTACTCGGGGCTTCATGTTTAAGATGGCGTTGATCTTCTCTCGGGTTTGCTTCAATGCCGCGATGTGATACCATGAAGCCGAGCGGTTTGCCCGATGGGACGTCGAAGGTGCACTTCTCCGGGTTCAACTTCATTCGAAGGCCCGGATGTTTGCAAAGGTTTCTTCTAAGTCGGCGATCAGTCTTCTTTTTGCTTGGTCTTGATGACAACATCGTCGACATAAGCTTCAACGTTTTTGCCGATCCGCGTCTGGAAGCATCTTTGGATCATGCGTTGGTATGTAGCTCCGGCGTTCTTCAGCCGAAAGGCATGGTGATGTAGCAGAGGCCCCGAACGGCGTGATGAAAGATGTCTTCAAGCGGTGGATTCTTTCAGACGATCCGGTGGTAGCCCGAGTAGCAATCCAAAAACTCGGGAGTTCGCAGCCATGTTGAGTCGACGACTTGATCGATGCGAGGCAGCCCGAACGGATCTTTGGGGCGAGCTTTGTTGAGGTCGGTGTAATCGACACACATGCGCCATTGCCCCGTCTTTTTGCGGACCGGACTGGATTGGCTAACCGGTCGGGATGAAGGACTTCTTTAATGAAGCGGCGGCCAAGAGCTTTGCAAGTTCTTCTTTGATCGCGTCTTTTCGATCCCGTGCGAACCTGCGTAATCGTTGTTTAATTGGTTTGGCGTCATCTTTGACGTTCAAAGAGTGCTCGATCACCTCCCTAGGAATTCCAGGCATATCAGATGGTTTCCAAGCAAAAACATCTTTATTATTTTGGAGGAAGGTGACGAGCGCGCTTTCCTATTTAGGATCTAGGTCGGCGCCGATTACAGCAGTTTTGGAGGGATCAGACGAATCAAGGGAGATCTTTTTGGTCTTGGCGTCGCCGGATCCTGATTTGGCTATCTTCTTCGCGGGGACTTCGCCCTCTGCCGAAGTTGATGCAGCCAATCGGACTTCTTGTTGGCCACGTAATCTCTCTCGAGATTGGGCCATGTCGCAGCTCTCCTTGTCGCAGGTGAAGGCTTGCTTCACATCGCTGCGAAGAGTGATGACGCCGTTGGGACCCGGCATCTTCATGCAGAGGTAAGTGTAGTGAGGGATCGCCATGAACTTGGCAAGCGCAGGCCTTCCGATGATGGCATGATATGCCGTTTCGAAGTCGGCCACCTCGAAGGTGACGTTCTCCGTTCGGAAATTCTCTCGGGCTCCGAAGGTGACTGGGAGAGAGATATGCCCGAGTGGTGTTGAAGATAGCCCCGGGATAACTCCGTGGAAGGGGGCTGAGCTTGCTTTGAGTTCGGCCCTCGGGATCTGCATTTCATCCATAGTCTTGGCAAACAGGATGTTGAGGGCGCTGCCCCCGTCGATGAGGACGCGCTTAAGCCTGATGTTGCGGACTACGGGGTCCAGGACGAGTGGATAGCGTCCCGGGTGGACCACTCGGTCAGATGATCCGAGCGGTCAAAGGTGATGGCCACCTCCGACCATCGCGAGATATTGAGGGACTTCGTGTTGAGCCGCGTTGACCTCCCGGTCGGCTTAGCTTTTGTTTCCTCTTGGATTCATAAGCTAACGGGCCCCCGAAGATGTGGTTGAGCTCCCCCACTGGATCTTGAAAAGGTTCGGCATTTTCAGCCGCGTTGTTCTTCTTGGCGCCGGATGGGCCAGCCTCGTCAGTCGGCTTCTTGTTGAGCTGCGCCGCGTACTGTTCAGCGAACTGCTTGTAGATAAAGCAGTCCTTCGCCGCGTGCTTGTGATTCGGATGGTGGGTGCATTGGGCGTTCATGATGGCGTCGTAGGCGGCGACTCGGGACGGCGTTGAGTATTGGAGGTTGCGGCCACTGTGTCTTCGGATCGGCGCTTGCGATCTTTCGGGCCCGGTTGCCGTTGTTGCCGCCATCCTTCTTAGGATTTCGGCTTCCTCCCGCTTGCTTGTCCTCTCTTCCGTCGGGCCGGTCTTGACGGGCGGCTTTGATGGCGTCGTTTGATTTGGCGTATGAATTCGCCGTCTCAAACATCCGCTTCACCGTCTTCGGTGGCTTTCGTCCGAACTTGCCGATAAGCGGCTCATCACGGACTCCCTTCGGAAGGCGGCGATGATGATGTCATCGGTGATGTTCGGGATCTTGTTGCGCTTCTCGGAGAAGCGACGAATATAATCCTTCGAGGCTCGTCCGGCTTCCGGATGACATTGTAAAGGTCGAAGTGCGTGCCGGGCCTCTCGAAGGTGCCTTGGAAGTTGGCGATGAAGTGGTCCCTCGGCTCGCTCCACGAGCCGATTGAGCCTCTTGGCGGTGGTGAGCCAATTTCGCCGAGTTTGCGAGGGCCACGGGCGAGTAGTTGGCCATGGCTTTGTTGTCGTCACCGCGGCTCGGATGGCAAGGGTATATACGTTAACCAAGATTCGGGGTCGGTTTTGCCATCGTACCTTTCAATCCCCGTGGGCTTAAAGCCACTCGGCCAATGCACTCGGCGGAGCTCCCGAGTGAAGGCCGGTACTCCATCGTCGCCGCTATCGGGTGATCCCCTCCGATCTTCCCGAGTGCGACGGTCGCGTTCTTGGTAGCGGCGGTCGAGGACTTCCCGCAGATCACTCGGCGGGGTCCTCCGTTGGCTGGTTGGGTAGCTGGAACCTTGCGGCGGACTCGGTGGTGGACGGGTGGACGTCCATGTCGTTTGCGGTGGGAGTCGACCGTCGCTCTTGGTGCCTCGGCGTGGACTCGGGAGGTGGGCCTCTTGGCCTAGTTGACGACCGAGCCGGCTCGGGCCTCCCGTAGTCTCCCGACCTTAGGGGTGGGAGCCGGCTCTTGTCGGCGTTTCGGCCACGGATTCGCCGGCCTTCGTGCCGAAGTGGTGGGAGGTCCGTTGGCCGTGGCGGCAACGATGGTCTTGATCTTATCAAGTATAGGAGTCACGTTGGCGGAGCCGTCTCCATGACGGTATCCAAGAGCGTGAGTGCGGCGGCGAGCGTTCGCGTGGCGTCCGGAAGACATTGGTGTTGCGAACCCGTGTTTGGAGGATGGCCTCCGGCGGATCGTCCGGCCGCACGCAGATCCCGCTTCCTTTTGTCGGCCTCATCTTTGCGTTGTTTGTCTTCTTGGTGTCTTGCGTTCAAGCTCCACTCGCTCGCTCCTCTTCGGCAAGCCTTCGGCCATGGCTGAGTCGGACTCATCCGGCTCGGCCATGAGGACGTCAAGCACTTCGGCTCGCAGTCCATATGGCGGTCGGAGTTGTCGGCTTCGTCGGAAGGGATGCCGTAGAGATTGTCGAAGCCGGCGGAGCCGAGGTATCCGTTGAGCTCGAAGATGAACAGGAGCCAAAGGACGGGAGGATGACGGCGACCTCCCTTGATCCCGGGAAATCCGGATGGGTCGCTCCACCCGAGTCGGAGCTTGGGGATCAGCTCCTCCGAGTGGATCGCCGCCAACTCGGGAGAGAGCGATTGATCGTAGATCTTGGCGACGTTTGGTAACCCAAACGGCACCGAGAGGTCTTGTGAGCGATCGCTTCCGTCGGGAGGCAAGAAGATTGGCGCAGATCTCGGCGGAATCCGGTAATCCGAATGGCGCCGAGTGAAGTCCGTCGTCGGGAAGGTGGATTGCATCTTGGTCTTCAAGATGTTGTCGAAGATCTGCGCCGTTGGGGAGCCCGAATGGCGCCGAGTAAGTTTTCCCTCCGACTGGTTCGAATCCGAGTCGAGGGAGGAGTCGTCGAAGAAGTTGGCGGCAAAGTCGCCGAGTCTTGAAGGTGATCCCATCACGCTTGTCGGCGAGATTGTTGAAGAAGTCTCGACGCGCGGTCCCCTACCGGCGCGCCAACCGTCGAAACTTGGTTTCGGCAATATATTTTCGGGGTCGCAATCGAGATCGCCAAGCACAATGGGTTAGAAGAAGAAGAAGATTTAGACAGTTCAGCCCTCTCGAGAGGTAATACCCTACTCTGTTTCGGTGGATTCGATCCGCCGAATGTCTTTATTGATCTCTTGATCTAAAGCTCTTGCTTATGAAGTCGTATCTAGAATCTAGTCTCCGATCAAGTCTAGGATATCCCTCAAGGGACGCCCCTTACCCCCCTTATATAGTCTTGGGAGGAAGGGTTTACAAGTCGGAAACCCTATCTTATTCTAAGTTGGTTCCCTCAATCTTACCAAACCGTGACTATAGACCGATTGCCTTATCTCTATCGGCAACCGTAACACCTAAGTCAAGTTCGGCTTACAGATATAGCAGGCGCAATCTATCCCTACCTCCAGTCGGATAAGCTTGCCATGTGGATACCCGATTGCCACAATCTCCACAGGTATGTATTGCTCGACGAAGATTTATACTATCGGACAATCGATGGCATTCTGCTCAAGTGTTTGAGCACCGATCAAGCCACAGTGGCCATCGGAGAGGTACACGAAGGAATCTGCGGTACACATCAATCGGCACACAAAATGAAATGGCTACTTCGCCGAGCTGGGTATTTCTGGCCGACGATGCTAGAGGACTGTTTTAAATACTATAAAGGATGCCAAGATTGTCAAAAATTTGGCACGGTCAACGAGCTCCGGCGTCGGCCATGAACCCGATCATTAAACCGTGGCCTTTCGGAGGGTGGGGCATTGACATGATCGGCCAAATCAATCCATCTTCCAAAAAGGGGCACAAGTTTATACTAGCGGCCACGATTATTTCACAAAATGGATAGAAGCAATCCCCTTCCGAAAAGTAGATTCCAAAGACGCAATCGAGTTTGTCAAGGAACATATCATCTACAGGTTCGGCATTCCGCAAACGATAACGACCGACCAAGGGTCCATCTTTGTATCCGACGAATTCGTCCGGTTCGCCGACGGCATGGGGATCAAGCCGCTTAACTCTTCGCCGTATTACGCACGAGCCAACGGTCGGCCGAAGCATCAAACAAAAGCTTAATTAAATTGATCAAGAGAAAGATAGCCGAGCACCAAACAATGGCACACCCGATTGGCGAAGCTTTGTGGGCCTATCGGATGGCATGTCATGGGTCCATCCAAGTTCCGCCATACAACCGGTTTATGGACACGAGGCGGTGCTTCTATGGGAAAGCATGACCGGCTCAAGACGCATTCGGTTGCAAGACCAACTCACAGCCGATGATTATTACAATCTCATGATAGACGAATCGGAGGATCTCGCCTTATCGAGAATGCGAGCATTAGAAAAGGTGACGAAAGATAAGGAACGGGTAGCCAGGCATTACAATAAAAAGGTAGTCCCTAAATCATTCGAGGAAGGCGAACTTGTTTGGAAGATCATACTTCCAATCGGATCCAGAGATAACAAATTCGGCAAGTGGTCGCTGAATTGGGAGGGGCCTTTCAAGGTCCACAAGTGCGTGTCCAAAGGAGCCTACATGCTACAAGGATTAGATGAGGAGGTCTTCGGAAGGGCCCTCAATGGAAAATATCTAAAGAAATACTACCCTAGCGTATGGATCAACGCGTGAGTCAGCTATCGCCACAATGGGCCGACCCACAACAGCCGATGCCTTATGGGGGCATTGCCTTTAGGCATTCGTTCCCGCCCTCACCCCATGACCCCCGGCACCGCTCACCAGGACTGCTGTCAACAAGTTTCATCGACATCGATGCTGTCATCAAAACTTGGGGGGCATACACCTACGCCACACACGCGTGAGACAATCATACAATGCGCATGGCCGGAAAAGCCAACTGTAGACCAATCAAGTCATGAAATTGAAGAAGTCTCAAGTCACGAAGAACCCAGGGATATTACACCGCGTTTTATTCCGAGCCGGCGCACGACCGTCTAGGGCTACATGTTCGCCGGGAACTCTCTAATAGCCGCGTGGCCCGCTCAAAAGGCTCTGCGGTTTCCATTTCCGAGCATCCAGGATCAGGTGCTCCAACCGAGTGACCACGATGTCGGTCGTAGTGATCAACAACTCGTTGGCAAGCCGGCCGCTGCCTCCTCCTCCGGCCGGTCGAGGCGCGCAAGCGTCGGGTACGCCATAGGAGCAGCGGCGGGATGCCGCCAAGGCGGAAACCGGCTGGCCGCCGGGTGGCGAGCCTCCAACTCCCTAAAGCGTTTCAGCTGCGCCCTTACCCGTCGGTCCTGATTGACCGAGGCTCGTCACGATGTTTCCATGATCCCTGGATCACCCAAGCGGGTGCGGTGGCTGCAATGGATTCCATCCGTTAGTTTTGGAAGCTAGAATCCGTTGAAAGTAGAAAAGTTGAGGTACCACCCGGTTCACCGACGAGCTAGAAGACGCCATGAGAAGCCGGCCGCGGAATCAAAGGACTAGGTGTTTCGCTATTGGGAGTTCGTCGCTTTCGGCCGTGAGCTATTCAGGAGAGCCGGGGGAGCCCATTTATAGAAAGAAAAGATACGATTCTTGGATGGGAAAGATCGCTGCCGAACCGAGAGTCAAAGAGGTCATTATTAAGAGCGTCGGGAATCGTTGAAAATAAGCGATGGCGTGCCAGGAAGCGGATGCCTGCCATCCGGGGCTCACGGGTTCCCGGGGCACAGATTCGTGAGGATCGGCCTACAAAAACAGAGTGGTGACGTGATCGGGTATCATTAGCCGATAGCTAGAGGGTCGAATAACAGAAAGACGGGCGCCAAACGATTGGGCGTCACTTCGGGGCCAATTCCAAACAAACGATACGAGTGTGTTTGATACGAACTATTCGGCTACGTTACAAAGCGCATGTCAGAGAAACGCGGGCCAACCTCGCAGGGTCGGATGGTTTACAACCTTCATTTCTTTAAAAAATCGGCTATCGCCGATAGAGCTGTCAACCTAACCTAGTCGATCTCGCCAATTGCCCTGAGGTCGTCGGCCTCGGACCCCGTCACCGGCCGAGCGCTTTGCACCAAGCCCCGCAGACGTGCAACGGCCGCTCCGATGTTTCTGCGTTCAGCTTCGACCCTGGCCGGCAAATCGGCCATATACCCTTCATGGATGTCAATCTCGTTGGTAATCTGAACGAGGTCGGCCACCAGCTGATCCCGGCGGGCACGAAGTTGTTCAAGCTTGGCGGCCGGCTCGGTTTTAGGCGGTCAAAGGCGGTTTTCCGGGCTTCGATGGCATCTTTGGTCGATTGGATCGCAGCCGCCCGCGCCTCACTTTGACGCCGATCGATGGCCCGCTGCCGGGCTCGTTCGTATTTTAGCTGATAAGCTTCCATGAAGGTCGCTGGCGTGATGGCTTCGGCCATAGCATCCGGCAGTTAATCTTGGATATCCCGGAATCGTGAGCGAATGGAGCTGCAGTCGGTCACCAGGGCATCTATCGAGGCATCCAATCGGTTGCGGATATCAACCAAAGTGGCCTTCAGGTTCTCGGCCGATGCTGCAAGTGCTTCCTCGCCAACATCGCCGACCTCGTCGAACTCCGACAAGTCGAAGTTGAGGAGATCGGCCACGCGCGCGAAGAAACAACAGATCGAAACACGGCAAAATCGATGGGCTGGGGCCGGTCGGACTTACCGTCGGCACAGTCGTCGGGATTCTTGGTCGGTGGGTCGCTCCCACGGCCGTTTGGTTTTTCTGCTAGTATCATCGTCGCCACCCCCAGCAGGCGCGGTGCTTCCGCTCGGCGTCGGGAGCGGCGGAGGATCGCGGAAGCCGCAAAAGGAAAACGGGGTTAGCCGACGAGCCGATTAGTTGTTACAAGCAAAGGGAGTAAGGGTCGGTTACCGGCAGAGTAGGACGGGGGGCACGACCAGCCAGTTTCTTGGACTACAAAGAATGGACAAGTCGGATACGAGATGACATCGCAAAGCCGGGAACAAGGAGGTGAAAAACCTACGGGAGGACGTCTCATTGGCGGGTTCGGAGCTGCGGAGCATCGGGTGGGCGTTCACCGATTCCGGACTCGAAGTCCGGTTTCGGCAGCCGTCGGGCGGCTAATGGCGCCTCTTCGTCGGCGGCATCATGGAGGGGTCGCTCGACGGCGGATCCGAGGAGGAGGAGGGCGTCGGCCAAGACAATCGGTTCTATCTTTTCACTCTTTTTGGGGCGAGCATAGCCGATGAAAGCGCGGTGGCGCCGTTTTCCTTTTCGGTGCGATCGGATGACGCACTGCCCTGCAATAGGGACGAGAGCTTGGCGCCCCCAACCGATAGGCGACGGAGCCGGACCCCTGTGTCCGAACTCTGTTTTGTATTCAATAGGGCGCCGATTCGCTTATCGTCGGCATTCCGTTTTTGTTTCTGCAAAGTCGAAACACAAATGTTAGATCGGTAGTCAGGAGGGTGAACGAGTTGTAGGATGAGGTTAATCGGCGAGGGGTGAAAGCATACCGAGGGGATCTCGTCCGGCGGGAGTGTGTCGATGTAACAAGATGGTCGTTGGTGGAAAATGTGGCGTTTGAGTTCCGACCACCATCGGTCATAAGCGGCACTTCTCCTTGTCGACAGGGTAATTCTGTCGGCTTCGCCAAAGGGGGGACCAGCTATGTTCAGCGCGCGTTCATTATCGATCTTGGCCGACCGCCCCTCCGGTCTCGATCTTATTGGCGTAAAAGAAGCCGATTGGAAGGCGCCGAGGCCAAATTGTCTTGCGACCGATGCCGGGTAGTAAAATTCGTAACTCCGAGCCGTTGATCGGCCACGATGTACCCCGGTCGGCGGGATGCGGGGTTAAACGGATGAAGAACAATTTCCGCACCTTGGGTCTGTGAATTGAGGTCGTCCCAGTTAAAATCGATCGGCGGCTCGAAAAGGCCTTGATCGGGGTAGAAGTACAGTACGGTTGTCGCGGGATAACCCATCGTAGAAGGCTACGAACCAATCGGCCAACGCTCGGTCGATTGTCTTGAAACCGCATGGGCGGGCGTGCTTCCCCATAGTTGGTGCATCGCCTGGTGGTGATTTGGTCACCTTCCTCATCCACGATTGGCTCCAACCTTGGGAATCCGGCCGCCAAGCGGGGCCGACCGGCTACGTTCGGGTAGCCAATACCACCAAATTTGAAGGAACCACGGGTGTCCGGTGTTGACCGGAGCGTTGGCGGCTATTTTTGTGGCGGTATGATGCAACATTTGATATGTGTAGCCGAGGAGATATTTTCCCAATGCGAACTCCGTCCCGTCGGCTAGGATTTCGGCTATTATTTGCCAATTGGCGGTCGGCCAACAGCTCGATCCGCAGAAAACAAACTTCTCTAACCACATCATGAGGAAGGCGGCGTATTCCCGGTGGCTGACCGTTCCATCTTTCATATTTTGGGCAATGAAGCCACTCCACCCACCGATGGCTTTGGTTTTAAACTGGTGTTGGCCTTTTCGGTTCAGAACGCACGGATTGACCGATGACTCAATGTCTAGCCCAGTTGTCATATGTACATCGGCTAGTGTGAGGGTCATCGGCCCTTGCCTCGAAAAGAAAAGTGTTGAAACTATCGTTCCAAAAATAGGTGCACCGATAGGAGGGTTCGTCTTTTTCCATATTGGCTATGGACAATTCTAAGCATTGGGCAAGTTTCTTTTCCTCCCATTGGGTGTACTTGGCCGATTGTATTCTCTTGTACCACTCAGTCCAGGCTGTGTCAGTGGACGGCCAAGCTTTGAAAGTCCCGTTCCAGTGGGAAAGAGATGGCTTGGCAGTGTTGAAGGGCATGCGGTTGGTTTCGGCTATGATCACGTCGGTTGGGTCGTGTCACCAATAGGCCCAAGGAAATATTTGCCCTCTTGTGTTAAGTTGGGGATGAGCACTTTGTGAGAGAGGTGCTGCGGTTCAAAGGAAGAGGAAAAATATTAATCGGAGATGGAGGTGTCTATAATTTGAAATAAGAAAGTTATTAATTAGTAAGAATGCGGGACGAAGTGATTTTGAGGTTGCTAAGCAAATATCTAGAATAAAGGCGCATGGGGAGCGAGTTGAGGGTGAGATTACAAAGTGGAAATAAAAAGGAAATACCCGAGGAAATTCGTTCATAGCGGTGGCGAGGTAGTTCCGGCGCGGCGGGTGAAGTTGCGGTCGCAGTAGGTGCGACGGTGGCGGTGAGTTGGAAATCTTGGAAGTCGCGGCGGAGGCCATCGGGAGGTCGGAGATGACGATGGGGTTCGAAGGATGTAGAGAATGTCGAATGCCGATGAAGTCGCCAAGAGAGAGAGAAGGGCGGGAGGTTTGTTTGAGAAGGAAGTTGAGTGCACGATGGGAGCGTGGGTGAATCGCAGGAAAGTGGATATTTAAAGGGCTCGTGGGGAAGCCGAAACGATTTGGGTCGAGAAGGGAACAGGAGTTTGAGTGGATAAACAAATCCGCAACACTTTCATTACGGACTTGGGGGCATGTGTTAACACTGGAATTTGGTGATAAGGTTCGTGAGTTTTAAAGGAGCAAAGTGGAATCGAGAATCGGTGAAGACAGGGGTTTATCGGTGAAGGAGTAATCGTCTGCAATCTTGGTCGGTGGGAATGAGTTGAATGGAGCAGCGACGGCGATTCCAAGTTTAAAAGAGATAAGACCGTATCCAATGCGGAAACTTGAAGATTAAGTGGGGGTTCGGATGTTATTGGCGCGTTTTAAGATACTTCCACTTGTGGATAAAGTTCTGAAATGGCAGTTGTATCTGTAATTTAGGAGTTTGTTAGATTGTTAGTTGTAATAGATTTTGTTAGGGATAATATGATGTTTAGATAGAGTCGAGGTTGTTACGAGATATTCATATTTCGGGTATAAATAGGGCCCGAGGTCTTGTGTAAAAGGAATCGAAAAATCAATCTAATCTTTGGCGCATCGCCACCCTTTTTCCTTTTGGACGAACACCTTGTTTGGCTTCGGGCTGCATCGTCTCGATCCCCGGACTCAGGTAAATGTTTGTCGTTGGTGGTGAGATTACTTGTTTCTAATACTTCCATCGCAATGACACATTGGATTCAGTAGTTTTAGTAGTTTTACTACGCTATGTATCATATAGCGCGTACGAATCAATCTGGTGTTTATACCTATTGTGCGGTTGACTTATCTTGTGGAGGATGTATAGTCAGCGATACTAGGTCTAAGGGCTGGTTGGTTCGTATGCGGTATCTATCATCTTACGGAGTGTAAATCGAGAGTGATAGATTGAATGCCTCTTTTGATACTCGGTGTTGTATCAAGATTGAACTACGAGTCGTTTTTAGAGTCGTTGACAATATATTCTTTTGGATTTGCATTATCTAGGGATAGCGTCGGGGTTTCGGCCACCTTATCATTTTTACGTGTTTCTTTCAATATGACCGTTGTCAGATCTGCTATAGAGCTGTGGTTTGCATCTGTGTTGCGTTTATTTATGCCTTTGACCTGGAAATGCTACGTTTGTGCGAGAATTAGTGGAGCATCGGCTGATTTGACGACGGTTTCCTGGAAGCGATTGGTTTCGCGGGAGTTTGAACTAACGCTTAACGGGTACTTTCTTGTATTTTTTCTTATTGATTGGCAGATTAAATCAATTGGCACGCTCTGCACATTGAAGGCAGCTAGGAAGGACCTGCACTGGAGTCAAGCAGATCTCCCAGGCCGGCGCGTGAGAGAGTTTTCTCGTCAACAATATGCTTGGGAACGACGTCGGACGCGCTCT
Source organism: Oryza australiensis (assembly GCA_019925245.2). Classification (NCBI taxonomy): domain Eukaryota; kingdom Viridiplantae; phylum Streptophyta; class Magnoliopsida; order Poales; family Poaceae; genus Oryza; species Oryza australiensis. The sequence continues at coordinate 177,413 of JAIFGZ020000169.1, forward strand.
GCCTCATCCCGGTCTTCCGGCAGCTCTTGCTGTGTTAAGAATTTGATGAGTGGCGTCCTCCAGTCGGCATCAGTCATGGCGACTTCGTTTGCAGCTTGTTCATTGGAAGTTGGCTTTGCCGCAACAGTTGGCTCATAGAGGTGCTCGACAAAAACGTCTGTTGGGGCGGCTTCACGCTTGGACCCAAACTGTGCCAACTCGTCAGCTGCTTCGTTGTTGTGTCTCAAGACATGTGATAGTTCGAGTCCGTCAAACTTGTCTTCAAGTTTGCGGACCTCTTGTTGGTAGGCTTCCATGGTGTCGTTTAGATAGGACCAGTCCTTCATTACTTGGTTTACGACCAGCTGGGAGTCCCCCTTCACGATGAGCCGACGTATCCCGAGTGAGATTGCGAGCCGCAGTCCCTGCAGCAGAGCTTCGTACTCGGCGACGTTATGTGAGGCGGAGAAGTGGAGGTGGAGGACGTATCTTAGCCTTTCCCCAGTCGGGGAGATCAGCACAACTCCTGCTCCCAATCCGGTGATCCTCTTGGATCCGTCGAAGTGCATGGTCCAGTGTTGGAGGTCTTCCCGAGGTACGTTTTCTTGTCGTTCAGTCCACTCGGCCAGAAATCCGCCGGGGCTTGTGACTTTATGGACGTCCTCGCCTTAAAAGTCAAGTCCGGTGGCATCGGCTCAGAGCCCACTTAGCGATGCGCCCGGTTGCCTCCGGTTGTGGATGACATCGCCGAGTGGAAAGGAGGTAACGACGGTGACCAAGTGACCACGAAAATAGTGTGCCAATTTCCTCGCGGTTATCAGGACACCATAAAGCAATTTTTGTACCTGAGGGTAGCGAAATTTGGCTCCTGCCAATACTTCGCTAACAAAGTAGATCGGCCTCTGAATCTTCTGAGCCCGTCCTTCTTCTTCGCACTCGACCACGAGGACCGTACTAACCACTTGGTGAGTGGCTGAAACGCAGTGCGGCGGGGGCTCCTGGGGCGAGGCGAGGCCAGACGGGCGGCGTTGTAAGGAATTCCTTGAAATCTTCAAAGGCCTTGTGGGCTTCCGCGGTCCACTGGAAGTCGTCCATTTCTTTAGCAATCGAAGAAGGGCATGCCTCGTTCGCCGAGTCGAGAGATGAAACGGCTTAGCGCCGCCATGCCCAGTGAGCTTCTAGACATCCTTACGGTTACTCGGGGATTCATGCTCAAGATAGCGTTGATCTTCTCGGATTGGCTTCAATGCCACGATGTGACACCATGAAGCCGAGCGGTTTGCCCGATGGGACGCCGAAAGTGCACTTTTCCGGTTCAACTTCATTCGAAGGCCGGATGTTTGCGAAGGTTTCTTCTAAGTCGGCGATCGAGTCTTCTTTCGCTTGGTCTTGATGACGACATCGTCGACATAAGCTTCTACGTTCTTGCCGATCTGCGTCTGGAAACATCTCTGGATCATGCGTTGATATGTGGCACCGGCGTTCTTTAGGCCGAAAGGCATGGTGATGTAGCAGAGGCCCCAAACGGCGTGATGAACGATGTCTTCGAGCGATCGGATTCTTTCAAGCTGATCGGTGATAGCCCGAGTAACAATCCAAGAAGCTCGGGAGTTGGCGGCCTGTGAGTCTACGACTTGGTCGATGCGAGGCGGCCGAATGGATCTTTGGGACGGGCTTTGTTGAGGTCGGTATAGTCAATGCACATGCGCCATTGCCCCGTCTTCTTGCGGACCGGGGTGGGTTGGCTAACAAGTCGGGATGTAGGACTTCTTTGATGAAGCCGGCAGCCAAGAGCTTTGTGAGCTCTTCCTTGATAGCGTCTTTTCGATCCTGCGCGAATCTGCGTAATCGTTGTTTTATCGGTTTGGCGTCATCTTTGACGTGCAAAGAGTGCTCGATCACCTCCCTAGGAATTCCAGGCATATCAGATGGTTTCCATGCAAAAACATCTTTATTATTTTGGAGGAAGGTGACGAGCGCGCTTTCCTATTTGGGATCTAGTTCGGCGCCGATTACGAGTTTTTGAGGGATCCGATGGATCAAGGGAGATCTTCTTGGTCTTGGCGTCGCGGGATCCTGATTTGGCTATCTTCTTCGCGGGGACCTCGCCCTCTGCCGAAGTCGATGCAGCCAATCGGATTTTCTGCTGGCCACGTGATCTCTCGCGAGATTGGGCCAAGTCGCAGCTCTCCTTGTCGCACGTGAAGGCTTGCTTCACATCGCTGCGAAAAGTGATGATGCCGTTGGGACCCGGCATCTTCATGCAGAGATAGGTGTAATGTGGGATCGCCATGAATTTGGCAAGCGCAGGCCTTCCGATGATGGCGTGGTAGGCCGTTTCGAAGTCGACCACCTCGAAAGTAACGTTCTCCGTTCGGAAGTTTTCTCGAGCCCCGAAGGTGACCGGGAGGGCGATGTGCCCGAGTGGTGTAGATGATAGCCCCGGAATGACTCCATGGAAGGGGGCTGAGCTTGCTTTCAATTCGGCCCTCGGGATCTACATCTCGTCCATGGTCTTGGCGAACAGAATATTGAGGGCGCTGCCCCCATCGATAAGGACGCGCTTAAGCCTGATGTTGCGGACCACCGGGTCCAGGACGAGTGGATAGCGCCCCGGGTGAACCACTCGGTCGGGGTGGTCCTAGCGGTCAAAAGTGATGGCCACTTCCGACCATCGCAGGTACTAAGGGACTTCAGGTTGAGCCGCGTTGACCTCTCGGTCGGTTAGCTTCTGTTTCCTCTTGGATTCATAGGCTAGTGGCCCCCCGAAGATGTGATTGAGCTCTCCCACAGGGTCTTGGAAAGGTTCGGCATTCTCAGCCGCGTTGTTTTTCTTGGCGCCCGATGGACCAGCCTCATCACTCGGCTTCTTGTTGAGTTGCGCCGCGTACTGCTCGGCGAACTGTTTGTAGATGAAGCAGTCCTTAGCCGCGTGCTTGTGATTGGGATGATGAGTGCATTGAGCGTTCATGATGGCGTCGTAGGCGGCGACTCGGGGGCGGCGTTGAGAATTGGAGGTTGCGGCAACCAGATCCTCGGATCGGCGCTTGCGGTCTTTTTGGCCCTGGTTGTTGTTGTTGCCGTTATCCTTCTTAGGATTCCGGCTTCCTCCCGCCTGCTTGTCTTCCCTCCTGTCAGGCCGGTCTTGACGAGCCGCCTTGATGGCATCGTTGGATTTGGCGTAGGAGTTCGCCGTCTCGAACATCTGTTTCACCGTCTTCGGTGGCTTGCGCCGAACTTCCCGATTAACGGCTCATCACGACTCCCTTACGGAAGGCGGCGATGATGATGTCATCGGTGATGTTGGGGATCTTGTTGCGCTTTTCGGAGAAGCGTCGAATGTAATCCTTCAGAGGCTCATCCGGCTTCTGGATGACATTGTATAAGTCGAAGTGGGTGTCGGGCCTCTCGAAGGTGCCCTGGAAGTTGGCGATGAAGTGGTCCCTCAGCTCACTCCACGAGCCGATTGAGCCTCTTGGCAGGCTCGTGAGCGTTCTGGCTGAGTTGGCGAGGGCCACGGGCGAGGTAATTGGCCATAGCCTTGTTGTCGCCGCCTCCGGCGCGGATGGCGAGAGTGTATACGGTAAGCCACGACTCGGGGTCGGTCTTGCCGTCATACTTCTCTATTCCTGTTGGCTTGAAACCATTCAGCCAGTGCACTCGGCGAAGCTCCCGAGTGAAAGCTGGCACTCCGTCGTCGCCGCTATCGGGTGATCCCCTCTGATCTTCCCGAGTGCGTCGATCTCGCTCCTGATAGCGGCGATCGAGCACTTCCTGCAGATCACTCGGCGGGGTCTTCGGTTGGCTGGTTGGGTAGCTGGAGCTGTTGTTGCGGCGGACGCGGTGGTGGACGGGTGGACGTCCATGTCATTTGTCGCGGGAGTCGGCCGTTTGCTCCTGGTATTTCTGTGTGGACTCGTGACGTGGGCCTCTTGGCATAGTCGTCGATCGGTCTGGCTCGGGCCTCTTGTAGTCTCCTGACCTTAGAGGCGGAAGTCGGCTTTTGTCGGGCGTTTCGGCCACGGACTCAGTCGGCCTTCGTGCCGAGGTGGAGGGATGACCGTTGGCTGTGGCTGCGACGATGGTCTTGATTTTGTCAAGTATTGGAGTCACGTCGGCGGGTGCCGTCTCCATGACAGTGTCCAAGAGGGTGAGTGCGGCAACAGCGTTCTGCTGTGGCGTCTGGAAGATATTGGTGTTGCGGACCCACGTTTGAAGGATAGCCTCCTGAGCGGATCGTCCGGCTGCGCGTAGATCTTGCTTTCTCTTGTTAGCATCTTCCCTGCGTTTCTTCTCTTCCTCAGCCAGCTTGCGCTCTTGCTCGATTATTCCTACCTCTAGTCGAATAAGCTTGCCATGTAGATACCCGATTGCCATAATCTCCACAGTGAGATGACTGAATATCAGCGTGAATGTTTATTCAATGATATTATGAAAAGAATTATAATTATAGGTCAATTGTAAACATAACACTTAAAACATGGTTTGTTTGTAGATTTAACATTGGACCTACATTCATATACATAGATAGTCATATTTATCATCTATATAAATGTCAACATAATTAGAGAGTCAAATTTTTGAAGTCCCGAATATACAATTTTATGTATAATTGCTGATGATGGAAGGAATTCTTACGTGAAGATCAAAATCCTCTTTCATCACTATTCAGTGGATAGGACATACCACAAGGAAGGAAATTTTAACATTATTCATCTGGTAAACAGAAAGATAATCAAATCATCTTGTTTGGTCAACCGATAGCAGAACCTGGCCCATTAGGGTAAAGTTCAACTCTTGACTGATTCATAATTTTTTTAAAAGAAAAACTGCACAAGACCATGTTTTTATAAAAGAAAAATGGCACAAGACCATGTTTTTTCGTACACGCAGGCTCTGGTAGTTCTGCTCTGTTTGAATCATAGAACCTGCTGTGGTTGACAGTACAAAGCCGTCAAGCCAGGGAAAAACAGCATAATTAGAGCGTCTCCAATAGACAGGATGTCGTAAGTTGGTTCTAAAAAAATATATAAAGAATTCTACAAATATTTAGAGCATAAAATCAAAATTATACACGGCAAATTCTCTAGAAATATTCTTATTTGATAACTAACTGGGTCCCACAAACAGATTGAAAAATTCATGAAAAAACAATCGTTGTTTTGCACTCGCACAATCTCCGCTACGGTCGTCAGGTGCGCGCGATCTTCAGGTCGAGGCGCTCGCTCGACGCATGATCAACCACACGATCTCTAGGTGCAGGCGCTCGCTAGGTCTAAGGTCGTGATTTGTTCTGCATGATCGAAGGTTGCGGCACCATCGTTCGGAGATCGATGACATGATCTGTTGGCGCCTCAGCGACGTGCAAATGAGGGCTCTTTGGCAACGTCCAGATCAGTGCGCTGTTCTTCGGTCTCGTCAGGCAAGATGCAACACACAACTTCAAACAGAGAGCCACATGATTCATTGTAAACTTTTTGTTGCTATAATCAGAGAAGTAATCATTTGCTGTGCTGATATGAAAAATTTCACAAACATGCTTGGAAGCTCCTGGCGCGGGAGAGGGCCTCGCGCGCGTTAATAAAGTAAACAGAACACACGCTGAAATGTTCGCTGAAATGTCTTGAGAATGAATTTGCTCTTCCTAGTTTTGAGAGCGAAAAATCAGTTTTAAAGAATCTCTTTCTTTACGGGTCTATATAAACTCTGTTGGAACATTTTTTTCAAATAATATCTAAAAAATGAGTTTAAGGAACCGTTTCTTTTTTTTAGATGCTAACTTCCAAAAAGTACCTAGGAAGAAATTAGCCTATGAAGTAAAATCTTAACTTTATATCCCTTTCATCTAATGGTTCACCCAAAATTCCATTACGAAATAAGCTACCGCTACTAAAGCCCGAGAAAACAACAAAATTTCATTATGAAATAAGCTACTGCAACTAAAGTCCGAGAAAAGAACATAGCGTCACAGACCTCTTGGTGGGTAGTATGTGAAGAACCTAAAGCACATCTTAAAAGTAGGTATAACAGTGCTCGCACAGTTTTCGACCTTCCCAAACCATTATGAAATAGAACTGCTCTCACTAAAATATGAGAAAACAGTGCAGTTATCGTATTACCGTGCCGTGGTCATCGTTTTTCAATTTGAAACCACAGTATATACCATGGTAACCATCTTACCACGGGAGGTTGGGTGGGTGGGTGGGCGGTAGCCCTCCCAAAACGGTTTGGGAAACACCGGCTATAACAAAACATGTTTATTAAGCAAATTTTAAACAGGAAATTCTATTGAGGGAATGTTGACGTCAAATTCGTACCGCCGCAATATGTGTTGACGTCGAACCATACGCTGGCTCGAGAGTAGGAGTGAGCATAAAACCCGAGCCCGAAACCTGACCCGAAAAAATCGAACCCGAATCCGAAATACCCGAAACCCGTACACTGATTTCGGGTAGAAAACTTGAAAACCCGAAATTATTTCGGGTTAATCGGGTCGTAAGTCACGGTACCCGATAACCCGAAACACCCGAAGTCACGATAAATTACCGAGTTTTTAAGGGCTTCGTGCAAAATTGCCAAAATTTCGCAGCCCGCCCGCGCAAAAAACCTAACCCTAGCCCTAACCCTAAGGGCGACGTCGTGCCGCTCCGCTCGCGCCTCGGCGCTGATCGCCCGCGCCTCGCCGTTGGTCGCCCTCACGCCGTCGCCTCACCGCCTCGCACCGTCGCCCCTCACGTCGTCGCCCTCGTGCCATCGCCCCTCACCGCCTCGCACGTCGCCCCTCGTCGACGGTCGCACCTCGTCGCCGGTCGCCCCTCGTGCCGTCGCCGGTCGGCGCGAGTCACCGGTCGCCTCTCGCCGTCGCCGCTCCGCTCACCCCTCGCGCTGTCGTCGGTCGGCGCGACCACGCGAGTCACCGCTCCATCGTCGTTGCCCGGGTTACCCCTCGCTCGCGCCTCGCTGCTCGCAGCTCCCGCCGTTCGGGTTATTCGGTCTACCCGAAACCCGAACCCAAAATAACAGGTACCCGAAATTTCGGGTAATAGGGTGATCGGATAATATTTCGGGTATCATTTTAAAAAACCCAAAATTCAAAATACCCAAAATACCCGACCCAAACTTTCGGGTAAACCCGAATGCCCAGTGCTACCTGAGAGATCTGCTTAGCTCCAGTGCAAGTCCTAATATTATTGAAGCGCGGGCGTGCCAGTCAGTTTGATCTTGCCACTGACAAGATATGCAAAACAGCAGAACATAAATCATATCGGTCGATAGGCCGATAATCAAAACAGCCGATCTGTTGACAGCCGATTGTATGCTTCCAGCCGATGCCAATGTCCAGATAACTCGTCGGCTGAAATCCCGACGAAACCCTTCTTGGTAGCCACCAGGCAGGCTAAAGACTACGGTTCTAATCACGACTTAGTAGGTCAAACTGAATTGATGCAACACTAAGTATGAAAAGAAACGAAATATCTAGACAATCAAGCTATTGACTAATTTTCAGGGTGGTAGATGTTTAAACTAATATAATCTAGTAAACAGTTTAGCCGATATCGGCAGTGACCCTAAAGCGAGATACAGCCGGTAGAGCTAAATTGAGATACTAAGACTAGATTAACAGAGACATATGATAAGACCCGCTAACCCTCCGATGAAACATTAGCATAAACCTATCGGCTTAACAAGACAGATTATCGATAACAATCTAGTAGGTCGGACCTAACCGATGCAGCACAAGGTTGTATATGATAATCTAATACTCGAGGAGCCGATAGATCTGTCTAATGTGATGGATATAACCAATCTACCTAAAGCGACATTATGTTTACAAAAATATTGACTTGATCAGAATATTGGACATAACCGAGAAAGTCCTAACTAAGTCGATGTATCTATGAACAATAATGAAACTAAAGATAGATACGATATATCTGGGTCAGCGGGACCTTGGACTTACCCCTTCATCGGAGATCGAAGCTGATGCAGCCCCGTGTCGGGTGTCAAGTCTCGCCGGATAATAAACAAAGTGGAAAATGTAAAAGGTGGTGATGCGCCGAATTGTATTGATCGTGAGGATTTTTTTACATGGACCTCGGGCTTACATATTTATACCCGCAGGCTAACAAAGATCTTAACAGATTGCAATTCAAACTTTTCTAAAGATAAAAGAAAATAAACTGAATCATTATCGGATACTAACACACTTTTCTCAGGATAAAATAGAAAGTTAACAAACTTATCCTAATTAATAGATACGAGCAGTATCCTTCTTGAACTCGGTGTCTTCTGGATAAGATTTTTCCAAATCGAATCTAACCAGAATCCGACTACTGAAGATATTGATCCTCCATCGGCTAACACAGAACTCTCAGCCGATTCTGCTTTGAGCCGATATGAACACTTAGCCGATGGAGACTTCAGGGCTTACCAAATTTTGGAGTTAACAAGGAAGTATAAACAACAAGCATATAATCCCTAGCCCTAACGAACAACTCGGCGCATCTCCAACAGGTATTATATATCTCTATTAATCCAAATAATACATAACTTTACATAAAAACTAGTCTCCAACAAATTTTGTATGGGCCTTTTTATTTTTGCTAACCCTTCATCCCGAGTTTCTCGTTGGCTTCTTATAGCCAAGCGCGTACGGAGTCGCTATTTTATGAATCTATTGAAGGATATCAACACAAATAAAAAAATAACTTTTACATAGGCTCTTCAAACAGGGATTATATATAATTTTTATACAACAGCCTTTGAAGATGCTCGAATCTCTTTTTTTTCAATTACAACGCGCTCCCATGTATTTCATGCTGACATGTTCAGAAACTTGAAACAAGAAAACAACTTATTCTTGTTGATCCTGGACCATGAGAGATTTCAATGCTTTACATCAAAGGAAAGGCAAGGAAAAATAAAAACATTACTGGTCCTATACACAGCTCGAGTACACATTTCGACGTCCCACTGTGGAGATAAAACGTATATCTAGGACTATAGACTGAAAACAGGGGTGCGACAATTATTTAAGCTCAGTAGTAGTCGAAATATTAGATTTTGACATGAGGAATAGCTCCCGGTCAGAGGAATATGACCAGAAGCCACATATCCCACTTTTAAATAGCAATAAACATGGGTTTCGGATCTCGCCTTAGGACCGGTTTGATTCAACTTCTTGGTGGCTTTTCAGCTTGAACCAAACAGCTGACTTTTTAATCTAGTTTTCAAAAAGCCAAAAACCAGAATTGAACTAGAAAACCCTAGAAACCAAAAACATACTCTGGGTAGCTTTTCTCGTTTCTGAGGGAAAAGTTGAAAGTAATTACTTGCCTGTTATTGTTACACAGAAAACGATTTAGTTCTAAATAAGTCAACTCAAAAGTTAGCTCTCAAACAACATCCAGTTTCCCCGCTTCGGTTTTCAAAAGCCAAAAGCCAAAAGCCAACTTCGAATATGAAAAGGTGAAGTTTTTTCAGAAACAAATAGAGAAAGATCCGGATGAAACTGGAGCGAAGAGTGGTGGAAGGGGGTCAATGGCATCGAAACTTGGAAGGGGGCTGCTAGGGTTTCTGGGATCCTCTCGCCCCAGGGTTTTCCTTACCGTTTGGGTAGGGGTTATCGCCCCCTCCCACGGTTTGGCGATAACCGCCAAAAAACGTCTAAATAATTTCTTTTCAATTTTGTGAACTAAACTCGGTTTTATTCTCAAAAGTGATTTTATCTTATTCTTTTTCAAAAATTTTCTTCACCATCTGCCACTAAAATTCAAGACTATATCCATGATTTTTTTGATTTTTCAAAAATTGAATTGGACGAAATTCAATAAACCCTACCATCGGTAACTCTTATCGTACCCCTCACGGTAAGCGCATTTATTGGCGGTAAGGGAAACTCGCCTTGCCCACACATTGGAAGACCTGATCTTTTGAGAGTTTATATGTGCCCATGTGGGTGCCATCACATAATAAGAGGCGCTTTCGTATTGTACCCGTCAAAGTTCTACAAAGACGTAAATATGGAATATGTAAAGTCGTGGGGCCAATGCCCCACCTCTCCGACTGCCACCACAAGCACCTCCAATCCGGGGGAAATTTAACTATTTACCATTATAGCGTATGACGCCCGGGCAGAACTCACTCTGCTGGATGCAAATAACCGAAGACCATTATGTGTTAGAAGATGCTACATTTTTACCATATTTGCGCCAGCGTGGCATGCCATGTCGGCATTTGACCCCGAGCCGACGCATCCCTCATGCCTTTAACGGCTCTCGTGAACCCTCCCGTTACCACGTCTTCCGCATTCTCTCTTCCCCGGGATCCCTTCTCTCCCCGCTCAAGCTTACTGCAAACCGTCGCCGCCGCTGCCTTCCTCGCTGACGCCATGTCGTACTTCACGGAGTCCTCTGAAGTAGGACGTTCCAAGAGTAGTTCAAGGCGCAGGACCCCCCTCCCAATGGCGTGTTGGATCTAGTGAGCGAGCTCAGTGGCTTCCCCCTTGTGATTTGCCTGAAATGCGGCAAAGCTCGGGTGGTGGAGGGCCACACGAAGAATAAGGAGAGCGAGAACTATGGTCGACTGTACTTCAAATGTGGTAGGAATGTGGTGAGTTGGTGTTGTTTGTTTGTCGTCCCCCTTGAAAAATGAACTAGGGTTCTGAATTTGAGTTTGTTTGTCAAATTCCTAAGCTTTGTGGCTATTATCGATTCGAGAAGCAGTACTTTGAGGAACTGAAGTCTACCATAGTTGTTCGTCCCTTGGATTGGGTACAGGTGGTGGAAGAAGAAGACTCACTTTCTGGTAATTTTCCAAATGGGGAGATGGTGAACAAAGCTCTGGAGAAGAAGATGGAAGATGTGATCAGGAAGATGAACATGTTATTTGCTTGTGTTGTTTGTATGTTCTCAGGAGTAGTTGTATTGATGTATGATGGAAAGAAGTGACAATGATGTAATAAGTAAACAGTTGATTGCTTATTGAAGTGATGTATGCAGTTTGTGGGATGATAACCCTTACAATGTCAAATTATTTGATGTATGTTTTGTCCAGATAACATGGACAAATAATTTGACAGAACTTGCTCATAATTCATAATTTAACTGAGGCAAATAAAATGGACAATAGTCTTGTGGCCAATTGCACATCAGTTTTGGCCCCACATTACATAACAAAAGACCAAACATGGACATGTTCATAAATGGCCAATTGCAGAATAGTTTTGGCCCCACATTACATAATAAAAGACCAAACATGTAACTACAAGCTTGTTGCCCAAAATGTGACTCAAGTTATCAGCAGACAGTTCATTTCCTCCCCTTCTTCTTGGCTGGACTTTTTTTGTTCACTGGAGTCTTCTTCACCTTTGTACAAAGTTTCTTCCTTGGAGCCATTTTCCCCTGGTTCACAACTACCAACTCAAGGGAATTATTCCTGTGATCATAAAAAATAATTAGGTTTGCTTGTTCAATTGGATTAAGACTTCTTGTGATCATAAAAGATTGAAGTCTACCTTTTAGGTGTTTTGGGACTTTGTGGTGTGGGCAACACAGTCTGTAGAGGTTGGACATCCACCATCTCTTGCTCAGCTTCAGTTGCTGCTGCTCTCTCAGCTTTAGCTGCTGCTGCCTATTCTTCTTGTTCAGCTTGAGCAGGAGCTACTGCTGCTGCTTTCTCAGCTTCTAGTTGAGCTTCCTTTGCTGCCCTTGTTGCTTTTTCTCTAGCCACTGCTGCTCTAGTCCCTGGGGATGTCTGTATGCTTGTGCTCTCAGCTTCAGCTTCAGCTACTGCTGCCTTGTCCTTCTTTGTTTTCTTCCTTCCTAGCTTTGGTCCAGTCTTCTTTGTGCTCTTCCTGCAATGAAACACAATGAAGAAAAAAAGAATGGAAGCTAAATTGACATTAGACTGATAAGTGAAGAATGCATCTTTTTTTGGTTCCTGTCAGTTTGCATCTCCAACTGTCACTCATGTGCCCAGTCTCTCCACAAACCTTGCATAAGGAATGCCTTGTTCTTTTTCCTCTGGTTTCTGTAGGACCAATATGCCTTATCTTCTTTTCTCTATCTAGTCCCTTTTTCTTTTTTATGACTGGTGGAAGCAAAGTGAAACCCTTGTCAACTTGTGGCCATTGGTTTCTGTCAGTAATGTGAGGGATTGTACCATAGTATGCTGCCTGAAATTTCTCCACACTATAACTCCATCGGTGGTTGCCTAGTGGTAGTGATGACAACCAAGGCATGACAGCATGGCTTCCCAATGAGCTGCCACTGCTTACATGTGCAAACATGCTGTGGTAGGTAGACAACATGCCTCCTGACTTCTTCATCCTTGTATATCTCTGTCACTTCAGCTTCATCTAGGTGACCTTTTGTTACTCTAAGGTGTCCTAGACCCTTGAATGCTGCATTCAACTGGTGCACAATAGCAGGTAGGATTTCAGGTTGTAAAGCTCTTGAGATTCTTCTCCTCTTAGCAAACATTGTCAGTGTCTTCTCCGTGATAAAATCAGCTAAAATGGTATAGCTCTCTCTGCCACCTAAGCCTGAGTTGTCATTCTGCCAAGCACTCTGACTCTTGAGGCACAATTATGTTCACCTTTATTTATTTGCACCTGCACATAATGAAGTCAGTTAGAATCAGGTACTTAATTATAACAAACATCACAATTTACATAATTTAAATGCATGTTAGTACCCTGACACTGTCATCCTTCTCAGTTCTAGCTCTAATAATCCAAGGACAGCCAACAGAAGCACAATTTCCCCTATATCTCATAGAATCAGAGTGAGAAGTAGCAAGCGCAAATTCTTTCACTATTGCATGTTGTCTTACAGCCAGCCTGAAATCACCCATAGAAGGATAACGTGCCCCAACTTTTATGTCTGGATTGTCTCTGTCCCAATCAAACTGTGGCTCAAAATGACAGTCATCATCAACTGGAATAGCTGCCTCTTCCATATCAGCATGCATGTTAGCACTCATGCTAGGGATAGGCACAGACTCCCTAGCTGCGTCCTCACCTCTCCCATTTGTTGCTTTAATGCCCATTGCTTCATAAACCTTGTCCTCATCAGCTGCTTTCTTAGCCTCTCCATCATCACCTTCTTCAAGAATAGTCAATTCAGCCCAATTTACTTCTGCTGCTGATTCATCTGGCATTGATGGTGGTGGAGTGTTGCAAGTGTCTGAAGTTACTTCTACATGATCAGGATGAGGTACACCACTGCCTTGTGCATTATCATGTTGAGCACCAACACTGCCTTGTGCAGAAGTCATACCTGAACCACACCTAACTCCAGAGCTACCATGGGTACTTTGATCATATTTACTCACAACCTCCACTACAAGCATAACCATCCTCTCACTCCATTTATCCAAAATAAGCTGCTGAAAATGTTCATCTTTTCTTATTTTCCACTCTGAATTGGTCTCTAAATCAGGCACCCAAATTGACAATGTCTGGGTAGGACCTCATATTATCTTACTGGCCAAGTACTTATGAAACTTAGCTAGTGAGTACTTCTCCCTCCTATTAAACCATACTTCATGCTCCTGCTCAGCCATTTCTACAACCCCATATGAACCATATTCATCGTCGACAACATACTTACCAACCTTAACAACTAGTCTAAAAGCATTGTCAGGATCAATAATGACACAATCACGAACAAAAAAATGCTTGGTTAGAACAATTCCTACTACCTACTGCATAAGAGAGTGGGCGACAAAGGGCGGTTAATGTCTTACCAAACAGAGCAAGCACTGCCCGAATGCCAATCCATTGGAGCCAGTCACCAACAACCCTACTCCTAAACTTCAATCATGCTTGACCTACGGAACATAGAATGCCAATGTCATAGACATGAAACCTAACCCTAACCTCAACACAATGAACCTCGGATCACAACCTCAACACAATGAAATCCCCAACAATAAACCGAAAAAGTAGGGGTCCTGGCATACCTTGACTCCTTCAACCCGGGCTCCGACGAGGAATGTGGCCGAGGATGGCGAGGAAGACGGTAGCGGCGACGGTCTGCAGCAAGCTTGAGCGGAGAGAGAAGGGATCCTGGGAAAGAAAGTGGGGAAGACATGGTAACGGGAGGGTTCACGAGAGCCGTTAAAGACATGAGAGAGGTGTCGGCTCGGGGTCAAATGCCGACGTGGCATGCCACGCTGGCGCAAAAGTGCTAAAAATGTAGCATCTTCTAACACATAATGGTTTCCGGTTATTTGCACCCAGTAAAATGAGTTTCGACCAGACGTCATCCGCTATAATGGTAAATAGTTAAATTTCCCCCAATCCGGACCTCCCCTCTCGCTGGGCGGCTCGACGCCCCTGCCGCCGCTTCCTTCTCCCTTGTATCCCTCTTCATTACTAGTAGCGTTTACCTTAGGGGCGGATCTGGGCCCCGGGCTACCTGGGCTGTAGCCCAAGACGAGGCCCAATTGTTGTACTAAAATGAAGAGAAACTCAGATACAGCCCAATAGTCCCCCTTGAAAAATTCATATATGACCCAATAGACACTAAAAATTACAGCCCAACAGCCCATTAGCCAAAAAAACCCTAGCATCACCCCAGCCTTCCCTTGCCCGTGCGCCACAACCACTCTGCCCACTGTCCTACGCTGCTGCTGCCCTGGTCCCTCGCATGCGCCGCGAAAGCCGCCCCTGCCCTGGTCCCGTGCGCACGCGCCCGGCGCCCGCCTGTGCCCTGCCATGCCCCTCGCGCGCGCCCGGCGCACGTCGCGCACCGCTTTGCCCCCTCCCGCGCGCCCGGCCGACCCGCGATGTCTACAGCCGGCGGCTCCCTTTCACCGCACCGCCGAGCGCCGCCTCCTCCTCTCGCAGCAGCCGCCGCCGCCCCCGCACCGCCCGCAGCCCATAGGCACCGCCGGCCACCGCCCTCCGTATCCCACGCTCTATCCATTCCATAAACAAGTAAAGAAGAAGAGTACCAATTCTAGTGCCTAGGACTCACATTTTCATTTTTCTAGTATGGATTTGTATTACTTAACTAGTTACTAGTCTATAAAACATGAACTTCTTATTGTAAAGTAATTTATAACTCTCTCTATTTTAGTTTTTATATTGAGCAGGATTTGTTTGCATCGATTGAAGATGAAAAAAAATTCTAAAGCGTTTTCAAGGCTTTAGAAACCGAAAGATGAATTTGCCACGCGACAACCTAGTGCATGTTGCAAACTTGCATTAGTCAATTCTTTGATTATTATTTTATTTTTCAAAAAAACTAACATTTTAAAATTTTAATGTAGTATCGAGGGTGTCAAAGCATAAGTGATAGCGTAATATCAAAATCATGAAAAGTTAAAAGGTTGAAGTCATATGTTGGTGATCTACTTTATTGTAAGACTTTTACCATGTAAAACTCTTTTGTTTTATTGTTCTAAATATAATGAATTGTTTTAAACATGTATTACCCGAAACGAATTATTTTAGGGTTGTATTAGATAGGCCGAGACGAAGGTCCTGTTTGGCTTCTCTAACTCGGTTAGAGGTTAAAGTTAGTTTTTAACTCTGAACTAGTATTGAACTAACTCTAACCTAAAGGATGTTTAAATGCTTGGTTAGATTAATAATGGCTCCCTCCCTCTCTCTCTTCCTCATTGGTTGGCTTCCTCCCTTCCTCTCTTTCTCTCTCCAAACTAACCCAAATAATCACTACTTGGAGGAGATAGTTTTTTGGATGGGTTAGATGCAAAAATCTAACTCTAACTCTCATGTTTAATTATTTTTGGGTTAGATTAGCTCAATCTAACTTATTCTTAACTTTAACTCTTTGGATGGGCCGAAGATCGTTTCATCCGCCGCTGTTTTACCTCATCGAGCCACACGAAGACGAAGCAAATCCCAGAGCTACCATGAGTGGCCCGATGCGCGCCATCCACTCGCTCACCGCGCCGGCGCCGGTGCCGGCGACGCGACCTCTCCGGCGAAGGACCAGCGCCGCCTGCGCCTCGCGGGAGTCCTCGCGGCAGCCACGGGCGCTTCCGGACCTCCCCTCTCGCCGGGCGGCCTTACTGGTGCTCATCCTGGCCGGCTCGACGTCCCGCCCGCCAGCCGCCGCCGCCGCCTTCTCCCTCGGCATCCGTACGAATAGCTTCCTTATTGCAGCTCGCCGGAGACTGTACTCTCACTCTTCTTCTCTCCGGTTGTTTTTGTTGTTGTCGGGATGGCGCAGCTGGGCCGAAGGAGTTGCTGCGGGAGCAGAAGAAGAAGTCGGCGCGCTTCCTCCTCGCACCCATCGCCGCCTCCCGCGACATCCTCCTCAAGGCCCAGAGCCTTCTCGGTAACTCCATTTTCTCAGCTTGAGTAAACTCAATCCGTCTCACGCTATGACAATTTCGGTTAAATTCTTCGCAAATGTGGTTTCGGAATGCAGCTTCGGCGAATGTGGGTGCTGACGACGCCGAGGAGGTGAGGCGGATGCTCGACGCGGCAGGGAGAGACTGCGTGGCGCGGCAGAGGAACTCACTCGTCGCGCTGCAGTCGCGGAGCGGCGTTGAGGTTTGGGAGGCGCTTACAATATCCATGGTTTGGTTTGCTTTTTTGGTACACCAGGTGTTTGATGGAATTACAATTCAGGTCTGCACATTCAGCTTGATACTGAAGAATGCCGCGTCGCTTCTTACCGACAAGGACCCTCTCAAGGTTGAAGCTGATGCTAGGCTTGCCGATCTAATACAGTAGGTTTAACACTCACGTTACAGAAGGAAGAAACTTAGCAAATTGCTTTGTAATTTGTATTGTGTAGGGTTAACTTCTAATTACTTGCAAATTGCTTTTTACAGGTCATTCTCTGACCTGGGAACTGTGGTGGATAACAGTAACATTGAGCTCACTGCTGATAGGTGGGTACTATGGTCACATCAGCTATATTTAGTTTTTCCCATGTTACCTGCTCGGATACACTTGGCTCTTAACCGGGAATAGATTGATGTTTCATGTGGTGTAATCAGAAATGTTGCTATTTGAGTTCTGCAATGCTGCTATCTATTTTTATCATCTAGCTATGGCATATTCAATAACTCATCCATGGGCAACAATGACATAATACCTTAATTTTTCGCTGTGCCGAAGGCCTATCTTTAAACAATTAAGGTAGGTCTTCGGCTCGGAGAAAATTTAAGGTAGGTCTTATGTCATTCTAGGTGGTAACTAGGAACCAAGTTATGTGATTCCTTGGATTGCATTATCTCAGTTCCTTTCAGTTTGGAACATCTTTCATGTTCCCACAAACTGGTTTTTGTAATCTTATTCTTAGTACGATGGAGGAATTCAATGGAAATGATAGTGGGCTCAACTGCTTATTTCTTTACATTTCCCAGTAAAATGAGTTTCACGATGCCGATCGCATGTGATTCTTTGTTGCATTAGAATATTTGCGAAGCTAGGAAATGCATGACACTTATCAACTCAACTATCCTGCAGGGAGAAGATGAAGGATGGCTTGCTGAGCGCCGTCTCTGCCATCGACAAATTTGAACAGAGTGTTAAAGACTGTTTAGGTATCTAGAATTTTCTGGAAGCACCTTTGAGGATTAACTTTTTTCGGAGTAACCTAAATCTACCCACGAGGTAAGGTTAAGCTCCGTTGTTCATCAGGGCATGTTGTTCTCCGACCAGTTTGTATATTTGATTTGACATATCCTCTTTACAGTAAAAATGGTCATTCCATAGCATGGAAAATGAAATATCAGAAGTAACTAGGGAGGTTTGTTTATAGAAGGTTATCCTTTTCTTTCTTTAGTTCAGTCATTCCCTTCAATGTCTTCTGTCTGTTGTGCACTTGTGCTCCACTAATTACCGGCCAGCATAGCATCACTAAAATCATTGTCCATTTACTTCTTAAACTTTTAGTTTCTTAGGACTATCTTGTTCCTGATACTCATTCAACTACTGAAATAGAATTTAGTGGAATATTTTCTTCCTCTTTTTTTCGTCCGACATAAGCTTGATTATACTAATTGATTCTTACTAAATAAACTGCGACTATAGTGGAAGCTATTATGCGGTAATGGATAATAGGGAAAAACCTTGGAAATACAATTTTTACCTTGAACTGAATGGGAACCATACAAATACAAGTCACATACTCACATCTAGGTTTGAAATTTGAATGGTAATGAATTCTGCAAGCTATCAGGGAAAGGTGAGGAAAAAAAAAGCCATAAGCATTTTCAAATGATTATTCAATGGACCTAAATGTCCTCTTTAGTTGTCAGCCTTCCACCAAATACAATCTGCAGCATGGTGTGCCACCCTCTGGGTTTGTCTCCACTGATCTTGGCAATCTCAGTTTATCAAACAGGTTCTCTGTGTGACTTAGCAGTCCAGTGTGTGTGCTTGTGGAGCTCCAATTTGTGACCCAGTTAGCTGAGAGAACTCAATAGAAGGCAGCAGGAGATCAGGCCTGTCATGGTAGAAATGGTACATTGTCATGTGTTGTACCCTTGTACTCCTACGAATAAATTCACTTTTCCAGCTGACTAAGGTTGTATCTCTTGTTACAGAAGTTCTGTGCAGTTCTTGAGAAAACATCAGAATCTTTTTTCCATCTCTGTTCAATTCATGCATTTTTTCTATATTGCCACTATGTCATGCGTGCAGATGAAATGCTAGAATGTACAGCTGCAATAACAGTTTTGGCAATTCCTGATAAATTTATTTGAATGCTCAAGGATGAATCCCGGAACATTTCAGCACAGAGTTATGACAGATTCTCATATACCAAATCGCAAAATTGTGTCTTGCTTTCCAGTTTAACGCACCAACAGTTGATGAAGCTGATGCTGAAACCTTAAGTGTGTAATCCTAACCATGGAGATACAATCCTGCCAACAGATGATAATGCGATGAAGGGATCTAACAGCAAGTGTCGATATGAAAAGCAAATATAAATATCAGGGCATTAGAATCCATTCCCTGTTTGAAGCTGACGTGCTCTGTGGAGTCCAGACAAACAGTACTATGAAAGCGTGACATTGTTGGATAACTTTGTTCTTGCTGTAATGTTGCCGGGTGTTCTCCATTTCGAGCCACAATTATTTCCCTTTTCTTTCTTGAGTCTATATGCCCCTATGGCCTATGCAAGGTTATACTAATCTTCTGTAACGAGACCATATTTTTTCCTTTTTCTTTTTTCATTTTTCCGGGTAGCAAAGCACAAAGTTCTTGCCACATATAAAGTTGACAACGTGGAAGAAGGCCAGCCAATTGTCATGCATGAATAAAGTTCCTATTTGCAAAAACTCTATTAATCAATCAGTTGCCTTAGTGTACAACGTTGATAAATGTGTCTTTTTTTTTGGCAAGGATGCATGATTATGTTCTAGTTATATGTGGCATGATATGATATAGAGTATATACCACTGTACTGTATTAGCATGCATGCACTTGTACCAGATAAACAGCAACCATAGAATCTCCTCCTCTTTTCAGTTACTACGCACTCCATGTATTTTCATGCCGACATGTTCAGAAACTTCAAACAAGAAACTCAAATACTTTAACACATACCTTTCAACTCATGCAATCTTTAGCACCTTCACGAGCGTTTGCAATGTAGTTGTACTGTATCTTCTTGACCGACTTCTACTTAGTTGCAAATTTTTTGCTTGTTCGTTTAATCCCAAAAGTGAAGGATTGGAAGAGATTAAAGGGGAATAATTCCACGTCATAATATATGTGAAATAAATCTTCTTTAAATCTCTCTCAATCTATCTATGAGAATGATTAAACGAACAAAGACCTAACCGGATCCTACGATTAGTAGACCCAGGGTTCATTGGACCCGGTGTTTTCCATGATCTAGGATGTACTTGACCTCTACTGCTTCCTGGGATGGACCCCGGGGCCCTAATGGAGATCTCCAGTATGGGAGAAAACTTCTCCTTGTGTATGTTGGATCCCATCCTCTAAGCGCTTTCTTTCTCGCAACCTGTATTAATAGTTCGAGAAAGATTTTACACGTGTGAAACACAAAAAAAACATTCACATTTCAGCATGATCAGCTAGAGAGCACTTGAATTATTTTCATTTCGCCATGGAAGATGTGGTGCTCAAGGTAGTCCTAATATTGTTTTCCCGTTACAAACCCAAAACGTCGATAATGGTTTGGCCTATATGCACAAGCCAGTAAGATGACAACTAAAAACAAACCTAATTAACATGGTGTGCCCTATAAGTGTTCCTGCTGCTGCTCCCTGTGTGCTATGAATACAACGTGATCCATCACATACTGCTGCACAAAATAATTAACAAAGGCACTATGGACTAGAACTAACAAAAAGCGAAAGGAGAAACGCATTGGTAACATTTGAATATATTTACTTTTTCCTCTACAGAATGCAGGAAAGACGTTTCTGTAGCTGCCTTGGTTGAATCTACATGACCATGAAAGTAAAAGATAATAAGGGCTCATTCTGAGAAATTCGCAAACAATTACTTAAATAATCAACACACACCTTTGAAATGTAATTCACTAACAGAGATCTTGCAGTCATAAGGGCGGCTTCAAAAACAAGAGTTGAAGAAATAATTAAATAATAAAAAACCATGCATTACCATATAAAATTATTATATTTAATGCAGAAAGAGCAGCACAGGTTTCTCATGTGAATGCATTCTTCCTTGTGGCAAAACCCAAATTCCTTAAGAATAGATGAGACCCGTGCAAGGACCTCCACCTGGGGCACCTGAATGACATTTAAACCATCATGTTCATATCAGATATAGAAAAAGGAAAAAGAAAAATGTAGCACAACTACTACCGAGAAACTGATCGCGAACTAAACCGAATGTATTGTAGTACAGAACCAGGGAAGTGGTTTCTCTGACGTAACGTCAGCTGACTTTGTGTTACTCGATGGGTCTATATGTCAGTGACACAAAGTCAACCGATGTACGTCAGAGGATCATTTGGTAGCAGGCTTTCAGTAGTCACCATCAGTAGTTACTAGTACTGAATTTTTGTTCAATAATTCAGTCTAGTGTAGCTACAGTTGGGTTAGATAGACCCCATATTGTGAGTACACATATGGAAGTAGAAAAAACAAATTCCTACAAGAGATGGTGGCAAAGACATGACGGAAAGAATGGTTTCGAGGAGAAATGAGTAAGGATATGAAAAGTGCTCGGAAATCAACGAGAGATCTATTAGCATTCTTCTTGGTCCAATTAGAGAATGAAGTTTTGAAAGTATATAGGAAACTACCACTATAAAAATATACAGTGAAAGTTAGAGAACATATGACACTAACTTTTTTTTAGAGAACATACGACACTGTAACTGCAATATAAACAATGGGTACCTCTGAATGAGCCTGAATGTACTTGACAAGAACTTCACCAGCAAGAGAAAGTATACTAACAAGCTGTAATGTACAATTAAAAAGTGCTCCCTTCTCCCCCAGCTGTTTTTGTGCCTCTCCAGTATCACCTTTTCCAAGGGAAGCATAGTATAAACGCTGCACGATAACATGAAATCCATCAGGCTTGGCCTCCAGAATCTGTTTTTGGGCTGCCAGGAGTAAAACTGCTGTCTGCAAAAGCTTGCCGTCCTTCATGTAATTCCAGAGCTCATCAACAATTACCTGGCCGTAACCTCTGCGCCTAGGAGACCCCAGCAGCTCTTGCAGAAAAAGCAATTTTTCCTCATCAACAATTACCTGAATATCCAAATTTTCGATCCTTCAAGTTCTATGGTGCTGGGAGCCGAGGGAGGCCAGTTGGTCTCTCCAGCTTGAATGTTTCTTTGCTGTGGCATTGGGAGTGTGGGGGTGGTGTGGAGGTGTGTGGTCTGTGTGTTTAGTTTTCTAATGTCGTTAAAAGTGTTGGGTTAGAATGTAAGGGGGCTGAATAGCGCTGATAAGCGTTTGGTGGTTAGGGAGCTGGTGGTGTCCTCTAGTGCTTCTGTAGTTTGTTTCCAGGAATCAAAATTTGAATCTGTGTCGAGGGCTGTGGTTTTGAGCTGCTGCGGCAGTGCTTTTGATGGCTTCGCTTATCTTCCTGCTGTTGGCACTTGGGGAGGGATTATTTTAGCATGGAAAGAGAGCATGTTCAGAGCAAGGGTGGTTCATACTGGCCAATGGTCCATTTCGGTTGAATTGTGTTGGGTGCTGGGGAACAAATCTTGGTACCTCTCTTCGGTGTATGGTCCACAACGCGATGAGGAAAAATTGCTTTTTCTGCAAGAGCTGTCAGAGGCTCAGCAGTCATGCCAAGGAAATTGGATGATTTTAGGGGATTTTAATTTGATAGCTTCGGCCCAGGACAAGAGCAACTCAAGAATTAATAGGCGTTTGATGAATGCTTTCAGAAACAAAATGAATGAGCTGGAACTTAGAGAAGTTTACATGTTTGGGAGAAGGTACACATGGAGCAACAAACAAAGCGCTCCGACGATGGTAAAGCTCGATCGGCTGCTTGTAACCACCCAGTGGGAGGATGCTTTTCCCAATGCCTTCCTCCAAGCCTTGAGCTCATCTGCATCTGATCATTGCCCACTTTTGTTGACGTGCGGCACTCCCTTTGTCACAGAGAGGAGGTTTAGATTTGAGTCTTTTTGGACGAAGCTGGATGGTTTTCATGAGGTAGTCAAGGAATGTTGGGAAAAGGAGGTTCTTTCTGAAGATCCTTACTCCACTTTGTATGTGAAGATGGCAAGGTTGGCAAGAAGTTTATCTAGATGGGGACGAAGAGGATTAGCAAAAACAAGATGCACATTCAAGTGGCAAATGAGGTTATTTACCTATGGATAAAGCGCAAGAAGAAAGGGCTCTCTCAAGAAGAGAGATCATTCGGAGCAGTGAAAGGCCACCTTTTGTCCTTGGCCGCGCTAGAGAGAGTGAGACTCTGACAAAGATGCAGATTCCAGGATCTCCAGGAAGGCCAGGCCAGCACAGCCTACTTTCATCTCAAACTCAAGGCACATCAAAGAAAGAAGATAGTTCCAAGACTCGAAGCCGATGGGGTCATTGCATCATCTCAGGAAGACATGCAGCGCCTGGCCTCAGACTTCTTCGAATCTCTTCTGACCGGGGATTCGGTTGACTGCACCAGGATTAATTTCGCCTCTCTCCCTCTTAATTCGGCTGATCTGTCTGAACTTGAAGAGGATTTTTCTGAGGATGAGGTTTGGAGGGCGATCAAAGAAATGCCAGGAGAAAAATCAGCGGGTCCAGATGGCTACCGTGGGATTTTCTATAAAGTTTGTTGGGATATTATCAAAAAAGATGTCATGGCAGCCTTGCTCAAGTTTAGCTCGGGGAATTCACAGAACCTTTACCTCCTAAACACGGCAATGATGGCTCTAATCCCAAAGAAAGAAGAGGCTTTTAACCTCAAGGATTACAGGCCGATAAGTTTAGTTCACAGTTTCGCGAAGCTGGCTTCAAAACTCATGTCCCTGCGGCTCGCTAAGCGGCTGCCAAGCTTGGTTCACCAATCGCAGACAGCGTTTGTACATGGGTGCAGCATACACGAGAGTTTCCTCTTTGTAAAGGAATTTAGTCCACAAATTCCACAAGGAAAGGAAGGAAAAACTGCTTGTCAAGCTAGACCTGATGAAAGCTTTTGATACGGTATCCTGGACTTTCTTGCTGGAGTTACTTCAGTTCAAGGGGTTTGGTGTTCGCTGGCGCCGTTGCCTGTCAGCGCTGCTAATGACTTCGAAGACTTTGGTGATTGTCAATGGTGTTTCTTCTAGCCCATTCAAACCTGCGAGAGGACTGCGGCAGGGCGACCTGCTGTCGCCGCAGCTATTTGTGTTGGTTGCAGATGTTCTCAGAGCATTATTTGACAGAGCTTTGTCTGATGGTCTCTTGCCCACTTCGGCCACACCGAGAAGAAGCAACCCAGTTCCCTGTATTTCTCTGTTTGCTGATGACGTGGTGCTCTTCATGAATTCCTTGGTCTCTGAGGTGAGGGCTCTAAAGAAAATCCTGGACATTTTCGGGGAAGCAAGAGGATTGAAGGTCAATTATGCTAAGAGCTCTATTACTCCTATTCGGTGTGAAGCAAGCAAGGTTGATAGAGTAAAGGAAGTCCTGCTATGTTGGTGCAGTGTTGTTCCCATTAACATATCTGGCCTCCCCTTTCTACAAGAACCCCTCCAAAATCGGCGACCACTTCTCAATAAGCTTTCTAAGAAGGTGGCGGGTGGAGGTCAAGTTCTTATCTATCGATGGAAGGCTATGTTTAATTAAGTCAGTCCTGCTGGCAATAACACTCCATTTTGCTTCAGTCTTCAAACTACCGAAATGGGTCATAAAATAGTTCAATAGGAAATGCAGGGCATTCCTTTGGAAGGGACAAGATACAATAAGTGGGGGACACTGCCTTGTGTCCTGGGCAGTAGTTTGTGCACCGACGGAAAAGGGGGTTTTGGCTATCAAAAATCTGGAATTCTTTGGGAAGTCTCTGAGGTTGAAATGGCAATTTCAATGCCGAACACAAGCTGAAAGACCCTGGACGAAAGTGGTGCAGTCTTTTGATCCTGAGTTGTCAGATTTACTCAACTCTTCTATGGCTTCTGTACTTGGCAATGGGCAGCAAACCCTTTTCTGGACAATGGACTGGACAGGGCAAGGAAGTATTCAGCGTTGTTGGCCTCGTATTCATTCGTTCGTTTGCCGCAACAAAACGACGGTGGCACAAGGTTTGATTGGCAACAAATGGGTCAAGGACATTGAAGGGGCCCTGTCAAATGAAGCTATTGGAGAATTCTTTGAACTTTGGGATGTTGCCCACCTTGCATTTACATCAAGAACCGGATGTCTTCCGGTGGAAGTGGGAAGCACACGGAGAATTCGGTGTGGCATCATGTCACATCCTGAGTTTTTCCCTAATTCATTTAAATAATTTACCGGAAATAATCGGAATTTCGAAATTAACCGGAATCAACCTATAATTTTAAAATGCAATTAATAAATGGAAACGACATGATAGGATTTTTCTCGGATTCTTCATGTCAAAATACGCTAATGGATTTTTCTTGGAATTTTTAGAGCACTCTAAGTATTTTTAATCAATTAAATAAGAAAAACGGAATTTAATTAAGTCCCTTTCCTTTTTCTTTTTCCTTTCTTTTTCTTTTTCTCCTTTTCCGACGCCGTACGGCCTCCCTTTCCCGCCTGGCGCCTAACGGGCCGTCGCCCGCCTCCGCGCGCGCGCTCCTCCCGGACGTGGGCGAAGCCCACGGTCCCGCCGCGTCGCGCAAGTCCGGATCGCGTCCTCGCGCCGCGGGCCACTGACGGCAGTGGGCCCCACTGTCGGGCCGCCTTCCCCGCGCCCGCCCGCCGCAGCCCGCCGCCGCGCCATAGCCGCGCCGCCCGCCGTTTGCTCCGGCCGTTTCCGCCTCTCTCTCGCCGCGTGGGCCCCACGCCGGCTCCGCCCGCGCGCCGCCCCGTGCCGCACTTCTCGCGCACCGCAACGGCCGCCGCCGCCCCGAAACGGCCGCCGTTTTTTCCTCTCTCTCTCTCCGAGTCCGAGTTTTCCGGCGATCTTATCCCCATCGTTTCGTGCCCGTTTCGGTCTCCCCTCTCCCCCTATAAAATCCCCCGAGCTCCGCCTCGTGTCCCCTTTGATCGCCGGTTTTTAGCCCGTGTCGCCGCCGTTCTCCGTCGCTTCCTCCGCCGGTGAGCTCGCCGCCGTCCTCGGGTTTTATTTTGTTTCGTTTGCGTTTTTCCTTTCGCGCGCCCCGCCGTCGCCCATGGGTAGTCGCCGCCGGTCCGCCGCCGTCCGTCGGGTCGCGCGCCACCGCCGCCGCTCGAATGGTCATCGCCGGCACGGTCGCCGCCGCCGCGCCGCCGCACCCTAACCCTAACCCTAGCGTCGTCCGTGCCGTCCGATCGTGATGGATTTGAGCCGTCCGATCGTCACCATCCGGCCGCCAGATCACGCCACGTCGCCGCCAATCCGACCGCTCGGATTGCGCCACGTGGCGGCAATCCGCGCCGCCGCCCGCCGCCCGCAGCTGCTGCCGGCGCCGAGCCGCCCTAGGGCGACGCGCCGCCGACGTCATGCGCGTCAGCCCGTGCCGCGCGAGGGTGACGTCACGGGGACTTAATTGCGCAATAAATAATTTAATCTTTTCGTTTAGTTTAAAAATCGCAATTAAACTTCTAAAATTCATATCTTTTGAATCCGAGCTCCGTTTTCGCCCATTCAAATTTCATTAAATCCAGAAAAATGTCAAGAATCCATTAAAAATACTTTTCAGTGCTGTTTCAGTAGACTTTTAGGGTGTTTGTTGAGTGTTTTGTTTGTCGTGTAGATTCCGAGTTTTCCGCGAGCCCGTTCTTTTCAAGTAGTCGCCGAGGTTCCTCAATCTCCGAGCAAGGCAAGTCATACCTTACATTGACCATATTGTACCTATTTCATGTAAATATCTCTTTACTTTCAAATCGCATATGTTTTAGAATGTCATTTTATGGGATGATTATACCTATTGTACTCAACCATAGGATTGTTTACCTTATACCATTGATAACTTGGGGTTCAATATGACTAGATGTTAGCTTAGGGTTGCTTAACTATGCTTAGCGCAACTAGCTCACTTAAGGGGATCACACTAATCAAGTTTAATTCTAAAGTGGATCTTCCGATGATATTAAGATATGACTTTGGTTTTTAATGATATTGAATTATGAAAAGGGTGGGTCGTGAGCACATGGTTGGTCTTTGGTTAGCGTGCTCATGACGATTAAGGACCGGTTCTCGGGAAACCCGGAAGAAAGGCCGTGCATACCACAAGCCGCATGGGTAATGGTCGGGCTCGTAGCATAGCCGTCTCTAGTTAACGTATCCCGAGAGAGGGTGAGCGTGATGGAGTTGGGTCGGCCCCGGTTTTAAGGGTTGATCGCTTCCGGATTCACCGCGGCACTAGAGGGCTGCCCATTGCCCGGTGGGAATGGGGGCGAAACCTTGGTGTGGTACGATTGATTAGAGGGGTTGTGTGAAGGGTCCCGTCACAATTCCTTTCCGGGCACCGTGGTGGTGCACCGGCGCACGTAATGTGTTGTGGGATTGTGTCTTGTGGGTACGCTTGTACACCTCGATCGAGTAAAAACTATTCGAATAGCCGTGCCCACGGTTACGGGCGATCGTCCGATTCACCTTGATTAGTCTCATTTTATTCGAATGAAATGTTGGATTATGACTAGTGCGGGTGGATGGATGGGCTGTTGCAACGTGGTGAGCGTTGGACAGTGTTTATTTAATCTTGCTTAAATGTTACTACTGTTTTCTTGTCTTCAAATATTAATATCATATTCGCAAACGCCGTTTATGCAAATTGAGCCCTTGACCTTTCCTTGTTATTTATCTTGCATCATGTCCCCTTTTCCGATGTGACTTGTTGAGTACGGTGGTTGTACTCGTCTTGCTTCTTTTTCCCCCTTCGGTGCCGAGGTCGAGGTCGAGGTCTCCGAGGAGGTGTAGGCTTGTTCTCGTCAAGGTTTAGCCGTGGAGTTGGTGTTCCGCCGCTCGTGTCGAGTTTAGCTTAAGTCGGTTTTATTTTCTTTTCCGCTGCATTTATGTAACTCTTTTTATATTGTTTCTAAGACGAGGATTCTCGTATTATCAATAACGTCGATTTGTGTACCTCGGCGATTCTGGACGAGGATGTAATGCACAAATTAGCTCGAAATTCGGTGTGAATTTCGGGCGTGACAAGTTGGTATCGAGCCTTCCGTGATCGTAGGACAAGCCAACGGAAACCTTAAGAGCCCTCTAATTCTTTTCATATGCATATGTTTTGAAAGAAAAAGGGGTGTTTTGAAAAGTGGAGTCAGTCTAGGGTTTAGGAATTGCGAAAATGGGATGTGGTCGTGGGTTTTGAGCATGTTTTGATTTTTTTTCCCACTCCTTTGTTTCTATAGATGGCAGGTTCCCCGGCGACCTTGCGGAAAAGGGATGACGGAGTTTCGTGGCGAGCGCACGTATGGCCCTTGCGGTTGGATATCTGAAGCACCGGAGTATACGACGGTTGCGCCCTCGGTGGCGAGTTGCCATACCGTGTTCGGTTGGAGGTTCACGGGTTTGTGGGAACGTGTCTTCCCAACATGGAGGTCACAGCTTCCGGAGGCACGTCAGATCACGCTTGTCAAGAAGCCGCCTACCTGATGTTGGCCAGGATGAGGGAGCTGCATGATGCTGACCTTCGCACCTCCTCCTACCGCTACCATCCCCGTCGAGGTAGTTCCTCAGAGGTCAGTGCATTCAAGTCTACGGCAGAGGAGAATGACTCTACCTTCGGTCACATGTGCACTGTGCTCAAAGGACTGGATCGGATGCACTCGACCTACACAAGGCGACCAAGGAGCTGAATGACAAGAAGTCTGCGAGGATCGCACGCCGGACGAAGTGGTTCGTCCGAAGAAGGAGGTAGGCGAGTTGAAGGGACTCCCGCCACCGGTTGGGGTCGGGCTCCGCACTACGCCTCGGAAGACCACCACCGCGCTGTCCATATCCAGCTAGCCCCTCGGATTCCCCGCCTTCTCCGGCTCCACCGCTCCGGTTCGGCGCGGTTCCGGTTCCTCCTGCTGCTGCGGTTACGCCCTCACCTTTGCCCCGGCTTCGGCAAATCCGGCGGAGGTGGCGTAATGGTTGGATCTCCGTCTCCGGCGACTCAAGCTCGAGAATTCGGTGAAGACATGGACTCGAAGAGACTCAAGATTCCTCGGAGGGAAGAGGGATCGGTTGGGCTACGGCAACCGATTCGAAGATTCCAAGTCCGAGGTGACGCCCGAGGACTCCAGGAGCCGTTCGGAAGAATGGGGATCTTCGAAGGAAGCGAGTTTCGACTCTTCGTCCCGTGGATCGTTCTAGTTGCCCTCCTTAGTTTTACCGTTTTTCTTAGTTTGTCTTCTTGGTAGTTCTTTGTGTGATAGGCTTGTGTGTGTGGGATAGCTGGCGTCGATATCAAGTGTGATATGACCGACCAATTAAGGATGTTTGGTGCTTTTCCTTGTTTTTAGTCAAGATCGAACAATGCATTTGAATTCAAATAATAAAGATTAGTGCTAAGTCGCTCTGTTTTTCTTCTCTTCTCTCTCGTCGGTCGTCTCCTTCGATGGTGAACACCGGGACCGGCGGGCGAACAACAACAATGGGCGTCAGTGCCGACAACCACGAGGCTCACGACGCCAATGGCAATGCTCCTCCACCGCCACCCGAGAATCCCACCATTGCTCAAGTGCTCGCTTCACGACACGGATGATGGCTGCAACGATGCAGCAAATGCAACAACAACACCACCGGATGCAACGGCGAGATGCTGCAACAAATGCGGCAACAGCAGAACAATCGGTTGCCGCCCCACCACCCCAGTCCAAGTGCCGAATTCCTTCGTGTCCGACCGCCGACCTTCTCCAGCACCACTAATCCCATGGAGGCTAATGATTGGCTTCATGCCATGAGAAGAAGTTGGATCTCTGCAGGTGCACGGATCAAGAGAAGGTCTCGTTTGCCACCCATCGCATGTGGTCTGCTTGCTGGTGGGACAATTATTTGGTTACCCCGGCGGAGCAAAGATTACTGGGAAGAGTTTTGTCGCAGTTTGGGACCGCACATATTCCTCGGGAATAGTTGCACGAAAAAACGTGAGTTCCGTTCTCTTGAGCAGGTAACGGATCGTTCGAGTATCCGCACGAGTTCAATCGTCTTGCCCGTTATGCCCCGGAAGATGTGCGCACGATGCAGAAAGCGGGAAAAGTTTTTGGTGGTTTGGATGATGAACTCACGGACAAGCTTATCTCCGGAGAGTATGCTAACTTTGAGAAGCTGGTCGACAAGGCCATTCGACGGAAGATCGGCGCAACAAGATGATCAAGAAGAGAAAAGCATTCCGGACACGACCTCCTCAACAAGCAGGGAAATCAGAGGCCGCGTTTCATGCCCGGGAGTCGAGTGGACCTACCACCATGATTGTTCGTCGGCATCGACCTTATCACCCAGGGAATTTCCAACGCGGTAGTGGCAATGGTCGCAACGCAGTACTCCGGCCCCGCCCTCCAACGCGCCATCCAAGCAACACACGACCACCACCTCCAAGGAAGGACTCGGGAGGAAAGCCGAGTCTGTTTCACCTGTGGTGACCCAGGGCATTTTGCGGACAAGTGTCCGAAGCCAAGACGCGCTGGGCCAAGGTTCATCCGGCTCGAGTCAATCATGCGTCCGCCGAGGAAGCACTGGCCGCTCCTGAAGTTATATCGGGTATGTTTCTGTAAACTATACTCCCGCCACAGTATTATTTGATTACGGCGCTACACATTCATTTATCTCAAAGCAATTTGTTGGGGGACATGGGTTGTCGGTAGTGGGACTTAAGATACCTATGAGGGTTCAAACCCCGGAAATCATTTGGAGACCACTCGCATTGTCCCTCGGTAGCCATAGAAATCCGAGGATCTATGTTTCTAGCCAACCTTATCCTCCTTCACCAAAGGCATAGAAGTCATTCTTGGGATGGATTGGTTGTCCAGACATAAGGGAGTAATTGACTGCGCTAGTCGCACCATTACTCTAATTAATACGAAAGGAGAAAGAGTTGTTTTTCGTTCTCCCATGCAAGTCAAGTCCATAGCGAGTTTGAATCATGTTACCACCGGGAATCGTCCGAAATGGCGGCCAAGACCCCGTGAAGTTAGAGGATATCCCCATCGTCGAGAATACCGAAGTTTTCCCGAGGATTTAACTCGATGCCGCCAAAAAGGGAAATTGAATTCGGATTGACCTAGTACCGGACCGCCCCAATACACAAGAGGCCATATAGGATGGGAGCCAACGAGTTGGTGAAGTAAAGAAGCAAGTGGATGAACAGGTTGCAAAAAGGGTATATTCGCCGAGCACGTCGCCTTGGGGTGCTCCGGTGATTTTTGTGGAAAAGAAAGACAAGACCAAGAGAATGTGTGTGGATTATCGAGCCCTCAATGAGGTTACTATCAAGAACAAGTATCCCCTACCACGGATTGATGACTTATTCGATCAACTCAAAGGGGCCAAGGTATTTTCCAAGATAGATCTGCGATCGGGCTATCATCGTTGAGGATTCGGGAAGAGGACATTCCCAAGACCGCCTTCACCACCGGTATGGACTGTATGAGTGTACGGTCATGTCTTTTGGTTTAACCAATGCACCGGCTTTCTTTATGAATCGATGAACAAGGTGTTTATGGAGTTCTTGGATAAATTCGTGGTGGTGTTCATTGACGACATTTTGGTCTACTCTAAGTCGAGGAGGATCATGAGCAACATCTTCGGACAGTACTCGAGAAGTTGAGAGACCATCAACTCTACGCCAAGTTTAGCAAGTGTGCTTTACGGTTAAAGGAGGCAGGTTCCTCGGCCACATTGTGAATGCCCAAGGAGTAGCCGTGGATCCAGCAAATGTGGAATCCGTTACTAAGTGGACCCCGCCTAAGACGGTCACGCGATCCGAAGTTTCCTTGGACTTGCGGGTTACTACCGCCGCTTCATTGAGAACTTCTCCAAAATCGCCAAGCCAATGACTCAACCGTTGAAGAAAGATGAGAAGTTTAAATGGTCGCGAGAATGCAATAGGAGTTTTGAAGAGCTCAAGAGGAAGTTGGTGTACGCACCGGTGTTGATACCGCCCGACCCAAGAAAGGACTTCCAAGTTTATTGTGACGCATCTCGCCAAGGGTTGGGATGTGTGTTGATGCAAGAAGGCAAAGTGGTCGCATATGCATCTCGACAATTGCGCCCACATGAAAACAACTACCCCACTCATGATCCGGAGTTATCCGCAGTGGTTCATGCATTGAAGATCCGCGACACTACCTAATTGGTAATCGTTGTGAAGTGTATACGGATCACAAAAGTCTTAAGTACATTTTCACCCAACTGCATTTAAACCTCCGGCAGAGAAGATGGTTGGAACCGATCAAAGATTATGACTTAGGGATCCATTACCATCCCGGCAAAGCTAATGTGGTTGCGGATGCACTAAGTCGAAAGAGTTACCGCACCACCCTCGGTGTCGAAGGAATGTGTGACCGTTCAGCAGAATTCGAGAATTTAAATCTACGAGTGGTGAATTTTGGTTTTGTGGTGCTCGGAAGCCCAACCCACTCTCATTGATCAAATTCGGCTGCTCAGCGTCGATCCCGAAATGGCCGAACTCAAGAAGAACATGAGAGTCGGAAAAGCTCGTGGTTTTTCGGAAGACGAACATGGCACAACTGGATGGGAAAGAGGCTGTGTGTGCCGAAGATAAGGATTTGAAAAGGCGATCCTTACGGAGGTTCACCAAACTCAATACTCAATTCACCCCGGGTACAAAGATGTATCAAGACCTTAAAGAAAAGTTTTGGTGGGTCGGCATGAGGAGGGAGATAGCCGAGTTTGTTGCACTTTGTGATGTTTGTCGCCGAGTGAAGGCAGAACATCAACGGCCCGCCGGATGTTGCAACCCCTTCGATTCCAGTGGAAATGGGAAGAAATTGGAATGGATTTCATCACGGGCTTACCCCGCACAACGTCGGACATGACTCGATTTGGGTCGTGGTGGACCGACTCACCAAGGTGGCCCACTTCGTACCGTACATACTACCTACTCGGGAAGAAGTTGGCGAGCTTTATCTCGCAAGGATCATGTGTTTGCATGGCGTGCCTAAGAAGATCGTGTCCGATAGGGAAGTCGGTTACTTCCAAGTTCGGAAGAAGTTGCAAGAAGAACTCGGTACCGTTTGAATTTCAAGCACGGCCTATCATCCGCAAACAGACGGCCAAACCGAGAGAGTGAATCGATTTTGGAAGATATGCGAGAGCATGCGCGCTCGATTTTGGAAAAGCATGGGACAAGAGCTTGCCCTATGCGAATTCTCTTACAACAACGGTTACAGCCGCATTCAAATGGCACCGTATGAAGCACCGTATGGACGGAAATGCCGCACACCCCTATTCAGGATCGACGGGTGAGCGCCGGTTGTTTGGCACGGAAGTCAGCGAAGCGAGGAAAAGGTCCGAGTGATTCGGGAAAGGTTGAAGACTGCAGATCCCGAGAAGAGCTATGCCGATAATCGTCGAAGAGATCTCGCTTTTGAAGCGGGAGATTTTGTGTATCTTCGCGTTACACCACTCCGGGGAGTACACCGTTTCCAAACCAAAGGTAAGTTGGCACCACGTTTCGTGGGACCATACAGATTCGGGAACGTCGAGGAGAAGTGGCCTATCATGGAGCTTCCTCCAACATGACGGTATTCACGACGTGTTTCATGTGTCCCAGTGAAGAAGTGTTTAAGGGTGCGAAGAGCAAAGCGAGTCCGGACTGATCGAAATCCAAGAGGACTTAACCTATGTAGAGAGACCATCACGTATTCTTGAGGTCGGTGAGAGAAGGACTCGGAACAAGGTTATTAGGTTTTGCAAAGTTCAATGGACTCATCACTCGAGGAAGAAGCTACTTGGGAACGAGAAGATGAGCTAAAGGCCACGCACCCGCACCTCTTCGCTACATCTCCGAATCTCGGGTCGAGATTCCGTTTAAGGGGGTAGGTTGTCACATCCCGAGTTTTTCCCTAATTCATTTAAATAATTTACCGGAAATAATCGGAATTTCGAAATTAACTGGAATCAACCTATAATTTTAAAATGCAATTAATAAATGGAAACGACATGATAGGATTTTTCTCGGATTCTTCATGTCAAAATACGCTAAATGATTTTTCTTGGAATTTTTAGAGCACTCTAAGTATTTTTAATCAATTAAATAAGAAAAACCTAATTTAATTAAGTCCCTTTCCTTTTTCTTTTTCCTTTCTTTTTCTTTTTCTCCTTTTCCGTACGCCGTACGGCCTCCCTTTTCCCGCCGCGCCTAACGGCGCGTCGGCCCGCTCCCCGCGCGCGCTTCCTCTGACGTGGGCCGAAGCCCACGGTCCCGCCGCGTCGCGCAAGTCCGGATCGCGTCCTCGCGCGCGGCCACCGCAGTGGGCCCCACTGTCGGGCCGCTTCCCCGCGCCCGCCCGCCGCAGCGCGCCGCGCGCCATAGCCGCGCCGCCCGCTGCTTGCCGGGCCGTTTCGCCTTCTCTCGCGGCGTGGCCCCACGCCGGCCCGCCCGCGCCGCCGCACCCGTGCCGCACTTCGCGCACCGCACCGCCGCCGCCCCGAAACGGCCGCCGTTTTTCCTCTCTCTCTCCGAGTCCGAGTTTTCCGCGATCTTATCCCCATCGTTTCGTGCCCGTTTCGGTCTCCCTCTCCCCTATAAAATCCCCGAGCTCCGCCTCGTGTCCCCTTTGATCGCCGGTTTTTAGCCCGTGTCGCCGCCGTTCTCCGTCGCTTCCTCCGCCGGTGAGCTCGCCGCCGTCCTCGGGTTTTATTTTGTTTCGTTTGCGTTTTTCCTTTCGCGCGCCCCGCCGTCGCCAGCCGGGTAGTCGCCGCCGGTCCGCCGCCGTCCGTCGGGTCGTCGCCGCCACCCGCCGCCGCTCGAATGGTCATCGCCGCACGTCGCCGCGCGCCGCCGCCGCACCCTAACCCTAACCTAGCGTCGTCCCGTGCCGTCCGATCGTGATGGATTTGAGCCGTCCGATCGTCACCATCCGGCCGCCGAGATCACGCCACGTCGCCGCCAATCCGACCGCTCGGATTGCGCCACGTGGCGGCAATCCGCCGCCGCCCCGCCGCCCGCACGCTGCAGCCGTGCGCGCGTCGCCCTAGGGCGCGCCGCCCGCCGACGCATCATGCCGACGTCAGCCCGTGCGCGCGAGGGTGACGTCACCGGGACTTAATTGCGCAATAAATAATTTAATCTTTTCTGTTTAGTTTAAAAATCGCAATTAAACTTCTAAAATTCATATCTTTTGAATCCGAGCTCCGTTTTCGCCCATTCAAATTTCATTAAATCCAGAAAAATGTCAAGAATCCATTAAAAATACTTTTCAGTGCTGTTTCAGTAGACTTTTTAGGGTGTTTGTTGAGTGTTTTGTTTGTCGTGTAGATTCCGAGTTTTCCGGCGAGCCCGTTCTTTTCGAAGTAGTCGCCGAGGTTCCTCAATCTCCAGAGCAAGGCAAGTCATACCTTACATTGACCATATTGTACCTATTTCATGTAAATATCTCTTTACTTTCAAATACGCATATGTTTTAGAATGTCATTTTATGGGATGATTATACCTATTGTACTCAACCATAGGATTGTTTACCTTATACCATTGATAACTTGGGGTTCAATATGACTAGATGTTAGCTTAGGGTTGCTTAACTATGCTTAGCGCAACTAGCTCACTTAAGGGGATCACACTAATCAAGTTTAATTCTAAAGTGGATCTTCCGATGATATTAAGATATGACTTTGGTTTTTAATGATATTGAATTATGAAAAGGGTGGGTCGTGAGCACATGGTTGGTCTTTGGTTAGCGTGCTCATGACGATTAAGGACCGGTTCTCGGAAACCCCGGAAGAAAGGCCGTGCATACCACAAGCCGGCATGGGTAATGGTGGGCTGTAGCATAGCTGTCTCTAGTTAACGTATCCCGAGAGGGTGAGCGTGATGGAGTTGGGTCGGCCCGGTTTTAAGGGTTGATCGGCTTCCGGATTCACCGCGGCACTAGAGGGGCTGCCCATTGCCCGGTGGGAATGGGGGCGAAACCTTGGTGTGGTACGATTGATTAGAGGGGTTGTGTGAAGGGTCCGTCACAATTCCTTTCAGGGCACCGTGGTGGTGCACCGGCGCACGGTAATGTGTTGTGGGATTGTGTCTTGTGGGTACAGTTGTACACCTCGATCGAGTAAAAACTATTCGAATAGCCGTGCCTACTGTTACGGGCGATCGTCCGATTCACCTTGATTAGTCTCATTTTATTCGAATGAAATGTTGGATTATGACTAGTGCGGTGGATGGATGGGCTGTTGCAACGTGGTGAGCGTTGGACGTGTTTATTTAATACTTGCTTAAATGTTACTTGCTTTTTCTTGTCTTCAAATATTAATATCATATTCTGCAAACGCTGTTTATGCAAATTGAGCCCTTGACCTTTCCTTGTTATTTATCTTGCATCATGTCCCCTTTTCCGGTGTGACTTGTTGAGTACGGTGGTTGTACTCGGTCTTGCTTCTTTTTCCCCTTCGGTGCGAGGTCGAGGTCGAGGTCTCCGAGGAGGTGTAGGCTTGTTCTCGTCAAGGTTTAGCCGTGGAGTTGGTGTTCCGCTTCGCTCGTGTCGAGTTTAGCTTAAGTCGTTTTATTTTCTTTTCCGCTGCATTTATGTAACTCTTTTTATATTGTTTCTAAGACGAGGATTCTCAGATATCAATAACGTCGATTTGTGTACCTCGCGATTCCTGGACGAGGATGTAATGCACAAATTAGCTGCAGAAATTCTGGTGTGAATTTCTGGGCGTGACACATCAGCCTATAACCTCTTCTTCTTGTCTAGAGAAGATTGCCCCTATGGGCAGAAAATCTGGAAAGCTAAAGCACCTTCCAATGTGAAGTTTTTTATCTGGGTCCTGCTGCGCAAACGATGTCTGACGGCCAAAAACCTGCAAAAGAGGAATTGGCAGGGTCCTGATTGCTGCCAGTTATGTCTTGCGGAACCCAAAGATTGCGGCCACTTATTTCTCGTTGCGTTTACAGAAGAGAATTGTGGGCTCTAATCAGGCAGCAGGTGAGAGTGCAGTTCCAATCACCTGGCGATTCAGGGGAGGAAATCCAAGTATGGTGGCTGAGGGTGAGGAAGGTTTTTGGAAAGAGCAACAGGAAATACTTTGACTCCTTGTTCATGCTGACTTCTTGGAAAATTTGGAAAGAACGCAATGCAAGAATCTTCGATAATAAACAAAAACCACCGCAATTGATTCTGGATGAGATTAAGGAAGAGTTAAGTGGGGCTTTTGCCCGACCTTGACGAGTAATCCTCTTCTGCTCCCTGGGTCTCGCTCGCTAACCCCCGAGTGAGGTTCCTGGGTTTGGGGCGTTTTCTTGTTTTTTACAGATTGGCTTTTTCTTGTTTTTTACAGATTGGCCTCTTAGGCTAACGTAAGTTAGTTTAAGTCTGACAGGATAATGTCGTTGTATGTCAATTTATTAAAACATTTTCTCTGCTTTTTTAATGAAATTGGTTGACCGGCCTTACGGCCAACCCGGCCAAAAAAAAAAGAGCTCATCAACAAGATTAGCTGTTTTCCTGGCATGCAGTCTAGTCGTATCGAGGAAAATCTTCTGCAGAACAAAAAGGACGCCAAGGAACAAAATCAGATTACCTTTACCAAGCAGCACTGAATAACTTCCTATATTACATCACCTTGTTTCCTCTAATTATAAAGCATGAATTAGGACCAATCTTCAAGGCAAACAAAATTTACTTAGCTAATACTCCCGATATTGTAACATCCAAATATTTGGTATTGAAGATGTTAATTATTTTTGTATGAACTAATCCAACATAAACAATGTCAAATTAGTTTTATTAAAATCCACCAGAAAATATAATATGTCTTGATAGTTTATTTATTTGGTATTGAAGAGAACTTTGACTAAGAACAAAAACTAAAACACCTTACAATATGAAACTGAGGGAGTATAATTTCGGGATTATCGACTACGCGTCTCTAAATTTGAAATAAAAACAGGCTGCAACACGAAAAGGTATACATATTTAAAATGCCATGCTGCACAGGTTTTGTGTAGAAAGGAAAGGGTGTAGAAAGGAAAGTGAAACAAACCATTTTAGGTAAGCACAGCAGATGAATGAGCTTTGTATACATAATCCTCATTATACTGGGTAGAAGATAGATTATCCTCCAGATACTTATGCATGCAAGTATTCTCAACTGCAATATGGAGTGGGAGAAGATCCTCAGTGCCAGCATTACCAACCGTGCGTACATTGGCTGAAGCACCATGGCGGAAGAGCAACTTGATCATGTCAACAGAAGAACCGTTCAGCAGCTTCATGGAGTGCGAAAAACATCCATGCGAGTTCATGCAATTGGGATTAGGATGCACATAATTGAGCACAGGTGCCTTGACCTCCAATACAACTTTCGCACATCGCAGGGCATTATGCCTGACCATGTAGGTCAAGGTTTCAGAGATAACGGTAAAATTCCATTGCATTATCCAAGTAGATTTCGCAAACAAGCGGAGGAAGCACCGGATACTATCCTTTTTCAGGACATGCTCCAAGCAGGGAGTTAAACAATAGAACGCACTTTGTAACAACTAGATCGATCCATTGACAAATGAAAAAGAAGTTGTAATACCCTGGTTTTCGCTTTCGTTTAAAAACTTATTTACAATAAAAATATAATTTTAAAGTTTGGGGTTTAATTTGGTTTCATTTGAATATACCATAATGATCTCAGTAGACTCCCTCCTAAATTTGCAAACCATCCATTTGAAATTTGAATTCAAATTCTATCTCAAAACTCTCTAAATTTAAACTCTGAAATTCCTAAAAAATACGAAGGTTAACTATTCATTTGGCCACCTTTTTCTTTTTCTCTCTAGCCGGCCCACTCCCTCTCCCCCTTTCAGCCCAACCCGTCCGAAGTCCACTCTCCCTCCTTCTTCCCCAGCCAGGCCGGCCGCACACACGACCCACGTGTTGGACGTAATGCCAAGCTGGCGCTGCGATCGACAGACCGAAGGGCGCGCCTGTCCGAGTGACGGTCTACCATGCCTCCCTAAAGTCCATGCCGTACGAAGACTCACAATAATTTGTTTGTCTGAAACAAGAATATTTGGCTGTTGGCTCAAAAAGAAAGTTAAAGCATCGTATTGAAAAGAACAAAATAGAAAAAACTTTTTAAATTTAATTTATTTTTCATTTGGATTAGAGCTCGAGGAGAGCTTTTTTACCTCTAAAATTTAAGTTAGGGAAACATCATACAATTGGTTGAATTATGTACTGAAGATAGAATTTACAAAAATATTTAAAAAATATAAATATGTACTTAATTTATAAGAAAAACAATGCAACATGACGACAAAGAGACTTTATAAATCAAAACAATATAATACATAAAAACAATATAATACCATTATTTTTTAATTCATGACGCATACATCAGCATACCAGTAGAATTTACATTATTATGATAAGATAGTTAAGAAGTCCCATGGATACCTGATACGAATTTGTCCGTCCCCGACGAATCAAGATTGATCTTATCTACCTACCCCTTCTATATCGTTCAACACATATTGTATTTTTGTGCTCATTCAATCGCTGGTCCTCTATTTGTGTTTCAGACTCACTCATTTTTTTTGCCATGTTATGTTGGATTGACATTGTCGATTCATAAAGTGAATCCGCACCTTCTTGGATTAGCCTGAGAAATAAATGCATTTAGTCAGGGTAGTAATATTATGCAAATGTTAGTGAAATTATAAAAATGTAAGGCTTCGACGTACAACAAAGTTGTTGTCTACGTTGAGGCAGACAAAATATCTTCTTTTAAACGTTTCTTCTGCAAAGGAGGTAGCCACCTGGCAGCGATCTCTACAACCACACTTTAGACGATCGGACCATTCAGGTAAACCTAATGAATTATTTCTTCAATCTAAGTTAGCAAATTGTACCCAACGTTCGTACTCCATCCATGCATGAATGAATTGTGTGGTCGTTTCAGGTTGCGTTATCCTTTGACCGGTGGAAGTAACTCTCACCATATCAATCCACTTTACGAATTGACATTTCCTTACGTCCTCCTATTTGTACAATTTTATTAGGAGAGATGGATTAGGTAATTGTATGAAAGTAGTGATCGGTTGTAGTGAAAAAAGAATGATATTTACGATGAAATCGTCGTCGACAATGTTAGGACACACAAAGCATATTTGTCCTAGAGTTTGTTGTCTTACGAACCTTATTACTTGATAACAGTCACCACAACGACACTCTGGATGCTCCCGTCATGTGGGGAGTCCCAAGGGATTTACATGTCATTCTAAGTCTTCTACAACAATTCATCGTTCGTGCTCATCCTTCCACATAAGGTAGTCCAATCTTGTTTCACTACATGAATATCGGCGTGTTTGTCGTTATGTGGGTTCTTCGTATCTACCTACTCAATGAAGTTGCACATCATACGGTATGTCTACGAAAGATGTTATGATTGTGTAGAAACTAGTTAGCATTTTATGTATTGAGTGTAGTTAATTGAACTTGGAACAAATGAATCATACCTGATCAATGTTTGGGCATTGGAAGAATCTCCTGCCTCGAATTCTACCATGAGGGATGTCTAGAGTATGCATCGATCTCCACAAGCGTACAACGGGCGGTCACACCACGATGGAAACAAATCGGCGAAAGGATCACTTCGTCAGTTAAGATGCTCAATAAATGGAGCTTCCATTCTCTTTAGATCTATGAGAATGTGAAAGAAAATATGGAGAGCTTGTATTCGGTTTGTCTGTATGTTCATATGTAGTGGAGCAACCAGCGCTAGAACTGGTCATCACGAGAGTAGATTATCAAAACGCTATGTGGCAGCATGAGCACACGTCACCATGCTTTACTTTACATGACAATGCAACGCCGAAAGTTGATCGTGACAACTCGAGCTGGCACTATGTCCATGTACTGTGGTTTACTATGCAACCTAATGGACCCGATCCTCACACGCCAAAAGTTTATTGTCATGTGCATAATTAATTGTAAGGTTTCTACAGCGTACCGATGATGTGTCCGTCTACAGTGGTTTACTGTGCGACCTAATGGATTCGATCGTCACGCGTTGAAAGTTTGTTGTCATATGCTTAAATAGTTATAAGGTTTCTGCAGCATACCAACGACCTGAACGAAATAGCATTGACTAAAGACATTGTTACTGTAAAAATCACTACAAAAGTAGTACTGGTGCACAGAAATATGAACCAAAAGAACATTGCACACAAGATTCAAAGTGGTGGACCACTATTGCCAAGGCCTCTTACCCCTGTCCCTCCTACCCTATGCCCTAACGTGTCCCTGGGAGTACGTCAGATGGTCCGGTGGTACAGCACGGCCTACCTGTCCCTTCGGTACCGATGTGGCCGTTGGCTGCTCCTGGGTCTGAATTGGTGGAGTTCTTGCGAGCTGTGAGCCAAGTATCTCGTGGTCTGGCTTGTCCTCCAAGTCATCGTCGTAGAAATGGTCACTAGGACTAGCGCACCTTACGTGTGTGCCCTGTGAGGAAGAGGCTACTGCACCAAAGATCCCCACTTGAAACCCTGTTGGAGAAAGAACATAAGTTTCACCAAATTAAATAGTACTTATAACAACGAGTACAATTAATGAAAGTAACCAATGATGATATTCACCTAGAGGGACTCCCAGCTGCGTGTGTGGATGAGGGATCGACGCTTGGTGTGCGGAAATGCTCGCTCCGGCAAAGATGGCTGAAGGCATGGGGACCTAGAGGTACTAGAGACTCGTCACCTTCAGCTTGTGCCCAGCAAGATTGCTCGTCTGTTTGCT
This sequence comes from Oryza australiensis, assembly GCA_019925245.2. Lineage (NCBI taxonomy): Eukaryota > Viridiplantae > Streptophyta > Magnoliopsida > Poales > Poaceae > Oryza > Oryza australiensis. The sequence continues at coordinate 218,840 of JAIFGZ020000169.1, forward strand.
TCATTGTCAACTCATCCAACCTTCTCCATCAGCACAAATCATCATCAATATCTGACCTCTGTATTTACCGTCAAAAAAGTAACATCTATGCATAGTACAGGACGACAGTGCAACTCTTTGTAGCACACTCTTGGTTGGATCATCAGATGATTGGAATATATGAATGTCAAAGTAAGTATTACTATTCTTTTGCGCAATGATGGCTAACATATGAGGCAAATTATCAAAGGATGCTTCAAAAGTGTCGTACCGCATCTCTAAAATCTTCTGTTTGCCCTCCAGGCCTTGGCATAACTTATGGTGTACTTGAATTTATCTTCAATGTGACTAATAATTGATCTTGGTTTAAACCTATTGCTACCAACAACACCACTATACATCTCAGTTGCAAGAAAAACTAAAGTCATGTTGCGGTGATACTTCTTCACCCCTTGTAAAATGGCACTAATGCCCGGTCACAATGCTAAATTTTCAATAATAATTCCATTTACCCTTATATGCATGAACACGCCACGAACACTCTTCCTTCATGCACCTCATTTCATACGCATAATTGGTTGACTTGACAATCCTAAACTCTCCCTGCAATGAGACCTCAATTCTTCACCGCCTCCTTTAGATCCTCCTTATGAGCATATCTAGCACCCTGAATTACCTCGTTTTCCTTGTATTCTCAGGATACATGATGCCCCTCTGTTGATGAGAAATTTTTCCACGCACTGGCCTGAGAGATTTGCTTAGCTCTAGTGCATGTCTAAATTGGATTGCCTTCGGTGTCTAGGGCGTGCCAGTTGGTTTGATCCTGTAACCAACAAGAAATAAGAAATAGGAAATTCTGTTAAGATTTGATCCTACTCGATCGGCTATAGATATCCATAATATACAATTGCTATCCCAAAGCACATTTAGACTAAGTGATTGGGATAGATCGGTAGCATATCGAGACAGTATAAATCACTTATATCTAAAAGCATATTAGGATAATAATTATAAACATTTATGGCCTAGCCGATGTCGCAGATCTAATGTGAATCAGCTAGTACTCTGATACAGTTTTATACTAGGATATTATTTCGAGCTAAATACACTAAACAAGGATCAATCGGCTGGTAAGATGGCTTAACAGATTGATGCTACGCTTAGTACATTTAACCAGACTAAGATCTTAATATAAAAGATGACTTTAACACATCTAACAGTAATAAAACATATAAGATGACTAAAACAGGTAAGATCAGCTGAAACTCCGATACTATCTCTAATAGCAGTCATTGTGCCGAATAGATCTATATGGTTCTAAGAACGACTTAATAGATCAAACTGATGCAACATTAAGTACAAAAAGAAACAAAAGATCTAGACAAACCAATGAAAACCTTTCTAGATGGTAGATACGCTATATAACCCAAATCAACCCCACGATCTAACCCTATCGGCTGCTATCTTCAGAAAGATGCTAGCCGATCATGGGGTAGATCGAGACATTGATCTAGATTATATAACGTATATGATAAATTAAGCAGATTACAATAATGAGATTAGAGTATCATGATGAGGAAGCACTAACTCCGAGAACACAAACTGCTTGTAACAAGGATTTACCTTGCTTTGGAAATATGAACTCGATGCAACCCAATGCGAGGCAAGAACTTATCTAGATTGCAAGTAAAAGGAAAAGGGTGGGGATGCACCGAGATTATATTGGTTGATTAAATTCTTCTTAATTATAAACCTTCGGGTCGTATTTATACTCGGTTACAACAAAGTCCTTGTAGGACACGACTTCTATCTTATCTACTATTTAAAGTACGACAATATCCTCCGACAGGGTCTCCGGCCATGATACACAAGGAAACTATACAAAATATCCTAAATTAAATATACAATTTCCGTTGTAGGACGTTATCCGTAGATGGCAATATCTTTGAAGCACTTGGAAACAGATCCCAATGGTTATCTTCACGCTTTCCTTCCGGGATTGGTCTTATATGTTCACCCTATCAGAATCGGCTGTATCAGCTGCCCTGTCTGATTCGGACTCAGCCGATTGGCTCCTTAGCCGATTCGGACTCAGCCGACGCGACCTCTATTTCCGAGAATCAGCGCTCCTTCAATTCCGCTTCAATCCTGGCTTCAAACTCGGGGATTTGCTTACCAAATTTGGTTGTTAACACATGCCCCTCAAGTCCACGATATTGATAATGTTACGGATTTTGTGCAACCCTATCCTCGGAGAAAACTTAAGGCGAGTCTGTTTCGGCCCTTATGAAAACTCTTTAAATAACGCCCCGTTTGCGCCGAACAACTCATGCCATAATTTTTGCACTCCAATCAAGCCCTAGCCAGAAAGTTCCTCAAGCTCTCCGGCGATTTCCTCGAAGCTCTCAACCCCGCTGCGGCGACCCCCTTCCTCTGGCGACAAGATTCAAACCAATGGCGGCCTCCGCTGCTCCCTTCGGTTCTTCATCCGCCGATTTTGCTGAGGTACGTCCCGTCAGCTAAATCCCTTCCTTTTCTGTTCATAGTTGTGAATCCGAATTCTAGGCTTCAAAAAATCTTGATTTTGTTCCTCTTTTCCAACTGTAGCATCTTGCTCATCAAGTAGTTGTCCCTAGTCTGCTTAGTAATGAGAGATACCTCCTAGGGCCCCTCGGCAACAAGGACCCCTCTGAAATCATTAATGCCAAGACAAATAGGATGCCCTATAGAGTTTCAAATCCCAGCTCAATGCCTTGGAGTGGAACCTCATCCTGGCCCTCAACCGATAAATCCTGGCCTGCCTGGTACAAAAGAATAGAAGCCAACAAGCATAGTCATTGGGAAGAGGTAGGAATAGCCCAATGCTTAGCACTTTTAGTAGCCGATCAATCTAAGGATGAACCATTGATATCGGTTGCATGCTATTTCTGGAACAATACGTTTAATGCTTTCCTCTTCCAACAAGGACCGATGACTCCCACACTAGCCGATGTCTTCATGATAACTGGCTTAGACATCCTATCATCGGCTAACCCCAATCGGCTGGACGACAAGGGCCAGTACTCTTTTAAGACCAAAGCCATTGGGGGCTGGAACGGCTACATCAACATGAACATGGGCACCGGATCCGTCAGCCCTAGAGAGCACACCGCCTTCCTGATGATGTGGCTGGAGAAGTTTGTCTTCTGCGGATCCAGCTGCAGTCCTACAGCCAACTGGCAAGTTATAGCCGAGGCCCTAGTATCAAAGACCCAGATCCCCTTGGGCAAATTCTTACTGGGTTATCTCTATCAAACTCTCAACCAGGCATCGGCTAAGATAGCAACTGATGTAGCTATAGGCACTAGAGGCCCTTGGTGGTTCCTGCAGCTCTGGCTGGTGCTGCTTACCCAGAAAATATCTGGAAGGCCCAATCTGGCTGATGCAAGATTCCCTCTGATGGAGCCGATTGAGGACGACTAAGGAGAAGAAGTGACCACATGGAGGTGCATGTCCTTCGGAGAGGCTGCTGCCGTCCACCCCAGATCAAAGTTGACAAATGAACTTCTGGCCGACTGGTTCATGCTCTTCTATGACGTCTTTGTAAAAAACAATCAGACCTGGTTCTTTTACGAAGACCGCTCCGAGTTTGAACTCCCAATCGAACTCAATTTTGATGAGCTAAACTCAGAAAAGTATCCAAAGTCCAGAGAAATCTTCACCACAGCCATCACTCCATGCATATTGCCGATCGGCATCCATCAGGATAGAAAATATTGTGAAGTCCTATGAGTTCTACTATCCTGTATCGGCTGGCAGACAACTTGGGCTTGGGTAATTGCCTATTGACTTCTACTATGCTGACAAGATCCAGACGAAAGGGGAGATAACTTCAAAGATAATGATGGATCGACTAATGAGCATAGAGAGCCCCCCTCTCGGTAGCATTGGAGTACTAGAACTGGCCCATAAGAGAAGCGCAGCCTATGACAAATGGTGGGTTGAATTCAAGAAACACATCTTCCATCAACATGCCACAATGTACCTCACCATTCTTCACCAGAATCAACCCCTGTTCTAAGTACTTCTTGTCTTCATGTATCCTTCTTCCTAAGTAATCGGCTTTCATCTTCTAACACTTAACCAATTTTTCTTGTAGACGACAGACTCAAACCCTCCTGCTGTGAGCAACTCAGGAGTTGAGATCGACTACTGCTCGGGGCTGATCCCAAATGGTGGAGGATATGCCCCATCCCTTATCAGCTTCGAGGCGCCGAAAGTTAAGACCTTGCTCCATGGCCAAACTCGTGAAGCTGTGGCAAGGAAGAAAAGACCGTCCTCGTCGGCTGCGGGTCTATCGGCTGCACCATCCAAGAAGCAGAAGAAGCCAAAGCCTGCCGCACCAGCCGACAGTGGGCCCCCACTTGACCCGAGTGTAGAAGAAGACATAGACAAAGAGGCCATGGACGAAGAAATCTCTCAATGCGTTGAAGAAGCGGCGACTGAGTCAGACAGCTCAAGTCATAATGTATCAACACCGCCAGCCGACGATCAACCCCAAAGGACTCCTTCACCCCCTAGGCGCGCTCCTCATGCACTAGTATGTACTTTGATTCCTAAAGCTTGATTCCAAATTATAATTACTTCATTCCTAACCAAACCCCTTCTTCTTGTAGTACAAAAGATTGGCCAATCGGCCTCCGCGTCCAGCTTCTCCAGTAATCTCTAACTTCATCTCTCCTTGTTCATTCTCTACCCAGCCAATTTGGACTAACACTTATCTTTTTGTAGCCTTCTCAATCTCCATCGGTTGTCCCCCATGCATCAAGCGAGAGGACTCCATTGGCTAGGGGTATCCATAACGTCGAAGAAGAAGATCAAGCGCCAATCCCTGCCGTTAGAGTAAGAAAACTTCTTCAAGAATAACATCGGTTGATTGTACTTGTTTGGGTCTTAACACCTTGACTTTTGCTTGCAGACTTTAGCCAATATACTCCCATTTGAGGTCAAAGAATTCATCGGCGAGGATGAAGATGTTAGAAGCCAAGCCCAAGCTCCGATAGCAGACGAGCTCAAGGAGAAACTTTCGAACATCATTCGTCGGCTGGACATTACCCTGGACCAGCTCAGCTTAAATAATTCTTGATGTTGTCCAAAGCCTTCTGTTGCTTTGCCCCTCAAGTAAACATTTGATCGGCTTTCAACCTTAACAAAGGTGTAAAATACTTCATCTTCTCAGATAGATTTGCAATGAAACGCCTAATGAAATTAACCTTGCCGATCAAAGACAGTAACTACTTCTTGTCCTGCGGAGGCTGACTACTTTTGATTGCGTTGATGCTCCTCTGTGTTACTTCAATCCCCCTCTCATGAACAAGAAAACCCAAGAATTGTCCAGCCGATACACCGAAAGCACACTTAGTGGGATTCATCTTCAAGCCATATTTTCTAGTTCTCTCCAAAACTTTCCTCAAATCGGCTATGTGATCTTCAACCTGTTTAGACTTGACGACGACATCATAAATGTAGATTTCAACCAAGAAGCCGCTTAAGTCATGAAAAATATAGTTCATGGCCCTCTGATAGGTAGCTCCAGCGTTCTTCAAACCGAAAGTCATAACGACCCATTCATACAAGCCGATTGCACTAGACACCTAAAAGCGGTCTTATGAATATCTTACTCGGCCATAAAAAATTGATTATATCCAGCATTGCCATCCATAAAACTTATGATTTTGTGTCCTGATGCTGTATCAATGAGAAAATCGGCTATTGGCATGGGGTACTCGTCCTTAGGGGTAGCCTTATTTAAGTCTCTGAAATCGATACACACCCTAAGTTTTCCATTTTTCTTGATTACTGGAACTATGTTGAAAACCCATTCAGCGTATCGGTATGGCCGAACAAAACCAGCATCGTATAGCCGAGTTATTTTGGCCTTGATCGCATCATACATATCGGCCTTAAGCTTCCTAGGAGGCTATTTGTATTGCCGATACCCTGGCTTAATAGAGAGCCGATGTTCAACAATCGATCGGCTAAGACCTGGCATCTCCAAAATACTCACAAGCAAAACAATCTTTATATTCATTTAATAAATCAATAAGCCTGGTTCTAAAATGAGAAGATAAATGTTTACTAATGTATGTCGACCTAGGCCTATCTCCTGGACCTATATCAACCTCTTCAAGCTCGTCGCCCGACATAAAACCTTGTCCGAGTTTGCCATCCAGATTGTCCACGGTGTCCTTGGTGTAGACGCTCGAGCCCTCCACGACGCCCTTAAAGTAATAATTGAGGCTCTTCATCTCCAATTGGCTGTACATCAGAATCGGACACCTTTAGAAAATTGGTCTGCCAAACTTTGCTAGACAAGCAATCAATGTCGTCGACTTCCCATAAGGTTAAGTCGGCGTTGGCTACGTTCACTGACCTGTCGACTGACACGATTTCGATCTTGTCACCTTGCCACTAGAATAATCTCTGATGCATTGTTGAAGGGATACAGCAGTTGGCGTGGATCCAATCCCTTCCTAGCAGCAGGCTATACATACCTTCCTGTCGATGACAAAGAATGTAGTGGGCACGATTTTGCTGCCGACGGTTAGCTCGACGTTGAGGACTCCTTTGGCCTCCCATGGGTTCCCGTCAAAATCCTTAAACACCATGTTCGTCTTTATTAGATCGTCGGCTCCTTTGCCCAGTTTCCTGAAAGTAGCATAGGGCATCAAATTGATTGTAGCCCCTCCATCGACTAGCATCTTGGACATCGGCTTCCCATCGACAAATCCTTTCATGAATAGTGGCTTAAGGTGCCGATGTTCAATCCCCTTGGGTTTTTCAAATATGGCTTGTTCCGGGGAGAGCACCAACTTGGCCAAAGTTTCCTCAACCGTATCTGCATCGGCCTGGGCAGCCTCAAACTCTACTGGCAACATGAAGACCATATTGACCGATGCAGCAGCTACTGCTTTTCCTTTGGCCGCCCTCTTCGCCTTGTCGACTGGGCTCTCATCGGCTGGGGTGGCATCTTTCTTTACGCGCCATTGCTTTTTGCCCCGTTGCAGCTGATGGTTGATTTCATTCTGAACTTCTTCCTCCTGCCCGTTGCTTTTCATCCTGTGAATTCTCCTCTTTTGGCTTTTTGTGAATATTCCAGAGGGGCACCATTGGGGGTTGGCAGGTTGTTTGTCCTCATCATCTTCCCTCGCTTCCTGGAAGAAGTCCTGGTGAATTGGGCCCAATCTTTGATGGACAGGGAGTTTTCTTTGGTTAAGCCGAACAGCCCTAGGAACAAATCGGCTTGAGCTCCCGGTCGGCTCCTCCATGTACTCGCTGCATGCTGGACAATTTTTCCAGAGTAGGCAGCCTCATCCCCTGCTCCCAGCAGAATCTGAAGAACTCACACCTCCAATGGGGATCTGTTAGCGACCGAATTTGGTAAGCAAATCCCCGAGTTTGAACCAAGGATTGAAGCGGAGTCGGAGGAGAAGCGTGATCTGCGGAAACAAAGGCCGCATCGGCTAAGTCCGAATCGGCTACGGAGCCAATCGGCTGAGTCCGAGTTGGACCAGGACAGTCGATAGCCGATCCCGATTGGAGGCGAAGGTGGAGCCAATCCCGGAAGAAAAGCTTGGAGATAACTATTGGATTCAGTTTCCAGAGGACGTTAAAGATATTGCCATTTATGGATAAGGTCCTATAACGGCAATTGTGTCTGTAAAATAGGATATTTTGTAAAGATTCCTTTTGTAACGCGGCATGGGACCCCGTCCCGGGATATTGTCGTGTTGTAAATAGTAGATAAGATAGAAACTATGATCTACACGGATGTTGTTGTAACCGGGTATAAATAAGACCCGAGGGCTTGTTGTAATCAATCGAACACACATCAATACAATTTCGGCGCATCACCAACCTTTCTGTTTTTGCTTTTTCTTGACGAGTTCTTACTTTGTTCTTGGGTTGCATCGGTTTCGATCTCCAGGAAAGGTAATTTCTTGTTACAAGCGGCTTGTGATATCGAGGCCAGTGCTTCCATCATTATAATACTCTGATTTTGATGTTGCAAACTGCTTAATTTACCATATGCGACATATAATCTAGATCAATGTCTAGATCTATCTCTCGATCGGCTAGCATATCCTTCAAGATAACAACCGAAAGAGCTAGATCAAGAGGTTGATTCAGATTATATGGCATATCTACCATCTCGAGAAATTCTCATTACTCTAAATAGATCTCATGCTTCTTTTGGTACTTAATGCTGCATCTAATCGACCTATTAAGTCGCCTTTAGAATTATACAGATCTATTCGGCTCAATGGTTATTATTAGAGATAGTGCCGGGGTTTCAGCCGGTCTTACCTGTTTTAATCATCTTTTATGTATTATTACTGTTAGATATATTAGAACTGCTTTTTATATTAAGATCTTAATCTACTTAAATGTGCTAGGTTCAGTTTCAATCTGTTAAATCACACTAACAGCCGATTGATCCTGGTTTGGCGCATTTAGTTCAGATCAATATTTTTTTATAAAATATATCAAAGTACTAACCGATTTATATTAGATCCGCGACATCGGCTAGGTTATAAATGTATATAATTATTATTCTAATGTGCTTTTGGATATAAGTGATTTATACTGTCTCGGTATGCTACCGATCTATCCCAATCACTTAATCTAAACGTGCTTTGGGATAGCAATTATATATTTATTGATATCTATAGCCGATCGAGTAGGATCTAATGTTAACCAAACGTCTGTCTTGTGTTTTCTTGTTGGTTGCAGGATCAAACCAACAGGCACGCTTGCTCAATCACCAAAGACGACCAATTTTGGACCTGCACTTGAGCTAAACAGATCTCTCAGGCCAGCGCGTGGGAAAAATTCTCATCAACAGGCTTTTGGCACGCTTGGTGGGACCCCAACTTCCAGATCCAGTACAATGGTGAACGTCATGGCCACGGAGCTGGACCAGGACAACACCATCCCTGTGACTATGGACAAACTATCGGCTAAACAACAGGCCGACTACCAGCAGATGGTGGAACGGTTGCAAGCACATTATTTGCGATCCTATACCGAGACCAGGTCTGGGTCAATCGTTCAGAAGTACAAGTTTGTGATCCCTGAGGACATCAACTCTGGAACCACCTCCAGCGAGGATAAGAAGGGGGAAAAAGAAGATTGAAGATGTCAAGCAGGAGCAGGATGACTCGGGGCTGCACACGCTTCAAGACCGGATCGATTCGGCTGTCCACCACGCACTTGTCAATCAGTCAGGGATACTGGTGAACACATTGAACAACATGATAAGCACCATGGTTGATTCAAAGATAGCCGAGCAGCTGCCAAGGGGGCCGACTTATTTCCCTGACAGCCAGTTCCCGCCTTACAGGACGCTGTCAACCCACGGATTGCCAGTTTCTCCACTCGGGCAGCCGACTCCTCCAGGAGGACCCCCGATCCAGTCGAATACGCAGTCATCGACTGCACGGTCACATCTCAAGGTTCTGGTTCGGCGGCAGCCTCAACACCAGGGCCACGACGTCCAAATAATGACTCAGGAGTAGGTGGATGACATGTTCAACACCAATCGACGACCCATCATACATAACGTGCCGATTGGCAACTACTCGCCGAATCCGCCTCATAACTCTGGCGGCAATCAGCCTCCCCCTGAGCAACCACCACCATTTGCTTCTCGGCCGCCTCCTGCCATGAACCAGTTTCAACATCAGTTCCCAGGAGGCAACTATGAGCGACACTACCGGCCTCAGACTCTGCCAATGTAGTATCGGCAAGGACCCATCCACCATGAGCAATACGAGCTGATACCACAAGCACAAGCTCAAGAAAACAAGGCTTGGGCCGATCTGATCGCAGACTTCATGCATGATCAGTTCGACCTCAAGCCGAAGGACTCCGGCAATATGTACCGGTACCCATACCCAGAATATTTCGAGAGGGTGCCCCTGCCAAACCGGTACAAGGTGTCGGATTTATCGAAGTTCTCTGGGCAGGATAACGTCTCAACCTACGAACATGTTAGCCAATTTTTGGCCCAGTGTGGAGAAGCATCGGTCACCGACGCGCTCAAGGTACGCTTGTTCCCACTATCTCTCTCGGGATCAGCCTTCACATGGTTCTCGTCCCTGCCCTACAACTCAGTTCAGAGCTAGGCTGATCTCGAGAAGCAGTTCCACAGTTATTTCTACTCTGGCACACACGAGATGAAGTTGTTGGACTTGACCAACGTTAGGCAGAAGCACGAAGAATCGGTTCAAGACTACATCCAACGATTCAGGGACATGAGGAACCGCTGTTATAGCCTGGTGCTGTCGGATTCGCAGCTAGCCGACTTGGCCTTCTATGGCCTTTTGGTCCCCATTCGGGAGAGGTTTTCGGCCCAAGACTTTAAGAGCTTGGCCCATTTGGCCCAAAAGGTGACGGCCCACGAACAACGCTTTCAAGAATCAAAGAAGGCCTTCAAGAAAGTTAGCCACGTCGCTTACGCAACGGACTCTGACTCAAGTGACAGCGACGCGGAGGTGGCAGCAGCGGAGTGGACCAAGAACAAGAAGGCCATAACTTGCCAGTGGCTTAAAAAATTGCCTAAGGAGGAAAAGTACGACTTCGACATAACTAAAGCCGATAGGATCTTCGATCTACTGCTAAGGGAGAAACAAATACAGCTTCTGGCCAACCACGTCATTCCATCGGCCGAGGAGCTCAAAAAGAAGAAATATTGCAAGTGGCACAACACCACGTCCCACAGCACCAACGACTGTAAAGTCTTCCGCTAGCAAATTCAGTCGGCTATCGAGGCAGGGAAGATCAAGTTTGAGGAGTCGGCTAAGCCAATGAAGGTCGACGGCAACCCCTTCCCTGTCAACGTAGTCCAAGACGGCCCAAGGCGAGCTGATCAGCAGTACAACATGGCGCATAGCTTAGCCAAAGTCCAACAAGCAACCGCGGCCCTCAGATCGCAAGGAGCCATCCAGCAAGCCGACTGCAACAAACGCCGCGCCAATCAACATGGTCTACACCAGTGGCCGATCGGCGGCCCAAGCACATGGACAGCCGACTCCAGTTTCAACTGAGGGTTCAAGAAGAGGAAGAGGCCTGACGCAACAAGCCGTATCAGAGGACGCCGGATCGGCTAGGAGTGGCCTATTTTCGCCGCCACGATGATTACGATCCACATTGGCGGTGCGAATTCTTTCGATTTTGCTTGGAATCGGGGATGAGGCGCCCACACGTGAAAATTGCCCTGCCTGCAGCGAGTATAGGGAGGACGAATACAGAGATCAACCAAAAGATAACTCTAGCCAATTCATTTCCAAGGCCGTCCAGCTTAATCATAGGAGACTGCCCATCCATCAATGATTGGGCCTAATTCACCAGGATTTCTTCCAAGAGGAGGATGAAGAGGAGGCTGAAGAAGAGCAATCGGCCAATCCCCAATGGTGCCCTTCGGACCTGTTCATCAAAACTCATAAAAGGAGAATTCAGAGGTTGAAAAGTGAAGGACAGAAAGAAGAGGTCCAGGAGATGATCCAGCATCAATAACAACAACGAAGCAGGAAACAATGGCACGTCAAGAAGCATACGGCCTAAGCCTATGAGAGCCCAGCTGATAAGGCCAGGAGGGCAGCAAAAGGAAAAGGAGTGGCTTCTGCATCGGTCAATATGTTGTTCATATTGCCGACCGAATTCAAGGTTGTCAAGGCCGATACAGGCACTGTGGAAGACACCTTGGCTAAGCTAGTACTGTCCCCAGAACAGACCATCTTTGAAAAACCCGAGGGGACCAAAAATCGGCACTTGAAGCCCCTATATATTAAAGGGTTTATGAATGGGAAGCCGATGTCGAAAATGCTAGTAGATGGAGGAGCTGCTGTCAACCTCATGCCCTACGCAACCTTCAGGAAGCTAGGCAAAGGAGCCGATGACTTGATAAAAACCAACATGGTGCTCAAGGACTTCGGAGGCAACCCATCGGAGGCCAAGGGAGTTTTAAATTTTGAGCTGACTATCGGTAGCAAAACCATGTCCACAACGTTTTTTGTCATCGACAGGAAGGGATCATACAGCCTACTGCTCGGAAGGGATTAGATCCACGCCAACTGCTACATCCCTTCTACAATGCATCAAAGCTTAATCCAATGGCAAGGCGATAAGATAGAGATCGTGCCAGCCGACAGGTTAGTCAACGTTGCTAATGCCAAGTTAACTTTATGGGAAGTTGACAACATTGATTGCCTGTCTGGAAAAGTTTGGCACACTGATTTTCTTAATGTGTCCGATTCTAACATGCAACCAGTTGGAGACGAAGAGCCTCAATTATTATTTTGAGGGTGTTGTGGAGGGCTCAAGCGTCTACACCAAGGACACCATGGACGACATCGACGGCAAACTAGGGCAAGGTTTTATGTCGGCCGATGAGTTGGAAGAGGTTGATATAGGTCTAGGGGATAGGCCTAGGCCGACATACATTAGCAAGAATTTATCTTCTCATTTTAGAACCAGGCTTATTGATTTATTGAAGGAATATAAAGACTGCTTTGCTTGGGAGTATTTTGAGATGCCTGGTCTTAGCCGATCTATTGTTGAACATCGACTCCCTATTAAGCCTGGATATCGGCAGTACAAACAGCCTCCTAGGAGGTTTAAAACCGATATGTATGATGCGATTAAGGCCGAAATCACTCGGCTATATGATGCTGGTTTCATTCTACCCTGCCGCTACGCAAAATGGGTTTTAAATATAGTTTTAGTGATAAAGAAAAATGGCAAACTTAGGATGTGTATCTACTTCAAAGATTTAAATAAGGCCACCCCTAAGGACAAGTACCCTATGTCTATAGCCGACTTGCTGGTAGATGCAGCCTCCGACCACAAAATCATAAGTTTTATGGACATCAATGTTGGTTATAATCAAATTTTTATGGCCGAGGAGGATATTCACAAAACAGCTTTCAGGTGTCCAATAGCAATCGGCTTATACGAATGGGTCGTCATGACTTTTGGCTTGAAGAATGCTGGAGCTATGTACCAGAGGGCCATGAATTACATTTTTCATGACCTAATCGGCTTCTTGGTGGAAATCTATATCGATGATGTTGTTGTCAAATCCAAGGAAGTGAAAGACCACATAGCCGATTTAAGGAAGGTGTTGGAGAGAACAAGAAAGTATGGCCTGAAGATGAATCCCGCAAAGTGCGCATTGGCGTATCGCCTGGCCAGTTCTTAGGGTTTCTTGTTCACGAGAGGAGGATTGAGGTGACACAAAGAAGTATCAATGCTATCAAGACTATCCAACCTCCGCAGGATAAGAAGCAATTGCAGTCTCTGATCGGCAAAATCAACTTCATCAGACACTTCATAGCCAATCTATCAGAAAAGATGGAGCCATTCACACCTCTACTACGACTGAAAGCCGATCAAGCGTTCACCTGGGGGACAGAGCAGCAGAAGGCTTTGGACAACATTAAGGATTATCTGGGCTCCCCTCCGGTATTAATTCCCCCACAAAAGGGAGTGTCATTCAAATTATATCTGTCAGCCGACGAGAAGTCTATCAGCTCAGTTCTGATTCAGGAGATCGAGGGAAAGGAGAAGGCAATTTTCTACCTTAGCAGAAGACTCCTGGATGCAGAAACAAGGTACTCTCCTTTGGAGAAGTTGTGTTTGTGCCTGTATTTTTCATGTACAAATTAAGGCATTATCTGTTATCCAACGAGTGCACCGTAGTTTGCAAAGCCGACATAGTAAAATATATGTTATCGGCTCCAGTTCTAAAGGGGCGAGTTGGAAAATGGATATTTGCTTTAAGAGAGTTCGATTTGAGGTATCAGACACCCAAGGCAGTAAAAGGACAAGCCATAGCCGATTTTATCGTAGAACACAGAGATGACTCAATCGACACAGTTGATATCATGCCTTGGACTTTAACTTTCGATGGCTCGGTTTACACGAATGGATGCGGCATCGGCTTGGTGATAATCTCTCCCAAGAGGGCAAGCTTCGAGTTTGCTTTCTCTATTACCCTTCATGCCACAAACAATCAAGCCGAATATGAGGCCGTTCTCAAAGGTTCACAGCTGCTGAAAGAGGTTGAAGCCGATGCCATCGAAATAATGGGTGATTACCTGTTGGTCATCAGCCAGTTGTCAGGGGAATATGAATGCAAAAATGACACGCTGATGATCTACCATCAAAAATGTCAGAAATTGATGGATAATTTTCGGATAGTGACCTTAAAACATATCCCTAGAGAGCAAAATTCAGAAGCAAATGACCTGGCTCAGGGAGCATCGGGTTACAAGCCGATGACAAAGGAAGTTGAAGTGGAAATCGCAACCATCTCAGCTGGCGACTGGAGGCATGACGTCTACAACTATCTACAGAACCCTTCCCAGTCGGCTTCAAGGAAATTGTGCTACAGGGCCCTGCGATATATCTTGCTCGATGATGACTTATAATATCGGACGATTGATGGCGTGTTGCTCAAGTGCCTAAGTACTGATCAAGCTAAAGTTTCCATAGGAGAGGTGCATGAAGGAATTTGTGGCACTCATCAATCGGCTCACAAGATAAAGTGGTTACTTCGAAGAGCTGGATATTTCTGGCCGACTATGCTGAAAGATTGCTTCAAGTATTATAAGGGCTGTCAAGATTGTCAGAAATTTAGAGCCATCCAGAGAGCACCAGCATTAGCTATGAACCCCATCATCAAGTCTTGGCCGTTCAGAGGTTGGAAAATCGACACGATTAGCCAGATCAATCCAACCTCGAGCAAGGGACACAAGTTTATATTGGCAGAAACTGATTATTTTACCAAGTGGGTGGAAGCAATTCCCTTGAAGAAGGTTGACTCCGGGGATGCAATCAAATTCGTTAAAGAACATATCATATACAGATTCGACGTCCCTCAGACTATCACTACGGATCAGGGATCTATCTTTGTCTCTGATGAGTTTGTTCAGTTTGCCGATAGCATGGGGATTAAGTTGTTGAATTCTTCACCATATTATGCTTAGGCTAATGGACAGGCTAAAGCTTCAAATAAAACTTTAATCAAGTTGATAAAGAGAAAGATCGCTGAGTACCCAAAGCAATGACATAGCCGATTAGCTGAATCACTGTGCGCTTATCGGATGGCCTGCCACGGATCAATCCAGGTGCCTCCATACAAGTTGGTCTACGGACATGAAGCAGCTTTGCCATGGGAAAATATCATCGACTAAAGGAGGATTCAGTTGCAGGACGAGTTGACAGCCGATGATTACTATAATCTGATGGTGGATGAGTCCGAAGACCTAGTTTTGTCAAGGATGCATGCCTTGGAAAAGGTGACTAGAGATAAAGAACCCGTAGCTCATCATTATAACAAAAAAGTTATACCTAAGTCGTTTGAAGAAGGCGAACTCGTTTGGAAGCTAATCTTGCCAATCGGATCAGGAGATAGCAAATTCGGCAAGTGGTCACCTAACTGGGAAGGGCCTTTCAAGATCCACAAATGCGTCTCTCAGGGAGCCTACATGCTGGAAGGATTGGACGGAGAAGTCTTTGGAAGGGCTCTTAACGGAAAATATTTGAAGAAATACTACCCAAGTGTTTGGATCAATTCATGATTCGGCCAAGTCCGTGCCGATCCATGCTAGTCGATGTGTTGTGAAATCATATACATCGCCTTTAGAATATTTTACCTCCACGTTTTTCCCCTTTGATTTCTCAAATCGGCTGCGATTAGCCGACAAGTGTTGGATGGTTTTGATTTATAATTTTATCAATGCTGGAGGCAACATTGAGAAAATTAGGGGGCATATCTCATACAAAATCAGAAATCAGAACTAAAGGACTTCAAAATTTTCGGGGCTTAGAAAACTTTTAAGGCATTCAAGATATGGAGATTGAGTGAATTGGCAACAAACGTGTGATCAATGTTTAAAGTACAATGGGCCGATTACAAGAGTTATGTATACAAGTTGACATTAAAAGCTCTGAAGACTAAAGTCCTATTACACGCCGAGGAATTTCTGGATAGCCGACATTGCTTTGTCCTTGATGGTATTGACTTGATTGATAGTTGCAAGATCCTCTTCCTCGATGTCCAGGATCACCTTTGCCGATTTATTTAAATCTCCCAAGTACTTGAGGGTGGAAGTCACCTTAACTCTTTGTTCTTCCGTAGCCTTGGGGAGATCGGCTAGCACCTGCTTTTCTTCAGTGATTTTGGCCCTGCATTGTGCCCACTTCGCCAGCAAATCGACTTCTTCTGCTTCAAGTTGGCCGATTTTTGTTGGTGTAGCGGATGGGCTATCACGCCCGAAAATTCATCCCAAATTTCCTGACTATTTTTTGTATTAAATCCCTGTCCAGGAATCAACCAGGGTACATAAAATGACAAATTAATACACAGATCCAAACGTAGAAACAAAGCATAAAAATAAAAATACTTACTAAAGAGTCTCTTAGTCCTCACACCGAAAGAAAGCAGCAGCAGCGAAAAAAGGCGATCCTACCGGGGCTTCAGCTCCACTCTACAGGCAAACTCAACTGGGGTCTGAGCCTTGGTCTTCTAACTTCACCTTCAACTTAGAAGTGCTGCACTTCTGGAAAAAGGCGGAAATAGGAAGACTGAGTACAATCACCGTACTCAGCAAGCCACACCGAGAAATGCAGACATGCAAGGGGAGACAAGAGTGGCTTGGGGCTATTTGCATAAATTCGGTTTACAAACATTTAATGATTTAAAATTAGTAAAACGGTTGATTAATTAAGGCAATACTAATCTTTCACGAACAACGTTATCCCCACGTTGAACAGGCTCAACCATTCCACCTAAACTAAACTAGTTCCATTAAATCAAATTATTCAGTAGTGGGACTAATTATAATGAATGTGGTCGATCGCCCATAACCGCGGGCACGGCTATTCGAATAGTTTTACTCTGATCAGAGGTGCACAACTTTGCCCACAAAACACGATTCCACACATGTTACCATGCCCCGAAGTACCACCATGATACTACAAAGGGGAAAATCATGACAAGACCTTTCACATAACTCTCCCTAACCAAGCGATACCACACCAAGGTTTCGCCCCCACTCCTCTAAGGGTAATGGGCAGCCCCCCGCGTGCCACAGTGAATCTAGAAGCCGATCAACCCGTAAAACCGGGATCGACCCAACTCCATCACACCCACCCTCACTAGGGTACGTCGGCTAGAGGAAAGCTATACTACGAGTCAAGCAGTTACTCATTCTTTCTTATGGTAAGCGCTGTAATTCTTCCAGAGTTTCCCATGAACCGGTCCTTAATTGTCATGGGTGCGACAATCCAAAACCATACACCCACAGCCCACCATTATGTCATATTTTAGTAATTATGACCAATGAGACAGGCCAGGTGTTTCAAGTTTGCACCTCATCAGAGACTAGAACAAATAGTGTAATTATCCCATTTAGTGAGCTAGTGGTAATTAAGCATGACTAAGCATATAATTCTAGCTAAAATCAACATCAGTGACTAAAGCTAGTCAAATTATCGTCCAAGGTTAACAAAGGACGGATAACAAGTAAATAGGGCTCAAACAAGCAGATAGGTATTCCATCATTTCATGTAATTAGCAAAACAATGCAATTTTATTGCAAACGTAAAACATTTATAAAAATAGGATCAATATGCTTCAAGGGAAGTGTGACTTGCCTTGCGTCTTCAAACAAACTTCTGGACTCTTTTCCTCGCGAGCGCGAACTCCAGAAACAGCAAAATCTACATGCTGGCACGTAAAACAAAGAAAAAACCCTAATAAAAACCAAATAATAGTACATAAAAGTAAACAAACATGTAGAGCTTAATTTTAGATAAATTTGCAATTTGAATGGACCAATTTGGAGTTCGTATGAATTAGATATGAATTTTAGAAGTTTTGGACCATTTAAATGAATTCTAGAAATTAAAATGATTTATTGCGTAATATTTAATATTTTTACAAAGGAAAAGGCTCGGGGTGACGTCAACAAAACGAGGGCTGACGTCAGCAAGGACGGGCGCGGGATGCCGCCCAAGCTGAATGCTGACGTCAGCAGGCAGGGCTGATGTCAGCGCTGACGCAAACAAGGGCTGACGTCAGCGGACCCAAGGGCTGACGTCAACATCTAGGGCTGACGTCAGCCGCGGCGACGACGGCGCACGGGGTTCACGGTGGACCGGGTCCACGGGGACCGGTCCATCGGTCCACCACGTGGACAGTCCGGATCGCCCCGAAGGGGATCGGACGGCCACGGGGACCGACGGCCCCGATCTACCGAGGGCAGATCGGACGGCAAGGGTGGCCTGCGAGCAGCGGCGACCGGCGGCGGTCGGTCGGGCAATGCGCGACGGCGCGCGCGCCGATGGTTACCGACGGCGGCCATCGGCGCGATGGCGAGCGACGGAGGAGAGGGAAAGGAGGGAGGGCCTTACCGAGCACGCAAAGGCGGGGAGGGGCGGCGCGACGAGCGGCGACGAGCGAAGGCGGCTGCCGGTGTTCGGGCGCTCGATGATAGGGCGCTGCGACGGCGGCCCGAAGGCGGGGAGTGGATGCCGAGGGACGGTGAGGCGCGGCGAAGCCGGAGAGCAAACCGACGATGCTCGGGAAGCGGCACGACGGCGGAAAACGATGGCCGGAGGCGAGCGGGGTAGTGGCGGCTCGGAAAACACGGCGGGGAGGGGGGAGGCGGCGGCCGAGGTTCGGTGTGGCGCGGGGAGTGCGGCGGTGGCCTCGGTGTGCGACGGCGACGCTTGGAGCGGCGGCGGCGTGTGACCGGAGTTTGGCGACGAGCGGCGGAGCGAGGAGAAGCATGGGCGGCGCTAGGGTTCACGGGAGCTCGGGTGGCGGAGGGAAAACGGAGAGGAGAGCTCAGGCAGGGTTTTTATAGCCTCGGGGCGCGAGGATCCGGCCAGGATGCTGCGGGAAAAGCGACGGAGTGGTTACGCCGACAGCCGGGAAAATCGGATCGGCCGTTCGGCCAATTTGTGCACGCGGGCGATGGGCGGGAGTGCGTGCGAAGTGCTGGGAAAAGCGAGCGGCGGTTGCGCGGCTTGGGGCGGCACGGGAGCGTCCGGGAAACGACGGCGCAGGCGCGAGATCGACGGTGGCGGCGGAGGATGCGGGCGGGAGGAAGGGGACGACCCGAGCAGTGAGGCCCACTTGTCGGCGGCTCGGGAAGAGAGGAGAGGCGACGAGTGGGGCCCACCGGTCGCCGGCTCGGAGACGGGGAGGCAAAGCGACTTCGGCGTGCGCGTGGAAGGAGACATGCCGCGAGCCGGGCGGCCGAGGAGAGAGAGGGCGCGCGGCGTTAGTCGGGTGGGCCAAAAGAGGCAAAGGCGGACTTTTGGGCCGTTTCCGACCGCATCAATAGGAAGGATTTTTAATTGGTTTTCTTTTAAATTAATCCATAAATGATCTTTGATTTTCTATAAATACTTTCATTGCTCAAATAATTCCAAAAAAATTTCTAAAAATAGATGAACACCCAAAGTATTTAATAAAAATATCTCCAGCTCATTTAAAGATTAATTTGTTTATTTAAATAATTATTGAAGTGTTCTTTGTATTATTAAATTATTTTTGGAGCTCCAAAATTTCACGAAAAATTTCGAGAGCATTTTAGGGAATGGAGAATATTTCAAAAATATTTTGAGTCATCATTTTTAGAGGAAAAATTTGATTTTCTTAATAGTTTCACTTGATTTACTTTGCTTTTCATTTTATTTAATTTCTAGAAAATGATTTATTAAATGATTTTTAATCCTGGACGAAAATCGGGTGTGACATGGGTGGCGTCAACTCGTCCAACTTAGCCTTTTCGGTCACCAAGTTCTTCATGGTGGCATCAATTGTGGTCGCCAAGTCGGCTTGGGCTTGTTTGTTAGCCATCATTTGCATGGTCTGCTCCAACTTAAAGCGGTGAAGATCGATGTACGCAGCTTGGGAGAGTGTCTCAGCCAGGTCTTTAGGAAGCTGATCTTGAATATCATTGAAATGCGCTCGGATCGGCCCGCATTCCATGACCAATTGGTCTACATTAATGTCCAGCCGACGGTTGATTTCCAAGAGTTTTTCTCTAAGGTCGTTGGCTATAGCGGCCTGATCCTGGCTGGTGGCTTCTTCTTCTTCGCTGATGAACTCCTTGATATCAAATGGGACTAGATCGGCTAGAGTCTGCAAACAAGTTCAGAGTTGTCAGAATGGAGCATGACAGCCAATTAAGGCTCTTAAGAGAGGGGTAAAGCTTACTCAAACAGCAGGAGCTGGCGCAGGCACTTCTTCGGCATGGTTGCTGCCCGTAGCTGATGGAATTCTCTCACTGAACGCATGGGGGGCAGCCGATGGAGACCGAAGAGGCTACAAAAAGGGACAAGTGTCAGTACAAGTCGGCTAAAGAAAAATAAGTGAAAAGAAAAGATGAGAATAGAAACTACTGGTGAAGCTGGGCGAGGAGGCCGATTGGCTAATCTTTTATACTGCAAAGGGAATTTGGTCAGGAGTTGGATGATTATGGTTTAAAGATCAAATTCAGAGGGCAAAGTACATACCGATCGCTTTGGAGGAGAGGAGATTGGTGGGGCTGGATCATCGGCTGGTGAGCTGATGGAATTATGGCTTGAGCTGCTCGATTCGGCTGCTTCTTTAACAGCTTTCGAGATTTCTTCATCCATGACTTCCTTGTTGGGAGCTTCGTCGATACTAGGATCGAGGGAAGGCAAGCTGTCGGCTGGTGCAGTTGGTTTTGGCTTCTTTTGCTTCTTTACAGGAGCAACCGATGGCCCCTCAGCTTATGGGGCCGCTCTCTTTTTCCTCGTCACTGCTTGACAAGTTTGGTCGTGCATCAATGTATTCAGTTTCGGCGCGTCCCAGCCGATGGCCGATGGAGCATATCCACATCCGTTCGGAAGAACGCCCAAGCGGTACTCAATGGCAATGCAAGAGTTACTCACTGTGGGGGGATCTGATTCTGTCGTCTGCAAAGGAAAAATGTTTAAAGTGTTAGCAAGAGACGATGGCCAATTGATCAAAGGGAAAGAAGGATGGTGAGGTACATGGAGGCGCTTTGATGGAAGATGTGTTGCTTGATCTCTACCCACCACTTGTCATAGGCCACGCTCCTTTTGTGGGCCAGCTCTAAGATCCCGATGCTGCCGAGGGGTGGGCGCTCTATCAGTTTGTTCATCATCAGCCTCGAGTCGATCACCCCTCGGGTCTCAATCTTGTCGGCATAATAGCAGCCGATCGGTAGCTGCCCAAGTCTGAATGTCTGCCAGCCGATGCAGGGTAGTAAAATTCATAAGTTTTTACCACGTTGCGGCCTTGGTGTACCCCAGTTGGCAAGATGCACGAAGTGAGCGCCATGGTGAAAATTTCTCTACACTTGGGATATTTGTCTGAGTCGATCTCATCCAGGTTTAGATCAATCGGCAACTCGAATTCCATTCGGTCTTCATAAAAGAACCAGGTCCGATTGCTTTTGGCTAGGCCGTCATAAAGGGAGATGAACCACTCGGCCAGCAGCTCCTTGATTGCTTCGATCCGATATGAGTGGTTGCAGCCTTCTCAAAGGATAGACACCTTCCAGTGGTCACTTCATTCCCCTCGTCGTCTTTAGTCGGCTCTAAGAGGGGGAAGCGTGCGTCGGCTAGTCTCGGCCGGCCAGAGACCTTTTGGGTTAATAGCACAAGCCAGAGTTGAAGGAGCCACCAAGGGCCTCCTGTGTCGATTGTTGTGTCAGCTGCTATTTTGGCCACTGCTTGGCTTAATGTCTGATAAAGGTAGCTCAGGAGGAATTTTCCCAAAGGAAGTTTTGTCTTTTTTACCAGGGCCTCGGCTACCACTTGCCAATTCACTGTGGGGCCACAACTAGAGCCGCAGAACACAAACTTTTCCAGCCACATCATGAGGAATGTGGCATGCTCCCTAGCATTAACAGGCTCAGTCCCTATGTTCATGGCCACATATCCGTTCTAGCCCCCAAATGACTTGGTCTTACAGGAAAATTGGCCCTTGTTGTCCAGTCGATTGGGATTGGCCGATAACATGATGTCAAGTCCTGTTAGCATGAAGACATCGGCTAAGGTTGGGGTCATTGGGCCTTGCTGGAAAAGGAAGACATTCAGAGTGTTGTTCCAAAAGTATGTGGCAGCCGACACTAACGGTTCGTCCTTGGGCATGTTGGCTACTGAAAGAGATAGGCATTGTGCTATTCCAATTTCTTCCCAGTGACTTTGTTGGCTGGCTTGTATCCTTTTATACCATGATGGCCAGGACTTGTCAGTTGAGGGTCAGGATTTGAAGGTGTCGTTCCAATGGCCTAAGTTTGGGTTCCTCATCCTATAGGGCACTCTATTGGTTTCAGCTATTATAAACTCAGTGGAGTCTTTGTTGCCGATAAGCCCTAAGAAGTATCTCTGGTCGTTGACCAAACTGGGAATCATTATTTGGTGCGTGAGATGCTACAATCAAGAAAAAGGGAAGATTTAAGATTCAGGAAACCTAGAATTCATATTTGCGGCTAAGAGCGGAAAAAGAAAGGGTTTGGTCGATTGGGCATACCTCGGGGAACTCGGAGGGAGCAGAGTCTGATGGAGCAGCGGGGGTCGCCATTGTCATGAGTGAGAATCACCGGAGAAAGGGGATCGCCGCGGCAGAGTCGAGGAAGCCGAGAGAATCGCCGGCGAGCTCGAGGGTGTTTGATGGTTTGTGGATTGTGTTGATGGCGTGGGTCTGTTCAGCGCGGAAGTGTGTTATTTAAAGAGTTTTTGTAACGGCCGAAACAGATTTGACCTAGGGTTGCGCTAGGGATAAGATTGCACAAAATCCGCAACATTATCAATATCGCGGACTTGGGGGGATGTGTTAATGACCGAATTTAGTAAGCAAATCCCCGAGTTTGAAGCAAGGATTCAAGTAGAGTCGGAGGAGAAGTGTGATCTGCGAAAACAAAGGCCGTATCGGCTAGGTCCGAATTGGCTATGGAGCCAATCGGCTAAGTCCGAGTCGGACCAGGACAGCCGATAGCAGATCCCAATTGGGGGCGAAGGTGGAGACAATCCCGGAAGGAAAGCTTGGAGATAACTATTGGATTTGGTTTCCAGAGGACGTTAAAGATATTGCCATCTATGGATAAGGTCCTATAACGGTAATTGTGTCTGTAAAATAGGATATTTTGTAAATATTCCTTTTGTAACGCGGCATGGGACCTCATCCCATGATATTGTCGTGCTGTAAATAGTAGATAAGATAGAAACCATGATCTACACGGATGTTGTTGTAACCAGGTATAAATAAGACCCGAGGGCTTGTTTTAATCAATCGAACACACATCAATACAACTTCGGTGCATCGTCAACCTTTCTGTTTTTACTTTTTCTCGACGAGTTCTTACTTTGTTCTTGGGCTGCATTGGTTTTGATCTCTAGGAAAGGTAATTTCTTGTTACAAGCGGCTTGTGGTATCGAGGCCAGTGCTTCCATCATCATGATACTCTGATTTTGATGTTGCAAACTTCTTAATTTACCATATGCGACATATAATCTAGATCAATGTCTAGATCTATCTCTCGATCGACTAGCATATCCTTCAAGATAACAGCCGAAAAAGCTAGATCTAGAGGTTGATTCAGATTATATGGCGTATCTACCATCTCGAGGAATTCTCATTAGTCTAAATAGATCTCATGCTTCTTTTGGTACTTAATGTTGCATCTAATCGACCTATTAAGTCGCCTTTAGAATTATACAGATCTATTCGGCTCAATGGTTATTATTAGATACAATGCTGGGGTTTCAGCCGGTCTTACCTGTTTTAATCAACTTTTATGTATTATTACTGTTAGATGTATTAGAACTACCTTTTATATTAAGATCTTAATCAACTTAAATGTGCTAGGTTCGGTTTCAATCTGTTAAATCACACTAATAGTCGATTGATCTTGGTTTAGCGCATTTAGTTCAGATCAATATCTTTTTATAAAATATATCGGAGTACTAGCCGATTTACATTAGATTTGCGAAATCGGCTAGGTTATAAATGTATACAATTATTATCCTAATGTGCTTTTGGATATAAGAGATTTATACTGTCTCGGTATGCTACTGATATATCCCAATCACTTAATTTAAACGTGCTTTGGGATAGCAATTATATATTTATTGATATCTATAGCCGATCGAGCAGGATCTAATCTTAACCAAACGTTTGTCTTGTGTTTTCTTGTTGGTTGCAGGATCAAACCAACTGGCACGCTTGCTCAATCACCAAAGGCGACCAATTTTGGACATGCACTGGAGCTAAGCAGATCTCCCAGTCCAGCGCATGGGAAAAATTCTCATCAGCAGGATCGCAGCCGTTGTGACGACGGAAGTAGGCTACTCCTAGCCGATCGGGCGTCCTTTGATAAACTTTGTTGCTTCGGCCCTCCTCTTCTTCCTCGAACTCCTTCATAAATATGAATTGGCGGTCTGTTCTCCTGGGCCGACGATCGGCTGGGTCACCACTAGCGTACACCATGTTAACGGGAAAAGGATTCCCATCAACCTTCATCGGCTTCTTGGAGTCTTCAAATTTGATTTTACCTGCTTCAATAGCCAATTGTATCTGCTGATGAAACACCTTGCAGTCGTTGGTGGTGTGGGAGCCGGTGTTGTGCCATTTGAAGTATTTTTCTTCTTCAACTCTTCGGTCGATGGGATGACATGATAGGCCGAAAGTTGGATATATTTCTCCCGAAGTAGCAGATCATAGATTTTGTCAGCCTTCGTTAGTGACGACCAAATGGGTCGTGCTGAGATGGGCCGGCCCGGGCACGCGCGACACTCTAGCGACACGACACCACCCAAGAGGCAAACGGGTCGTGCCGGCACGGCACGAGCTGTCATGTCGTGCTTGGGCTGCCGGCGGGACCCGTCTACGTAGCGTGCACGACACGGTGCGGCCCGCCCGCAAGACGGCATGGCCCGCGGCGCGCTGGGGCGACGCGGGCCGACGCGTGGCGCAAAAGCGCCGAGGGCGTGCAACGGCTCCTCCGTCGTCCAATACGAGTGCGCATATGTCCCCCAACGGCTATATAGCTGTTTAAATTTGAAATTAGCCGTTGGAGACAAAAAAATTCATAAAAAACTCAAAAAAATTGCAAAAGATCTGAAATTTTGCCCTATAAATAGGGCATGAACCCTAGCCATTTCTCCTCACTCCTCACTTCTCATTTTGTGCTCTCAAGTGCTCTAAAGTGATCTCTTTGCTCTCAAGTATCCATTTTTTTTATTTTGACAAAATTTGCTCAAATTTTGTCAAAAATCAAAATTAGTTTCGTAGTTCAATAGTTTGATCACAGAAGTTTGAAGAGCTCGCAGTTGGAAAGATGTAAGTAATATTCAAATTTGTGTATTATTTGTATTATGTTTGTGAATTCAATAAATATTCTACAATTTGTTTATATCAGTTTAAATTTTCAGAATGGATCCAAACTATCCATACGAGTCGCCGTCGTTCAGTTTGGGTGATTTCGACCCCAACTACATGTCGGGGTTTGATGATGCCTCCGGATCGGCTCCAACTCCACCATCTGTGGAGGAGGTACCGGTTCAGACGGCGGCGGTGGCTTCGGAAGGATTATCTTTCGGATCCGTGAGCGGAAGTGTTTCGACACGCACCGGCCCGAAAAGATCGAGAACCTCCGGTGTGTGGCAACACTTTGACGAGATAAAGGAAACAGCCCCGGACGGAAGGGAGGTATCGAAAGCTCGTTGTAGAATATGTAGGCAAATGTTATCTGCTCGTGGTTCTGTTGGTACAGGTCATCTCAAGCGTCATGCGGAGTCGTGTGCCAAGAAGCAAGGAATACAACTTCGGCAGCAGCAACTTATGCTAAACCCGGACGGTACGGTACGTAGTTGGGAGTACGATCCCATGGTTGCTCGGGAATCTCTTGTCCGATTAATTGCCAAGCAAGATTTACCCCTGAACATTGGAGAGACTCTTGATTTTGAACAATACATTCAGCAATCTCATAACCCTAGGTTTAAATCTGTGAGTAGGCAAACAACAACTAGAGATTTAGAGAATGTTTTTCAGAAGGATTCAACTGCACTTAAGGAATTGTTTAGTACAGGTACTTTCTCTATTAGTGTTACTTCAGATATATGGAGTAGTAGAGCTAGGCAGGATTATCTTAGCGTTGTTGTTCATTTTTATTGATGATGATTGGCAATTACAAAAGAGAGTTTTAGGGCTTAGGTTAATAGATGTCTCACATACAGGAGAAAACATAGCTGAAAGAATTAGAGAAGTAATTAATGAATTTAATCTTGCTAATAAGATATTTGCTGTCACCCTAGATAATGCATCTGCTAATTCTAGGGCTATGGAAATATTGCAACTTTTATTTTGTGTTTATGCTCAATCTTTTCTACTCCATCAGCGTTGTGCATGTCATATAATTAATTTGATTGTTAAGACTGGCATGAAGAGGGTTCATCATCACATTGATGTTGTTCGTCAAGCAATCACGTGGTTAACTGCTTCGAACCTGCGGATTGGTACGTGGAAGAGGTTTTGTCATGCGGCCGGTAAGAGAGCTCGTAAGTTTGCCACCGATGCTGAGCATCAGTGGAATTCAACGTATTTAATGTTAAAAGTTGTTTTACCTTATAGTGAATTACTTACGGATTTTGTTCAATCACGTGGTGGCCCAAGAAACAGTGACGGGTCGCCAGTACTGAATGAGCATGTTTGGGCAATTGTCCAAAAATATAACCAATTTTTAGAAACTTTTTATGATTGTACTCTTACTCTGTCACAAGTTTATTATCCAACTTCTAATATAATTTTGCACAACATTCTTAAAATTGCTTCTTTATTTAAAGAATACGAATATGATGATGTTCTAAGTGAACCTGTCTTTCACATGAAACAAAAATATTTTAAATATTAGAAAAATATACCTATGTTGTATGTTTTTGCTTTTGTTTTAGATCCTAGGTGTAAATTAAGGGGATTGTATGCTATTTTATCACTTCTTGGTGATATTGTAGGTGTAGATTATAGTTCTTTTTATACTGAGGTTAGGGGTAAATTATTTGAAGTTTTTGGAAGATATGAACTACAGTTTCAAGGAGTTCGACAGCAGAGACCCCTCCTATCCCCACTACAGGTAAGAAGAAGATACAGTGGGGTAGGATTTGGGGTGGATCGTCTTCAATCCAAGGTGGTGGCAGTTCGTCGGCTACAATTGGAGACGCATCTTCGCATGGTGTGGCCGAAGAGTTATCCGGTTATTTGGACAGCGACGCCATCCACCACGAAGCACAAGACTTCAACGTCCTCGGGTGGTGGAATGACCACAAGTTAGCATATCTCGTGCTTTCAAAACTAGCACGAGATGTGTTGACGGTGCCCGTATCGACGGTATCCTCCGAATCGGCCTTCAGTCTATGCGGCCGTATCATCGAAGACCGGAGGACGAATCTGAGCAGCGACCACATCAAAATGCTACTAAGCGTTAAAGACTTGGAGCTTGCTCGACAACATGCCCAATACATTGCGGACAACCAAGAATTAACCGCCCAGTTCGAGCAACTCTACCTGGATCCAGACCAATCCCAGTAGAATTTTGTTAGAAGTAGTTCTGACCTTTGAGCTGTACTCTTTTCTTAGTCATGGTTTTCTCAGTTTTCCCTATGAGTTTTTACATGACAAAGTTTTTAACGAGGCAGCATGTATCATTGTATCCTATAATGATATAAACATCAATAAAGGTCATTACTATTTTTAACAAATTCTTTTGCAATATTTTCGTAAATGTGGATTTATCTCTAACATTAGTAAGTCATTACTTCTTTTTTTGAAAACTTTAATTTTTAATTTTTATTTTTTAAAACTTATCTGCTGTTTTTAAAAAAATTGCACCGTACAAAAAGGCCGTGGGCTCGGCTGGCCCGTGGACCACAGGCGTGTCGTGCCGGCATGGGCACGGCCGGCGCCCCACGTGTCGTGCTTGGGCCGGGGCTAGGCACGTGGGCCGGCACGACACGGCCGTTTCATGAAACGGCCAAACGGGTTGTGCCAAAACGGGCCCATGTCGTGCCGGGCCGGGCCGCCCGTTTGGCCATCTCTGGCCTTCGTCATGTCAAAGTCGTATTTCTCCTCTTTAGCCAAATTTTTGACCCATTGACAAGTGATAGTCTTTTTGCTCCTGGCCCACTCGACTGCTACTACCTCGGATTCGTTGTCGCTTGAGTCGGACTCAGGCGTAGACGACGTGGCTCACCTTCTTGAAAGCTTTATTGGCCTCTTGGAATCGCTGCTCGTGCGCCGTGATTTTCTGAGCCAAGTGGGCTAGGCTCTCAAAGTCCTGAGCCAAAACTTTTCTCTTATGGGTGCTAGCAGACCCTAGAAGGCTAAATCGGCCAACTGTGAATCGGACAACACTAGGTTGTAGCACCGGTTCCTCATATCTCTGAATCTCTGGATGTAGTCCTGAACCGACTCGTCGTGCTTCTACCTAATGCTCGTCAGATCCGACAGCTTCATCTCGTGGGTGCCGGAGTAGAAATAACGATGAAACTGCTTCTCGAGATCGGCCCAACTTTGTACTGAATTATATGAGAGAGAAGAGAACCACGTAAAGGCCGATCCTGATAGTGAGAGTGGAAATAACCTGAACCTGAGCGCGTCTGTAGCCGATGCCTCTCCACCACTGGGCCAAAAATCGGCTGACGTGTTCATATGTTGAAACGTTGTCTTGCCGAGAAAATTTGGAAAAATATGGCACCTTGTACCGATTTGGCAAAGGGACCCTTTCGATGTAGTCAGGATAGGGGTACCGGTATATGTTGCCAAAATCCTTTGGTTTGAGGCCGAACTGATCTCGCATCACGTCGGCTATTAGATCGGCCCAAGGCTTGTTCTGCTGTTGCGCCTCTTGAGCCTGCTGGATCTGTATCGGCTCCTACTGATCATACTGAAGTGGGCCTTGCCGATACTGCATCTGAGGCGAGTGAGGCTGATAATACTGGTCGAAATTGCCTCCTGGATATTGGTGTGGGAACTGAGGCACTACAGGAGGCGGCTGAGGCATCAATGGAGGCTGTTGCTCAAGGGTAAGCCGAGCACCACCCGGGTTTTGAGGAGAACCAGTTGTATAGTTGCCAATCGGCACCTTATTGGTGAGGGGTTGCCGATTGGCGTTAAACATGGCCTCCACCTGCTCCTGGGACATTGTTGGGATTTCGTGGCCTGAATGCTGAGGTGGCTGCCTGATCAAGACCTTGGGTGGCAGCTTTGTAGCAGATGATTACGCATTCGGCTGGATGGGAGCTGATCCTGGAGCCGTCGGCTGTCCTGGAGGAGGAATCGGCAACCCATGTGTCGTCTATAGATATCCATAATATACAATTGTTATCCCAAAGCACATTTAGACTAAGTGATTGGGATAGATCGGTAGCATACCGAGACAGTATAAATCACTTATATCTAAAAGCACATTAGGATAATAATTATATACATTTATAGCCTAGCCGATGTCGTAGATCTAATGTGAATCGACTAGTACTCCGATACAGTTTTATACTACGATATTATTCTGAGCTAAATACACTAAACAAGGATCAATCGGCTGGTAAGATGGCTTAACAGATTGAAGCTAGGCTTAGTACATTTAACCAGACTAAGATCTTAATATAAAAAGTGGCTTTAACACATCTAACAGTAGTAAAACATATAAGATGGCTAAAACAGATAAGATGGGTTGAAACTCCGATACTATCTCTAATAGCAGTCGTAGATCAAACTAATGCAACATTAAGTACAAAAAGAAACATGAGATCTAGACAAACCAATGAAAACCTTTCAAGATGGTAGATATGCTATATAACCCAAATCAACCCCACGATCTAACCCTATCGGTTGTTATCTTACAAAAGATGCTAGCCGATCATGGGGTAGATCGAGATATTGATCTAGATTATATAACGTATATGATAAATTAAGCAGACTGAAATAACGAGATTAGAGTATCATGATGATGGAAGCACTAACCCCGAGAACACAAACCGCTTGTAACAAGGATTTACCTTGCTTTGGAGATCGGAACCCGATGCAGCCCAATGCGAGGCAAGAACTTGTCGAGATTGCAAGTAAAAGGAAAAGGGTGGCGATCCGCCGAGATTGTATTGGTTGATTCGATTCTTCTAAAATTACAAACCTTCGAGCCGTATTTATATCCGGTTACAACAAAGTCCTTGTAGGACACGACTTCTATCTTATCTACTATTTAAAATACGATAATATCCTGGGACGGGGTCCCCTGCCGTGATACACAAGGAAACTATACAAAATATCCTAAATTAAATATACAATTACTGTTGTACGACGTTATCCGTAGATGGCAATATCTTTGAAGCACTTGGAAACCGATCCCAATGATTATCTTCACGCTTTCCTTTCGGGATTGGTCTCATCTGTTCACCCAATCGGAATCGGTTGTATCAGTTGCCCTGTCCGATTCGGACTCAGCCGATTGGCTCCTTAACCGATTCAGACTCAGCCGACGCGGCCTCTGTTTCTGAGAATCAACGCTCCTTCAATTTTGCTTCAATCCTGGCTTCAAACTCGGGGATTTGCTTATCAAATTTGATCGTTAACACCCTCAAAGATAACAAGCCTTGATAAGTCCTTGTTTGTCCAATCAACAGGCATTACATCATCTTTCTCGTCAGACGATACATTGTCCTTCACTTGCTCGTTATCCGAATCTTTGCTCTCCATTTCATCAACGATTATACCTGACTCTCTCCCCCTCGTCCGCCACACCCATGGCTTGTACCACCTCTGTTTGATTTCTCTCATTTTCCATCGATGTTCCAACAGAATCTCCCACATGGCTTGGACCCTTAACATCTTCTGTTTCCATTGCAACACTACTATCCTTTTCATGCACCGACGCAAAATAATAGGGGGCCATGAGCGTTTAAAAGCCATCTCCACATACCGTCTCCAGGCGACAGTGCTATTCATCGGATAGTTCCTAGAAATAACCTTCCATTGCATGACTCACTATGACATATACAGACATTGTGTTGAGTTTTGGGTTGACTCTGAATCCTCGCAGCAACCAACTATAAAATGGACTAAAAGGTTCTCTCAGTAGGACTATCGATGCCCTTCGATGTCATGCTAATATCCGACAAATCAATACCATCTGGACCAAATCTAAGATTGTCTTGACCGTGAACTAACTGAAATATGACCTTACTTAACATTGCACCTGATGAAAAAAAGGTAGGTTAACTAAGTTCATATCATACTAACCAGATCTAACGTCGCATTCATCAATATGTACTACACCCTAAGTCTTAATTTCTAGAAATATGTTGAATGCTCTAGTTCTCAAATTCTATAAATATGGTGTGTGCTCCAGATTTATCATCTAACTAAAATATGCGGTACAATTTGCATTATGCCCTAAGTCTTAATTTCTAGAAATATGTTGTATGCTCTAGTTCTCAAATTATACAAATAGGTTATGTGCGCCAGATCTACTGTCTAACTAATATATGGCAATAAAACTAAAATAGTACCGAAATTGAAAAGACAATATGATATAATATATTTACCTGTGAAGGGTCAGCAAACTGGTAGGGCTTCGCCGCTCCCCTTCTACTCCTCCTTACCCCTCCCTCCTTTTCTTTTTTCCAAATTTTGAGTGAATATAATAAAAATTCGGAGAAGATGAAGGGGTCTTATACCCCTGGGGAAAAATCGTCCTTCCAGAGAGCGGCAAGGGGCCTCCTGCAAAAATGCCATCCCCTCGCCGTCCTTTCACACGCGCACCCCCGACCATGATAAAATGCCCTCTAGGAGGGCAACAAGGGTGCCACCTGCAAACATGATAGGCCTCCCTCCCAGCCCTTTGCAGGCAACCCCATACTTAAAAACGCTCCGGAAGGGCGACAAGGAGACCACACTGCAAAATTTTCATCCCTTGGCGGTCGTCCGTTAGGGAAGATCCAACAATCGTTTGCCACATAGAAAAAATATCCTAGTACGTTAGGCGACTAGTTTATCAAACTTTCAAATAAGAAAAAAATCGTTTTTAAATATTTTAATAAATAAAATTAAAAATAAAAAGGCTGAAGATTGGATTGGGTAGGAAGTTGACGACTCTGACGGCTTGAGGCCCATGTCCTGGCCCAATTGTAGTGGCCCATTCTGCTATACATATATATATATGATATATATATATATATATATATATATATATATATGAGGTCTGCCCATGAAATATCAGAGTTTTGGGATTTTTAATTTTTTTATTAAAATATTTGTAAAAATAATTTTTGTTTTCAAATTTTGCAAAAGTAGTCATACGCCGTCCTCCGGAGGACTTTTTAGAAAATTGTTCTCTCAAAGAGCAATTTTAATGACGTGACAGACGACCGTTGATCGCCATCCGCCACGCGCGTCAATTTACATTTTGCCTTCTTGTCGCCTTCGCGCAAGGCAATTTTTCTTATTCATTTAGAGGGTCGCCAAAAAGGTCGACAAATTTGCAGGCGGCCCTTGCGGCCCTCGGGGAAGGCGGTTTTTACTGTCTCCCTAAAACCACCCTCCCTAAGTGTGGCAAAGGGTGGCACTCTGGCGACGCGCAACCCACACGTCTCGCCACGTCACTAAAATCGTTTTCTGGGTGAACGATTTTTAACAAAACGCTCTTCCAAAAGCAGCGAACGCCTAATTTTGCAAAAATTTAAAAACAAAAATTATTTTTAAATCTTTTAATAAAAAATTAAAAATCCAAAAATTCCGAAGTATCGTACTACTACTAGTTTGCCGGCCCAATTCATGTGGATGGCCCAATAACATACAACCACGAAGCGAGCGCGAGCGCTCGCCCTCGCCCTCGCCCTCGCCGGCGACGGCGACGGCGAGGCCACCACTCCGGCGGTGGACCAGCACCGCCTGAGCCTCCCTGGAGTCCTCGCGGCCGACAGCCACAAGTGCTTCCGGTTCAGGAATCCGGAGCTCTCCTCTCGTCGGCGGCCCTACTACACTCATCCTGGACGGCTCGACGCTCTGCCCCGCCTCGCCGCAGCCGCCTTCTCGCCCTCGTCCCGGCGCGGCAGGGCGAGACTGTGGGCGGCAGAGGAACTCACTCGTCGCGCTGCAGTCGCGGATCGGCGTTGTCGCGTTGAGGTTAGGGAGGGGATTACAGTAACCATGGTTGGTTTGCTTTTTTTGGTATACCAGGTGTTCGATGGAATTACACTTCAGGTCTGCATATTCAGCTTGATACTGAAGGAATGCTGCATCACTTCTCACCGATAAGGACCCTCTCAAGGTTGAAGCTGATGCTAGTCTTGCCGAGCTAATACAGTAGGTTTAACTCCTAGTTACTTACAAGTTACAAATTTCTTTGTACAGGTCACTGCTGATAGGTGGGTACGATGGCCACACTAGCTACATTAGTTTATCCCATTGTTACTTGTTGGAATATGCTTTGCTCAACTGAGAGCATCTTGATGAAAATATCACGTAGTCAGAAATGTTCTCATTTGAGCTCTGCATTGCTGCCATCTACTTAGAGCACATGCAATTCCTGATATTTGTGTTTTTAGTCATTCCTAACAAATTTAATTCCCAATACATCATCTTTAATCCAACAGAAGTCTTAAAATCTAGTTTTCTATAAATTTAAAATTGCTTTGGGCCTGATTTCGACGACGCTATAGGATGATGCGGCAGTGGGAGAGGATGCGGCGGCGGGAAGGAAAGGGAGGGGGAGGAGCGCAGCGACGTCGGTACGAGGAGGCGACGGGGAGAGGCTGCGACGGTGGAGGATGCGACGGCCCTGTACAAGGAGGGGTCGAGAAGGGGCGGCGATGGTAGAGGAGACGGGGGAGGATGCGACGGCGGGGGACGAGCAGGAAAGGCGCGCGACACCAAAAATGCGCGCACGGGAAGAAGCGCAATGACGCGAAATTGATATTGGCCGTCAGACTCGGTTAACTATTTGTGAAGAACAAAAATGATGGGAAAGAGAACTAAATTTTTTTGAGAATGAGATAGGCAATTTATTGGAAGATAAATTTCGTTCAAATTAGTTAAAAATAGGGATTTTAGAGGGTATTGGGCAGCTGTTGCATATGCTCTTAGGCATATTCAATGGCTCATCCATGGGTAATCAATTCAAACTTTGTTGTCGATTTTCTTTAAACAGTTAAGATAGGTTTTATGTCATTGTAGGTGGTTACTAGCAACAAGTATTGCAATTCCTTGGATTACATTGTCTCAGTTTCTTTCAATTTGCAACATCTTTTATGTTCCCACAAATGGTTTTTGTAGTTTTTATTTCTTATTACTGCAATGGAGGTATTTAATGAAAATGATGGTGTGCTCAACTCTCATTTATTTATTCCCAGCAAAAGGAGTTTTAGGATGTCAATTACATGTGATTTATGTTGAATTTCTTTGGAATTTTTCCAAGCTAGGAAATGCATGACACTTATCATCTTCACTGTACTGCAGAGAGAAGATGAAGGATGGCTTGCTGAGCACCGTCTCTGCCATTGATACATTTGAACGGAGTGTTGATTGTTTAGGTATATAGAATTTTCTAGAAACACATCTGAGGCTTAAATAATTTCAGAGTGACCTAAATCTACCCGCAAGGTAAAGTTTACATTCCTTTCTTCATCAGTACCTATTGCTGCCCGACCAGTTTGTATGTTTGATTTGATGTATTCTATTTATGGTAACAATGGTCATTCCATGACAGGGAAAATGAAAAATATCAGAAGTAATTAGGGAGGCTTTAATTGTAGAAGGCTATCCTTTTCTCTCTCTCTTTTTTAAGTTCACTCATTCCCTTCTAGGTCGTCGGCCGTGCTCACTAGCAGCACTAAAATCGCTGCCCATGTACTTTAGACTTAAGGTTTGTTAGAAATATCTTGTTACCTATAAACTAAACTAAACTAAAATTTAATGGAATATTTTCTTCCGTTCGATCTTAATTTGACATAAATTTGATTATTCTAATTGATAGTTATTAAATAAACTATGATTATTCAGAATCTATTGTGCATTACTAGATAATAGGGCAAAACGATACATTTTTCATCGGCAAGACTTTCTGGATTAACTTGAACCAAATGGTACTATACAAGTCACATACTCACATCTATGTTTGAAATTTGAATGGTAATGAATTCCTCAAGCAATCAGGGAAGAGATGAAAAAAGGTGTAATTATCAATGGACTTAAATGTCCTGTTTAGTGGCCTGGTCATCTGGAAAAGCAGAGGCTTCCACCAAATACAATCTGCAGCAAGGTGTGCCATCCTCTGGGTTTGTCTCCACTGATCTTGGCAATCTCCTCAGTTTATCAAACAGGTTCTGCGGGTGACTTAGCAGGCCAAAATGTGCTTGTGGATCTCCTATTTGTGACAGAGTTACCTGAGAGAACCCAATAGAAGGCAGCAGGAGATCAGGGCTATCATGGAAGAAATGGTACATTGCCCGAGAGAGCGATACTGCATTCTTGTTCATGAAGTCAGCCAGGAGGACAGTATGGACTGAGGTGCGGCAGGCCGCAATGGTTTCGAGGACTTGCATTGCATGGACATGATGAAGGTAATAGAGGATGCCTTCAAGAACCCATATGGTGTTCCTTTCAGGAACATAGCCGTAGCTCTGTAGCTTGGTGATCCAGTCTCCATCTCGGATGTCGGCAGGAACCCTAGTCAATGATTTTGCCATCATGGTGAGTTTCTGATTATTTGCAGAGCTCATTGCTTCGTGAAGAAGATCTGATTTCATTTCTAGGAGCTCCGGGAAGTCAAGTTCAAATACCGTGCAGTCCTTCAGGCAGCTCAGTCGATAGGCTCTCGCATCCATCCCTACAAAATCATTTTTTTCCAAGTCAGTCTTTTTCTCACTTGGAACAGATGTACGAATGTATATACTGTCAGAAATAAATTCCCTTCTTCAGCTCAAAAAGGTTGTATCTCTTGTTACAGAAGTCTTTTGTGAAATTCTTGTGAAAACAACTATAATCTTTTCGCCATCTTTGTTGAATTCAGTCATCTTTGTATGGGTTGTTATCCTGCCATGCGTGCAAATGAAATGCCAGAATGTGCATATGCAAAGTTTTGGTAATTCCTGGTAAATTTATTTCAATGCCCATGGATGAATCCCAAAACATTTGAGCAGAGTTTCGACACATTCTCATGTAGACTGCCAATTTGCATCTTGTTTTCCAGATTAGCACACCAATAGTGATGAAGTTGATGTTGAAACCTTACGAGGTTGAGTGTAATCCTCATCCTGGGCTAATAAAATCCAAAAGTTTCATGGTGTACATCGTGCCAACATATAATAATGCGATGAATGGGTCTAACAGCAAGTGTCAATATGAAAGGGAGGAGCACATATAAATATCAGGCATTTCCTGTCTGAAGCTGACGTGCCATGTGGAGTCCAGACAAACAGTACTATGAACGTGTCCTACTCCTGCATCCCCACATTGTTGGATAGCTTTGTTCTTGCTGTTATGTTAGCCGGGTGTCGTCATTGCCAGCCACAATTATTTCTCTGTCTTTTTTTCCTTTAGTCCAAATGTACTTATCACCTATGCAAGTTTACGTTATATGTCGGCATTCTTAATCCAACTAGTAATATTCTGTAACGAGACCAAAGTTTTTTTTCTTCTTCTTTTTTCTTAAAAAAATCCTGGTAAGTTGCTTATTGGCACATAAAAATGGACAACGTGGAAGAAGACCCGCCAATTGTCCATGCATGAATAAAGTTCACATTTGCAAAAGCTCTATTAATCAGTTGCCAATTAGTGTACAAAGTTGATAGCTGCTTATGTTCCAACATATGTACTTGTATGACATGATGTGTATACCACTGTACTGTATTAGCACATGTCTGTACAAATACAATACGTAGAATACATACGTATGGATACACTAAGCTTCAGTACTGTACGTTGCACACACATCCTCAGCGTGTACAATACTACTAAGTACGTACACGTTACATGCATATGCATGCACACAGTACATGCCTGCATGATCATGGCAGATCAGAGATGGCTAAGTTTTTGTATACAGTTTACGAATTACCTGCGCCGAGGAGGACGACCTGGGCGGCGCCGCCGAGCCTGGCGACCGCGGCCTCGACGCGGGCGTCGAACCAGAGCGTGCGCACGGCGATCATGACGCCGTGCACCTCCCGCGCCCCGGCCTCCTCGTCCCGCCGCATCCTCTCCCGGAGCGCCGCCAGGAACCTCTCCCCGGCGAGCACCGCGGCCGCCGGATCGCGCACGGCTCGCCCCCACAGCGCTCTCGCCGCCGCCGTCTGGCACGCGCTCTGCATCACGGGCCCCCACTCCGCCTCCACCCGCGCGTGCAACGCCCTCACCCCCTCCTCCGACGCCACCACCTGCTCCATCGCCTCCTTCTCCTCGCCGCCGCCGCCATTGATAACGTCGACGCTCGCCGCCTCCATCGTCATCTTCTCCTCCTCCTCCTCCTCCTTGGACATGGCACACAGCCACACAATGTCCTAGGCTCCTAGCCAGCCAAGTTCATGCATACGAGACAGAGCAAAGCTGGTAGAAGAGCACTAAAACCTCTGGTGAATTTACATGGACCGGGCCATTATAAGGTGGTAGTATAGCGAGGAAGAGATAAGAAAAGAGGGCCACACGTAGATGAGCTTTAGCTAGAGCTAGTTTTTCGGGAGGAGAGCTTTAAATTGTGTGCACATGTATGGGCCGGGGCACGGGTGGTGCGCGATTTTTCGCCGGGCTCTCGATCGATCGGCTCTTTCGCTAGCTTCGTGCGATCGACATGCGCGCGCGGACTGTGGCGCGACGGCGACGGCGACGGCGGGCGATGTGGTCAGTTATTAATGGGTAGCGTAGGAGGGTGGAGGTAGCAGAGACTGAAGCTGTCGCGGCCTCGCGGGGGGAGGAGAGGACAAGCACGTGCGGTTTAGCTGTGTTGTTGATCTCCATCGATCGTACGTCTTCGGCCTCCGCAAAACGCCGCTACTTAGAAAAACCATCTTTAGACTGACTCCAACAATAACTAACTCCAACAGTAAAACCTGACTGACTCCAACAATAACTAACTCCAACAGTAAAACCTAAAAATAAGACCTATTTTTTTGTCACAGACAGGAAATAGGTCATGTGCTTAAAACTTTTTCTCACTCCAACGGTCGATTCAAAAACACAACTCGAATTTAGAACGAAAAGAGAGAAGATGAAGGAAGGACCTCTAAAATGAGTTCTATTTGACATCATTTTTAGCCTCTTCGCGATGCACTTTGGGTTTAGGTCACTATATAAAAAAGCTGTTGGAGACATTCTTACGGCGCCCATTATTCCTTTATACTTTTTAAGGATGATGACTAGGGAACATTGTATATCTACCGTTCCTTCAAAGAAATACTTTATAGGCTCGTGTTAGCTGTTAGATCTGTTAACCATGGTATACGTACATGTATTAGAACGTGATATTTAGATATTAGATCTAATATATAGGATACTAAATATATAAGTATTATATATATTAGTGTATTATATGTGTGGATGCATAGGTATATGATGATGTCATCAACTTAAATCGAACCCGTTCAACGCTATAATATTTTTAGTCTTTTCATTATTTTTACAAGGTGCCTGTACGAAGAGATTCCAACAAGGTCCGTCTATAAAAATAATATTCATTGATAGTTTTAAAACAATCGCTTGTAAAATTATTTATATTTTTATATGTGGTTCTCTGAGAAGACTATATAAAAATTAATTTTCACAAACATACACCATAGAAACACCACCTACGTAAACAAAACTTAAAATCCAAGTACAATCCCTCCTAGCCACAAGCCGCGTGCCCACTCCTATCCCTTCAAACATCTCCCCCTCCACCTTTCTCTCTCCTAGAACTTCCATCTCCTCTTGTTCTCACTATCTTCTCCCAGCTCACTTGTCACCTCTACTCTCTCCCTCCCCTCTCCCTTGCCCTCCACTGCAGCAACAAGTCACGTAAGATCCGTCTCCCTCCTAAAATTTAATGGCTCATGCAAAATCCTAACTGAGCCTAAAACTAAATTGTGAAACAAAATTCGAATATCAACAGAATGACATGTAGCTGATCAACGATGCGAACGGAGAGACAGAGTGTGACTGTGTTACCATGTCAACCCAATCGTCTACTTACTGCATTTTAGAACAGTTTTCACCAACATTTCTAATGTATTATGTTTTGGTAGTTTTATTAGCACTTGTGCTTGGATTAAATTGGTAATGCCGACGCTAGATTTCTGATATTTACTATAGTTCCATATGTTGGCTTCATAGCAAACCAAATATAACCAAATGTAATCTTATCCTACCAAATAACTGTTTGCCAAAACTTGCTACTAAAGAATTAGTAGGGTAATAAACTAGTAATCAAAATAAGCCCTATATATTCTTTCCGAATTTTGATTCGCTTGATACTACCTCTGCTTCAAAATATGGTTATTTCTAGCACAGTAACTTCTCTTAAAATAAAGCTATTTCTACACCCACCACCTCCTTTTAACCAATTCCAATCATTTCACATTTAATTTTTTCATCTACTTTTTCTTCTCAATCAATTACAAATTTCCTCCAAACATTTTTATTTATTTTCTTAATAACCATGTCACCTTAAAATTACTAACATTTTGGAACGGAACGTAAAAAGTAACAAAAATCATTGGAACCTTACGGACTAAAAAAGATCAGTCACTCAAAATTACTAACATTTTAATTACTAACATTTTGGAACGGAGAAAGTAACAATAAAAATCGTTGGAACCTTCCGGACTAAAGATCAGTCACTCTGTTGGTGACATGTCCAGCTCAGTGAACGACTGCATCCCTGAAGGAAAAACGACACCTCCCCTGCCTTGTTTCATGATTACTCAATATTATAGTAATAGAGTATGAGGGGTTCAAATTAACTTGTCCAGAGGTGTGTTAAAACCAAGCTAGGTGTTACAAATGGATTTCAATTAATTTCTTCAATTCCTTACTTAAAACCTTCCAACTCAAGACATTTGGCAAACATGTATTCTCGTTTATTTGTACATCCTGAAACTTTGTTTATGTCAGCTAGCCAGTTCCCTTCCCTTTATACAAACGAGAATGCAAGAATTTCTCATATTCACGATCGAATTATAATGCTTGTCAAGAAGTTAGTTTTCAAATATAGCCTAAGGCTCCATTAGAATACAAAGAGTTCATTTAATTTTCAATTCCCATAAATATTTTAAGACCTTGCTCCGTTAATCTCTTTCCCCTTTAATCCCTTTCTCAAAAAATCCTCCATTCATAAAAATGTTTTTTAGTCTTCTTCTCCATGCAACTTGAAAAATCCTAAAATGGAACAACTCAAATTTGCACAAATTTAAAGAAATTTGGTGTGTTTTCAGTTGTCACTAGTCACTAACCAACCCACTACCGTAGCTCTTAAAGTTCAAAAAGGTCAATTAGAAAGAACTAATAAAGCCAGTAATAACAACAATAACCAACTTGCTCTTCCCCCATTTCACACTCCTCTGCTCTCCACAGTCCACGCCAACCACCGCCACCGACAGCCGCGCCCCACCCACCGTCGTCACAGCCGCCGCCGCCGCATGACGGTGTCGCGCGGCCCGCCGGGGCGCCCGGCGGCTTCGTCCGGCTGTCTCGGGTGCTGGAGGAGGCGCCCGCCGCTGGGGTTCGGCGCCAAGGTCTCCATCGCCATCGCGCTCGGCCTCTCCTTCGCTATCGTCTGGACCTCGCTCTCCCCGACCTCCTCCTCCCAGCAGATCTCCACCGAGCGCTCCTCCTTCGCCGCCGACATCGTCGACCCTACCCCTGCGCCCCACAACCACAGTGCCACTACCACCAGTGGTGGCGGCCACAGGAAGCCCCGCCCCACTAGCTCCCACAGCCACAAGAAGCACCATTCTCCCGCCGGATCCCACCGCCCCAATGCCACCGCCTCGCCGGATGCCACTCCGGCAAAGGCGGATCACGCCGAGCCGTCTCCGAGAACCGACCAAAACCCCGCCGAGAAGGAGCCGGAGCCGGGGACAGAGCTAGAGGAGGAGGAGGAGCAAGAGCAGGAGA
Organism: Oryza australiensis; assembly: GCA_019925245.2. Taxonomy (NCBI): domain Eukaryota; kingdom Viridiplantae; phylum Streptophyta; class Magnoliopsida; order Poales; family Poaceae; genus Oryza; species Oryza australiensis. Next base: position 260,001 of record JAIFGZ020000169.1, read on the forward strand.
AGGAGGCGGAATTGCCCATGCCCGAGGAGAGCGGAGACGGGAAGGCGCCTGAGGAGGAAAGTGAGAAGGCGCCGGAGCTGGAGCTCGACGATCTCAGTGAGGGAGATGGATACGGCGAGGAGGCGGAAGAGGGGCAGAAGAAAGCTCCAAAGAAGACGAAGAAGCAACCGCCTTTGTTCAGCTCGTCTGCACATTACCACTGGAAGCATTGCGGTGCCAAGAGCGGCCACCATTATATCCCTTGTGTGGATTTTGATGGGGATGGGAGCCAGAGGCACCGCGAGCGGAGCTGCCCCAGGTCGCCGGTGACGTGCCTTGTATCAATGCCCAAGGAGTATAAGCTGCCTGTCCCATGGCCGGAGAGGAAAGAGAAGGTGGATCACAATTCTTCATAGCTGGACATGGATAGTGGTTTGATCTCTGAAGTTGTTCTTTTGGTGATTGTTGGCGTGCTTGCAGGTCTGGTATGGGAATGTTGGACATCCTAGGTTGTCAAGTTATGTTAAGGGTCACAGCTGGCTGAACCGGACCGGCGAATACTTGATGTTCCCACCTGATGAGTGGGAATTCAAAGGTGGACCAAGGCATTATGTCGAAGCAATCGATGAGGTAACAAATCCATTTCCCTTAGATGCAAGCTTTGGGTTCCCTTGCAACGAATTTCCATGGGAGGATTGTTCCATTGCTGGGGCATTTGGCCATGGATGATGAGGAATTGCTGGTTTACAAGTACATGGCAAAGGGAGACTTGACTACCACATTGCACACTAGCACACACTTGTCACTATTGTCAAAATGCCTTGATACAGTTTTCTTCAATTGTCTTTTATATCCTGCAATGTTACCAAGGATATCAAGTAGGTTGATCCATAATCCAAATTGTTTTTTGATGTGAGCACCAAGTTTGCACTTGAATAGTACCATGGTAGTTGCATATTGTTTCAATGATGTTTCTTTTCAGAATTTTTTCCATAAATATTTACATGATGTTTAAGAAGCGGGAGGAGATTCCTTGGAGGATTAAAAGAGTTCCCCTTAGAAACCAAATGTGAAAACAATATTTGCCTGATAAAGCCCTTATGTTGTGCATGTTTACTATTGACCATGATGTGTAGTCTGTAGAGGATGGTTGATGGCTATTTGTGACTTCAGATTGTTTTTGTCAGCATAGGAGGATACAGCTGAACAGTCACAAGTAAAATTACACCCCCTTCAACTTGAAATTTGTTCATCAATTAATGTGCTCCTAATACCTACCCTGATTTCTGAAGGGTGATTGCTAGGTGGCTTTCTCAAATGAAAAGTTTGTTTCCATTTATCTGTGTTCCATGTCCTGGTTAAAATAATATGAATTCATAAGTTCAATTCATGTATGAAAAACTGTAATTACATCGAACTGCATGTTGCTTTATTCATTCTTCTAGGCATTCCATTTGTCTTAATGCCTAACACAATCTGCGCATTACTTCTTTTGTCACTTAGATGGCACCTGACATTGACTGGGGTAAAAATATTCGAGTAATACTGGATATTGGATGCAAGAGTGCTGGCTTTGGTGTCGCTCTACTTGAGAAGGATGTGATAACACTATCTTTAGGTCTTACGAATGATCAAACTGACCTTGCACAAGTTTCCCTTGAACGTGGCATCCCTGCAACAGTTGGCAGTCTTGGATCAAAAAGGTTACCCTTCCCTAGTGGTGCATTTGATGCTATCCACTGTGGTGATTGCAGCATACCATGGCATTCTAATGGTATGTACATGCTGTTGCATTACTTTTTATTGTACATAATGTTACTATCTTTTGTTACATTGTAAGCAATTACATGTATTCCATTGTTTAGGTGGAAAGCTTCTCCTAGAGATAAATAGGATCCTTCGTCCAGGAGGATACTTCATTATATCAAGCAAACATGGTGATCTTGAGAGTGAAGAAGGTATGTTGAAGTTCTATATTTGTAGAAAAACCTGGAATGACTGTAATTTTGGTGTCATTTTAAATTCTAGAAGCATATGCAATTATGCATTTCCATGCCATGTATGTTTGAGTTCCTAATATTGTTGTCTAACTAGGAAAATTAGCTTAACCTTTCATATTCCTATTCACATTCCTCCCAATTTTCTTTTCCAGGAATATCAGCTTCAATGACTGCTATATGTTGGAATGTAATAGCTTACAATAGTGATGATGTCAGTGAAGCTGGAGTGAAGATATTTCAACGACCACCTTCCAATGATGTATATGATCTGAGAGCAAAAAAAGATCCTCCATTTTGTAAAGAAGACCAGAACAAAGCTCCTGCATGGTAAGACGATTACTTGGACGGCATGACTACATCATTTCATTGAGATAAATGTTTTTCCTGTAAGCTTGTACAATGGTAAGTTTAGTTTTCCCTTTTAGGTATACTCTGATCAGACATTGCCTGCATAAAGCTCCTGTTGGTATTGAAGAACGAGGCAGTGAATGGCCTGAAGAGTGGCCCAAGAGGATTGAGACGTCTTCTGAGTGGCTTGGGGACTTGCAAACAAGGGTGGAAGCTGATCATAAACATTGGAAGGCTGTTGTTGAGAAATCATATCTGGATGGATTGGGAATTGATTGGTCAAATATCCGAAATGTTCTGGATATGAGAGCTGTATTTGGAGGGTATTCTTCTGCTTTCTAACTACTGATAGACGAGATTAATCAAATTGAGTAATATGCAACTATGCAGTATTATTTTAAAAATAAATATATAATGAATCAGCTGTGACTGTTTCCTTGCAGATTTGCTGCTGCACTGGCATCGAAAAAAGTTTGGGTCATGAACGTTGTTCCTGTTCATGCTACGGACACTTTACCCATAATCTACGAGCGTGGGCTGATTGGTGTCTACCATGATTGGTGTGAACCATTTAGCACATACCCAAGGTCATATGATCTTCTACATGCTGACCACTTATTCTCACGCTTGAAGAACAGGTATGTCATAGAAAGACTAGTCTTTCTTGGGCTTCATATGATTTTTAGTTTCATCTTGTTATTGGAAGCCGCTTATTTATGCAGTATGACTGTATCTCATGGTTCTTTTGGAGAGTTCTTTTATGGTCCTTGGGTTTGTACAGAGGTATAGGTAGGTATAGGTACCTCGCACAACCAAGGACCATAAAAAAAAACTCTCTTTTAGGACACATCATTTTGCATAGGTTCGAAACTCATGGAAACATTGAGCATCTAGGTTCTGTGTCCTGATGCATAGTAAGTAAACTAATGCTTGATATGCTATTGTTTGAATTATGTAGATGCAAGCAACCTGTCTCGATCGTGGTTGAGATGGACCGAATTTTGAGGCCTGGAGGTTGGGCCATCATCAGAGAGAAGCTTGAGATCCTTGATCCATTAGAGAAAATTTTGAAATCATTGCATTGGGAAATAGTGATGGCATTCAGGAAGGACAAAGAGGGCATCATGTCTGTAAAGAAGACGACTTGGCGGCCATGATCTGATCTGTTGATACGAGTCTCCCGACATACCAATTTTGGAGTGGTACAGGAGTACAGCTATTGATTTCTTAATCTGGGTTAAAGAGACACGATTGATTCATTGTTTGCACCAACAACATGCTAGCCATCTACTACCTGTTGTAGAGTACTTCTGGAGCATCCCAGTTCCAGGCACGAGGAAGAGACCCTATAATTCAAGCTGGATACTGAAAAACATGGTTGTACAAGCTGTAACATTTAGCAGTTATTTGTATTTCTTGTAAATTGTAACAATATGTAAAGATTGCAACAATTGCTTGGTGCTGGTTAAAGTTGTAAAAATGTGTGAATACTGTACGTAAGAAGAGAACAAAGCCTTTTCCTGTACTCTGTACACTTGCTCTTCCACAAGAAAGCATGTAACTCAAATTGAATATAAACAGTGTTTCCTACTGTCCATTCTCTTGTAGTCTGTGATCCGCACTTGTATTTCAGAAAAGCAACAATTTGTCACATGAAATTTGCCTCAGGCTTTATCATAGCATGATCATGAATTCACGTATGATCTTGCAGCCATTTAGCATGCAGAAACTGAGATGACTTAAGAATAAAATTGCTGTTTATGCTGTACATATAAATGGTTCAAGAGCAAATTAAGATTTTTGATACTACAGGACTATGATTTTTCCTTAAAAAATTTCAATCGAAATACTTTACTACCTTTTTCTTTTAGGTCCTTTTTGTTAGGGACTATCGGAAAAAAAGTCGAAAGTTTTTCTGAGTAAAAAACTTTCAGATATAACTGAATATTGTAGTTACACTGTAACTTTTCACTAAGATGTAACTTATATATATATATATATATATATATATATATATATATATATATATTGAAAAACTTGCAGCTAGCACAACAGTACAACTTTGCTTATTGTGGGATAGAATCCCAGCCACGCGCTTGCTTTCTTTTACCCATCTTTACTTTCGCATGAATCTTGGAGCAAGATTTAATGGTAAAAAGGTGAAAGTTTTCTATGCAAAAAACTGTCAACAATAATCTAGCCAATTCCGTTTTGTTTTTAAATGATCGTACGAATTTTACATAAGAGTTTCTCAGTCCAAAACCCCCAAAACCCAAGGGCTAATCGGGCAACCTCCGTCCCCACGCTGCCCCGCCCGCACCGCCGCCGCCGAGCCGCGATGCCTCCTCCCTTCCCGACGGCGACCGCCTCCGCCTCCACCACCTCCCACCTCGCCTTCCTCCTCCTCCTCCTCTCATCCTCCTCCGTCTTCTTCCTCTACAAGTCCCTCCGCCTCCGCCGCAACCAACCATCCACTTCTCCGGGCACGGACCCCGCCCCCACCCCGACCCTCCTCTACGCCTCCGCCACCGGCACCTCCAAGGCCCTCGCCGCCGGCCTCTCCCGCCGCCTTGCGGATGCCGGCGTCACCGCCCACCCCGCCGACGCCGCGGCCTTCGACCCGGACGACCTCCCCTCCGTCCCGCTGCTGCTGCTCGTGCTTCCCACCCATGACGGCGGCGCGCCGCCGCCCGACGCTGCCTTCCTCTCCCGCTGGCTCGAGGAGTCTGCCGCCGACTTCCGCGCGGGGGCGGCGCTGCTGTCGGGGCTCCGCTTCGCCGTCTTCGGCGTCGGCTCGCGGGCGTACGGGGAGACGTTCAACGCCGCCGCAAGGAACTTCTCGCGGTGGCTGCGCGCGCTCGGCGCCGCCGAGGTGGTCTCCGTCGGGGAGGGCGACGTGGATGGCGGGGATCTCGAGGCGGTGTTCGAGGAGTGGTGTGGGAGGGTGCTGAGGGTGATGAACGGGGAAGAGATTGGAGAGGGGCCCAAGGGAGAGAGTGATAACTTTGATGAGTTAGAGTTGGAAGAGGAGGAATCCGATGACGACGACGAAGAGGAGGTGGGCGGCGATGAGGTTGACATGGAGGACATTGCCGGGAAGGCACCGGCAAGGCGGCAGAATGGGAAGGAGGGGGCTTTGCCCAATGGAGGGGGGAATGGTGTGAGGGAGATGGTCACTCCAATCATCAGGACGAGTTTAGAGAAGCAAGTGAGCATCATATTTCTGTACATTTTATCATCGATACATAATGTGCAATTCCAGTTACATGTTAGGAGCTTTAGAACATCACTTATGAGTGTTAAGCTATGCTTTGCATAGATGAGTAACATTTTATTGTTCTTAAGCTGACAGTTCATGTGCCTGGTGCGTATTGTTTTCATTCTGCTGGTTCTGATCTTCTATAATCCAAACCAACCTGCCAACCCCTTTGTTTGTTGCAGGGTTACAAAATTCTTGGTTCTCATAGTGGGGTGAAGATTTGTAGATGGACAAAGTCACAACTCCGAGGACGTGGAGGGTGTTACAAGCACTCATTTTATGGCATAGAAAGTCACAGGTGAAAATTTTGTTTTTGTAGCTATGTTTGCAGAAGGCTAGTTCTAAGTCATAAAAGTTCCCGGATCGATGGATTGAGGAACTGGAACGAGGAATGTGGGACGCCATCTTTCAAAAACATGGAACGAGAGGGGTATACCTCTTCTAAAACTATGGAACGATAGGTGGAACGTGTTCCTAGCTTTTCTGGAACGATAATCCGGAACAGTGTACCCAATTTGAGGAACGTGTTCGGTGCTCCTAGTTTGACTCCATGGATTCTGCTCCTTTTTTTTCCATACAAAGTTGAGAGCGCGATGGCAGATGGCTTGAAGCGACGGCAAGACCAGCGTGACGGCTTCAGCGCTGCGCTGCCACGGACAGCGATGGAGGGAGAAAAGCGGGTGCGACGTGCGGCACCCCTCTATTTCTCCATCCTCCCCTTCCCGATGGTGGCAGTGGTGCAGCGCATGCTCATATATGCACCTAGGTCAGGTGCGATGGCAGCAAGCAGCAAAGGAGCAAAAGCAGCACTTGTCCCTTGGAGCGATGAATTTTGTTCAGAAATTTTGGATTGCCCTTCCCATCTTTTGCTCCATCATAGCTCGTTCCTCCGTCATACCATCCTGCTAAGTTCCTCCATAGTTCGTACCGTGTACTGGAAACGACGACCCATCCATTTTCGGAACGAAGTTCCTCCTAGTTCCCGTTCCTCGATCTGGAATGAAGTTCCCGGAATGAGGAACTTAGCTAAGTTCCACGCTCCCTGTGACTTAGGGCTAGTTAGATGGTAATTGCAGTTACGCTATGTTTATCTTAGTTCATATTTTTACCTCTTAGAATCTTAGATGCTGTAGTAGAAGAATCATATTTTATATGGTATGAGAAAATAATGCTCTGTAGTTTACATCCATTTTGACAGATGCATGGAGGCAACTCCAAGTCTAGCCTGTGCAAATAAGTGTGTGTTCTGTTGGAGGCATCACACAAATCCTGTTGGGAAGAGTTGGAAATGGAAGATGGATGATCCTCTCGACATTGTTAATGCTGCAATTGACCAACACACAAAGATGGTTAAGCAGATGAAAGGGGTACCAGGTATGTTTGTAACTGAAGTCCTATGTAAATATCCATGAATGGTGAGTAATGCTTTACATAATATTACTTCCCAAACAATAAGTTAAATCCATGGAAAATCAGACTGTGATCATTCCATTGCCTGCGAGATTTACTTGCCTGTATGGGAAATAGTCTGACAGGATTCCAACGCATATTCTCGCAGCAATCATGTCAAAATGCTCCAGTAAGGGATGCTTGCATTTATTAGATGTGAAGCTTCTAAATTTTGCTTTTGTGAACACAACCTGGCAAGAGCAGGCTTGATATACTACCCTATAAAACTATAATTCAGAGTTTTTGGCAAGAAAATCAGTTTGCCAGTCATGATGGATCAGCAAGCAATATTACTGCAGTCTTTCTTGCCCAAAAATAAAAATGCTGAATTGCTGCTTCATGCATTTTCAGGAGTGAAGCCTGAGAGGCTGGCAGAGGGTCTATCTCCTAGGCATTGTGCATTATCTCTGGTCGGGGAACCAATTATGTATCCAGAGATAAATGTTCTGATTGATGAGCTACACCGCAGACACATATCTACATTTCTTGTCACAAATGCCCAGTTTCCTGATAAGATTAAGACACTGGAACCAATAACTCAGGTCATATTTGAATTAAGATCTATTTTGGCATTTAAGTGCTCAGAGCAACAAGCTTTAAAGACATTTGTTTATATGGTTGCAGCTGTATGTCAGTGTGGATGCAGCTACAAAGGAAAGCTTGAAAGCTGTTGACAGACCATTGTTTTCAGACTTCTGGGAACGTTTTCTGGTAATGCAAAAGTATTTCCAGATGCATGTCATGAACATAAGGTTTGCATATACTGATCTGTATTGTCTTTCGTGCTATTTACCTTGATGTTGCCCTAGGATTCACTGAAGTCCCTGCATGACAAAGATCAACGAACTGTCTACCGGCTGACATTGGTTAAAGGTTGGAATGCAGAAGAGATAGATGGTTATGCAAAGTTACTAAGCCTTGGCCAACCTGATTTCATTGAAATCAAGGGTGTAACATATTGTGGCTCGTAAGTGCCTTTCAATCTTCATGCATATTGATTGCAGTCGGTCTCTTTGGTTGCTTGTTTAGTCGCCTGATATTTTGTGACAAATTCATTCAGGTCAGCAACTTCCAAGTTGACGATGGAAAATGTTCCCTGGCACTCTGATGTAAAAGAATTCTCGGAGGCTTTGGCATTAAAAAGCGGTGGCGTGTATGAAGTAGCTTGTGAGCATGCTCATTCATGCTGTGTTCTACTTGCAAAGGTGGATAAGTTCAAGATCAACGGCAAATGGCATACCTGGATAGATTATGATCGATTCCATGAACTGGTGAGCTTTCCCTCGAGAATAATTAGGAGTATGCAACATAAATAAGAAGATTATTCCTGTATCTTAACTTGGCTTCACCAACGCAGGTGACATCCGGAAAGCCTTTTAAGAGCCAAGATTACATGGCTGTTACACCTTCATGGGCTGTCTATGGTGCAGAGGAAGGTGGCTTTGATCCAGATCAATCTCGTTACAAGAAGGAAAGACGTCATGGTGCAGGAGCCCTCAAAGACTAACCTATCTCCAACCAGTATCAATTTTGTTACCAAGCCCTCGGATTGCTGCCTTGAAGGACTAACCTATTTTCTAGAGTTCAATAGTCAAAATTTTGTGGTGGCCTTTTCCATTTCATGGATCTGTCTGTGTATCAACCCGTTCCTGGATTAATTGTGTACGCCATAGGCCTATACTATTTTACAACATGGAGCTCTGTTTTATTTCTCTGATCAGCTGGTTTTAAAATGTTGATGTTTTTCGTGATCGTTAGTGAAATGTAGTTTCCCAGTGTTTTGATGAATACCGTGAAATGTTGCAAAGAACAATACATAGATTATAAAAATTCAAATTATCCTGCTCTGTTTACAGTTCGGGTAACACTAAACTCTCCAGCATCTTTCTGGCATGACTGTAAATTGCCATGTATTTTAAATCATGTGATTCATGAATAGTGGAATTGGCTGTTCTTGCATGAAACAACAAACAAATATTCCCTTCCTCGCCAAAAATCACCATGAAGGTTTCCTACCAGTAATCTTTACAAGAGCAGAGGCCATCCCTGAAATGATGAAACCTCGTGGCGTCCCGCACGATGATCTCCCTGTCCGCGACCTTGGAGATGACCTTGATCGCGGCGTGGCAGTCGTTGCACACCCGCAGGTTCTTCATGATTCGCAGCGTCGTCTTCTCCGGCGTGCTGATGAGGCCGAACGCGATGGCGAGCTTCTCGCTGTGGCGGCTCAGCAACTCCTCCTTGAGCTCGTCGTCGACATCGTGCAGGACAGACTGCAGGTCGGGCACGAACCCGGCCTCCTTGATTTCCTCCCACATCCTCGCCGCCATCCTGTACACGGCGTCCCTCTGCGGGTGCAGCACGTCGTCGGCGCCGAAGACGTGGAGCTTGTTGTGGATGTGCGTCCAGCTGAACCCCGTCTCCTTCCTCACCGCCTTGTCCTTCCTCGTCTTCCATATCCTCGCAGCGTCGTTCCACCTCCCGCAGGCGGAATAGACGTTGGCAATGGCGGAGTAGGCGCCGCTGTTGTTGGGATCAATTGACAGAAGCTTCTCCGCTGCGAGCTCCGCCAATTCTGCGTTCTTGTGCACTCTGCAAGCTGAGAGGAGTGATCCCCATGCTATTGCGTCCGGCTCAACGGGCATTCGTTGGATGAACTCCTGAGCTTCAGAGAACAGGCCGGCGCGGGCGAGGAGGTCAACCATGCAGGCGTAATGGCTCATCTCTGGTGCAATCTGGTGCTCATCCTGCATCTGATTATAGTACCTCTTCCCTTCGTTGACAAAACCGGCATGTGAGCACGCTGATAACACGCCGACATAGGTAATGCGATCCGGTTCCACACCACCTCGGAGCATCTCTTCGAAGAGGCCAACAGCTTCCTCTCCTTGACCATGCTGTGCTAGAGCAACGATCATGGATGTCCATGTGACTGTCTCCTTGCGCCAGCAAACCTGATCAAACATTCTCCTGGCCCATGGGAAGCTGCCTGACCTCGCGTACATGGTGATGATGGCGTTGCTGACTGAACTAGATTGCTCTCGCAATGATCTGATAGCCCTGCAGTGGATCTGCTTGCCGTAATCAAGGCATGCCAGGCTTGCACAGACACTAAGAACAGCAGCCAGCGTATAGCTGTTTGGTTCTGGGCCACTTCTAATCATTGACCTGAAGAGATCTATGGCCTCATCGTTGCGGCCGTTCTGCTCATAGCCGACGATCATCGCAGTCCAGGCAATAACATCTCGGTTATTCATAACACCGAAAATTTCCCTTGCACTCTCCATATCCCCAATCTTGACATAGCCTTCCAGAAGAGCAGTGAAGGATATCACATTCAGATCGGCTGCCGCTGCCAGATCCATGATCCTCCTGGCATTGCTTACACTGCCAGACTTGGCGTATGTCGAGATGAGAGCATTTGTGACCTGACTATTGTATGCCATTTCAGTTCTCAGGATATATGCATGCACCTGCTTTCCGATCCTTACATTGCCGAGGTTTGCACAAGCTGATAGGACACTGGTGATGGTGAATTCATCTGGCGCCATAGAAGACTCGTGAAGCATTCTTGAGAAGAACTTCAGTGCTTTGGCATCAAGCCCATTCTGGTTGTACCCTGCAATCATGGCATTCCATGAGACGATGCTCCGGTCTGGCATGCTCTCGAACAAGGATTTGGCAAGGTCCATCCTCCCCAGATGAGTGTTCAGAGATACCATGGCGTTCCAGCTTGATACACTCCGCACCCGCATCCTTTCAAATACAGTCTTTGCCGTCTCAGCATCCCCACACTTGCCATACATGTTGAGCACCGAGTTCGCCACAGCCACGTAGTTGCCGAGCCCAAGCTTGACGACGAAGGAATGAACCTTCCTCCCAACTGCACCGGCCCGCGTCACAGCGCACGCCGAGAGCACATTCGTCAGCGTGAACTGCGTTGGCGTAAACCCATCCGCACTCATGTCCAGGAGGGTCTTGACAGCCTCCCCGAACCGGCCGGCGCGGTTGAGCCCGATGACCATGACCGTCCAGGAAACGGCATCCCTCTCAGGCATTTCCGCGAACACTCCGCGGGCGTCGGCCAAGCACCCGGACTTGGCGAACATCGACAGGAGCGAGTTCCAGGTGAACACGTTCCGCCGCGCAGAGGGGATCTCGTCGAACAGGCGGCGCACGTCCCGCAACCCACCGGCGCCACCGGCGGTCTCGCCGTAGTAGGATAGGAGGTTGTTGCAGAGGTAGGCGCTGGCGAGGAGGCCAGCCTTGACGGCGCGCGCGTGGATGGCACGGCCAGCGCCCGGGTTAGCCGCCGTCTGGCAGAGCTGCAGGAGCCGCGCGTAGTGGTCGCTGGCGGCCACCATCGCCGGCCGCGCCGCCGCCGCGGCGTCGGCGGCGTGGAGCTCCAATGCGGCGGCATCTCGCATGCCGCCGTGCCGGTGCGGATCAGTGGGCCGCGCGGCTCACGGGCTTAATAAATAAAGTAAAGTAAATTAAGTTAAGAGAAGTGAACCCGGCCGGACCGGCCGGTTTCCCCAAATTTCAGGGAGGCACGGCCATAAATTAGGTTAAGACCGAATTGGTTAAAGCGGATTTTACTTTTCTAATCATCACTTGCACTGTCACGCGGAGCACGCACCCACGCCCGCCACGCCACGCCACGCCACCCATCCATCCCATTCTCTCGCGCGGAGGAGGCGGCGGCGAGGAGGAAGATGACGGTGGGGATGATCAACGCGAACCCGGTGGTGCACGAGAGGCCGGAGCGCGCCGCCCACCCGCACCCCGCCGACGCGATCGACGCCCTCGACGTCTTCGGTAATAGTTTCTCCCTCAAATCCGTTAGCTTCACCCGGTGGAACTGATTGGCGCGCCGCCGCTGCCGCCGCCGCCGCCGCCGCCGCCTCGCCTGCAGATACGGTGCGGGACATCAAGGACCCGGAGCACCCCTACTCGCTGGAGCAGCTCAGCGTACTCTCCGAGGAGTCCGTCTCCGTCGACGAGAAGCTCGGCCGCATCCAGTATGGAATGAGCTCATAATAAATCTTTGTGATTTGGGTATGAAATCATGGGGTTGGGCTAGGATTTGCTACTTAATGTTTAATTGTGTTTGTGATGCGACTCAATTTTGGAGTAGCTAAGTACTACTAGCTCTTAAAAAGGCATCTTGATGACCTGCCGTGCCCAGGGTTTCCCAAACAGTTTTTTGGGAGGTTACCGCCACCCCCGCGGCAAGGTGGTTACCGCGGTAACCGTGTGGTTACCGTGAAAACCGCGCGGTTACCACGGTGTATACCGTGGTTTGAAAAACTAAAACCGTCGTGATAACCACACGGTTACCACGTGTTTTGGGAAACCCGGGCTGCGCGACGCCTCTAAGATAGTATGATTCCTTTATAATGTCAGAATCCTTGTCACTTTTGAGTGGAAGTGTGGAAAATGTGCATTACTCAGGCAGTTTCCGCTAGCTGGATCAGGATTTGCTTTCTTAGCAAGAGATTTAACACATTGAGCAACGAAATATGTGTGGGGGTTGACTTGCCTCTACTACTTGCTAGCACGAGGCTGCAATCCCAAGCTTTTCTTGGACTTCTTTTAATGTGATTTATGATGTGCCTTAGGGTATCCTTGCCAACCTTTATTTATCTTCATTCATGATAATGGAATATGATCTCTGAGTGTGGCGATAAATTTATACATTTGCTTATTGGGAGCATCCTGTGTTACTTTCATCCTGATCTGTACTGCACATTCCACATGTAGAAATGATCATTTGCCTTGATGCAAGAAGTACATCCGGCTTCCTTTTTTGGGACACTGTTCACACCTCACAATTGCCTGCAGGATAACCTTCACTCCAACTGTGCAGCACTGTAGTATGGCTACAGTGATTGGCCTGTGCCTTCGGCTTAAATTGATGCAGAACTTTCCTCCACATTTCAAGGTTTTTTACTGTGTCCAACTAATAAAGATATTTTACAGTTCACAATTTCATATTATGTCTTTGTGCAATATGCATGCTATTGGAAGTGAGTTATGTAATCATGCTTGTTTTGGGAAATCACTTTACTCCAGTTGATTTGTCCTGTTAAATATGGGATAGATGGAATGTCAAACCCTGCAACATATTTTGCATGCTCGTAACTCTAAGAAGCTTCTCTATCAATGCGCATTAGGATATTGTACCAAACCTAATGGGGAACAGTGAAACACTTGTGATAAATCTGTATGTGCCTCAAGGAACTATAAGTCATCCTTGTGGGGCTCAAAACTTCAACAAAATTCCAAAGGCTTCAGACCTATTGGATGTTGTTCGCATAGGTTTCCCTTATTTGTCAGAACCTCATCTGACCTGCCGAAGAACGTGGTGTAAGTGTAACAACATTCTGGCCATATCTACAAAATGCTGGAAGCCACCACCTTATAAATATTCTACTGTATTATCAGGATCTATTTCATGATTTCATCATTGCCAAATAAAAAGAGAAACAATTCCTCCTGTTCGTAGTTAATCCTTAATTTATATCAACTTTAACCATCAAGCATTTTTTTACCATGATCCCTCAAATTTTATTTATTAATATGCAGATTGACATTAAGGTTGCTCCAGGATCTCTTGCTAATGAAGAATCAGGTACGCATGTCAATCTAGTACAGGAATGTCACTCTTCACAGGCTTCATTACAACATTCATGTAATTATTGGTTTCTTCCATGAGATCCAGTCATGTCATCAGAACATTATAGCCATGGTATTTTCACATCATCAATTCTAAAACTTTTTATTGTGTTTACATGATGTTTTAAATTATTCAAACAAATAAGGGAAGTAGGAAACCTCAAAAGATTCACAACTTATGTTGGACTGGGATCTGGTGACTTCCATTTGTCAAACAAGGATGCCTCTCCTTCAAAATTGTCCTGTATTTTTGTGCTTTTGTTCCATTGTTTCTCAGTTTATCTTTATTTCATTAAACTTCCCACCGTTTATGTTACCTTAAAATTTCAGATTAAAACAATTGTGCAGACTTGTGGAGTTTACAAGGTTTGCTTGGTGTATTCTTAGTTATGTTTGCCACATAGGCTCTGATGTATTTGTAAATATTTTCGATATATATCACATAATGCTTGTCACATGAGACCTACCTTATTGGAACCAAGCAATAATTCTACCAGGAGAATGATAATTTGACATACATTTTGTTTGAACAGTGGTATTTGGCATTTTTAACAATGTGATGGTTACAATTGGCAGTAAACAAGCAACTGAATGACAAGGAGAGGGTAGCAGCAGCCTTGGAGAACCCCAACCTACGCCAGTTGGTTGATGAGTGTCTTTGTTCCAACGATTCACACTCACACTAACACATCCTTGTACCTGCCTGCTGTATAGTAATAATCATGCATGTTGTATGTACCCTGTGTTGTAGCTGGTTATGTATAATCGCGGGTACTATGTGCCATTATTTTTGCCTTCAAAGTTGTATGCAACCGAGAATATAGCTTATGCACCAGTCCTTCAGACTACATAGTATGGCTATGCATATGCTGCTTGAATGCTTGATGTACTATTCATATAAAAAGAGAAAAAAAGGAGAATTGTGATGTATCATAATTTAGTGTTTACTGAATCTCTATCAATTGTTTTTCGCGCTAGAATTTTAAAATCAGAACTGTTCTTATTTTGGAATGAGCAAATATATTTTCATGGCGGGCCATGCCAGATTTTTAATTAAATTGCTCCATCCGTTGTTATCACGTTTGAAGTTGTTGATTGATTCATTCCTTGGAACTAGGAAGAGGAGGCGTGTGGTGCTCTATCTATAGCAATGTCAAATGAAACAGAATTGTTGTCTCAATCTTACGTGTGCGACCTATGTGCATCATGCCTTCATGCGTCTTTATCCTTCACAATGGATTGTCCATATCCTTCTTCAGTTATGAATTGTCTGTATTCTCCATTAGTATGCGTCTTTTATTGTATTCTCCTTTGGTATGCGTCTTTTATGACCTGAGTAGAATGCCAGTTCTGGAAATGAAAATCTGACCAAAAGCATGTGAATGAAAAAAATACAAAAGGAATCATTCGTATGATCAGCACGCAATTACGCGAGCTAGCAATTGTGTAAAATTATCTATTTTATCCATGATTTAATTTAAAATTTGTTAAACAATCATCTCGTTGATTTAGGAGTAGTTTTTAAAAGTCACATCTCTTTTATTTGCTTTTCTGACTTACAACGGTATCTTTTTACTCTCCATATGACCTTTAAAAATCGAATATGGTTGCTTTATAAGTTTTAGAAGTTTCGTTGCATCTTTTTTATTATTATTGAGATTTTAAAAATTAATTTTAGATATCCCATCAACCATTACCATTCTACTCTTTTAACAGTGCTCTTGTCCTCTCTCTTTATTGTCATTTGCTATCATAATGTTTGAGATGGATTTCTCTTTTAATATTTTTTTATTCTGATCTTTTGTTATTTCTAAATTGTTGTAGTAACTACTTGAACTCTCATTGCTTTTTTGAATTTCATAGTTTATTTTATTTTTATTTTAGTTGATATTGTATCCTATTCTACGTGTATTTTTAATATTTCTCTTTACTTCAAATTTGAGTTATTTTAAATTGTATTCCTACTTTAACCCTGCCTATAGCAAAGTTTTTCATATAAAGGCTGGGCGTCACTCGTCTGTGAAAAGCTTTTTTCTAGGTGGCCAGTCATTCAGGTATCAAAATTTATTATTTTTATATGCTTTTTAGTTATAGACTATGTATCCAATCGTTTGTAAAAAATTCATTTTTTGCGTATAAAAAAGTGTTTTTTATAGTGACTTGCATGTTTGTGCTAGTAGTGTGTTTTTATATTGGGGATGCCTCTTTATGGAATTGGAGGCCAATGCAGGGCGTCAGACCACCAGCTTTTGAGTTTGTTTTCCATGTCTGAGTTCTACTCGAAGCAATAATGACAGACCTTGGCTTTCTCACAGAGCGATTAAAATTTTCTATTCCTACTCTACTTTTGATTCCAAAGCTACGGTATCATGATGGCATACGTTTTTATTCTAATTCTATGCTCTCACAGCTGTGTCCGATTCAAACAGTAGGCTCTCAAGCTTCCGAATCGGAAAAAGATAAAAAAAAACTTCTAAATAAAAAAGAAGACAAGTGAGTCAAATCTTTTATACTGATTTCACCGTTATAGTCAATACCTATCAGTCTTCCACGATCTAATGGTATAAATTTATCTCTTATTTTATAATTAATGTGGTAATTTCTAAACGTTTTTGAAGCGAACGTGATAATTTCTTTTAGAACTATCTTTATAATGCTAAACCAACCATTAGAAAATTAAAAGATGAATTTGAAAATATTTTGTCTAATAAATATTGATGAAAAAAATCATCATAAAAAATATGTTTAGTAGCTTAAGAAACACGATAATATATATATACATAAACGAAAGAAAGGGATCTACGAAGAACTAACCTCTAGCTGATCTGGCTGCCTTCAGGTGTTGGTGCGTGGGTCCGCTTGCCGCTGAGGATGGAGGAAACATGGGAGAACGCGGGTTGTGCGTTGCTGTGTTTATAGTGGGTCAATGTGCTTAAACCAAGCTATCCAACCATACATGTGCTAAAGCTATTTATTTTGACACTATATATGGATTTATTCTCTACACGAATTTGAATCAGGAATTAGAATCAACTTAGTAATTAGTTGTCGCTTCAAATTACACGTGCGTGTAATCTAGCTAGCTGAGTTAATACGGTCAGTTTGCATCCTAGTCGAACTTCTTTTATTGCACTGTGACTTGATTAATATGGCTCTATGTAAGATTTAATCTATATAAGTTATAATTGAGACCCAATATAAACTAATGGTATAGATATTTTTTTATAGATATTTTTTCTGATTAATATAAAAATTTCTAACCTATGAGTAAACGTGAAACTTTTTTCCAGGCTGCCTATGAAATCATAATCATATACGGACAAACTTTGTCATTGCAAGGTTACGATGTGTTTAACGTGTACTACACTACTTGTATCATATTTTAAATTATAAAGCAAACTTTACTCGGTTGTGTGGGACAGCGACGTCAGTGTGTGGTGGTGATGTTTTTTCTTAATATAATTTTTAGGTTATAGTTTTATAATTTTTTATATTATATTTAATGAAATTTCACACTATTGCCGATACGTTAAAAACAAATATAAATCTAAATTTTTTACATACCGTCATTAAATTTTGACCATTAAAATGTAGATATACCACGATCTACCGAGCAGTAGCAGGCTGCCATGTATGTGCCAACTTTGATGGCTCGATCAACCATCAATCAACCAAACTAATAATATATATTCTCAGCCCATCATATATATTTATCCATAAACGTATATACAGATAAGGCCATGTGTTACTGCGATATACATTGTATTATATATATTATTAAGAAAAACATGTCTCTAGAAAAACATGGAGCAGTAGCGGTTGGGTGTCCGGACCGGACATGATTCCATCATGATTTCTGTTTAGTTGTGTACAGTAGCATTTTTTTACCAAGTCTGAGTAGGATTAATTTCTCTATATATTTTTACTTAGAGATATTCAATCAATCTTAATTGTTATAATATAGACTCATCATGATTTAATGGTTTAGATTTTTTATTAACATGGGAATTTCTAGCCCTTCGTAGTGAACGTGATGTTTTCTTTCAATTTATCTATATCTATATCTATATCTATAATCTATAACTTATCTATAAAGCAAGTAGTGTTTCTATCTAAAATTTTGTTTTGCCTGGCTATTTTGTAGAAAACCCCTTGAGTTTTTTTCAAAATTAACTCGTAGTTAGGGGTGGATACCGGCTCGGCTCAGTCGGCTCTGGCCGGCACGGCGGCCGAGCAAGCTCGTTTAGCTCGCGAGCCATTTTAATACAAGGCAATTTTTGTACAAATTACATTCTATTTTTTCTGAGTCTATGAAACATGCAAATATACAATTGAAAAAAATTGATATATTAAGTCCATAATTAACGTAATAACATTTGTCCATCGATAATTATCCATGCAAATGTATGATGCAACTAGATTAGATATTATTACTATTATAATCTAAAGCATTTGATCCATATTGACCATCACAAAATCATAAAATTTATTGATTTATTGCCATATTAACAACAAAACAAGCAAAAGAATAGCAAAACAAACAAAACATTAGGCACTGCTTTGTACATTGCATCTGGCTCGTTGAGCTCACTAGCAGCTCGCGAGCTGACTCGAACTGGCTCGTTATAGCTAACGAGCTAAACCCTTGGCGCAGCTCGTTAGCATTTCTCAACAAGCCGAGCCGAGCCGAGCCAACCACGAGCCGAACGAGCTAGCGAGCCACGAGTATCTCGTTCAGCCCTACCCGCAGTCCCAATGCTGAAAAGAAAGGGAGAGCTTGGATGAAAAAAAGGCCTCCTTCGCCCCTCCCTCCCTACGCCCCTCCCTCCCATCCCCATCTACGCCGCGCCCCGCGTCGCGCCTGCGGTCCTCCCTTCCATCGCTGCTCGGAGCTCTTGCGTCCCTCCGTATCGTCCCCATCCGCGTCGCGCCTCGACTTCACCTGTTGTAACGCACGGGCACAATTGTTAGTTTATAACTATCTATAAAGTAATTAGTGTTTCTACCCAAAATTTTGTTCTGCTTAGCTATTTGGCAGAAAACCCCTTGAGTTTTTTCAAAATTAACCCGTAGTTAGGGTGGATACCAAGCCGGCTTGGCTCGGCTCGGCTCGTAGGGAAAGCGAGCCGGAGGCGGCTCGGCTCGGCTCGTGAGCCAGCTTGAGCCAGCTCGTTTAGCTCGCGAGCCACTTTAATACAGTGCAATTTATGTACAAATTGTATTTCATTTTTTCGGAGTTTTATTAAACATGCAAATATACAATTGAAAAAAATAAAAGTGATATATTAAGTCCATAATTAACGTAATAACACTTGTCGATCAACAATTATCCATGCAAATATAATGATACAACTAGATTAGATATTATTACTATTATAATCTAAAATATTAGATCCATATTGACCATCATAAAATCATAAAAATTATTGATCTATTATTACATCAACAACAAAACAAGCAAAAAAAATAGCAAAACAAGCAAAACATTAGGCCTTGCTTTGTCCATTGCATCCGCTCGTTGACCTCACGAGCGGCTCGCGAGCCGATTCGAACCGGCTCGTTATAGCTAACGAGCTAAACCCCTGGCGCGGCTTGTTAGCATTTCTCAACAAGCCGAGCCGAGCCGAGCCAACCACGAGCCGAACGAGCTAGCGAGCCACGAGTATCTCGTTCACCCCTACCCAGTCCCAATGCCGAAAAGAAAGGAGAGCTTGGATGAAAAAAGGCCTCCTTCGCCCTCCCTCCCTCGCGCCCCCTCCCCCGTCCCCATCCCGCGCGCGCCGCCGCGCTCGCGCGCGCCCCTTCCATCGCTCCTCGGAGCTCCCGCGCCCTCCGTGCCATCCCCATCCACGTCGCGCCTCGACTTCACCCGTTGCAACGCACGGACACAATTGCTAGTACAATATATAATATATAAAGCAAGTAGTGTTTTCACATAAAATTTTGTTCTGCCTAACTCTTTTGCAAAAAACCCTTGAGTTTTTCCGAAATTAACACGCAGTCCATCTGGCTATTTTGCAGAAAACTCCTTGAGTGTTTATAAAATTAACTCGCGGTCCGCTCGACTATTTTACACAAAAACCTTGAATGTTTATAAAATTAACCCATAGTCTCAATACTAAAATTAACCTTAGGTGAAGACATAAAAAAATATAAATTAGAATTACATGAGACTTGAACTTTGAAATAATTATGATAAAATAAAATGACGTCTGTTGCAATGCACGAACATTTTACTTATATATATATACTAGCAAAATGCCCGTGCGTTACAACGGGACAACGACGCAGAGAGGGATGGGGACGGAAGAGAGGACGCATAAGGCCTTTTTTCGTCCAAGCCCTCCCTTTCTTTTCAAGATTGGGACTGGGTTAATTTTATAAACACTCAAGGAGTTTTTCGCAAAATAATCCCTTTTTCTTCTTTAACTGTTTTTTAAAATAGTCAGGCAGATCGCTGTTAATTTTGAAAAACTCAATGGGTTTTCGTAAAATAGTCAAAGAAACAAAATTTGGATAGAAATATTACTTGCTTTATAGATAGTTATAGATATATATTCACAAAATACATTGTTTAGGAGATTGAAAGTGCGCAAATAAAAATCTAAAAATTGAGTGTAAGAAAACAAGACCATTAGATTAGAATTAGAGATGCGAATTTTGCAAAATGGCACGATCCACTTCCAACTGGCTAGTACGGCATGCCTAACATATTTTGACTGGAATCGTTTACTAGTCATGATTCACACTAAAAAGTGGTGACATAAGCTTGTTCATGCATAGACATACTCTCAACCACAAAATCAAGTTGATAGCTAGAAAAATACATGCTGTGTTCTATACTCTTTTTATTAACTTCTACTTTCATTTTTTTATCCACACACACATTTCAAATGGTTAAAAAAAATATAATTTTACTAAAAAAATTCTATAGATAATACTTTTAAAAATTATATTTATTCATTTTTATATTTTTAATTAATATTTAATTAATTATGTGTTAATTTATCACTCTATTTTTTTTTCGTATGGAGAGGAAAGGGGTCTGAACCCATGCCTTTGAATGCACCCTGCCATTTTTGGCCCTTTTTCTCCCCCACTGTTTGTCAATCTGATGAAGTAATGACAACGACTCATCGAGCAATCGGTAGATAGGCCAGATGTCAGATTGATACGTTAGATTTACTACCTTACAAATGTGAGGTGCAGAATGTCCCAGACTAGTTATTGCCTCTATCAAATTATTTGTGGGGGATATTTTAAGGACTCCGATAAACATCTGCCTCTTCTGATTTATTTGGTAGAATGTGCATATAAAGTGAGAAGTGGATAATGGACAACATATATAAGACCAATCAAATAGCAATAAAATGATTTTAAAAATAAAAAGTTAGGAAGAAAATCTTAGAAAGATTTGAGGTCATTTTCTTCCATGTGTCACATACCATATACTTTTTCATATACTTTTTCTTATAAAGAATAACTTTATCAAATACAACGTCACGACTCATAGGAGATATGATCTTTTGATTCTCATTCCGATAAAAACATAAAAATTTTATGATGAACATAGAAAAACATCTAAAATAATTAAAAAGATCGAGCGTATGGTGTTAGACTGAATATGCTGACTTTATAACCTATACGAGAATCTTCTCCGTATATCAAAATATTTTCGTAATCTATATAAGATTTAAAACAATTCTTTTAATCATAAATCCTATAAATTTAATGTGAAATTTAGGAAATTTAGACTACGCAAGGCTAAAAAAACGCGGTAGTTTTGTTCGTTTACCGAATCGGCGACGGGATATGACCGTCGCCCCCGTGGGCCGTGGTTGATACCGACCGGAGGCAAAGCCAACGCGACTCGCCGACTTGTCATCCCCCTCCTCCAACCTCCACTGCACCACCCCTATTTCGTCGACAAGAAAGAGAGAGAGAGGAAAAAAAAAGGCAAAACAAAACAGATTGCTCCCGGAAATTCTCTCTCGAACCGGATTTTTTATTCCCCGATATCCTGATCCGGCAGGCACTGTCGCCTCCGCCCCAGGCGAACACCCCTCGCGAGTCGCTGCCGGAGCCTCGCCTTCGCCTCGAAGCGGTCTCCTCCCCGCCGCGCACGGTCGGCGAGAAGGTTCGGAGAGGCGACGCGGCCAGCCTCCATCTCCATCTCGGCTTGGATTGGAAATCGAATTGAAGGTATTTAGCCCTCCCTCCTACCGCCCCAATTCATCGGCCGGCGTGGATTGGGGATCCATCCGAACTTATTGATTTTCTTCAGGATATTTTTATGCGTGGTGCAGTACTAATACAACATCAGTTTGTTTCAATACAAAATTTGGGGGTTCATTAGCAACAGCGTATCTAGGATTTTTAATTAAGATTAGGTAAACTTAGTCTATAAAATAATATAATATCTTATTATTGTATAATATTACATATTTTTAATACTTTATTTTATATTGTTTTTTCTGAATACTTATAGAAATTAGCATTAGTTTTTCTTCTATTTACATCATCTTTTCTAAGTTATTTTAGTTTTTTCTAATTTAAATTTTTATAACGTTAATCAAATTTAGATAAAATACATTGAAATATATAATGACAAATAAATGTTGTACCCATATAATTAATTGTTTTAAGTTATGCAACAACACATAAGACATGCAATCATATATAGTGACAACTTACTTGCACTATGATTGTTAGTGTCATTGTCGAGGATAAGACATATTCTATACTTAGTATCGTGGTATATGATAATACTATATACTTAATAATATATTAGAATGTATCCTTTAATTAAGAAAATATAATAGATATAGAAGAAAGTCTTCTCAGGATAAAATGTGTCAGAGTCTTATTCGGATAAGACAAGGTCTTCTCATCTTGTATCCTATCCTAGTTCTTCAAGTTCTACTTAGAAGAAAAAATGATCATAGCTATAAATACAAGGTTTCCTATTGATGGAGGGGTATCGAGTTATAAACCAGAGCCAAAGTCACATCAAGAGACAATTCAGAGAAAGCCAGAGTCATATTTGCCGAGTAGATCTTGTCAGGCTGATCTTGTCAGGTTCTAATCGGTGGGTTAGTTTTACCATCTTACTTTCCTATTTAATCTGAGTGATATTCTCTCATATATTCATATAAACTGGATTAGGCCTATTACTCTTTTAAGAGGGCCGAACTAGTATAAATACATGTCCCGTGTCTTCTTGCGCATGTACCTTGGTTCCAACATCCTATGTACCCTCCAAATACTGTCTTCGGGTATAGCCCATTGATAATTAGATTCATAACAAATTTCACTCTCTAATTTATTCTAATTTATCCATATAAATTATATATATATGACTATATGTAGCATTAAATATTATCTTCATTTATATTTAGTTAAAGAGAATTCTAGAAAAATATCACCTAAATTCTAAAATTAGTTAAGCAACTCGATGTCATTACTAGTTACTACTAACTAATATTATTAACATGTCACGATAATTCCTACTCTCTTTGTTTTTGTTTGAACTTTTTCTTAGTCAAATTTACTTGACAAGTTTATATAAAAAATTATTAACATCTACAACACCTTCAAATTAGTTTTATTAAAATTAACATTTAATATATTTTGATAATATGTTTGTTTTTGTTAAAATTAATCATTTGTTTGATTTAAAATATTAGTTTAAATAACATATAAGTAAAAGAGAGAAAAATCAATGAAAAAGGTTAGAAAAGGTATTAATATCTCATATTCTCATGTGGCCAAGTATCCCTGCGTGATTGTGCCTAAGAAAGAAGAGAAAATCGTCGTGTTGGGTGCCTTGAGGACACTTCCTCCCTGTCTGCTCGACGTCGACTCCAACTCCTTGTGTGGTGTGGATCTCCTAGAGTTGTTGCTAAAACCACCCTGTATAGTTGCAAAAATGTCTATCACATCCCTTTGTTTCTATCAAGTGAGATTATTTTTTCCTAATTAACTCTTATTCAATGTTGATTCAGTGAGATATTTTCCTTTTTACCAATGAGATAAGTAAAACAAATGTGTATCCACATATTGAAATAAATTTTGTCTCAGACAATGCTACTTGAAAATGATCTAATAAAAACAAGAACAAAATGGATATGTTTTCTAGATTATGTTGTGCTTTATGTTATTTTGGGAAAATAGTGTGTTATTTTTTGTGTTGACTGGAGTGTAATTAAGCTATTATGTAAGGAAACATCTTAAAATAAATAGTTTCCCTTTAATTCGACACTAATCGAGTTAATTAAGTGCGACTAAAATGTCTTAATTGATCTCATCCATATAAAAATAAAAATGGCTATGAGTTTGCCAAATCCTCCTACAGATTGTCAAATGGGTTGTCTTTCCCACTTGAGCCCACATTTATATTTCATGGCCTAGGAACAACATAAGTCGTTTGGCTGTGGGTTGTGCAGGCAAGGCCCTTCTAGCCATACCGTGCTTGGGCTGCTACTTGGTCTGATGTGTCAACATGACAAGTACATGTCACAAACCAGCACGACATGGCCTAGAAACGGCATGGCACGCCCTGGCCCATGCAACATGATGGTGACCAACGACTGGCGAACGGTCGCCAATTGAGCAACTACCATCCGAGCCAGGAGAAAAGGAGAACGGAAGAATTGAGAAAGCCATGGGCTTGGGGCAGAGAAGCGATGGTGAGCGCTCGTCGATGTAGGCCTGCATGGCAATGTGGTGACGCGACCAACCCCATCCGCAAGCATGTCAATCATTGGGGGCTCATTGGTTCGGGGCAGAGCAAGTAGAAAATGAAGGACCATGACGATGCTTGATGAGAAGGAAAAGGAATGTGCTATCGGTGATCGGAGAACCTCCTCAGAGCTTCACCGAAGTTTGTGCAACAGGATCAAACGGGCTTTGTTTGTAATTTTTCTTGCTATATATCAAATTTGGGCTAACGAGCGCCCACATACCCTAATCGTGCAAGGTCGACACGACACATCCCGACATCTCATTGGGTTGAGCCTAGACTCCGGCCTCGCACGTGAGCCGACACGCACAACCCGTTTGGTGAGCCATGCCTAATCGAACAATGCCCAAACACATACCTACTCTCTCCGTTTGATATTATAAGTCATTTTAACTTTTTTCTAGTTAATTTTTTTAATTTTGATCAAATTTATAAAAAAATATAGAAACATTTTTCAACACAAAACACACATATTATCAAAATATATTTAATTAGATTTAATAAAATTAATTTGATGTTTTAAATGTTGCTAATTTTTTTTATAAACTTGATCAAATTTAGTAAAGTTTGACTTAGAAAAAATTAAACGACGTATACTATGGAACAGAGGAAGTAATATTTATCCACCATCTCAGCTCTATAAAAAAATTAAAATAAAAATTCACTGTCTAAGGTCTGGTCCCAAGAGCTTCATTTGAAAAATGGGACTATTAATAGATGTTATTTCCATTTTTCAGATTTCCAACGTTTGGGTAGGGTGGGGATGGGATGTGTAATCCGGGTGGATTGAGTGCTAGGCGAAACTACTATATTACCCTCGCCATTTTGACGTATAGTTCGCCTTTGTCGTACGTGAGTTATCCTGACCCCCTCCTCGTCAGTTTGCCCGCCACCGCCTCCGCCGCCGCCGCCGCCGATCCCCATCCATCCCGCGAGCGAGCAGGGCGTCGTCGTTCGTCCTGCTGCTTCCGTCGCATCCAGAGCACATCCTCCGCCACTGCCGCCTGCGCCGATCCCCATCCATCGCGCGCGCGAGCGAGCAGGGTCGCCGTCGTTCGTCCTGCTGCTACCGCCGCATCCGTTACGCACATCCTCTTTCCCATCCATCTCTCTCTCTCTCTCTCTCTCTCTCTCTCTCTCTCTCTCTAGCCACGCACTTTTTCTCGAATTTGCGTTAACCCTAGCTTCTGTTCTAGAAATTTGCCTTAACATTAGAAAATACTAATAACAGGTTGATGGTTCCCAAAAAGTTTGGGGGTTCCGTTCAACCCCCATGTCCCATGTTAGATCCGCCACTGTTCATTAGGTCGGCTTGCTTATTGAACTGATTCTTCTTTTGCAGATGCTGGAACTGGAGCTGTCCTATATGCTATAGAAAGAGAATTTCATGTAGTGTAATACACATTTTTGGATCCGTGTCAGTGTGATACGGAATCGTGTCAAATTGGTACCGGGAGGTCAAAAGATGGCCGATGAGGTGGCTTTTGAGACTGCCAGGAAGATCATCATGCACCCGCTTTATACGCCAAGGTCTTCGCCGTGGCTTGACTTGAAGGTGTTCTATGTAAGGGTGAGCAATTGCGAGGTGGATGAGTCTGCGCCGGACCGTCTCACGCTCAACCACATCCCGCTGTCTCCCGATACAGTCATTGAGGTGAACTGTCAGCGGAGCAGCATGCACACCGAGTTCATCTCTTCATCCCTCAGGAGGGACAGGGTCGACAAAATGACCGAGGAGGCTACATTCGTGAGCACAGATAGTATAAGGATGACAGGGAGTGTCAGGTTTCAAGTGTTCGATAAGAACGATCTGTTGCTCACAGGCGATCTAGAGTTGTGCAGTGCCAATGGAGTCATCGGGGAATCAAAGAACAGCAGCAAGAGATGGAATATGAAGTGCCAACCAGCATCATCATGTAATGGTTTTGTTAAGGGGAAGCCGTCCACAGGTTCAGAGTATGTACATCCTGTGATAGAGGTTTATCTTGCTGGCACTTTCTGCGGCACACCTATTATATTAACGAAGACTGTCCAGCATATATCACGGAGGAAATCCCAAATGAAACTAAAGCTTGATTCCATCCCTGAGAATGAGGCAACGGAACAACAAAAAGAAGAGTTACATGATGACTCTTTGCAGGTACTTGTGTCCGTAAACATGTTTGATAGTTTTTATTTCAGCCTACAATCTCAAATTCCCCATTTAGGGCTTTAAGCAGACTATGTTTGAATTGTTGTGCTTAACACATATCTGGGGAGTGATGGATAACTTTGAGTTTAAGAGGCACCTTTTTCCCTAAAAAGCAGTGAGGCAACCGTGCATAAGAAACAGTAAAATTGTAGCGCTTTTTCTACAGCATGTTAGTTTAGCTAAGAGCCATGCTCGAACTACAGGT
Organism: Oryza australiensis; assembly: GCA_019925245.2. Classification (NCBI taxonomy): domain Eukaryota; kingdom Viridiplantae; phylum Streptophyta; class Magnoliopsida; order Poales; family Poaceae; genus Oryza; species Oryza australiensis. Next base: position 286,851 of record JAIFGZ020000169.1, read on the forward strand.
AGCAATATTCCTGTGATATGCATAATTATGTTTCAATATGAGAAGTATAATCGCTTAAACATACCCTTAAAGTTTAAATTTCCTTATGCATATACATGCTGCTATGTCAGTTTTTTGTGAAAGCAACACTATATCATCATAGTTGTGTCATTTCCCATGTTCTCTTTTACAAGGATAACAGGGAGACAAAAACGGTTTAGGACCAGTTGTTAATCCTTATATAAGCTCAATTTGTGAGTACTTGTCCCATACTCGTACTTTTACAGAGCAAGTTGCAACATACATGGAGGGTGTGTGTGCATCTCCATCACCTTTTTCTCCTAGCTATCAGATGTAGATCTGGTTGCTATTTACATGTCCATGAGATAAATGAACTGTAGAAACAGCAGAATATTTATGGCTTGAAATGCTATTTTCACTCTGTAAAACTGATAAGTGTATGTTAATTAAATATGGGAATCAGTTAGCTGTCCTTATGGCCTATGAGAGCACCCAATGCACAAAGTATCAATCCATTGATCCATTTGACTATTTAAAATAAAATACCATTTTTTTTCACTTTTTGAAAATGATAGTGTTTAAAGTTAGATTCAGAGACTCGTGATAACAGATATGGGTACGTACTGTAAGGGTTAGTAGTAGTTGGATCATTTAGGCTACGTTCTATACTACACTTTCCCAACTTCTTCTTCCTCGTTTTCTACGCGCACGCTTCCCGAACTGTTAAACGATAAGTTTCTTTCAAAGATTTTCTATAGCAAAGTTGTTTTAAAATATCATATTGATTCATTTTTATTTTTAGCTAATACTTAATTAATCATGCGTTAATCTGCCGCTCTGTTTTGCGTGCCAGAAAGGAAGGGTCCCCAACCTCCCCAAAAGAGCATAACCTGAGCATAAATACTACTGTAATGGATAATGTGAAAATTGTTGCTCCAGGGATATCTCCAGCAAGTTGCAAAGTATATATGGACAACATGGAGAAAACTTTTTTTTGCGTACATCATACATGCATATAATATTCAGCGTACTAATTCACACTTAGTTCTGAGCCAAGGTGAAAGGCATATCCTTCTAGCTAACTCTATGTATCCACCCTAGATAATAAATGATGCTTAACTTTGTCAACGTCCTTGGCAGGTTAGTAGGGTACCTTCACTCAATAGCTTATAGGGACACTAGTTTGACTTCCCAGGTTAATGATTTAGGTTGATTGTTGACAGCATTGCTGCTACGAATATATGTTGTAATACTTGCCTTCCAACTTAATTGTTAAGCGTACATCAAGAAACACCATAGCCTTTAGCAACAGAATGCAAGCTAGATTGCTGTGAACAATTAATTGCTTTGGTTGATGTCCATAGTTCTCCTTATGCTTGGCTGTATTCCTGGCGATGTCAGAAATTGAATCTTCATTTCGGTTACATCCTCAATTCTGACTGGCAGTTGTTTCTTTTACTTTGCCTATTCATTCATGTTAAGTATATTTCGTTTTAGCAGTTAGTTTGGTAAACCCAGCTTCTACTGATAAAAGATAAGCAGTAATTGCCAGTATAGCTTAAGTATCACCTTGTTCACTGTTAAGGACGATAGGAACATGCTTTTCTCTGTCCATGCTGAGTGTTTTCATTGAGACATTTGTTGCTATTCCTATGATGCACCAGTCCAAATAACAGTGACATGTATAGTGGGTAGCAATCAGTAGATTTATGCTTCTGTTTTGCAATCTTGATTGCAAGTGATGCATTCTTTGATTCAGTTCTTATCTTGCAGATATTTGATAGTTTGTACCCTTTCCTTCCATGTGCTCATTTCAGGTATCAGAATTACAGAATCCCAAATCTGAGACAGATGTGGATGTTGATTATAACAGCTTGTACTCGAGGCAGGACTTTATAGAGGGCGAGGACGGTGAGCTTTCATGGTTTAATGCTGGTGTCCGAGTTGGAGTTGGGATTGGCCTTGGTATTTGTGTGGGTGTTGGATTGGGTGTTGGTCTGCTGGTCCGGACATACCAGAGCACCAGTAGGAACTTCAGGCGGCGATTGCCCTGATGACCAGACCACTCCAACCCCATGAATGTAGATGTGTCTTTATCTTGTTCTGTAGGGAACTAACTCATCTTTCCTGTTCATGCTTGTGGTAGATATAAGTGAGGCTTTTTGTTCTTCGATTCTGCAGTCACTCTGGAATCTGTTGCTCTCTTGTCTGCAATGCCAATCATTTTTGCTCCCTTGAGATGTAAATGTTAGTCTGAATGGCAAATAAATAGTCGAATCACTTGCTGCTACCTTGAGCAATCAAATGGTTCTTAAATGTGTGCTTGAAGGAAATTAAGTGACCGACAAGTGCAGAGGGTGATGTTGCACCTACAAATTGTTGCATGTTATGACATCTTGTACATATATAACTTCGATTAGGTGACCAGTTATTTGTGTCATATGGTTAGTTATTTGAGCTTTTTCCAGATTTTGGACCATGTACACCTGTGGATGTACTCGCTTTTAGGTTTGTGAGTTTGTCTTTAGACAATGTGTCAGAATGTTCTTTAGTCCTTTTCTGTTTCCGATGCAATCTGGCAGACAATAGTCTCAACTGTATATACAACTCTCAGTTTCTTCTTGTTTCTTAGTCAGCGTCAGCTATCAAGCTATGCATAAAGTATTTGGAGAAATGGTATTTAAAGCGAACCTTGTACTGTATCTCCCTTGATGGTATTAATAAAGCTGGTATAGTATGGTATAACTGCTTTTATTTTCTCTAATTTATAACCAAACTTTGCAAGATAAAAAACCTCAGGAAAGAAACATTGTGATTTGTTGTACCAAACTATCAACTTCTTTTTAAGCTTTTGCAGCATTGGAAATACTATACTATATTACTAACGTGTCACATCTTAATCTACCCTCTCCTCTGAATTGATATGATTATTTAACCAAAGATATCTTTTTAAGACCCAAAGATATCATCTTTCAGAAACTCCTGACCTATACTTGCCACCAAAAAGTTACACCAAAGTTGTTCACATTTCCCACAAACATCCACAAGGGACATGCCACCATAGTCAAAAATGAAAACCACCCCCCACTAACACCACCACCTTGTAATCAAAGGCTACAAGCCTCATAATCAAGGATGATTCCAAATGCAAACAACAATCTTTCTTGCTTTGCTTTGCTTGCATTCTGGTGAAACTGGAGAAAATGCAAACAGGTCAGAGTGATGTGTTACTTCCAAGGCAATCTTCCACTGAACAGGATGCATCATCCCAGATGAGATGAGACACCTCATCTCACTGTAGGACTCATTGAAGCAGAACGAGGGAAAGGTTAGTCAGGATAATGAGAGCCTGAACACACTGACTCACCAACTCGAGGAAAACTACACTGTACTCTCTTTCTTTTTTTTTTCTTCTTTTTGTTCTTCAGGCAACAAACTGGTGTGGTTTCATGGTGCAGGACAGCTGCTGGGGAGAGGGAGAGGGTGTTGGCTTCTCCTTGAGAGCGGGAGGCAATGGCCAAGGTGCCTGATCTCGGCTCGGACTTCGCCCAGAAGCTGCTGCTCGACCTCCGGCGCCGCCGCGAGAAGCTCGGCTTCGACTCGCCGGCGCCGCCGCAGCGCACGTCGTCGCCGTCGTCCAACGCCACCGCTCTTCCTCGAGGTACGTTGTGTTCCCCCTTCTTTGAGTTCGTCCTCTCAGAATTCTGAAAACGAGCTGATGGTGTGGTTGTGAACTGGCATACAAGTTTCTGAAGAATTCATGTTCAGATATAAGTCGTGGAGATAATTTTTGTCAGTGAGATAAGCACTGTCTTTTTTTGCTAATTATTTTCCAATGGCACGCGAAATTATGATGAACAGTAAGTTTTCTTAAAACTGATCATACTACAGAACTTCTGAATTGCACTCGTGTGTACAGATTCTCATTCGAGTTCTCAGAGGCTACATCGAAGCCAGAAACCACAACAAGCAGCTTCTCGAGCAGGAAGAGCAGAAGCAACAGCAAACAGATCAGTAAGCAAAGAATTCCAAATGATACTCACCAATCTGCTCCCAAATTCACCTCCCATTTCACTCTTTACCCCTCTGCTTTGTAATCACAGTACCAACAGAGCGGCAATGCCATTGCCAGGGCCGGCAAGCCGCGCCACCGCGCCACGCCTACCACCAATTCACACCAGATCGTGCCATTCCAAGGAGGAGGAGGAGGAAGCGCCAAGCAGAAGCCCGCGAACAGCAGCATCGACGTGCAGATGGCGCTGGCACTCGCTCTCAGCAACACAGGCAAGCTCCAGAACATCGAGCTCGTGTCGCGCAACGGCTCCATCTTCTTCAGAGACACAGATCACGGCATGCCGGAGAGCCACCTCTTGTCGCCCAGTGCGCCCGTCGGCAAGGTGGCGATCGGCGTCCAGAAGCTCAATGACATTCTCATGGCGTACTCATCGGGCGGCGGCGGCGCCAGGAACACGGTCAGGAGGAGCTCGGTTGACATTGGGAGGGAGCTCTTCAGAGGAGCCATGGACTTGGAGGAGTCCCTAAGCATGCTTGTGATGCTTCAAGAAGCATCAGATTACATGGAAGGATCCGGGAATGGCAAGGTGTTGCTACTGGAGGGCAAGGAGAACCGGAAGAACCCGGCGCGTTCGCCGAGTTCCGCAAGGCTGGTGGAGATAGTTGATGAGGATTCAGAGACCGAGCAAGCCAAGAACGCGAAGAGTCTGTCAATGCAGATAGTTCCTCACAAGAATTCACAAGGTTTCAGTCCAAACAGCTCATCAGTCTTGCAGCTCTCTACTTTTTCAGGCAACAAATCCAGGAGCAATGCTTCTAAAGCTGACAAGGATGATGCAAAAGTCAGGATGCCTAATGTGATTGCCAAGCTGATGGGATTGGATAATCTTCCATCAACCAAGGTGGTGAGCAAGGGCATGGAGAAGTTTGTAAAACCTGAAGCATTGTCAAGAAAGGATAGGAGAGCAAATGTGATCGGCGGCAGATTTCCGATTCAGATTATAGGTTCAGAAAGGGTGTCATCCAAAGGAAACAACATGAATTTGCTGCCAGGTGAGTGGAAGATTGGTCTGAAAAACTATGAAGAATACAGAAATGCTAATTTGCAGGTGCCTAATAGTTCATCTATTCCTGCGGTTGATAAGCAAACAAGGCAAACCATGAGACAAATATTAAGCAAAATGGATAATACAGAGAGAAGAGGTAGTCTAGGACAAGCAATGCATGAGGACAAGGAACTGATTGAAGCAACTAATCAGCAGAAGGTTGCCAATGTTGGATGCCGCAGTGATGCAAGTAAAAAGATGGATTTTCTGAAAAGAATTAGGAAAATTTCAGGCAGCGGACAAGTCACTGAAGAGAAGCACATTATTCAAGAAAAGAACAGATCATTAGGACAGAAGCAACATACAAGCATGAAACAGTTGCTGGTCACAGACAGTGAGGATAAATCTAAGAGAACAAGAGTTAAGTTTAACAAGGAAAACCTTGCTGCTACCGAAATAAAAAATGCCGTAAGAGGGAAGAACGGCAAGACAGATCCAAGGAAGCGGCAATCATACAATAAACAGACAGATGCACATAGCATGGCAAAGAAATCTCAGAATATCGAAATGAAGAGTAAAGAAGGCATTCAGAACTTAGAGAACAAGAGGTCAACAAAGTCAGAAGCAACACAATTGAAAAGGTTACCATATACTGCAGAGATACAACAGGAGAATGGAAATCCATCAGATAGCATACATGGTGATGGAAGTATTTCTGAACAATCTACAGGAATGGTGAAAGACAGCAGAACAACTGAAATGGCTTCTCCAGACCAATTTATGAAGCAAATAACTGAAGTGACTACAACTGATGTGCATGCAAGTGATAGATCAAATGTGGTAGATCAGAGTGTAACTCAGACAAATGTAAGTTTGAAAAGCTAACCATTCTGCCTAAATACTTTTCTGTTTAATGAAATATACTTTGTTTCTGCAAATGCAGGATGACACAACTTCTAACACAGCTAGTGAAACCACACAAATACCAGAGACATTCACAGAGGGGGAACAACACCAAAATCTGCAATTGGTAGAATTTAAAGAGCAACCGATGGATGGTACCATATTCTTGACTACTTTCTGTAAAACGAACTTTTGCAAATCTACTGCATGGATAACCCTGATGCTTCATTGCAGATTTGGGCAATGCCAACGAGTCGAGCAATCCAACAGGTTTGCAAGACCAAAAGATGCATGTGGTCTCGTGTGATTCATTCACAGAGAATCAGCTCCTGCTTATGAGAATGTTGCTAAAGGATCAATACTTGCTTGAAACTGCAAAGGCGCTTGTCGTAAATCCTGTTCCTGTACATTTTGTCAATGCTACTGCAGATAAATGGTCAGAGAAAGGCAGCTCTCTTTTTTCAGACATAGCACGGGAAGTAATCAGAAAGAAAGGTAAAAGAACTGAGGCAGTTGTAGAAGTTAGCATGGAAAATAGTACAACTAACATGAAATTGCAGTACTTGGATGATCTTATCATGGAATTGGATGGAGATATTGAGAGCCTGAACATCTCCAAGAAATCTCAACATCTGGGTGAAGATTGCACAGCTGAAAATTTGCGAATGATACTTCACAGGGACATACAAAACAATCATCCGGATGCTAACTCGATGTGGGATTTCGGTTGGAACCGCATTTCTGACCTTCCGATTGAGAGAAATGAAGTCGTCAGGGATTTGGAGAAGAACATATTGGGTAGCATGATCACAGATGTAGCAAGGGAGCTCATTGAACTATCAGTACGCCATGGGTGCTGTGCCTCTGAGGCCTGAGTGAGTCAGTGACTGACATTGAAATGTGATACAGGAGTTGATTTCTGAAAGTGATTGATCTTAGGTTAGATTTGTATGTGTGTGTGTGTGTGTCTATATATATATATATTGCAAGATTATTGTACATAGAGGAATGTGTATGTGCATTGAGCAGTAGTCGCATTTTCTGCCAATCAGCTTGCAATGCCAAGAAAATTTTTAGAGGATTCTTGGCCTCCCCCCGCGTCACCCACCCGCAGCGACACGGGGGCGAACCCCTAGCGCCGCGCCGCCCTTCCTCCCCTCATCCCTCACCTCGCCGCCGGAGTTCGTCACCGGAGAGCCGGCAGGGCGAGCCAGATGGCGGCGGCGGGGCCTCTTCTCGCGGAGCGTCCCTAGGGCGGGAGTGTGGAGGCACGGCGTCCGTTCTAGAGGAGGTCGGCGGTGAGCCCTCCCGGCAAGGCGGGCGGCAGATTCGGCGCCGTTGTCGCCGGATCCGGCCATCCGTGGGCCGTCCTTGGGCGGCCCTGGCTGGGGCGCAAGCTCACGGCGTGAGGACGGGGCGCGGCCGACGGCGGCGACGTAAGGTTGGAGGCGGAGGCGCGGCCGTAGAAGACGGAGTCCGGGTCCGGCGCGGTCGGCATCGGGGAGGCCGAGCCCGCCTCCGGCTGAGCTCCGGCCGCGCGAAGGCGCACGCGGCGCGCGCAATCCGGTGGGTGGAGCCGGGCTTGGCCGCATGGGATGGAGACGGTGGACCCGGCGTGTGCGTGCTCACCGCTGCATTCTTGGCAGAGGGCGAGGGGGACGCCGCCATCACCACGTTTTCGGCCTCGGCGGATGGGCTTCCGCCCTCCAGTGCCGGCGCGGGCTCCCGTGCGACGACCTTGCCCGCAGAGGAGACGCTCCCCTTTTTGCAGAGGTGGCACTGCCGGTGGCGAGGGAGGTCGGTGCCGGCACGAGGACAACAGGCCAGATGCGGTGGAGGCCGATGCTTTGTGTGGTGCCACCGCCGGCAGTGGAGCCCGATGCAGCGCGGGGAAGCACGACAAGCGGAGCTGGAGAATGGTGCGGCTCGGCGAGGCGCGGCCGGTGGCGGCGCGCGGAGTCTGGCCGGCGGGGGCGCGTTGGTGCTTTGGTGCCTACGCGCCAACAGAAGTTTAGTTGGTGGTGGAGCTCTGGGACGGCAGTTGTGGATAAGCAGGGGACGTACAATGGCTTTGGCCAGGTCGGCAATGGTGTCGCTCGGGCGTCACTCCCACTCCTGAGGGCGTTGTCGTGCCGTCTTGTCCCCTCTAGCGGGCGGCCGGGTGAAAACCCAGTCCTGGTTCCCTTGGAGACCTCGACGGACGGCGGTGGCGGTGCTCCGTCGCTTCTCTCCTTGGAGACGTTGTCTAGGCAGCCCCTTGTCAAAACCTCCCAATCTACCGGTTCAAGCGCGCTCTAGATTCAAGTCCTTTTTTGTCGGCGCCTTAGTTTCGGCAAGATGGCCACATCAGAGGGCCTAGGGGGGAGAGTGGTTCCTTCTTCTCTCTCACCCTCTCTTTGTCAACCCCAAAGATGTGGATAGAGCGAGGCTTCATGTCGGTTTTAAGGGTGGGTCTTGGGCGATCTCGCCTGCAGTCCCCTTGTTAGCCTAGCGGCGGCCGATCTGGTGCTGGTCTTCTCCTGGGTCTGTGTGTTAGGAGCTGTCGGTGTGTGGGATGTTGTTTTTCCTGTTCCTTTTTTTCTCTTTTGCCTTAGGGTTGTATTTTTCTTCTTCTCTATTTAATGCAAAAGCATTATCGTGTTGTTTTCCTTTCAAAAAAATTTTACGCAATCTTGACTACTACCTCGTCTCTATGACTCGTGTGTTTTCTTTGTCGGATTTATTGCTGCTTGTACCTCCTTTTGCTGTCATTGGAACATTGCAGTTTTCTGTGGTTGTCGCAATTGCAGCGTCGCTCCGTCGCCGGAGAGAGTCGCCGTCGACCGGGAAGATCTGCGATGATTATCATCGGGCAAATCGTGTTTATGGGCCCGAGCACGAGCTCAATAGCATGGCCCATTTGTTGGGCCTCCATTTGGCCCACGGAGGATTTGTTTCAACGAACTCTTCAGTTGGGCCGTCTGATCTACTACCTCCCAATCCTTCCTGTTTGAGAATTTTTTAGCATTTTTTATTTTTTTTAAGTTTTGAAAAATAATTTTTGGTTTCAAAGTATTGCAAAAATAGTCGCCTATTGTACTCCGGGAGAGCGAGATTTAAAAATTGCCCTCCCGAGAGCGATTTTACGACATGGTAAGACGGTCGTTGGGCATCGTCTGTCGCGCCGTGGACATTTTGCTAAAAAACCCTTGCCGCCCTCGGCAAGGGCGTTTTTTAACTGTTCAAGTAGGGGGTCACCTGCAAAAGGGTGGGCGCCCTGGCAATTTTGCAGGCGGCCCCATTGCCGCCCTACTGAAGGGCGATTTTTGGCGTTGATCAGAAACTTTTGCATTTGGCCCCCTCGCCGCCCTTGCAGAGGGCAATTTTTGCCCAAATCTCGCCCTCTGCAAGGGCGATTTTTGGGCGTCCATAAACACCCAGTCCACCCAGGAGGACCTCATTTGCGGCGCTTGAGACTCCATAACAGAAAAAACAGAGAGAGGGGTGAGGAACAAGAAGGAGAGCGGCGAAGCCCTATCGGTGTGCCTACTCGATCGCAGGTAAATACAATATCCTGATCTATGTTTGTATTATTTATTTTGTGTAGAATATTAGTCCAAATAGAATTTTATTGAATATTTGAATAGATATTTAGTAGTCAAATCTAGATTTATAAATTAGGGCATGATTTAATTTAGGTAATTTGACCTAGGACAAATCGATTTAGATGAATATATGTAGAATATATCCTGATCTATGTCTATATTATTTTGTGTAGAATTTTGTTTAATATTTGAATAGATGTGTAGCACTTAGATCTGGATTTATAAATTAGGGCATGATTTATTTTAGGTAATTTGACCAATTTGGATGAACATATGTAGAAAATAAGTATGATTGGCGAAAGATCTAGATGAACAAACCGATTCAGTAGAATTTAGGAACAGAGAACTTATTGTTATAGACTTTAACTTAGCCACAGATTGATCTAGACAATATATTGGTAGTATGAAATAAACTCAGTTTCAATCTGTTTATCAGGCACAATGGCAAGTAAGGTCATATTTCAAATAGTTCACGGTCAAGGCAACGTTAGATTTGGTCCAGATGGTGTTGATCTGTCTGAATTTAGGATGAAATCAAATGGCATCGATAGGCCGGCCGAGAAAACATTTGAGTCAGTCTATAGTTGGTTACTACGTGGATTTAAAGTGGATACAAGAGTGAACACAATGTCCCTGTCCGTTGTAGTGAGTCATGCAACATAAGGATATTATTGGGAATTAATGCCTATAGATAACAATGAGTCCTAGAGACGTTATGTGGAGATGGCTTTTGAAAGGTCCTGGCCCCTTGTTATTTTTGTGGCATTGCATGAAATCGATAGCAGTGTTACAGTGCAAACAGAGGATGGTCAAGGTCCTAGCAATGTGGTGGAGAATGTTGGACCATTGATGCGAACTGGGGGTAATGAAGCAAGGTTGGAGGAGGCGATGGGCGTGATGGACGAGGGGAGAGAATCAAAGCAATTGTTGAGGAAATGGAGAGGGAATATTATGAAAATGAGCAGGCGGAGGGCGATGAATCATCGGACGAGAAAGAAGATGTAATGCCCGTTGATTAGACAAAAGCGGATTTCTCTCAACTTGTTATCTCAGAGGGGCAGCAAGTATCCTTTAAATATAAGGATAACGAGATAATCTAGGGTGCCATGTATGCTCATAAGGAAGACATGAAAAAAGGCGGTGAAGCATTGGGCGGTCTCCTTACATAGGGAGTTTTAGGGTGATGAAGTCAACCAACTATGTGTATGATGTGAAGTACATGAAGGATAAGGCAGGCGGCCCCCTTCTTGAACAGTTAAAAAACGTCCTTCCCGAGGATGACAAGGGTTTTTATTTGCAAAATGTCCACGGCACGACAGACGGCGCACAACGGCCATCTGCCACGTCAGCAAAATCGTCCTCTAGGAGGGCGATTTTTAATCTCGCCCTCCCGGAGAGCGATGGGCGACTATTTTTGCAATACTTTGAAACCAAAAATTATTTTTGCAAAACTTTAAAAAAAATTAAAAATGCTAAAATTTCTCCTATTCGACGGTGTCGTTCTCGCGCGCCGAAGACAGTGTGGCATGCCGGCGCGCGGCGAGGCAGCACCGTCGTGGATCAGAAGCATATCATGGTTTGCAACAAGGATGCCAAGTCTATCTCATGCATGCACACACATGAGACATGGCTGGCATCTCGCTCGTCGGCCGCGAGGCGGAGGAAGGCGAGCTTTCTCGCAGGGTTGGTTCTGAGATTTTGGTGACCCAATGCGAAATTATAAACATGATCCTTAATATCACATATAAAAATAGTAATATGCATCCAAAAGATAGATTTATATATAAACTTCATAAATATTTTCTTATAATTTTCTTAAGGTATTTTTAGACATGAAATCATTGATGATAGTATTAATATTAATCTTAGCTAGCAATTTTATTTTTATGAAAACATCTAACAATTTCTTCTCGTTTAGCCATTTAATTTAGCGTCGACAAAATAATTAGAATGGAACAGAATGAAACCCGACTCACTCGCAAGACTACATGTACAAGCGAGAATAGATCATAGGAGATTGAGGGATAATGGTGGTAATACATCGAAACTTTGCAGACAGCTGTAGCAGCTTGAGAGGACTTGATCACTTGATCGCTGGCAATCGACAGAGGAAGGAGGAGCTCGATCGTAACGATTCAACCGGCGCAGAGTCGTGATGGCCTGTTCGGCGCCACGATGGATGTGGTCATGCGGCACGGTGGAATTGGCTGGTACTACATGAGGGGCCCAGAGCGGTTGCCCCTCTCGCCCCGCCTCAGGGACGGGCCTGCCTTCTTGTCCCGAGGCTGAACCGAACGAGCCCGCCTCCCTCCATCCACAGCAGCCCGACGCTGCTCCTCTCTACGAACCCCTGTCATCAAATGCAGTTTGCCGGACTCGTCGAGGCGTATCGACTTCCACGATTCGCCGAAGAGAGACCTACCGATCCCTCGCTGAATGTGGATCGCCACCACCTGCTGGCTCCACCGTCAGCTTGGATCGGCCTCCTCCTCCAGCGACGACAGCGTCCACACCGATATGGCCTGCATCCCTGCGGCCATCAGCCTCAGCCTCTCGTCCGCCGCCGACCATACGAGATGGAGCCCGTGGACGTCGAAGGCGTCGGTCTCCCAACCAATGCAGTCATGCGGCAGATCCATCACCGTCCCCCGGGCAGTATCGGCGTGAACGGAGAGGATGACGAACGCGTGTTCACCGGCGTTTGGTCGGTATTTATGGCAGAGCCAGTGTACGGTTTGCGCCATGACGGTGGCGCTGCAGCCGTCCATCGGCGCGCCGAGCCGCGGGTGGCCCGGTGGTATGGTGATTGCACGGCGGGCGCCCCATTTACCATTCTGTGATTGGTACGTCTGCGTTGACAGGTAACCGTCGGCGACGAGCAGCTCGAAGGAATAGCCGGCAAGGCAGGCGAATAGGTGGAAGAGTCGTCGCAGAAGCTCAGGGAGGAGGCGACGACGTGTGCCCGGTGAGTGTGTCATAGACGAGCAGCTTAAGTGATCGAGTCTTGACTTGATAGCACAAAGTTGGCCGGCGCCGCCACCGGAGCTCGCATCTTGGTGCTCGCGGAGGACGAGGAGCCCGTCGTGCGAGGCCACCGGCGTGAACGATCCCAAGATGCTCTCGTCAAAGCGGGCGTGTCGGCCGTATGCGTGGACAAGACGTCCATCCGCGCCGCCGTGCTCGTGGAACCAGTAGGACACGCCGAGGAGGAGTGCGAGGTCGAAGCCACCGTTGGCAGCAGCGGAAGTCCTCGCCGAGGATGGCGCGGAGGAGGGCCTTGCAGGTGGCGGCGAGGCTTATGACGGACGCGGCGTCGCAGCGCTCGACGATCTCGAGCAGGACGTTGTCGAAACTTGGTTTCGGCAATAGAAATTGGGGGTGCAGTCAAGATCGCCAAACACGATGGATTAAGTGGAAAAAAGGGTTTAGACAGGTTCGGGCCCTCTTGTGAGGTAATACCCTACTCCTGTTTCGGGGATTCGATCCACCGAGTCTTTATTGATCTCACGATCTCGTGTGTCTAATAGTTCGTATGTGTTTCGCACAAATCTAATATCCCTCAAGGGACGCCCCTTACCCTCCTTATATAGTCTTGGAGGATGAGCTTACAAGTCGGAAACCCTATCATATTCTAAGTCGGTATCCTCAATCTTACCAAGTTATGACTTTAAGTCGTTGCCTTATCTGATCGGCAACGTAACACCCAAGTCATAGTCTGTTTACATAATCATTAGGCGTAACCTATCCCTATTAATAGTTAGACAAGCTTGCCATGAGGGTATCCGATTGCCATAATCTCCACAGTAGCCCCCGAGACCTTTGCAGTCGACGAGATAACTTTGCCTCGAACCAAAGCAACACACAGCTGAATGACTCTCTGACCGAGTGCTTTTGTTGCCGAGTGGTTCCATCATCTCTGCCTGAGTCTCCCGAGTGGTTCCAAAGACTGTGAAGGGCTGAAAAATACCTCAAAAATAAATATTTAGGTGCATCTCCTGATGCACCTAATTAGGTATAGCCCCCGACTATGTGGTTAGTCAAAAACAGACTAAGCATATAGTCAAGAACTATGAAAAATCATACTCATATAAATGCTTAGCTCAAGCTAAAGCAATCATAAAAAATCATATAACACATCACTCGACAAGCTCATGCTTATCCGAGTAAATTTGCCCGAATCGTCTCGAAACAAATAATTTAATTAGCCCTCATGGGTAAGAAATCAATGTACTCGGCAAGCTCATGCTTATCCGAGTTGATCTGCCCGAGTCACCTCGGAATAAATAATTTAATCGACCCTCATGGGTAAACAAATTTTTCAGTCATCTGAAAAATATGACCAAAATATTAAATAGCTCCTGCCATAATATTAGTCTTAATCTAAAAGATCTTCACCAAGGTGGAAAAATAGCATTGATATAATTATTTAATCAAATGCTTAAAAACCAAACAGTCCGTGTCATCAGGACAGCCATGAAAAACTTAACTGTTTGTCACCTTTCAAATTGCATCGTGCCAACTTCTCATGAAGTTACGCAAACCGCGGTATGAAAGGATTTTAAAGGCATTAGGCAATTAAACACGTGCATATTGTCAGGGCAAATCTGCTTAAGTCCATCCACTTAAGTCCCTAAGGACACACATCAAGCCACACCTTAGCTGGACCGCAAGTCTCTCATGGGCTCGGCCCAATCGCGAGACGACTTAACAAAACCCTCAAGTCTTTATACGAAGCCTCGAGGTCATCTCCGCCACTTCGTCTTCCCCAAAAATTTCCTCTTTCGCAGCATTGTTCACCAGCTCTCCGCGGAAAACCCTAAGCTCGCGCGCGCCCAAATCCATCGATCTAGGAGCTCTCATTTCACCACAAGCCATCTCCCACATCCAGCCTCCAAGATCCCCTTGTCGAATCCCCATTCCCCATGCCAGATCTTCTTCCCCCAAATCGCATCCATGGCTGGAGAGAAAGAAATTCCCTTCGAGCAATGGGCAACCTCTGACGTCAAGGAATCAACTCTTCGGGAGATGGTGAAGAACGGAGTTCTTCCTCCCAAGGAAATCATCGGCTGGCGCCCGGCGGCCAGTGAAGAGTTCCCCACTTCGAACACCGGTGAGATTATCATTTTCACCTCTTTTTTCTACTATGGCTTCGGCCTCCCTACCTCCGAGTTCTTTCGGGGCCTTCTTGAGTATTACGGTCTTCAACTCTATCATTTGAATCCCAACTCCATGCTTCACATTGCAATCTTTTTTCACGTCAGTGAAGCCTTTCTTGGCATCCTTCCCCACTTTCAGCTTTTCCGGCGCATGTTTTATCTTAAACCACATCCAAACAAGGACGAGCCCTGTGTCGTGGGTGGGGCGGCTTTCAACTCCGCGGGACTCTCCGCAAAGATTATTTTTCTCTTCCCTTGAAATCCTCCAACAAAGGCTTGCACGCGAACCGGTTTCAATATCTCAAATCTCGAACCCAGCTTGCCCAACTTTGTCGGCCTTCCACCTGTTCCAAGGCCTATCTGGAGTACTGTGCCGGTGGCCCAAGACTGGGATGAAGCCAACAAGCTCTTGGCCAATATCCTGGAGATGAAGAAAAAAGGCCTTCGGGGAGAACAAATCACTCGGCAATTCATCAAGAACCGACTGACGCCCATTAAAGAAAGATCCAAGCCCGCATTCGAGTATGAGGGCGAAAGAGATCCCAATCGGGAGGACAATGATTCCTTGAGCTACGAGACCTTGAAGACTCATATGTACAAAATCTTTTCTTCCGGGATCGCGGTCGAGCGCAGCCTCATGTTGCCTGTTCTCCCATTTAGCTTGTATCCTCCTCCTCCTCCGGTAAGCTGACTTAACTTCTTTAATGTATTTCAACCTTAATATTGCATCTCTTAGTGTATAAAGAATCTCCCTTGCAGGAAAATGCTTCCATCATCTCTAAGTTGTACAAGGTGCATCATGAGGATGCACAAGCTCGGTCTGCCAAGAAGCCAGCCGGCGGCGTCAAGATCAGGAGTGATCCAGTCGGCAAAAGGGCTGCCGTCGATGATGATATCAGCAAGCGGGCAAGTAAAAGGAGGCTGGTGATTGATGACTCGGATGATGATGTTCCAGCTCCTCAAGCTGAAGTGACCCCTCCGAGGCCATCCCCCAGATCTGCACCCAAAATTCGCCGATCAACCAGGTATGTCTCATAATTAAAATCATATCCTTGTCGAAAATCTTTCTGCCTTTGTCCCGATTGTTCCCATCTTTCTCCTTGCAGGAGGCCTCAGAACATAGACCCCACCGGGCAGAGTGAAGGCCCAAAGTCATCTGCAGCGGCTGAAGCGACAAGACCTGCAGAACAAGAATCTCGGGGCCCTCTCCCAAGTAAGAGCGCTCCGAGCGAGAAGCCCCCACCTCCCGGTGAAGATAGCTCGAGGGAGGAGCCCCGATCGCGGCCAGAGACCTCGCTAGAAACCGGTCGGCGGAAGAAGAGGTCTCGACCGCCGCTCAAGGCGTCCCGACCGAGAGCCGCCGAGTGCGAACCAAGAAGAAAAAGACAGCGGAAGTACCGGTCAAGGGTTCGGCCACTGATGCTGGTAAGTTCTAAAGCAGTCTTCTGACTTTAGTCTTCAATCTGTTTTTTTGTCTTCATTTGTCTTCTTTAAATCGATCAGCAAAAGAGGAGGAGATCCCCAGGCTGCAATCTTCAGAGACCTGGGTTCCTCCGATCAAAATAGAGTGGCGCGACTCCGAGGGCTTGAAACAGGCATCGTCTTGAATAGGCGAAAGAAAATAAAGAAAGAGACATGCTTGTGGACAGCTGAATGAAGCCACCCCTGCTAAACGTAAGCATCGCTCTTCTTTATTATAGCCTTATGGTTTCTTTTAGTCGACTAACTCTGAACTCGCGTGCAGAGAGTATACTGCCTATCCATGACCAAGTCAGATGCCCTTGAGAAGCTGGTCCCCCACTTAAAATTCCGTAGAGAACATCCAGCAGGAGCTTAAGGCCACTCGGGAAGAGGCTGCATCGAGAGAGGCTGCCCTGCGGAGAGAGATTGCCGCGCTCCGGGAAGAGAACCTCGACCTCCGGGGTTCAGTCGGGAGTAAGTTTAATCATCTTGGTCTCTTTATGTCTCTATTTGTAGTCTGTCTTGATCTTGACGTCAGCAAATTTTCTTGTTACAGAGAACTCGTCAGAAGTCCACACACTCCAAACCCGGCTAGAAGAAGCTAATGCTAGCAAAGCCGAGTTGGAACCTGAGTTTGAAGGTAAATTCCTTTAAGATAGCATTCTTCATTTTGCTTCATCTTTGAGTGTCTGTGTAATCATATGTCTCTGGCAGCTTATAAGGTCAAAACCCGAGCACAATTTGATGTCTTCGTTGAAGGGTTCGAAGTGCCGAAAGCGTAAGGGACGATATTGCCAATGCGGCCACGCTGATCCTCTTGTCGCTGTTCCAGCACGGGCTCGGGACCAGTTCATTGGATGTCGTCGAGGTCTTCGACAAGCTCAGGAGGGCCCCGGATCAGTACATAGCTAATATCTCAGAAGCGGCCACCATGGGAGCAGGCTTCGCTCTTGCGCAGGCCAAGTCACTCTATCCTCGGATAGATGTTGACTCAGTCGGGGAAGGCTTTGCCGACGACACTTTGGATGAGCAGGCATTAGAGTTGATTAGTGAAGCACAGGGGTCGGCCAAAAGAGTAGCTGCTGATGTAGTTAACAACTTCCGTTCCTGATTATTTTGCAAACTTTGTATGTGACTTCTGGTGTGAACTTGTAAATATTTAGCTTATTTATGTTAATGCTTTGATCCGAGTCTTTATATCAAATTTCTTAAGTAATTTTCGTCCGACTGTCATCAAGCCTAAGCCTGATTAGGTCATCAAAAAATTCTCAGTCCTTATCTATTGAACTTGAATCAAAGCATTAAACAATAATAAACCAAATATAAACAAGTTGTTGAAGAAAACCATGCCTTATTGACACATGTATAGCCCCCGACTGTCAACTCAAGAAGTCATCTTGCTTGAGGTTGGCAGTCGAAAATAACATGAAACTTAAGCATAGTATCGTCGAAGATGTTCGATATTCCAGGAGTTCTCCACCATGGATCCATCTTCACGCTTTAGCCTATATGCTCCTGGCCGAGTCACCTCAGCGATTATGTATGGTCCTTCCCATAGTGGAGATAATTTGTGACGATCTTTGGTGGTTTGAATCTTGCGTAGAACCAAATCGCCGATAATGAAGGCTCGCGCCCGAACATTGCGACTATGGTATCGTCTAAGTCCTTAAAGATATCCTGCCGACTGGACCAAGGCTGCCTCACGGGCCTCTTCCAATCGGGTCAGGTCATCCACTCGGTCTTGATAATAGCGCTCGTCGTTGAAACTGCAGACTCGAAGAGATTCATACTCCATTTCATTCGGCAATATGGCTTCTGCCCCGTAAACCAAGAAGAAAGGAGTTTGGCTGGTAGCCCGACTGGGTGTAGTTCGCAGTGACCATAGGACCGAAGGTAATTCTTGAACCCATCTGCCAGCGTAAGGATTTAGCCTGTCGAACACTCGGGCCTTGATGCCTTGAAGAACCATGCCATTGGCACGTTCAACTTGTCTGTTGCTTTTAGGGTGTACGACTGACGCGTAGCAGATTTTGATGCTGAAATATTCACAGAATTCCTTGAAAATGCCTCCAGTGAATTGAGTCCCGTTGTCGGTTATGATTCTGTTTGGGACACCAAACCGGTGCACGATGTTGAGGATGAAGTCTCGTGTCTTGTCAGCGGTGATCGTAGCAACCGGCTTAGCCTCGATCCACTTGGAGAACTTGTCGATTGCGACGAATAGATGTGTGAATCCTCCTGGGGCATTCTTGAAGGGGCCGACCATATCCAAGCCCCATACCACAAATGGCCAAGATAATGGAATCGTTTGTAGCTCTTGGGCTGGAACATGGCTCTGCCGAGCAAAGAACTGGCAACCTTCACATGTGCGAACCACTTTGTCAGCGTCGGAGACCGCCGTGAGCCAGAAGAAACCTTGTCTATAGGCTTTGCCTACCAAGGTGCGTGCCGCTGCGTGACTTCCGCATATGCCCGAGTGGATATCTTGGAGTAGTTACCGTCCTTCCTCGGGCGTGATACATCTCATTAGGACTCCAGAGGGGCTTCTCTTGTATAATTCGGAGTCGACCATGACGTAGCCCTGACTACGACGTCGGACTCGTTCTTCCTCATCCCGGTCTTTCCGCAGCTCTTGCTGAGTTAAAAATTTGATGAGCGGTGTCCTCCAATCGACATCGAGCATGGCGACTTGATTTGCAGCTTGCTCGTTGGGAGTTGGCTTTGCTACAACAGTCGGCTCGTAGAGATGCTCTACGAAAACGTTTGTTGGGGCGGTTTCTCGCTTGGACCCGAACTGTGCCAACTCGTCAGCTGCCTCATTGTTGTGTCTCAAGACGTGGGATAACTCCAGTCCATCAAACCTGTCTTCAAGTTTGCGAACTTCTTGCCGATAGGCTTCCATGGTGTCGTTCAAACAGGACCAGTCTTTCATCACTTGGTTGACAACCAGCTGGGAATCTCCTTTCACAACCAACCGTCGTATCCCGAGTGAAACGACAAGTCATAGGCCATGCAGCAGGGCTACGTACTCGACGACGTTGTGTGAGGCGGAGAAATGAATATGAAGAACATATCGCAGCCTTTCTCCAGTCGGGGAGATCAGCACGACTCCTGCTCCCAAGCCAGTGATCCTCTTGGATCCGTCAAAGTGCATGGTCCAGTATTGTAGGTCTTCCCTAGGTACGTATTCTTGTTGCTCGGTCCACTTGGCCAAGAAATCTGCCAGGGCTTGTGACTTTATAGACGTCCTCGCCTTGAAAGTTAAGTCCATCGGCATCAGTTCCAGGGCCCACTTTGCGATGCGCCCATTCGCCTCCCGGTTGTGGATGACATCGCCGAGTGGAAAGGACAAGACGACGGTGACCGAGTGACCCTAAAAATAGTGCGCCAATTTCCTTGCGGTTATGAGAACACCGTATAATAATTTTTGTACCTGAGGGTAGCGAATTTTGGCTCCTGCCAGCACTTCGCTAACAAAGTATATTGGCCTTTGAATCTTCTGGACTCGTCCTTCTTCCTCACGCTCAACAACGAGAACTATGCTGACCACCTGGTGAGTCGATGAGACATACAACAACAGGGTTTCCTGAGGCTGAGGTGAGGCTAGGACGGGCGTCGTTGTGAGAAACTCTTTGAAATCTTCAAAGGCTTTGTGGGCTTCCATAGTCCATTGGAAGTCGTCGGTTTTCTTCAGTGGCTTAAAAAAAGGCATGCCTCGCTTGCCGAGTTGGGAGATGAATCGGCTTAGCGCCGCCATGCAGCCGTGAGCTTCGGACATCCTTCGGTTACTCGGGGCTTGATATTCAAAATAGCGTTGATTTTCTCTCGGGTTAGCTTCGATGCCGCGATGGGACACCATGAAGCCGAGCAGTTTGCCTGATGGCACGCCGAATGTGCATTTTTCCGGGTTCAACTTCATTCTGAAGGCCCGAATGTTTGCGAAGATTTCTTCTAAGTCGGCAATCAGGTCTTCCTTTTGCTTGGTCTTAATGACGACATCGTCGATGTAAGCTTCCACGTTTTTCCTGATCTGCGTCTAAAAGCATCTCTGGATCATGCGCTGGTACGTGGCTCCGACATTCTTCAGACCGAAGGGCATCGTGATGTAGCAGAAAGCTCAAAACGGCGTGATGAATAATGTTTTCAGGCAGTCGGATTCCTTCAAGCTGATCTGGTGGTAGCCCGAGTAACAGTCCAAAAAACTCAGAAGCTGGCAGTCGGCTGTTGAATCTATGATTTGGTCGATGCGAGGCAATCCGAATGGATCTTTAGGGCAGGCTTTGTTGAGATCGGTGTAGTCGACGCACATGCGCCATTGCCCTGTCTTCTTCCGAACCAAGACCGAGTTAGCCGCCAGTCGGGATGGAAAACCTCTTTGATGAATCCGACAGCTAAGAGTTTTGTAAGTTCTTCCTTGATAGCATCTTTTCGATCCTGAGCAAAACAGCGTAATCGTTGTTTAGTGGGTTTTGCGTCATCTTTGACGTGTAAAGAGTGCTCGATCACCTCCCTAGAAATACCCGACATATCAGACGGTTTTCAAGCAAAAACATCTTTATTATTTTGGAGGAAGGTGACGAGCGCGCTTTCCTATTTAGGATCTAGCTCGGCGCCGATTAAAGCGGTTTTGGAAGGATCCGATGGATCAAGAGAGATTTTCTTCGTTTTGGTGTCGCCTTGTCCTGACTTGGCTATTTTCTTTGTGGGGATTTCACCCTCTTCAGATGTTGATGCAACCAGTCGGATTTCTTTCTGGCCACATGATCTTTCACGAGATTGGGCCATATCGCAGCTTTCCTTGTTGCAGGTAAAGGCTTGTTTGACGTCGCTGCGCAAGGTGATGACGTCGTTGGGGCCGGGCATCTTCATGCAGAGGTAGGTGTAGTGTGGTATCGCCATGAACTTGGCGAGCGTGGGCCTTCCAATGATTGCGTGGTAGGCCGTCTCAAAGTCGGCCACCTCGAAGGTGATGTTCTCCGTCCGGAAGTTCTCCCGAACTCCGAAGGTGACTGGAAGGACAATGTGCCCGAGTGGCGTAGATGACAGCCCTGGGATGACTCCGTGAAAGGGGGCTGAAATCGGCTTCAACTCGGATCTTGAGATCTGCATCTTGTCCAACGTCTTGGCGAATAGAATATTGAGGACGCTGCCCCCGTCAATGAGGACGCGCTTAAGCTTTATGTTTCGGACCACCGGGTCTAGTACCAGGGGATACCGCCCCGGGTGAACCACTCGGTCAGGATGATCTGAGCGGTTGAACGTGATGGCCACCTCCGACCACCGTAGATATTGTGGGACTTCGGGTTGTGCTGCGTTGACCTCGCGGTCATCGCCTTTTGCTTCCTCTTGGACTCATAAGCTGCGGACCCCGAAGATGTGATTCGGCTCGCCCACGGGGTCTTGAAAAGGCTGAGTTGCCAGTTGGGTTGTTCTTCTTGGTTCCCGATGGGCCAGCTTCGTTAGTCGGCTTCTTGTTTAGTTGTGCCGCGTATTGTTCGGCAAACTGCTTGTATATGAAGCAATCCTTGGCCGCGTGCTTGTGATTTGGGTGATGCGTGCACTGAGCGTTCATGATCGTGTCGTAGGCCGCAACCCAGGGACGGCGTTGGGAGTTGGACGTTGTAGCAACCAGGTCCTCGGGCCGGCACTTGCGATCTCTCTGGCCATGATTGTTTTTGCCGTTATCCTTCTTAGGATGCCGGCTGCCTCCCGACTGCTTGTCGTCCCTTTTGTCGTGCCGATCTTGTCGTGCCGCCTTGATCGCGTCATTGGACTTTGCATAGGAGTTCGTTGTCTCGAACATTTGTTTCACCGTCTTCGGTGGCTTACGCCCAAATTTTCTGATCAGCAACTCGTCACGGACACCCTTCTGGAAGGCGGCAATTATGATGTCATCGGTGATGTTGGGGATCTTGTTGCGCTTTTCCGAGAAGCGCCGGATGTAGTCCTTCAGCGGCTCGTTTGGCTTTTGGATGACATTGTAGAGATCAAAGTGGGTCACAGGTCTTTCAAAAGTGCCCTGGAAATTGGCGATGAAGTGGTCCTGAAGTTCGCTCCACGAGCTAATTGAGCCTTTTGGCAAGCTCGTGAGCCAGTTCCTGGCTGAGTTGGCGAGGGCGACAGGCAAATAATTGGGCATGGCCTTGTTGTCTCCTCCTGCTGCGCGGATGGCGAGGGTGTACACGGTCAGCCACGACTCGGGGTCGGTCTTTTCGTCGTACTTCTCGATTCCTGTGGGCTTGAAACCACTCGGCCAATCCACTCGGCGCAGGTCCCAAGTGAACGCAGGCACTCCGTCATCATTGTAGTCAGGTGATCTCCTTCGGTCTTTGTAGGAGTGCTGTTCGCGCTCTCGATGGCGCCGGTCAAGGACTTCTCGCAGATCACTCGGCGGGGTTCTTTGTAGGCTCCTACGGTAGTCGGAGTTGTAGCTACGACGGATTCGGTCGTGGACGGGTGGTCGTCCATGTCCTTTTTCGCAAGAGTCGGCCGATTGCTCTTGATGCCTCCGTGTTGTCTCGTGACGGGGGTCTCTTGACCTAGTGGTCGTCTTGGCTTGCTCGGGCCTCCTGTAGTCCTTCGACCGTAGCAGCGGAAGTCGGCTTTCGTCGGGTGTTTCAGCGACGGACTCAGTCGGCCTTCGTGCTAAGGTGAAGGGAGAGCAATTGGCTGTGGCCGCGACGATGGTCTAGATCTTGTCCAGGATTGGTGTTACCGTAGCGGGTGCCGCTTCGATAACAATGTAGAGGAGGGTGAGGGCGGCAACGGTGTTCTGCTGAGGTGTCTGGAAGATGTTGGTGTTGTCGACTCGTGTCTGAAGTATGGCCTCTCGAGTGGATCGCCCAGTCGCCCTCAGGTCTCGTTTTCTTCTGTCGGCTTCCTCCTTGCGCCTATTATCCTCCTTCGCCAGCTTGCACTCCTGCTCAAGCCTGGCTTGTTCTTCTTCTGCGATTCTGCAGGCCATGGCTGAGTCGGTCTCGGCCACCTCAGCCATGATAACGTCGAAGCACTTTGGCTCATAGTCCTTGTCGAAGTCGGAGTTGTTGGCCTCGTCCGTGGATGCCGTAGAGGTCATCAAAATCTGAAGAGCTGAGGTACTCATCGAGCTCCGTGGATGAGCATGATCCAAACGGTTGGAGGATGATGGCGACTTCCCTTGAGCCCAGATCGCTTGAGTCTGGATCGTTCCAGTCTGGGTCGCTGCTTGATGATGACGGTTCTCCCGAGTGAGTCGAATTCAACTCGGAAGAAAGGAGATTGCAATAGATCTCAGCGGCATTCGGTAACCCAAACGGCGCCGAGAGGGTTTCTCCTCCCAAGTGGATGGATTCCGACGTGGAGGTCAGAAGGTGGCTGTAGATCTCAGCGGCGTTTGGTAATCCGAACGACGCCGAGTGGATTCCTCCTTCCAAGTGGATGGACTCCAACTCGGAAGTCAGAACTTTGTTGTAGATCTCAGCGTTGTTCGGTAACCCGAACGGCGCCGAGCGGGTTCCCCTCCCGACTGGTCCGAATCCGAGTCAGGGAAGGAGAGTTTGTTGAGTCCTTTGGCGGTGAAGTCGTCGACGCCTGGTGAAGATCCCATCGCGCTCGTCGGCGAGATGAAGAAGAAATCTTGACGCGCGAGCCCCTACCTGGTGTGCCAACTGTCGAAATTTGGTTTCGGCAATAGAAATTAGAGGTGCAGTCGAGATCGCCAAACACGATGGGTTAAGTGGAAAAAAGGGTTTAGACAGGTTCGGGCCCTCTTGTGAGGTAATACCCTACTCCTGTTTCAGGGATTCGATCCACCGAGTCTTTATTGATCTCACGATCTCGTGTGTCTAATAGCTCGTATGTGTTCCGCACAAATCTGATATCCCTCAAGGGACGCCCCTTACCCTCCTTATATAGTCTTGGAGGATGGGCTTACAAGTCGGAAACCCTATCATATTCTAAGTCGGTATCCTCAATCTTATCAAGTTATGACTTTAAGCCGTTGCCTTATCTGATCGACAACATAACACCTAAGTCATAGCCTGTTTACATAATCATTAGGCGTAACATATCCCTATTACTAGTCGGACAAGCTTGCCATGAGGGTATCCGATTGCCATAATCTCCACAGACGTCAAACGGGAGCTTCGGCAGCGATCGCGGCGACGACGACTGATCGGTGGTGGCCCCTGTTTCGTGCCACGCGTGCAGGTCTCCCTTTGACCCCGTTGACATGGTCACCTCGTTCGGGCATACACAAGCTCGTCGGCCCTTCGTGGACATGACCGGAGTTTGGAGTGTCCCTTGTATCTATTGTACACGTCGTCAAACGGCGAATGATGCAGTCGGCTACTTACAAGTCGTCGGGACATGAGTCCTACCGAGAGGAAAATGGAAGGGGAAAAGAAAGAAGGTGTTTGGTAGAGTTTTAACTTCAAGCTTCAGCTTCAGTTCAAACTAAAATTTGGAGCTGATAAATGGTATAAGTTTATTTTTTAGAGTGCTTTATTCAGATTTATTTAGAGTTAAAACGTTTGGCAAGACTCTAGCTTCACTCCACCAAAATTTGGAGCCCTGTCAAATGCTCCCGAAATTCAAGACAAATTTGGAAGCACGTCTTGTGTGCGGATTTGATAATAAAATTAAATAAGTATTCTAAATTCTTGAGAATAAAACATCAACTGGCATATAGTGTGCGTTGTTTTATATTTCCTTAATAATTAAGTACCCATTTGTACTTGTATTGGAATCCCAATTAATTCGAGCAGGAAACGCAGAGCTAGTCCGAATCGGATCTCACTTGTACTTTATGCGTGCCTATAAAGCGATGATCAACATACTTAGCTCCTGAGTAGCTCAGTACCGACGCATTGTGGCTTCCAACGAGAATACCATACGTGCGTGCATGGGCATCATTGGCAGCAAAGCGGCTACCAGACGGCTCGTGCTTCGACGAGTCATCATGCCAGCGGCAAAGCGGCTACGTGCACGCGCGGCTACGGTCGAGGCACGGACGACGACGATGACGACTCTCCCGGTCGATCTCCTGCTAGAGATCGTCGCGCGCTCGGACGCCGCGACCACCGTCCGCTGCTCCGCCGCAAACAAGTCCATCCGCCGCGCTATCCTCCACCCGTCCTTCCGCCGCAGCCTCGCCCTCCGTGCCGCCGCCAACGGTGGCTTCGACCCTGCCCTCCTCGTCGCCGTCTCCTACCAGCTCTCTCGCTTGGACGATCCACCCGTGCTCCTCGTCGAGGCCCCCCAGTCGTCGTCTGTGTCGGCGGCCGGCGCTGCTGCTCCGTCGTCCCTACCCCTCGTCGCCGTCTCCAGCCACCGGTTCCTCCGCCGACCCGTCCTCCCTATCTACAAGTCATACCCCTCGGAATGGAAGCACTCGGAGCCGGTGGCGTCGCGCGACGTCCTCGTCGTCCTCCGGAAGAGGTTGGGCAGCGACCGCGGACAGCTTACCGTTCCTTGTCAGGAGAAGCAGCAGCTGTGCATCTGCAACAGCCTCACCGGCGACATCAACCGCCTTCCCATGGCTGACGTCGTCGACGACTACCCGCCGGCCTTCCTCGCCGTCGGTGACGCCGGCCGCAGCTACAAGCTGCTCGTCATGAACGAGAGCATGCAGACCCAGACGTTCTCGTCGGAGGACGGCAAGTGGGGAGCCATCCGCGTCATGGAAGAACCACCTCACCCAATCTCCGCGCCACTCTGCGCCCATCGTCCCCTGGTCGTCGGCCGCCGGAACGCCGTGTATTGGCTGTGCGCGTACAGGTTAGGCGTCGTCTTGGGCAGGGTCACCTACGACGACCTGCACATCCTCGCCGTGGACGTCGGAGCCGGGCGGTCGTCGCGGATCGAGCTGCCGCCGGACTGCCTCCGTAGGATGAAGCCCATCGGGCCGCAATCCGATGGGATCCTCCTGGCGCCCTCGCCGTCACCGGACGGGGAGCTGAGCTTGATCGTCGCAGAAGTCCTCGTGATTTCGCAGTGGACGCTGCGGTTGTCGTCGTCGTCGGAGTCGGAGGAGGAGGGATCAACGGCGAGGTGGAGCAGTCAGGTGGTGATCAGCAGGCTGGCGATCGACAGGCAGGCCGGGCACGACATGTTGATGGGCGTCATTTGCTTTCATGGGTTGGGGCTGATGAGCGGCGCCGTGCTCCTCGAAATTCGGATGCCGTACACCGGGTTCATCGCCGTACTCAACCTTGCTTCGAAACAGTGTCTCATCCTGCGGCGCTGGGACAGCAAGACCAAACCCTCGGAACTGTGCTTGCAAGAGATAGATCTGGCCTCTTTGCTCCAATCCATGAGGCATTTCTGATATGAAACTTTCCTTTTTCAAGCTGATGTTTAACCTCCTACTGCTGGAGAAAGGGTCGCTTATCCCGGTCTCAATAATCCGGTTGTTAAACCGAGACTATGTCCTGGTTAAATAACCAATCGGGACTAAAGATATATAGGCCTCACATGATCTCTCCCACTTTTTTTTGCTGCTTTTTACATTATTTTTTCGCCGAAATTCACAGCCCCATACTCAATCGGTCAAAATAACATCCCAAATCAAATTCACATCATACCAATTCTCATCCCAACATCAAATTTATATCACAAATCACAGAAACATTCATCACAAATTCACATATATACACATATATACAAACCAAACTCAAGTAACGAAAATTACAAAACTCAAAAAAATTCACAAAACCGCGCCGCCCGCTGCACGGCCCCGCCCTGTCGCTCGCCGACGCACGGCCCAGATAAGGATGGTGGAGATTTTTTTGTCCCGGTTGGTAAGAAGAACCGAGACAAAAAATAGCATCTTTAGTCCCGGTTGGTGTTACCAACCGGGACTAAAGATCTCCGACGCTCTGACAGGCGCTGACAACATTTGAACCGGGACTAGAGGTGATCTTTAGTCCCGGTTCGTGACACGAACCGGGACTAATGTTCCTAAAAATCCGTAAACTTTTAAACCGAGACTAGAGATCATCTCTAGTTTCGGATACAACTCAAACCGAGACTATCGTGATTTTACCACTTTAACCAATAAGGGTTTCTCCAGCAGTGTCCAGTTTTGAGAAGTTAGAGCAATTGATCAACACAACGTACGGAGTTAAATCAAAAAGGATATAGTGTAAAATAGACATGAATAATTTGTTAGTCTAATCACAAAATCTTAAGTAGCAGATGGACTGTTGCATCAGTTACACACGTGATGTAACGAGTCAATCCATACCCTCTCGAGCCTTGATCTACACTCTCTCCCAGCAAGTCTGCTGTGACCCAATAGAGAAAACAGCTTGTTAATCTATGCACCGGTAAGAAAGATGCAGCAAAACAGAGATTTGTTTTAGATGTTAACAAGGTAATGAAACGGGTGCAGAAGTCTAGCCATACTAAGGTATGGAGTATTAACAATTTAAGTTAGGAAAAGTTTAAATATCCCTAAATTTTGGATGTTAGTCCTTCTAGCAGCCTTTAAAACCGTTTGTCCAAACCTCTAAACTTTGCAATTCCGTTCATACTATCTTTTAAGGTGATTTTGAATGATGGTTTTGCATATTCTGAAAGCTTAAACGAACAACTTTAAATAACTAATATAATATATTTGTATATCATTAGTTGTAAGTACAATGATACATACTATTATTATTATTATGTTCATACTTGTTTGAAAGCTCACAGTTGACAATTAAATTTGACACTAGGATGATGAATTTATAGTGTTTGGCCAGATTTGGGAAGGCCGTGAGTCCAATCACAATTTAAGGCAATTCTTGTTTTTTTCTTAATTGATCTCTAAGTCTAATAGGAAGTGGAGAAGGCTTGTAAAGGCAATACCAACCCTATTATAAGGGTTATGGCCGATTTGATTCTAACCCTCAACCTCAACCCCTATCAGTTCTTTTATCTTTATTTCAATCATGTTTTCGTCCATCTTTATTGATCTGCATCGTAAATCGTCCGTTTTTACTGTAGGAGTGTAATATCCTTAGTAGATTTATCCCATAAACATTTTGATTCGCCCACGAGATGAATGGTTATCTTTGAATTGATCTAGATCGGCCTAGAGGACGGTTTAATCTATAAATTGGCTTTGCTAACCGGGTTTACTCTTTTCTAAACCCATGTTGGTTTGGAGCTTTTCTAAATCAAAGTTGGTTGGTATCTTCATAACACCATAAATCTTTAGATGAGTTCGTGTTGGTCGAAAAAGGCGCCAACATTAACAATAGGTAAAACGAAAGATTTAAGTGAATATTTTAATATATATGTCCAATGTATGTGTTATGTGATCAAAATCATCCAACTTATATATAAATTAGATAAAACCACTATGCAAAACGATCTTAGGGTTATATAAATATAAACGTTATTGTAAAGATTAGGGGCTGAATGTTTGGTTTGAAAGTTTAAGTGTTAAATCGACTTCGATCCAAAGTTTAGAGGGATATTTAAATTTTTTTTCCATTAAGTTATAGCTAGTGATAACTGATAAGTATAAAGATAGAAAAAGAAAGATAGGACTATCCTACATGAACCAAATGGAACGACTTTTACGTGTTCACGAAAGAAAAATCGTTGAAAAAAAGCTGACATTTAATCTATAACTAACTACAGTATGGTAATGCAAGCGTAGTCAACACGGTTGGATACCTCGTTTTTACCATGTTCTATCTTTGGCTGAAAACTGGATTTGTCTAGCATTACCAAGTTTCATTTTCAAGAAAATTTTAGTTAAACATTTTACTTGTCCTTAGCAATTATATAAACTATAAAGAGAACCAGACTATGATAGCAAAAAAATCATTCGGAAATTTAATATCGACTTTAGATTATGATCATGATTAGTAATTATTTTGTACATGGCTTAAGCTAACCACTAAAATTTGATTGATTACTACGTCTGTTTTGACGTTTTATATTATAAGTAATTTTGATTTTTTAGTCCAACTTTTTTGAAGTTTAATCAAGTCCATAACAAATATAGTAATACTTTTGACACAAAACTAATTTAGTATTATAAATATTGCTAAATTTTTTATAAACATAATCAAACTTAAAAAGTTTTACTAGATAAAAGTCAAATTAAAAGTCAAAGCAACAAGAAAAACTGCACAAAAACTAAAGCAGATCAGTGGTTGAGATTAAAAACGGGATTAACACTATAATATTCATTAGCGAGGGGTTGGTATTTTCATCCATGGAAATTTTAACCCATTTCTACCCTAGTCGATGTTCTAAAAATCAAAAAATTGAAAAAATTTGACCGACTAGTCGGGACTAGTAAGCCCTAGTTCTGACGCAATTTAGCCCAAATCGTTCGCCTAGTCGGCTGGGCCAACTAGACAGTCGTGGTCAGTCAACACGGCTCGTTAATCGGTCTTTTTTGTCGACTACACCAGCGATTATCACTCGTTTTGCTTGGTTTAGGGTTTTTTGCCGACACATTCGTTCGCAGTTATCACCTGAGTTGGCGTCGAGCGAGACCGAGCGTGGCCCTTCCGTCTCCCTGCGCCGCCGCCGCAAGCACCGCCTCTAGTCAACTGGCGCGCCGCCGCCAGCCCTCCGTGTGTGCCGCCGCCCCAAGCTCTCAGATTTGATTTCTTCTGTCGGCGACGCTTCGTCTGTCTAGATTTTATTGTCTTTTCATGTTAAAATAGAGTATAGTGACATACAATATCTGTGAAAAAAATACATCACAAACTAAAAAAAATATATCTAGACAAATCGGTCGACTAATCTCGACTAATCTCCGACTAGTCGGCCTAGTCGCTAGTCGACACCTAGCCGACCGACTAGTGACTAGCGAGTTCTTGAATATTGATCCTAGTCCAACTCTGAAGCGAAAAGCGACCCCGTCACCGTTGTGCGACCGCGACCACAACAACACCGCTCTCTCCTTGTCGTTGTCGGCTGGTTTCTTGTGAAGCGTAAGTGCCGCCTGCTTTCCTCGCCTCCCTGCCTGCTTCCTTCTATCGCTTTGTTGCCTCCTCGTCTCGCCCTACCGCCGCCATACCACCCTAACTCACTCCCATCGATAGATCGATCGACTTGCGGTGATTCGGGGCGGTAGTTCACTCACGACACGATGGGCGGGAGCTCCAGTGAGCAGCACCGCCCCACCATGAAGGTCGCTGCCGCCATGCTCAACGAGATCCACCACGAGCGAGTGGACTATGGCAACGTTGGCATCCTCCTCAAGGCCACCACCTCGCGCTGCCGTCGCCGTCAAGTCGACGTCGAGCATGCCGTCGTGCCGGAAGCAGTTAGGCGGCCCTAGCAACAGCTGCACCAGCAATAGCTTTGTGAGATAATAATCTAGACTTGAATCATGTTTAGCTTGTCCAAAATTATGTAAAGTTTTTGGATTTTAGACACTTTTATAAAATTTGAAACTAAATAGCCATATGTAAATTTGTCTTGTAAACTTTTAAGTTTTGGGAGTTTGAGACCCAAAAATGTGTAAAAGTTATTTTGAGAGACGAGCTAGACTCTTTACCCTAACATGTAACAATGCATGCATTTGCATGAATAAAAAATTTACACATATATCTAAACATCTATTTTTGTGTAAAGTTTATGGCCAAAAATTTTAGAATGTAAAAATTTGATATTGCAAATGAAACTATGTTTTTTGGGCTGAGTTAAAGTTTAGTTTGGGCATAAGTCCTAGCCTGAAAAGTTGTTTTGCTTGTATGGCTCTGTATGAGCTTAGTTGGCTATTAGCTCGTAGCTTTTGTATGCAGCAGTACTAGTCTCTTCTATCCAGTATCAGAGAAGAAGAACCAGAAAATTCCCCAAAACACAGTGTGTGTTCTTGCCGTGTTCTTCCACATAGTGTATGTGTGTGTGTGCTATCTTTGTGACTGCAGATCCTCAGCTAGTGGTCAACAAGCTTCTCTGGCGTCATGATCTACCCCTCATCTAAAGCCAAGTTGCAATCGATTGAACCAAAGTCTGAACAGAAAAGAACACAAAATAAGCTTGTGCCTTTTGGCTTGTTTGACCTCTGTCTGCAATGGCAAGTTTGCTGCAAGTTTGATGTGAATTGTGATGGTGGATTGGTGGTGAGCTGTGCAAATGAATGGGGGGAGACAGAATGGCATACAGATGCTTGTTTATGATTATGGGTGTGTTCAGTTGGTGATATAAGTTGGCTGATAAGACAAGCCACTGATTTTTCGTGAGAGAAAAATACTGTTCGAACGGTTGATAAGCCGACTAATTGCACCAGCCGAACGAGGCCTATGTTCCCAACGACAGCGTTTCTACGCATTAACATGGTGATTCCTCATTGTGTTTTCCTAACATTGTTGCCATTCCAATCCCGTACATCACTCGACTAATCAACAGCAGCTCCGACGCGGCGCCACAGGAAGGCGGTGGCCGCAGAGACTATGACGAGCCGGCGGGAGGCTGTGAGATAGACAAAGTGGGGCGCCGGTCTACGGCGGTGCTGGGGCGCAGAAGTAGCCTGCGTGACACCCAGGTCATCGAATCTCGAGATGTCATTAAAATTTACTACGAGACTAGCTGTTTTGTTAAGTAGCAACAATGTTATTATAATTTTAATAACACGGAAACAGAATAATTAATAGATAGGTTATAAGCAACTAAAATCATAAAGAAGATAAAAATTTAAAATTATATAATCATCATTAGCGTTGTACCATCAATATTAACCAACAAGCTTTAAAGGATAAATTAGCAAAAAAATATTTGAAAAATCATAAAATATGGATCCATATAGCTATATCCCTTTCTTATATGACATGTCTCATATACCTGGAGGAAAAATACAAGGGTGAGATTCGAAAATCTCAGTAAATAAACTTTTTTTGACAATCTATTTAAACCACAGTTTGATTAGGCATCGACTTAATGCTTTCATAATTGAAATCGTTATTAAAATATCAAGCGTCGTATCATTTTTATCATTAAGTCATATTTTATTTTTTGTCATCACACCAAACAAGTACTACTAGAATAACTTTTATAATAATAAAAAATATTAGGATACTAACAACTTAATATCCGAGCAAATAATATCAAATATACAATGATAAAAATATTTAAACCATATTCATCCTACTACATTCAAACTGTTGTTTTTTATATAAACAATATTTGACCAACCCAAAATTACCATTATTTGAGTATTATAGATCACTTATGGAAAACACACAAAGAAATCTATGACAAATTAGCGAAGCTTAGAATAAGAGATGCGGTTATCCTTTTCATACTAATTTTAAATACAATAATAATTATAAGACGAATGAAGTGCATAACAATACAATGCAAATCCACACAAAATCCTTCACAACTTCATCAATACAACCCCAGTGCATACAAAGGTCATTTAAACCCGCACATATAATTTTATCCATATCCATAATACCAAGGGTCATTCATATTATACACTCCTTGAGAAGCATCACTTCTCATGATTACTTTTAATGTTTATGTAATGCATAAGACAATCATTTTCATGCATCAAATGCATATGAATGCATAAGAACTCATGCCTGCATACCCAACGAGGTATGGAGCCGCATCCATGAATGTTGTACCGGTACGGTCGTAACTATAAGATCACGACATAACTTTCAGTACAATACATATGCAAATGCACACGCATATAATATGATGTATTGCTAATGCCACCAATAAAACTTTAACTTCCTTCTCAAGTGTGGGTTAGCCACACACCACATGATAATACCACTGACCAATATTTAACCCTTTTTTGAAGTGGAGAATTCACAACATACCACAGACATCACATATAACAAGACTATTAGAACATACTTCAATGAATATTAAAATCCATACGTATATGCGAAAGATACTTGTATTGTCAATATCACAAATAACACTTCAACATGTCCAAAACTACTTCAAACAGGAAACCACAGGATGAAACTCACCTCTAGAATCCAAGTCTCACCGCATAACGCCCATTCTTAAGGTGCCAACCATATAATCCAACAATCTGTAATACATTAATGCATAATACTATTTTAAATATAAACATATTTGCACGTAGATTGAACTATGAAAATTAATACCAAGGCCAAGGCAACCTATGCACCTATAATTTTTATACACCATCCAACCACAATATTAACCATATATGACCATAACCAAGGAGTGAAGTCTGTTTTTGAATGGAAGCTGGATTGGTTAAATCCAAACAAACTCCTAAGGTAATGACAGATTTTCTATCTTTATATTTTGGTAAAGCGTAAGGTGCATGACTGAACCTCATTTATGAATAATATCATCCAAACGTGTAATTATCTCTATTCACCAAAAATACCAACATAAACCATAGATTATTTATCATATTGAATTAGATTACTTCACAAAGCAAATAAAATCATGTCCAATCTTTCAATTATTGAGTATAGTCATATGTGCTGAGTTTTAGACATTTAAATGGTAAAATAACAAGTCAAAACGACATCAAATCACCGCTACGCTTACTTGCCTGTAACTTGGTAGAGATGAGCATCCCAGGCATGACCTGGAGCAATACCACTTGTTGAACATTTCACATTCTCAGCATACAACATGAAAGAAACATACATAATCAGTAGGCATCTCAATACCTACATCTCACACCCAAATAGGCAAACAAAAACAAAAGCACCCATCCTGAAATATTCAGCTAGAACAGCAGATCTTATATTTTTCATATCTCCTGATTTTGATGGATATAAATTCTCAAATTTTGCTGAGTAACATAACTTCATAAGCTACCATTCTTTAGTAGTAATCGTCCTCAACAAAAACCATTTAGGTCATCAAACATTCAGTTTAAGTTTAGCCTATAAGTCTGTCAGAAACTGCAGAGCACACACACAAAAATAGTCATAACTTTTGCTATACAATTCCAACAAACATGTTCTTTACCGATCCAGAAAGCTTATAAAACTATCTACAACTTCTACAACTGCCACAAAGTCTAATTCAACCACTAAACACGATTAATCTGTAGTTGAACAGATACTGCTCAAATTCACAGGAATGAAAAACAATGAGAAATAAACATCCATAACTCATTAACCACAAATCCTATTTATTTGTAAGGTTTTCTTTATGGCCATGAAAAGATATTTAAATCCCCTACAACTTTTAGAAAGGTTTGTTATTTATTGGAGCCACTAAGACGTCCAAAACATCGATTTCGAGACGCATAGATCGAAGAGTTTGAGATTACGGATGAAGCTGCATTTCGGAAATCTTTCCTCTAATCCTATCCCCTAACCAATTATAGAGATTGATTAGGGTTTCTTACCTTGCCTTGAGTAGAAACAGTAAAAACCCTAGATTCCCCACCTCCTCTTCTCCCCCATCCTCTTCTTCTTTTTTTCCTTTCTTCCTCTTCTTTCTTTCCTCTCTCCCTTCTCTACTTTGGAGGCAAGAGCTGCAGCAAACATAGTAGAAAAAATGTTGGCTAGGGCCAAAAGAAGTTAGGGATGTCCTTTTATAATAGAGTTCTCTAGACACACACCTAATGCTTCACAATTACATGGATCACCAGAGGGATAATACTTAGCCGAATTGAACAAGTGAGTAGTAAAATAGACTCGTCTCCATAAACTTTACGCAACTATGGTCTTTGATTGTCCATCCAAACTATGGAATTATGAATTACGGATATTACACGTTGCTAGTTAGTTTAATTTACTTTGTCGCTTGTAGCTTTTTTTTCTTTTTTTCTTCATTTCTTTTTCATCATATTAGTTTACGTGACATTTTATACGAAGTGTTGAGTACTTATTAGGGACTTTATTGTACTTGCTACGAGGAGACGGGCGTAATGATTTTGTTCCCATCGGTCTGGTCCGCTGGTCAGTTTTCTGCCCACCCGGCTGCACTCCGACGACCTTTCTGGACCAACACCGTCTCAGCTGCCGGCGCCGCCGTTTCGTCGCCGCCGGTTTCCGGTCGCCGCCTAGGATACTATGTGGACGGTGGACCTGAGAGACAAGCAACAGTAGTGCATCTGTCTGCACCTCTTTTTTTTTTTTTGGGCAGGCCACCGCCGCCACCATATGTCCATAATCAACCAGATATCCCAATTCAGAGGCGCGGAGCCTACTATTTTCAGCCCACGGTGACGGAAGACACGGGAGAAATTGGAAAAAAATAAAAGTTGAGATATAAAAAATCGCAGGAAGCGAAGCGCGGATCCGCTTCCTCATCCACCGGCCGATCGCTCCTTCCCCCGCGGTATAATTCCTCGCCCCCGAATTTTTGCTCGCTACTTTTTGCGATTGCATCTGGTTTTCAGCCGATTTCGTTCGATTCGCTGTTCAGTTCGCTTTGGTTCTAATTTCTGGTGGGCTTAGATGCGTTTTGCGCTTATTATTTGATTGGATTCGTGATTGTTTGTGTGATTTTTTTTCTTCAGCAGCCATGGCGTCGTCGGCGCTTATCTGCGACACCGAGCAGTGGAAGGGCCTCCAGGTGCGTGCGTGGGTTGATAGTTCTATCATGCGCGCGCGAAGCACACCAATTTCTGCGTGCTCGCATTGCCGCGGTTTTTAATCGATGTATACGCTTCGATTAGATTGGTAAGCTCACTATGATTTCGTGTTTGGTCACGCATGTGAGGAGCAGTCGCATGTTGCGGCGATTCAGAAAACGCACCTGCGCGATCTGATGCATGATGTTGAGCGCTGCAAGGCAATGACAGCGTAAGAGTTGAAATTTCTGCTGTTGCATGTGTAATTTTCTGCAACCGTTGCTCAGCCGCTTGTTGGCTGACAGGGAGTATGAAGGCATATATCTGGATTACTCGAGGCAGCGTGCGACTGGTGAGACAATGGAGAAGCTGTTCAAACTGGCAGAGGTGGCACCTTTTGCTATACTGTGGTTTTGGTGTCATTTATATGGTGGGGTTGGCCTTCCTGAGTAGTAATTTGGAATATATCCAATTTATTGTAGGCCGCAAAGCTCAAGGAGAAGATTGAGAAGATGTTTAGAGGTGACAAGGTAAGCATCATGATCTGCAAAAGATGTTCAGTTTTTTTAGGGGACGTTTATTCAGTAATTCCATCATATGTAAAGAGAGTGCCTTTCCATGAACACAGGGTACACATATTTAGCTTGCATGTAATTTTGCTTAGTAGAAAGCTTGACTAGTTTTTCTGAGCTCTGATGCATAATTTACTATTAAAATTTGGACTATTTTTAAGCTTTCTTTCCATATACATTGTTTGAAGTTTCTGTGATGCATTTGTAACATTACTTGATTTGTTTTCTTAGATAAATAGCACAGAGAACAGATCGGTGCTTCATGTAGCTCTAAGGGCTCCGAGAGACGAAGTAATTCAAAGTGATGGGGTCAACGTGGTTCCCGAAGTTTGGGGTGTAAAAGATAAAATCAAGCAGTTTTCAGAAACTTTTAGGAGTGGATCATGGGTAAGTTGAAGATTTTTCTTGAACTCACTAAATGTTTTTGAACACTGAAGATTGATTACTGCTATTATTTAACTGTAGGTTGGGGCAACTGGTAAAGCATTGATGAATGTTGTGTCAGTTGGAATAGGTGGTAGCTTTCTCGGTCCTCTGTTCGTGCATGCTGCACTCCAGACAGGTGAACTTTTTATACCGTTCATTCTTATGTTCTTCGGACTCAGACTGTTTACTAAAAATTATGATCTGGCGAACCCTGAAAGTCTTGCTAATTTTCAGATCCAGAAGCTGCAGAATCTGCCAAAGGGCGGCAATTAAGATTGTAAGTGTGTATGCCAGGTTTTTAATTGTAATGTGCTGCCAAACAGCAATTCTATTCAATGCTTTGCGAACTGTATGTTTCTGCAGTATAATTTCTAATACTAATGTGAATGTTAGTTAACACCATTTGTTCCAGCAATTACCTCTGCTTTTATATCTCCTCAGTAATTTGTTCCAGCAGTTTTTACCTTGTGAAATCAGTCACGATTCCTGTTAGATCTTGTTCTTCTATGCTATTTTAGGGGTCTTGTGCTATGCTGAGTACTTTAATTTATACTAATCTTCATCTGAATGATGTTTTACTGTTTCTATTATTCAGTTTCCATATTTTTCTATCACTCATGCATGATGCTTTTCATCAATTAATTTATATGTAATTTTGGTTGACTTGTAGTCTTGCAAATGTCGACCCTGTTGATGTTGCACGAAGCATCAAAGATTTAGATCCTGAAACAACACTTGGTAATCACCATGTTTTGCTCTTTCATACTAACACTCAGTACAGGTGTTCTGTCAGACATTATGAATATCTGCAGAAGTTTTAATTGTGTAAAAACTTACAGTTGTGGTAGTCTCAAAGACCTTCACAACAGCTGAAACAATGTTAAATGCTCGGACTCTTAAGGAGTGGATTGTCTCTTCTCTTGGGTTAGTTTATTAGCACCTGAAACACACTTGCCCCTTGTCCATTATCATCGTGACTGATCATAAATGTATTGATTCAGACCTGATGCTGTTGCAAAACATATGATTGCTGTCAGTACAAATCTTGAGGTACTCCTGGAGTTTTTATTTTTTGATTCAAATTTATTCTAAATTGCGTCACATTTGGATTATAAATTGTGTTGATTCAAATTGCATCGTTGACATATTTGGCTATTATGCTTCCATACTACAAATGTTTTGTTATTCATCAATGGCCTGTTTATCGTAATGTGATGAAATTTCATCTATACATTTTTCTGGTTTTGAAGCTTGTGGAGAAGTTCGGAATTGACCCGAAAAATGCTTTTGCATTTTGGGACTGGGTTGGTGGTCGCTATAGTGGTGAGAATTTTTTCAATTAAAAAATTTACGTACCTTATGTTTGTTTGTAACTTTAATCTTATGTTGCAGTTTGCAGTGCTGTTGGTGTCCTGCCCTTATCTCTTCAGTATGGCTTTCCGATTGTTCAGAAGTATGCTATCTGAACCTATTACATTCATAAATATCTACCTTTTTTAATTACAAATAGGTAATACAATACCATTAGGAGTTTGAATTTAATTTGCAGCATAGGATCAATTTCATTACTATAAAATAAGTTGATGTTTTCTTTGGCCTTCTTATGTTTAGAATACACATATTATGCCAGAGTCTTTGAAAAACAATGGCACTGTGGCACTAAATAATGGTATACTAGAAACAAAAAAGCTTATAGCATGATAATGACACTGCATACTTATCTTACCGATAGGTGAGTGCTAATAACTATACCTATTTTCAAGTTCTACAAAAAGACTTTGTTAAATCAGGATACCGTTTTGCATTGTTTCATACTTCGTATATGTATCACTGGTTGCCCACCATTACTATAAGAAAGATGTGCCAAAATTTCTAACACAGAAATATAAGACCTGGGGTCCCTTTTTGTCCAGCAGAATGTATCTTCTGGTCCTTGTGGTACTGTGGAAATTATGTAGGATGTGGTCGAGGATACTTACAGTGTGAAATTTTTTGTTTCTATGGAAAGTAAAATCTGATGATATGATGATTAAATTATGCTGGAACTCTTTAATAAGTTTTTTGCTTGGTCAAGTTGGAGGGCTTGAAGCTAAAATTCGATGGTAGATGGTACTCTATTAATAATTCTTTTCTTTTGAAGATTTTTGGAGGGTGCAGCCAGCATCGACAAACACTTCCGTTCATCTTCATTTGAGAAAAATATTCCAGTAAGTGGCTTTTCTATTGCGTTTATCGTTGCCAACCACCCTTCTAACAGGCTCTATCATTTATGGGTAGGTACTCCTTGGGTTGCTGAGTGTGTGGAATGTTTCATTTCTCGGATATCCAGCTAGAGTAAGAAATGCTGTCCCATTGGATCATATTTTCAATTACGAATTGACCCAGGCCTTCATTTGAGTGCTATCTCTAATATAAATGTTTTTTTCTAGGCAATATTGCCCTACTCCCAAGCACTTGAGAAATTTGCACCGCATATTCAGCAGGTTCTTCACTAGCTTCCTTTTTCCCAATCCCATCATTGCATTCTCTTTCAGTTATTTCTAACTCGTAACATGTGCTCATTATGTTGTAAAGCTTAGCATGGAGAGTAATGGAAAGGGTGTCTCCATTGATGGTGTTCAACTGCCATTTGAGAGTGGTGAAATTGATTTTGGTGAACCTGGAACCAATGGGCAACACAGCTTCTATCAATTAATCCATCAGGTAATGATTAATACATCTAGAATGTTATGATCTAGAACTTACTTGACTAGCATCTAAGGTATGCAAAGCTTGACAATGTCATGGATACCAGCTTAGAGTTGATATTTTGCTAGCATACAACATTTTTTTTTCTCTTTGCTGATTTGTGATACGCTCCATTTATTATGCTATCGTCCTTTTGCATTGATATGTTTATACTTTTATGAATGGTTTCTGCAAATTGCGATCATGTTACCTTGTACATTTGTCTTGTCTTGTTCTTGATTTCTTCTATAGTTCTATGTGATATCAGCACCGTGTTTTTCAGTCTGCGTTGTCACTCTTTCAACAAAATATTTTAAGTTATCTCAGTAACACTGAGTTCTTAGTTCTTACCTTTCTTAGTATCTAATAATGCAAAAGGAAATGAAGAATTAGTTAGAAACTTATTTGTGAATATCCATCTTTGTTTTTTATGAAAGAAAGTACATCTTTGTTGATAATGCTTGTACCTAAACTTCCAGGGAAGAGTTATTCCTTGTGATTTTATCGGTGTTGTAAAAAGCCAGCAACCTGTTTACTTGAAAGGTATTGTGCATGATCCTTTTTTTCTGTCAAACCTTAATATGTTGCATGTTGACCTTGTGATTCTTCAACTGCATGTTGAACACCTATGTTGTGCATATTTTTTAGGGGAAATTGTGAGCAATCATGACGAATTGATGTCCAATTTCTTCGCTCAGCCTGATGCACTTGCTTATGGAAAGGTAAATGATATATTTCGGATACACTCACTTTCCATGAGCTGTTTCTTTTTGTTGTTTCTGACAGTAGTTTACTGTGTGTTTCCAGACTCCTGAACAACTGCATAGCGAGAAAGTACCTGAACATCTTATCCCTCATAAGGTAATAATAATTCACTAATTCCTTGTCTAGTTTTCCCAATACATTATGCTTGCAGCTATAGATGTAGCTTCTTGACAGTGCTTTCTTGTGCCTCTCTTGGTCCTTTCTTGTTACAGACTTTTCAGGGCAACCGACCATCGCTTAGTTTATTGCTGCCCTCATTATCTGCTTATGAGATTGGACAGGTATGCAAATGCATTCAGACACTTGTTTAGAGTTGCAAGTTTAATCCTGAACCATATCAATTCTTTTCACCAATAGGATTCTGATCTTGTTTAGAGTAGTGATTTGCCGTGGCTCTCTTACCTCTATAGAGGTAAGATGGAGCGCCCTAAAATGGCTCATATATATAGTGTATTTTCTCTTCTTCATGAGGAAAGCCTGACCAGCATACTCCATTTTTGTTTCAAGCAAAAACATGACTATGCTGGTTTCTTGCTATGGTTAATACCAAATCAACTGTCTTTTTTTAAAAAAAAAAGGGAAATTGAGATAAATTGGCGTGCAGGACAGTAGGCAAGTTACTTTGCTTGTTAGACCTAAGCTTGTGGGCAGCTGCCCCCTCCACTGAAGCATGTGAGCAGAGGAATAAAATTGTGCTGCTTCATCATTTTCCTTTCTTTATTGTAATCATGTCACGCAACAGTTGTTAGAATATAGTTTTTTTTTGACAATGCAATCATATGAGGTGTATAATTTACATGATCTGGACCACTATTAAATCCATGCACATCCTTTTTCATTCATGTCTTCTTTGTAAGAGTATTTGTTTGACTCCAAATTACCAGGAATAATACTTGGTTTACTATAAATTGCATTATTGTTTTCTACAGACGTACTAAGCACTGCAAATTCTACTTTTCAGCTTTTAGCCATCTACGAGCACCGGATTGCAGTCCAGGGTTTCCTATGGGGAATAAACTCATTTGACCAGTGGGGAGTGGAACTGGGCAAGGTTAGTGCTTGAATATTTATACATATATTTCCATTTTGTTTGAAGGTCTAGTTTTTGGCTCCAATTCTAGCATGTGACTCGTAACTTTCCCCTGCTGTCATGTTTTCTTCATCTGAAGACTGAACTGTGTTATGTCTGTATTTTTTTTCGTGTCTCAGTCTCTTGCCTCTCAAGTGAGAAAATCTCTACATGCATCCCGCGTTGAAGGAAAGCCTGTCCAGGGGTTCAACAGCAGCACTGCAAATTTGCTGACACGATATCTTTCTGTACGTTCTTTGATAGTTCATCATAATTTATTATTCATTTTATATAATTAAATTTAGTTTCCTAAGTGACTTGACAGCTCATATCCTAGAACTGAGGAGGGATTTATGTTTAAATTTAATCTGTTTTGTAGGTTGAGCCATCCACTCCTTACAACACTACCACACTGCCGAAAGTTTAACACGATACGTTTGGCACGCTATTGTCTTGAGTTAAAGTAGATTACTAGGTTGAGCCTTCATATCTTGTAATAAGTTTTAAGTTCGTTTTGGAGTTGTTACAGGCTTACAGCCAGTTCTACAGTACTGTAGTTTCGTTGTTTTTCTTTACTCCGACCTCCCGGAGAACGAAATGGAAAAGGGGAAAAAAAAATGGAAACTGTTGTTGAATAATAAATCAAGTCGTGTCAGCATGAGGAAACTGTCACTAAATAAATATTTGGCTTGTAAAGCTGTTTGTGTGTTCTCTTTATCTACACGTTTTGGTTGGAGTATCTGTGTTTGCTGCCACTGACGCTTTCCTGCTACTGCTATAGTGTAGTAACTTGAAATGCCGCACCAAATCAGACGAATGTCTTAAGAATTTGATAATCACACACTGCCAGTCATTTGAACAACCTGAAACAAAATTCAGTTCTGTTTTCTGTTAGACCTTCACTAGATTCTGTTTCTCATTCAAAATCTGCAAGCAGATTCATCCATGCATTCATTTAATGCAACAATCAAACCATTTCCTCCTCTTTCTATATCCAGCATTTCTAATAAAAATTGGGCACACTTTGTGTTAGTTGACTTCCACACATGGCCACGCCAAGTGATAATACCCAGCAACTCAGAAGCTGCTGCTACCTGCTCACCCGGTGCGGAGGCTGCTTCCACTCCGCGCTCATCTCGTCGGAGAAAGACCCATTGCCGCCGGCCGGCGACAACCGACCGGGCTCCAGCCTCGCCGCCGTCGCCTCCTGAATGATCCGG
Source organism: Oryza australiensis (assembly GCA_019925245.2). Classification (NCBI taxonomy): domain Eukaryota; kingdom Viridiplantae; phylum Streptophyta; class Magnoliopsida; order Poales; family Poaceae; genus Oryza; species Oryza australiensis. Next base: position 329,262 of record JAIFGZ020000169.1, read on the forward strand.
TCCATGTCGAACGTGTACGACCCGGAAGTCTCGCTGATGCTGCCCCCGGTCTCCGCCGTGCCGAACAGCATGCTCTGCCCCGGCCGCATCCCCTCGTTCAGGTCCTCCAGCGACATGTCCCCCTCCAGCGCCCTCACGATCTGCACCATCACCGTCTCCGGTGAGCCCTGCACGGGTAGAGACAGCGGCGACGCCGCCGCCGGCGATGATCATGACACATGACATACCTGGCTCATCTTGGGTCGCTTCTTCGCCGAGTGGCGGACTGACGCGGCGGCGCTGGCGACGACGCGCGCCATCTCCACCGCGTCGTAGTTGCCCTCCAGCCTCGGGTCGGCGACGCCGCCGTAGTCGCCGTCGGCCAGGGCGCGCGCCATGGCCGGCCGCGCCCACTCGACGAGGCTGTCGTCCTCCATGAAGGAGGAGTGGTTGGCGGCGTCGGTGTCGATGGGACGCCGCCCAGTCAGGAGCTCCAGCAGCATCACGCCGTAGGAGAACACGTCCGACTTCTCCGTCAGCTTCCCGCTCGACGCGTACTCCGGCGCCAGGTACCCGAACGTCCCCATGACACGTGTCGACACGTGCGTGTTGTTGTCTGACGTCAGCTTGGCCAGCCCGAAATCCGCAACCTGAAAGACAAGCCATCCCATCAGATCATCATCAGACGCGGCGATTTGAAATGCAGCAATTTTTCTAAAAAAAATTATGCATAAATTCAATATTCTGATCTGCATATTAGCAATATACCATTGCTTCGAAGTTGTTGTCGAGGAGGATGTTGGCGGATTTGATGTCGCGGTGGATGATTCGAGGATGGCCTTCATGGTCAAATGGCAGATGCAATTGCAATTCAGACATAAAAAAACATAGTCTTTTTTTAACTGTAAATTTATGGATGCTCACAGTCTTCGTGCAGGTAGGCGAGCCCCTTCGCCGACCCGAGCGCAATGCGCAGCCTCGTCGGCCATGCCATCACCGGCAAGCCTTTCCCTGCAACAACCATGTGAGTTCTTGCCCAGAAGCAACAAGAATGGTCTAATGGATGTTCTTGATCTTGCAGCGAGGCAAGCCAACAATGGCATGGTAAGTTAGAGTGAGTGACTGACCATGGAGGTGGAACTCGAGTGTCTTGTTTGGGACGAACTCGTAGACGAGCACGCGGCGCGCGCCGGCGATGCAGTAGCCGACGAGGGAGACGAGGTGGCGGTGGTGCACCCGGCTGATGATGTCCACCTCGGCCTGGAACTCGCGCTCCCCCTGGCCGCTGCCGGACTTGAGCTGCTTCACGGCCACTGCCTTGCCGCCGGGGAGCACCCCCTTGTGCACGTACCCGAACCCGCCCTGCCCGATCAGGTTCGCCTCCGAGAAGTTGCCCGTCGCCGCCGCGAGCTGCTCGTAGGTGAAGGTCCCCGTGCTGAGCCCCGGCGCGTCGTGCGGGCCGGAGTAGACGCCGGAGGACATGTCGCCGCCGGGCGGCAGGTGCCAGGGGACGCCTCCCGGAGGCGCGACCGTGCTCGTCGACGGCGCCGCGCCGGGCGTGCTCCGCCATGGCGGCTTCGGCCCGCTGGTGTAGCTGCTGCTGCCTTTGGATCCCGAGGTATCCGCATCGAAATGCATCATGGGGCTGTGAGGCTTCTTCTTCTTCCTCCTCGGCGCCGTCTTCCTCGAGCAGCAGAGGCAGGCAGCGACGAGGAGCACGAGGAGCGCGGCCGCCCCGACGGCGGCGAAGACGATCTCGACCATGGCGTTGTACCCGCCGCGGCGCGCGGAGGCCAGCGCTGACCTGGCGACGTCTTCCGAGCCCCTGGAGGAGTGAGACGGCGGGGAGGGAACCTTGGCCGGCGACGGCGGGGCTGCGCCGCCGGCATGGGGATTCGACGGCGCCGGTGGAAGCGAGCCGGATGGCGCCGGGGAGGACGAATTGGAGGGCGGCGGCGGAGCGGCTATAGGAGGAGGGCTGCTCTTCGGTGGCAGAACGGTGGGCATGGTGACTGAGGGAGGCAAGAATGGGCTTGGTGCGCGATCACAGATCCGTCTCGCCGACCGTCGATATCGTGCTCCACCGCACCGCCATAGGCTGACCGGCGAGGAGGAGGATGGGAGGGGTCCTCAGGCGGCCGCGTTGCTGGCTGGCGCTGGCGGCGCGTGCCACTGTCGTTTCCATGCGGCCGCCATCGGGGAGACGCTGGTTGGTTGGTTGCTTGCGTCGCCTCTCGGCGTGGCGGTGGCGCCCGATCTTGGCGGGTGGTTGGTGTTTACCTCATCCGCACAGCCCGTGACTTTGACTTGTGAGGCTGCCAACGCCGGAATGCCACCGTGGACATCCGCATGCCACGTGGGACGATTAGTCAAGAGCCCGTCTGAAGTGCTCGACTAGAAGAATTCTTCTCCGTGCGTAATATCTTCATCTCTCTCCCTCCATAATATGTCGCGTGCGATGAAATGCTTTTTTTAACAAAAAACAAACAGCGTGAGAATATCTTTTCGTTGAATAAAATAAAAATAAAAACAGTCCTCGAACAAAAAGAAAAAAACCTTTACAAGCCAGATATACAGAATATGGTAAAAGTTCTCCTAAACGTTTAGCTCATGCCAAAGTTTGTAGCCTTGTTTTCTTTTTTGGTTCTTATCAGCAGATAGCTTGTTGTTACCTCTTTGTTGTGATCAAAGATCCTTCTTTTTTTCTTCCAAGTTTCCTAAACAACCAGGAAGATGAGGGAGCGCAGGCCTTTCTTTGGCGTGTCGACTGTGCTTGTTAGGTTTTTCCATCAGTTTTGGACTAAGTTCGCCTGGCCCCACTGGGCCGGCTCTAACCGCGGGTAGCCTATCCAGTCCGCTACGAGTTGCTAGATCCTCCCGGTGTATCTCGTATTTTGCGATCGTGTGCGAGCCGTCTCGGTTCCGTCAAGATAGGAGGCAGTGGCCTTTGTTTTTGCCATCCACTTGCCTCCAACCGATTTGAAGTTCTAGCTCTGTTCTGTATGATTAGCCAGATGTGAAATTTACATTTCCCCGGTGATCATGTTCTCCAAATGAAGGCATCGAAACTTGTGTTGGTTGTCCCACAGCATTGTGCACGATAGGCCAAGGAAGATGTATAAACCCATGAGTTGTGAATTTCCATCAAATTTGATTCGTTTCCTCGCTGGCCAAATGGACACCACGAACAGCCTCCTAAAGTGTGACTAGCTAGCTAATGAGATCAACCATTATCGGTCGGTTTGTTTGGATAGTACACCCATGCATCGTTCTTCTTTCCTTGACGTAGGGTTTGCTTGTGTTTTTGGAGATTGCTATGGAATGCTGAGTTCCATAGGCTTGTTGGGTTCTCAGTTACTCACATTTTTCGGACCTTTTTATGGTTGGTTTTTTTATGGGTCTTAGTTCTACTTATTTGCAGGACTTTTATGGTTTTTCTATGGAACTTAGTTCCACTTATTTGATATTAGTTGTCGTTTTATGGTTTTGTGTTTTTATAGGTCTTATAGCATGTCCAACAGTGTCTCTAAATGAATATCTAATTTTGTTTTGAAATTCTTTTTGAAAAAGTGTCTCCAACAGAGACTAAGTGACTCCAATAGAGACTCCATATGGATCTTTAAAATTATAGGTTGTCTAAAATAAAGATATCATGATCAAAACTGAGCATAGAGTCCTTGATCTCTAAAATAGCTCCAGCCATCATGAGGATTATTTTACCGTGAGGCGCACACGAAAAAAGCAAATCTGATAGTCTGCCGTCCAGCCTGCGTCGCCTGCGCCAACGCATCTTGTCGCTGCATCAGTCGAACCAACCGCCTGCATCTTGCCGCAAACTCATCTTGCCACCCTGCATCAGTCGGCCCTACTATAGATGCATTTGCCACACCTGCTTGCCGCACTGTTGTGCCTGCCTGCCGCCAGTCCTTGTCGTGGCCTGCTATTGCTGCTACTGCGCGCGCCACACCGATCAACGTTGTGCCACCGCCTGCACCAGCTGCTCTGCCGCCAGTCCTTGCCGCACCTGTTGTCGCTGCTACCGTGACGTGCTGATACCGACACAAGTGTTGTTGCTGCTGTCGCGCCTGCTGTTGCTGTTGCCACGTCCGGGAAAAAGCTTGATACCCTAGTAGTTGATGGGTGCAGTTAGTTAAAAATAGAGAATTAGTTTTGAGAATACGTCATATCAATTTTTGATTTAATTTTAAAAAAATTTAGAAATTCTTTAAATGAGTTTGTTGAGAATTGATTTTTGAGAACCTATTCTTTCACTTAGTGAAACGTGATCGGCACAATTTATCAGCTGGAGATACTATTTTCTAGCTTAAGAAAGAGATGCAGAAACAACGGCTAATCATTTCTCGCCAACCATTTATCCAACCATTTATATATGGTAGGTTTTTTCTATCTTTAGGACGCTGGCCATGTTCTTTTGTCATGAGATTTCCAGATTTTTTTGATTATTTGATTTTTACGATATACCTAATTGAGGATATAAATAACTGAAACAACTAGATTAAAATTTTGCTTTATAACTGTTAGATAAACCTTTTAAATAGAAATATTTTTAGCACGAAATTCGGGAACTTTTATTGTTGTGTTTTTATGGGTGGACTTAACGCTGTTGTGTTTTAATGATTTTTCTTATCACAAATACAAGATTTTATAAGGTTAAGAAACTAAGATAATCTCAAAAGGAATCACAAGTACCATAGAGATTAATTATGGCCACGAACAAATAAGAAATTAAGGCCTCCTTTAGAAACAATGAAATTTCTCGTTAATTCTAAAGCGGAAACAAATAAATTAAGTATATATGTTGTCCATTTGCTAATAGCAGAATAAAGCACATACTGAAAACTGAAAAAAGAACCATATCATAAATCTGACACACAATATCCAATTCCATATTAGTACTACGAAATGCAAAATCGAATATATGGAAGTACTGAAATCCAAACTAAATAACTGCGAATTAGTAATACGGTTGTTTCGATCGAGCCCATAACTAGCTAGACTAGTAGAAATATGAAGCAAGAAGAAATGAGTAGAGGATCATGCTCGACGAGGAGAACAGGTAGGCTATGGCGAAGTCCGCCATGTCCGCCTCACTCGGCTCCGACCCACGGCGTCGCTCCATGGGCACCTTGGTTCGAGCTTCTGGGGCGGCGTTGATGGTAGCAGCTTCTGGGGCGGGTTTGGTGGTAGCTAGCGGCTCCTCGGTGCGAGCTTCGAGGGCGGCGTTGATGGCAGCAGGGAACTGCCCCGAGGCATGGCGGCGATCGGCCGGGGGCGCCTGGGTCGTTGGAGCTTCCGGGGCGGCGGCGTTGATGGTGGCAAGGAGCGCCTGGGCGCGCATGCAAGCATCGTAGGCGGCGTTGATGGCGGCAGGGGACTGAGGCCATAAGCGGCCATAGCCATCGCGCCGACCGAGCCGTTGGTTCGCCACCGCCTCCTCCCTCTGAAGCATGGCGAGCTCCTGCCTCACCGCCTCCGCTTCCTCCCTCTGAAGCATGGCGAGCTCCTGCCTTACCGCCGCCGCCTCCGCTTCCTCCCTCTGAAGCATGGCGAGCTGCTGCCTCACCGCCTCCGCCTCCTCCCTCTGAAGCATGGCTAGCTCCTGCCTCAGGTTCAGCACCTGGTGTGATGTTTCTTCCTCCTCCCCAACCTCCCGAATCACCATGCACCTGCAGCCGCCGCCGTGCGCAGGGTCCTCCCCGCCGGAGTCGCTCGCCGTTGCATTCATCGCTGCTGCAGCAGTAAGCACTTGGACAGGCTCGTCGTCGACCACCACGGACTTGTCGACTTCACCAGACGTTCTTGCATCGGGCGGCGGCGGAGAAGTCGTCGCTGTCGCCGATGCAATTAGCACTGCGGCGGGAGTAGGTGGCGCATCTCCAGATTTGCTATCGTGCTCGTCGTCGGCCGCGGGCTTGTCGAGTAAATTGTACAAGTTCTTACGGGACAGTCTCGCCGCCCGGGAGAACCTTGGTGGCGGCGATGGATCAGTAGCCCTTGGTGCAGCCACAATTGGAGTAGGAGGCGATCTGCTGCTCTCGTGCTCGTCGTCGACTTCGTTGGAAGTCGGCGGCGGCGCAGCGGCTGATACTGACACTGGTGGCACATCAGCGGCCGCGCCGCCGTCGTCGACACGCGACTTGGCCGTGTGGTCGACCACGTCAGTGACATCAACGACGGAGATGCCATCAGCGGCAGGGCCGCCTTCGTCCACATGCGCCGTGTGGTCGACCACGTCAATGACTTCAACGACGGAGATGCCATCGTCGGTGCTCGCACTGCCGTCATCGACATGCGCCGGGGCCGTGTGGTCGACCACGTCAGTGACTTCAACGACGGAGATGCCATCATCAGTGCTCGCGCTGCCGTCGTCGACATGCGCCGGGGCCGTGTGGTCGACCACGTCAATGACTTCAACGACGGAGATGCCATCGTCGGTGCTCGCACTGCCGTCATCGACATGCGCCGGGGCCGTGTGGTCGACCACGTCAGTGACTTCAACGACGGAGATGTCATCAGTGGTCGCGCCTCCGTCGTCGACATCCGCGGTGTGCTCGACCACGTCGCCGTCGCAGATCACAACACCGGCGTTGCCGATCTCGCAGATGGTGAGTTTGGAGCGCTCAGTTGTTGCCTCGATCTCCGAGGCTGCTAGCCTCTCCTTGATTTCATCCCCTCCTCCGATCGAGAGCGCCTCACCGTAGGAGTACCTAACCTCCTTCACGAACTTCGGAGGCGCTGGTGGCGCCGCCGTTGCCACGACGGCTCGAAGAGGCCCGTCATAGAATACCGTCGGTGGCGGCGGGCCATCGACGCCGCCGAAGTGGGAGACGAGGGGGCGGGACCTGGCCGTGTAGCCGCTCTGTTTGCCGTTGTAGACATCGTAGGCGTCGGTGTCGCTGCAGTCGTTGTCGTCGGAGGCGGTGTCGTCGCTGCCGTCGAGGACCAACGCCGACGTGTCGCTCTCGCCGTCGCTGAGGACGACCCACTCGTCCATGGCGGCTGGCCTCTTCTCCATCTAGGGTTAGTGCCGGCTCTTTGCTGCCCAGGAGAACATGTAAAATCCTTCACGGGTCCTTTCTTGTTATGTTCCTTGATTCATGCGTTTAGTTAGCGTAAGTTGCGATCTTATCTGCCAAATCCCCTACAAATCGCGCATTTAAAAATTTGTAACTTGCACACGGAGTACTGCATAGCTCTGATTGGGATGTGGGCCCCATTTGGCTGGGCCCAATTTCAGTGAGTTGGGTTTATACAGTGGTGCCGTGTAAAAATTTTGCCTCGTTGATATCACCGTATGTAAACTATTTCTCTTTCTTTTTAAACGTTATATTAATTACATTGCCAAAGATTCTTTTTTTTTATTTTTAATCTTTCACTGCTAATAAATTGAACTAGTAAATATAATGGAATATCAACCCCAGTTTTCTTCGACTGAATCTTGTAACATCCAAAATTCATACTTTTAAAAATACACAAATTGACATAGAAATTTTTTTACAAACAAAGTTTATTGAGTGTTCTATTTAAAAAAATTTAAAATCTTCTAAAATTTATTTGTATTCTTTATTTATTCTCTTTGTTTGGATTTAAAAATTTCAAATTTATTAATTCTTGCCCTTATTTTTGAAAAATCTCAACTTAATCTTTAATTAAAGGAAATTTCTAACAATTGAATTTAAATTAATTTTAAACCCTAAATTAAATTCTTTCTAAATTTTCCTAATTCTAATTTAAAAATCAAACATCAATTAAATCTTTATTTTTATTTTTTAAAAATCCCAAATTAACTTTTAATTCAACAAAATTTCCAAAAAATGAATTTAAATCAAATTTAACCCTAGAATAAATTCTTTCTAAGTTTTTTTACAATTTTTCCCCTTTTCTTTTATTTTTCTTTTTCTCTTTTGTCTTTTCCTTTTCTCCTTTTTCCTTTTTCTCTTTTTCTTTTCCTTTTTTTCTTTTTCCTCTTTCCTCCTTTCCTTCTTCTTCCTCTCTGCCTTAGCCGAACCACGGCTACCGCTTGGTTTGAACCATTGCGCTGTGGGCACCATCTCACCCACTAGAGCGCGCAACCGGCCTTAGAACATCTCTATCCTCTGGTACAAACGGCAAAACACGATTGGAGCAACCATGTCGCCGCCCTCATCCGCACCGAACCGACTATGCCGAACCGCCATGGCGGCCGACGTTATCCCGAACACAAACCGACCTCGAAGCCCTATATAGACCCTGCCAGGCTAAGATGTAAACACAAAAGTTGATCCTTACCTTCTTCTTTATCTTTCCCCTAAGGTGCCCCTAGCTATTGCACTCTGCATTGTGTGAATTTTGAGAGAACCCGAGAAAAGAACTCCAAGAACCCTAATTAACTGCCAAGAGTAAATCCTAAAATTCGTTGCCTCCAATTGATTTCTTCCCAAATTGAAGGTATGCCGATGTGTTGACACCAGAATTTGGCAAGCCCTGGAATCCTCATCGGCTGAGTGTTCATATTGGCTCAAAGCTAGAATTGACTGAGAGTTTTTGTGTTAGCCGATGAGAGTTTTCTATTATCAATATCTCCAGCAGTCGGATTCTTGTTGGATTCGGTGTGGAAAGATCTTATCTAGAAGAGACCGAGTTCAGGAAGGATGCGGCTTGTATCTATTAATTAGGAAGAGTTTGTTAGCTTTCTATTTTATCTTTAGAAAAGTGTGTTATCATTCGGTAAGTACTCAGTTTGTTTCTTTTTATCTTTAGGAAAGTTTGAATTGTAATCTGTTAGAAATCTCTGTTAGCCTGCGGGTATAAATATGTAAGCCCGGGGTCCATGTAAATAAATCTCTCGATCAATACACTTCGGTGCATCGCCACTTTTTTCATTTGTTCTACTTTATCATCCGGCGAAATTTGGCACCTGACACGGGGCTGCATCGGCTTCGATCTTCGGCGAAGGGGTAAGTCCAAGGTCCCGACGGCTCAGGCAATCGTATTGGCTACGTCGGTGTTTTCCAAGGCTGCATCAATACTTTGACCTCTTGGATTGCTTCGATTCAGTCAACATCTTTGCCTGATTATTTATCATATGTCTCTGTTGAATCTAGTCCTAGTATCTCGATTTTGTTCTATCGGTTGTCTCTCGTTTTAGGGTTTCTGTTCATACTGGCTAAATTGTTTACTAGATTAGATTAGCTTAGGCATCCACCACCCTGAAAATCAGTCAAGGGCTTAATTGTCTAGATATTCTGTTTCTTTTCATACTTAGTACAACATCAGTTCAGTTTGACCTACTAAGTCGTGATTAGAACCGTGATTTCTAGCCTATCTGTTGGTTGCCAATAAGGGTTCCATCGGGGTTTCAGCTGATGAGTTATCTGTATATGACATCAGCTATGCTATGAATACGTATAATCTTTGTCTTAAGGTATGTTTAGATATAAGTGATTTATACTGTCTCGGTATGCTCTCGATCTATCCCAGTCATTTGGTCTAAACATATTTTGAGAACTAGATTATATGTATTGATATATACAGTCGATCCCATGGATGTTGCATCGGCTTGTAAGGGATTGCATATGAGTTGGTTTTTAGCCGATGACAACAGAGTATTCATTATTCTCCAGCCGATGTGTGCTTAATACTCATATCAATATCTATGTTATCATGTGATCGATTTATGCTATTATATCATCGTATTTTTGTCAGCCGATCGTCTTTATATAGATGTTTGCTCAGCACACTGCCGATGGATCAAAACCCTAACTGCATCGACTGGAATCGCGCTATCGGCCTATTAGCCGATCGGTTGTCTTGTCTACTGACTTATCGGCCGATATGTTTTATGTTCTGCTGTTTTGCATACCTTGTCAGTAGCAGGATCAAACTGACTGGGACGCCTACGCTTCATCAATTTTAGGACCTGCACTGGAGCTAAGCAGATCTCCCAGGCCAGCTTGTGATTCGACGTCAACACATCTTTTAGCACACCAGCAGCGCTACAGATTTGACATCAACACGATGATCTACACATCTCTAGCTTTCATTCCCCTAAGATTTTCGAGCCAATAAACCACCGAAAACCGCCGCCGGCGAACACCGCCATTAGTGCTCTGCTTCGGCCGTCAGCGCATGCACGGTGCTAGCTCAACCCATTGTATTTCAGGCCAAACCAATACCATAGTTAGCTTTCCCACACTCCCTAGAAGCTCTCACACCCATTACTTCGGTCATATCGTTATCAATTGGCCACCGCGACGAGAGCCGCCAGAGTTCCTCTCGTTGGCCCCCGCCATGCGCACGGCGACAACCTTCTTTGATGCATCTCCGATTAAGCCAATGCCACCATCAGCTTCCCTGGGACCCGTTGATACTCATAGACACCTTGCTTTGGCTGGAACCCCACCGGAGCACACCCATGGCATGCACTTCCACCGCCGTAGGCACCTCGTCGTCGTCGGACCATCCCTGAACCTCACTAGCTTAGCCAAGCACAAAAATGGAATCCTCATAGGTCCTAGATGGAGAAAAGTGAACCAAATTCCCAAACCTACATGTCCTCGGCCGTGCACATTCATAATTTCATCGGCGCCGGCTCGAGAGAGGAAAGGCGGAGGAAGGAGAAGAAGAGTAGAGCAGGAGAGAGAAAGGAGAGAGAAGAAAAGAAGTGAGGAGAAAGAGAAGGAAAGAAAGAAAGGGTAGCCTAGTGGTTGTTGAGTCAAGGTATAGAGAGAGAGGTGTCGGGTCTGAGTCCAGTATTGGACACTTTTTTATTTCATTTTTATTTTTAGAGATAGAAGAAAGAGAGAAAGAAGAAACTTTGAAAACCCCTAAAAATAGTTTGATCTTTTCAACCTCTTTCAAAATAGTATTTTCAATTTTTTATATTCTTTTAAACCTTTCAAAAAATATTTGTTTCAAAACTCTTTTGGAATTACATTTATTCAAACCTAAATTTTTAAACCTAAAAATATAACCTTTTAAAACTCCAAAAATATAACCTAAAAATATTCTTTTATTGATGATTTTTTATGTTTATTTGAACTTATTCAATATTTTTTTAGAAAATTAGTCTTTTCCTATAGACCAATATATCCTTTTACTCTTTTCAAAACTTTATGAATTTTCCTATTTCTTTTAAAATTATCTATATTTCCTTTTTAAAAACATTCTTAACTTTTGATTCTATATAAATTGTCGGTGATATGGGCCCGGGGGTATGTCATGGGCATGGCATCTAAGAAAAGGAAGGTGCCCTTGCCCACCAAGGAGCACCGAGTTATGCCCCGAAAGGCTAAGACAAGTCTCGGCCACGGGAGCCACGTGGCCGCCTCGGGGATGGCCCGGGGCTGCCCGGAGGCCATCATATTTCCAAATGGCGGGTCCGGGGTTTCTGACCCTAGTCAAGGGTCCGGGATCACCCGGACCCTCATCCTCCATCCCGCACCTCTCAGAGAGAGAGGCGAACCCAACTGCCAACCACCTCATTTAATGCTCAAATAGGGGAAAGCTGAGCGCCTGCCCCGTCGCATTCAATGCGATGTGAGGCGCGACTGTCAGTTGCTCCCATCATCACCCCTTTTTTGCCTATTACAAGGCAAAAAGGGAGGCTAAAAGTTCTTGACTAAGATCGCGGTATGACCGCGCACCCACTCCGTGCACGCCCCCTTCACGCCCTGTCCAGTCGCATTCAATGCACTGGGCGGCTGCGTAGGAAAGAGAGTGCGAGCGCAGGAAGCACGACGCCTACACCTCCCTATGGAATGGGCCGCCGACCGGTGAGACCCATCGGAGGGGTAGGCAAACCATCATCACGTCAGCGGCATGGCCATCACGATGATCGCACTTTTTCCACCTTCTATGACGCGGCGAACAGGGAGGAGTAGGAATGGAATGACTTCTCCGACAAGACAAAGCAAAAACCACTCTCTCACGTGGAGTGAAGTAGAGAAAATAGTAGGACTACTGTGGTGTTCCCTTGTTCTATAAAAGGAGACCCAAATCCTTCATAAAAGGGGTTCAGCAACTTCAAATAGCCAAGAGGTTCCGTTCCAGATCAAGAAGAGAAGTACACGTTCTGAGAAATAGGCTAAGCCCCTCCAACTAGCCTGCAGTAATCCCCCATCCACCACAAAGTCTAAGGGAGAGGAACGCTCTCATTGTTCTTGGCAACCTTCCCCATATATTGCATACACACAGGAGTAGGGTGTTACACCGCGCTGGTGGCCCGAACCTGTATAAATTCCCGCCTCATCTGCATTATTTCATCTTTTATACGAGTTTGAGCCAGGATACATCGCTCCCCGTGCCGAACCAAAAAGGGGGTCCCCAGGATCCCTGCGTGTCGACCTACGACATCGACAGCTGGCACGCCAGGTAGGGGGAGCGCGCTGTATTCTGGTTTAAACCTCCGTTTTCCATCCATTTTTTGGCGGGAATCCTTCCTCCCCGTCTCAGCCATGGTCCACGGCCGTGCCCTACGCTCCGCGTCAGACTCACTCACCACGCGCGAGCGTGGCCTGGTCAACGAGGCGGCAGAGGAAGTCGACGCGGGCAGGCACAGCCCCAACTTCCGCCACCTTCGCTCGAGGGGGGAGGGGCCTTCGTCTCCCTCACCACCGTTGGTGGTGACGGTGGCAGCTGCGCCCGCGCCATCCCCACTTCCCCCCGCTGAAGCAGCGGTTGGAGGCGGAGGGGCCCGTGCGTCCTACAGGACCGACAACGCTCCTGTGGGACACAGACCACGCCCTAGCGGGCGTACCGGCGAGCTCCGCCGAGGCGACGTCCATCGCCGCCTGGAGTTTGGCACTCCTGAGGGTGCCCTGCAGGCGGCGGAAGCCCTTTTGCGCCACCCTCCAGCCACCCCTGGCGAAGGGTCCAACGCCAAAAGATGGCTCGACGACGTGGCGAAGCTCGTAGGCACAGCCCAGCGCCAGCTGGCTGCCGACCTCGCTTCCTCCAGCCGTCAACCACGTGGCTCGCACGTCGCGGTAAGCTCTTCCTCTCGGCGACGGGCCCGAAGGGCAGCCGCAGCCGCGAGGGTGGAGGAGAACCTCTCGGCGACGGCCCAACCGGAGCCGCCCTAAGACCTGCTTTACGCAGGGCGCGACGCCCGCCTCCGCATCGAGCAGCGCCGCGATGAGCGCCGCTTAGGGCGGGTGCCGGATCGCGCTCCTCGTCGGGAGGCGCCACCACGGCGAGCGGCCACGCGGCCCCGCCCGATGGAGCCCCACGGCGGACGGCGAGTGGCCGTAATGGCCCAGCCGCAAGCGGGGAGCTCCGCGATGCCCGACGAGGCCCCGCAGCCACTGTCGCCCCCTCTGGCTGGCAATGGTTGCCATGCCTTTGTTGCCGACCTCCGTAACGTGCGCTGGCCTAACAAGTTTAGGTCGGCCCTCACGGAGAAGTACGATGGCTCTGTTAACCCCACCGAGTTCCTTCGATCTACACCACGGCCATTGAGGCCGCCGGAGGAGACGAGCGCGTCATGGCCAACTTCTTCCCCATGGTGCTCAAGGGCCAGGCCCGTTCCTGGCTGATGAACTTGCCGGCCCGGTCAGTCACCTCCTGGGACGACCTGTGCCGCCAGTTCACCTCCAACTTTCAGGGCACGTACCCGCGCCCGGGAGTGGAGGCGGACCTCCACATGGTCCGACAAGGGGAGGACGAGTCCCTGCGCAAATACATTCAGCGTTTTTGCCAGGTACGCAACACCATACCTTCCATCGCCGACCATGCAGTGATCTTCGCCTTCTGGAGTGGCGTCTACCACGACGTCATGTTGGAGAAGATCGAATCCAAGGCTCCCCGGACCACCACGGAGCTCTTCGAGCTCGCAGACCGAGTGGCCCGCAAGGAGGAGGCTCGGGTTTGGAATCCTAGGAATCTTACCCCGGCCCCCACCGGCGCTGCCCCCTCCGCGTCCCGTGAAGAACGGCGCGAGCGGCGGCGGAAACGCCGGCCGTCGCGTGGCGGCAAGGAGGGCCACGTCCTCGCCACCGACGGAGCCGAGAAGCCCTCGCGGAAGGGCAAGCCCGCGGGCAACCGCAGGCGGTCCCCAGACCCTCGCCCCTAGGGCCGGTCCGGAGACAAACGGTGCATGGTGCACCAAACCTCCCACCACGACCTCTCTGAGTGTCGTTCGGTCAAAAATCTGGCCGAGCGAGTGCAGAAGTATGAGCAGGAGCGGAGGGAGAACGAGAAGGAGATCCGTTGCAAGGGCAAGGCGCCGGCGGAGCGCCCGAACAACCGGCGAGAGGAGGCCAAGGATACGGCCCCCGCCGGGAACGACGACGACGACCTGGGCTACCAAGATCCCCAGCACGTCGTCGCCACCATTGACGGTGGCACGGGCGCCCAAATGTCCCGCCGGAGCTTCAAGTCCATGAGACGCGAGCTCCTCGCAGCCGTGCCGTCTCACGAGGTGGCCCGGAGGTCGCGCTGGGCAGAGGTGCCCATCACTTTTGACCAGATCGACCACCCAGGAAGTGTCGCGCGTAGCGGCCATTTGGCCCTCGTAACCTCCCCCACCATCTGCAACGTCAAGGTCGCCCGAGTCTTAATTGACGGAGGTGCGGCCCTCAACGTGCTATCCCCGAGGGCCTTTGAGGCAATCAAGGCCCCAGGAATGGTGCTCGGGCCTTCCCACCCCATCATTGGGGTGACGCCTGGAAAGGTGTGGCCCCTCGGGCAGATCGCCCTGCCGGTCACCTTCGGGGCCCCCACTAATTTCCACACCGAGTGGATCGACTTTGATGTGGCGGATCTTAATCTGCCCTACAACGCCATGCTTGGGAAGCCGGCGTTGGTGAAGTTCATGGCGGCTACGCATTACGCCTACCACCAGCTCAAGATGCCGGGCCCCGGAGGCCCCATCACCGTCCACGCCGACGTCAAAACCGCGCTAGACTCTGCAGAGGCGCGCGTGGACGACATTGCAGCGGCCGACCGCGCCGAACCTGAGGACCCCCAAGGGGAGTCATCGGGTTCCCGGGCCCCAAAGCAACGCATCACCTCTGCTGACGAGGTGGTGATTAAGTCCATCCGTTTGGGCGACGACCCGTCCAAGACCGCCAACATTGGTGGCGGCTTGGACCCCAAATAGGAAGACGCGATCGTCTCCTTCCTGCGGGCGAATACCGACATGTTTGCTTGGAAGCCGTCGGACATGCCCGGGGTCCCCAGGGAGGTGATCGAGCACCGACTCACAGTGCGACCGGATGCACGTCCGGTCCGGCAAAAGGTGAGCCGACAGGCCCCGGAGCGGCAGGCGTTCATCCGCTAAGAGGTGGCATGGCTCCAGGAGGCCGGCTTCATCCCGGAGGTGCTGCACCCGGAGTGGTTAGCAAACCCGGTGGTCGTCCCGAAGGCCAACCACAAGCCGCGCATGTGCATCGACTACACCGACCTCAACAAGGCATGTCCCAAAGACCCCTATCCTCTACCCCGAATAGACCGATAATCGACTCCACCGCAGGGTGCACCTTTATGCTTCCTAGATGCATACTGCTATCATCAATTTCGCATGGTGTAGAGGATGAGGAGAAAACTTCATTTATCACTCCCGTGGTTACTTTTTGCTACATGTCTATGCCCTTTGGTTTAAAAAACGCCATGTCCACCTTTCAACGTGGTATCTGCATCACGTTAAAGGACCAAATAGGGCGCAATGTTGAGGCATATGTCGATGATCTCATAGTCAAATCTCGGGACCGAAGGACTTTGCTCCCGGATTTGGCCGAGACATTTGATAACCTCCGGTCCTCCCGCATGAAACTGAACCCGGAAAAATGCGTGTTTGGGGTACCGGCAGGCAAGCTATTAGGGTTCTTGGTCTCTGCCCGAGGCATCGAGGCCAACCCCACTAAAATAAGAGCAATAGAGGAGATGCGCCCCCCTAGAAAGCTCAAGGACGTACAGAGGCTCACGGGCTGTGTAGCTGCCCTGAGTCGCTTCATATTCAGGTTAGGAGAGCGGGCTCTTCCCTTATTTAAATTGCTAACACGAGCTGGCCCCTTCACTTGGACGGACGAGGCGGAGAAAGCCTTGGGCGAGCTCAAGCGCTACCTCTCCTCGCCGCCTGTACTGGTGGCGCCTCGGGAAGGGGAGCCCCTCCTTTTATATTTGGCGGCGACCCCCCAAGTGATTAGTGCGGCCTTGGTTGTGGAGCGCGACGACGAGCTAGTCTCTCAGCCGCCCCCAGCCCTGTCAAAACCGGAGGCAGGAGACCTCGGAATGGAGCCGGCCGTGGAAGCGCCTGAACCCGGAGGTGGCCCTTGGCCCCCGAGCCCTGTGGAGCTACCGGCCCCTAGTCCGGAGCACCCGAAGCCCTCCTCCGCGCAGTGGCCTTGACGGCCCCGTGGAGGTGATGGCTCTGGGAGTCCTGCACACCGAGATGACCCGCCCGAAGCACCTGTGGCGGGAAGACCCGAAACGGAGTTGGCCGAGGAGGCGCCCGAACCCGGAGGCGGCCCTTGGCCCCCCGAGCCTCAGGGAGCCGCTCGGCCCCCTAGTCCGGGAGCACCCGAAGCCCCCTCCAACCAGAGTGGCCCTGAGGGCTCGGAGGCCCCGGACACCGAGGTAACCCGCCCAGGCGTACCCGAACCAGCCGCCCCTAGCAAGGTAGCCAAGGCCCGCACCAAGGTGCAGCGGCCGGTCTACTTCGTCAGCGAGGCACTATGGGACGCGAAGACACGTTACCCGTAGGCCCAGAAAATGCTATACGCCCTACTTATGGCCTCCAGAAAGTTGCGTCATAATTTCCGCACGCACCGGTAACGGTGGTCACGTCCTACCCCTGGACAAATCCCGCATAACCGAGAGGGCACGGGACGGTAGTCAAATGGGCCATCGAGTTGTCGGAATTCGACCTACACTTCGAAGCCCGACACGCAATCAAGAGCCAAGCTTTGGCGATTTCGTGGTAGAATGGACACCAACAGCCGGAGGCGATCCGCCCCCGGGGGAACCCGAGAGCGCGGAGGATCACGGCCAAGGAACCGCGCACTGGGTGATGAACTTTGACGGTTCACTCACCTTGCACGGAGCCGGAGCAGGCGTGGTGCTAACTTCCCCAACGGGCGACGTGCTTCGGTACATCGTCCGGATCGATTTCCGAGCAACCAACAACATGGCCGAATATGAGGGGCTCCTGGCGGGGTTACGGGCAGCAGCAGGCGTGGACATCCGTCGTCTGCTGGTCCTTGGGGATTCCCAACTGGTGGTAAACCAGGTCTCCAAGGAATACCAATGCACCGACCCCCAAATGGAGGCCTATGTCAAGAAAGTACGGCGTATGGAGCGCCATTTCGATGGCCTCGAGTTACGCCACATTCCCAGAAGAGACAACTCCCTGGCGGACGAGCTATCAAGGATCGCGTCCGCGCGAGCCCCGCCCCGCCAGTGCCTTTGAGGAAAGTCTCACAGCCGCTTCGCGCGCCCGAACCGCCCGGGAGGCAGAATCGGCCGGTCCCGACGCCTCGGACTCGGCGGGCAGCCGCAGCCGGCCCCGCCGAGACCGACATCACGCTCCAGGTGGTTTGGATTTCGGAAATCCGGGCGTACCTAGAAGACGCGTCATTACCCGAGCAACGTGAGGAAGGCGAACGCGTCGCCCGGGCCTCCAAGAGGTACGCGTTGGTAGATGGGACACTCTACCGACGCGGTGCCAACGGAGTGCTCATGAAATGCATTGCTCGGGAACAGGGTCTCGAGCTCCTTGCCGAGATCCATGAAGGTGAATGTGGCGCACATTCAGCCTCCCGAACCTTGGTGGGAAAAGCATTCCGCCCGGGATTCTATTGGCCCACCGCGCCGGAGGATGCAAGCACCTCGTGCGGCGGTGCCGAGCATGTCAATTCCATGCCAGCGTACGCACCCGGCCCAGCACTCCAAACCATCCCGCTCTCATGGCCATTTGCGGTCTGGGGGTTGGACATCCTGGGCCCGTTCAAGCAGGCGCGGGGCGGATGCAAGTTCCTGTATGTCACCATCGACAAGTTCACCAAGTGGCCAGAGGCCTATCCAGTCAGCGTCATCGACAAAAATTCGGCTGTGCGGTTCATGAGAGGCACCACAGCAAGGTTTGGAGTCCCCAACAGGCTCATCACCGATAACGGCACCCAGTTCACGAGTGAGCTGTTTGGCGAGTATTGCGACGACATGGGCATCAAGCTCTGTTTCGCCTCGCCCGCCCACTCCCAAAGCAACGGTCAGGCCGAGCGTGCAAACGCATAAATATTAAAAGGCCTCAAGACCAAGACCTACAACGTACTCAAAAACATGGGGACTCGTGGATCGACGAGCCGCCCGCGGTCCTTTGGGCCAATCGGACAACCCCGAGCCGCGCCACCGGGAAACACCTTTCTTTTTGGTGTATGGAGCCGAGGCGGTCTTGCCCTCCGAGCTCACCCCGGGATCGCCCGAGCCACATTATACACCGAAGCGGATCAAGAGCAGAGGCGTCGAGACGACCTGGATTACCTGGAGGAGAGGCGGCGCCGGGCAGCGCTACGCGCGGCCCGGTACCAACAGAGCCTCCGCCGCTACCATCAAAGCAAAGTCAGCCCCCGAGCGCTGCAAGTCAATGACCTGGTCCTGCGCCGTGTCCAAACACGCGCAGGCCTAAGCAAGCTGTCCCCGATGTGGGAGGGGCCATACAAAGTTATCGGCACCCCGCGTCCGGGAGTAGTCCGCCTAGCCACAGAGGACGGCACTCCGTTGCCGAACCCGTGGAATATTTCCCACCTGCGCAGGTTCTACCCATAAGCCGCATGGTGTGCGGAGACATGCATAGAAGTTCATCCGCTGCCCCCGGTGGCATGAGCAATGCGTTTGTTATTTTATTTCATATGTTTTCCTTGCAAAATACCTGTTGCAGTGTGTTTTCCCCCATGTGCTCGAGCATGTGCTCTGGGTGCGGCTTTCCAATAAGTTCCTCGACCTTGCCCGCCTTAGCCTGAGAGCCCTAAGGGTGTCGAAGGTACAACGATGCTGCATATTGCCACGCCTGGGGGCAGTCAACGCCTGGGGGTACGGGTGCGAATGACACACGCCTGTCTCGGCCCCCCGTTGCCGCTGCCCTCGCTGGCCTTTTTATGCCTTTGCTCCTACCCGGAACCCCGACAAAGCCACCAGCCAACGGCCGGCATGCTGCCCGAACTCGGAACAGCCCCCCGGCGGCATGGGACAAATCACGGGGGAGAACAACACTATCGCATTATCGCAATAACTAAAGTCTTAAGCTACCAATTGCAGGGAAGCTAACATACAGGGGCTCGGGCCAACCAACCGCCACTACGTGCGCGCTAAGTTGGCCGGGGGCTCCCAACATACACATACATGAAGCAACAAAAGCAGCCACGATGAGTGTTGCAAAGACAAGTAAAGGCAAGTTTGCTAACTTTACAAATAAGGCGTAAATATCTTTTTACATAAGTACGTATACAAGCCGAGGCAAAGAGGGCCCTAAGTGGCCGGTGGGTCGCTGGGAGCTTCCGCCGGGAGTCTCGCGTCCGGCGAGTCCTCGCGGAGGGCGAGCCGGAAGGCCGCCGGGTGCCGCCGAAGCCCATCATGATGGAGTCGACGGCGTCTTGACGCGACGGCGGGTGGCCTCCTCGGTGCCTTCGGGGAAGTCCTCGGTGGGGATGTAGGGGTCGAAGTTGGGGTCACGGGCTTGGTAGCTCGCCAGGATGAGGGACGCGACCTTCCGGGATAAGTCATACGATGACTCCTTCGCTACCTCATCGACCTCATCCGGCACCCTCTCGTATCCCCGCGGCCGATCGTCGATGTATGTGGCCAATCCCGCCAAGGTAGGGATGCTGGGGGTACGGTTCACCCCCACCCCGCGAGCCGCCTCCCGAAGGCGCCCGACGGACGAGGCCAGGCCCTGGATTCCTAGGCGCAGATGCGCTCCAGATCCACGACTCGAGGCGCGCTCCTCCAGCCGCCCCGGCCCCCGCAGCTGCGCCGCGCGCCCATAACCACCGCTCCCGGTGGCCAGCTCGTGCTCCCGCCGCTACATGCTGCCCGCCGACGGCCCGAGGCGGCGGCGAGCACTGCCGCGGTCCCACACGCCTCGTGCACCGGAGGCCTCCTCCCGGGCTTTTCCCACCACCGCCGCCTCTCGACCCTCCACGGCGACCTCGCGCCGGCGACGGCCTTCTCTTGGGCCAGCGCATTGGCCTCCCACACGGCGGAGTCCTCTTCGGCCTTGGCGACGGCGGCCTCCCGGCTCTCAACCGCCCGCCACGCCGCCTCAAGGGCGCTCTCCCGCTCCGCCAGGCCGGCCTCGCGGGCCTGGAGGTCAACGTCGGCGCCGGAAGCGGCGGCCTCAGCGTCACACAAGGTGCGCTCACACTCGTCGAGGCCCTGGACGCGCTCCCTGAGGTCGCGGAGGAACTGCCCGGCGATGGTGCGCACCCTCTCCTCGGCGGCGGCGGCAACCTGCTCACGGAGGTCGGCGGCGTGCCGCTCAGTAACGGTGTCTTCAAACACCTGACCGAGCTCCTCCCGGCGCCGCTCAATCTCCGCCAGCTCCCGCCGCGGATGAGGCCCTCCGCCCTCGCCGTGGCCGCCGCCTCCCGACGGCCCTCCTCGACCTCGGCCTCCGCCGCGCCACCTCGACCTCCCCGGCGGCCAAGGCCCGTACTTGGGCCCGAAGCCCCTCCAGGGAGATGGCATTGGCCGCCTCCATCGCCCTGGCGATGACCTCCCTCGCCTACTCCTGCGACCGGATGAGGGGCTCCGTATCCAAAGCGGCCGCAAACCCGACGGCGCCTGCACTTGGAGCCTGAGTTCGGCCCGGATCGACCGCCCGCGCCGGCCGAGCCACCGGAGATCCCCGCGGCGCCGCCCGCTTCTTGCCTTGGGGGCTCGTGGCCGGCCTGCGCCGGCAGGATCAATGGCAGCCGGCGGGGACATGGCGCCGCCGAATGTGGCGCGGGCGAGGGCTGTTGTGGCGGCGACGATGGTTGCCGCAGAGGGACCCCGAGGTTGCTCTCCGCCACCCTCCGCGCCCTCCGCGCCGGGCGCCGCCACGGCTCGCCCTCATGGGCGGCCGACGCTCCAGCCCACCGGGTGGGCCCCTCCCGCATCCGGACCTTGGGGGCTCGGGCGCCCGAACCTCTCCTATGCGCCTTTCCCGAGCCCGAGGCAGCACCGCCTTGGGGACAACCCTCGGGCGAAAATGCCGTGCTCGCGGCTGAAGACAAAACAAAATCGCAACAAAAATCAAAAAGCGAAACAAAAGAGCAAGACCCCGATAGGCGTTCACACATCGGCGAGGCGTACCTACGGCGGAGTTGAACTCGGGAGATCCTTGAGATGGCCCGCTTCTTCTTCGCGGGGCGGCCGGAGGGCTCGTCGGGCTCTCGCCCGCCGTGTCCCCCCGACGCAGAGTCCCGCGGACAGACCTCGCCGCCGGTGTGCTCGCCGGGATGCGCCCCGGGCCTCCGCCGCCGCCGGCACGCTCACTAGGGACGCACCCGGCCTCCCCGCCGTCGTTGTCGCCGCCGTTGTGGCCAGCCCGGCCCTCGGCGTAGTGGCCCCGAGGATGGGTCCGCCGCCCGCGAGCCCCCGGCCTACGGGCGCTGCGCGCTCCGCTCCACCTTCTCGTGGTGGAGAAGGGGAGGAGAGGGTCCTCCTCTGGCCTCTTCCTCTTTCCTTTGGGATCCGGGGCCCGGACGCCTCGCCCGGACCTCGGCGGCTCAACCGCCCGATCGGGATGTGGTCGCCGGGTCGTCGTCGCCGCCTCCGCCCCGCCCTCGGAACAGCCCTCGGAGCAGCCCCGGTGCAGCCGCGCGGCCGACGAGGAGCCCACACCGTCACCCACCACTGCGGCGGTGCAGGATCTCCGCGCGCGGAGTCCCCGACACGGCGGCACCAACCCGGCGGGAGCCGCGCCAAGTCCATCTCCGAGATGCCGAGGCAGCGGCGGACCGTGGTCCGGAGGTCCCTCTCGTCCCAGCCGAAGACGACACCCGCGAAGGTCCGCATGTCGTCGTTGGGGCCCGTGTACATGTAGGCGGGGCGCGACCTCTCCTGCAACGGCGCTATGCGCCTCATCAGGAAGTCGCGGAAGACCGCGTGGCTGGACAGGCCCCCCCGCCGGAGGTAGCAGATCCGGTCCAAGACCCCGTCCAGCTCCCTCCCGGCTCGTGGCGCGCCCCCAATTCCTCGGTTCACCTGGGATCCCCGTCGCCAGGAAGAGGCGGGGTGGTCGTCCAAGCCGGTGTAGAACCGTAACGCCCTCGGTTCTCCCACCCGGAGCGAGGGTGGATGTCGATGAAGGGAGTTCCGACCGCCCTGTCGTCCCGCGGCTGGATCGCCACGTACCCCACCGCGCCAGAGGAGCCAGCCCGGCATATCCGGAAGAACTGCTGGAAGAGGTGGAGAGAAGGCCTCACCCCCACGAACATCTCGCAGGTGTGGGCGAACACGGCGAGGTAGAAGATGGCGTTGGGGGTGAGGTGGTGCAGCCGGAGGTCGTAGAACTCCGGGATGTCGAGGAAGAAGCGGGAGAAGGGCGGCACCGCCCGATCATGGCGAAGGAGGCGAAGAACACCATCCGTGGGGGCCGCTCCTCGGGATGTCGCCGCTGCGCGTGCCGTTTGACAAAAAATTGTTGAAGAGGCTGCGAGCCTCCGCAGTTGCGCACCAAGGACTTGGGGAGCACACTCCCGCCTAGAGGTGAATCGCGGCCCATTGCAGGGGTGGATGCGGAAGCACAAAAGGGGAAAGCTGAAGGTGGAAGAAAGGCAACGGAAGGAGCAGGAGGTGCTAGGTAGACGAAGGGCGAATGGCAATGAGAGGAGATGGCAGTGGAAAGCGTAGAAACCGATCCCCTTCCATGCGGATCTGGTTTTATAAGCTGCCGCCGCCCCCTCGGATTCTACGGCATTAAATTCGCCCCACTACCGCACGAAGCGCCCCCTCATCTCCGCGCCCTTTCATCTCCGCGCCCTTTCGATTTTCGCATCCCCTTGGATTCCCGCGCCATTCGGATTTCGTGCCGCCTGGGGCTCCGCGCCTGCCAAGTGCACTACGCGGGACGGAGAGTGCTAGGCGGTTTGAATGGGCCCCCATGCGTGTGGCCCAGGCAACCTCGCCCCCCGTCCAAGGAAGAAGCGGGAGAAGGGCGGCACCAGCCCGACCATGACGAAGGAGGCGAAGAACACCATGCTATGGGGAGGCCGCTCCTCTGGGATGTCGCTGCCGCTGCGCGTGCCATTCGGCAAGAATTTGTTGAAGAGGCTGCGAGCCTCCGCATTGCGCACCAAAGACTTGGGGAGCACACTCCCCGACTCGAGAGGTGAATCGCAGCCCATTGCGGGGGGGGGGGAGGCGGAAGCACAGAAGGGGAAAGCTGAAGGTGGAAGAAAGGAAGCGGAAGAAGCAGGAGGTGCTAGGTAGACGAAGGGCGAATGACGATGAGAGGAGATGGCAGTGGAAAGCGTAGAAACCGGTCCCCTTCCATGCGGATCTGGTTTTATAAGCTGCCGCCGCACCCTCGGATTCTACGGCATTAATTTCGCCTCACTACCGCACGAAGCGCCCCCTCGTCTCCGCGCCCTTTCATCTCCGCGCCCTTTTGATTTTCGCATCCCCTTGGATTCCCGCGCCATCCGGGTTTCGTGCAGCCTGGGGCTCCGCGCCTGCCAGGCGCACTACGCAGGACGGAGAGTGCTAGGCGGTTTGAATGGGCCCCATGCGCGCAGCCCAGGCAAACTCGCCCCCCGTCCTAAGTAAAGGCTTGGCCAGGTGCGACATCAGTCGACGCGTATCGGCCACCTGCCATAGCAAAAACACCCAAATACCCGGGCCCACACGCTCAAGGAAATGGCGTCAACCGCGCCCGAGCCCGACTCGGCCCCGGTCAACGCCGGGGGCTACTGTCGGTGATATGGGCCCGGGGGTATGTCGTGGGCATGGCATCTAAGAAAAAGGAAGGTGCCCTTGCCCACCAAGGAGCACCAGAGTTATGCCCTGAAAGGCTAAGACAAGTCTCGGCCACGGGCGACCACGTGGCCGCCCCTGAAGGGGCTGGCCCGGAGGCCATCATATTTCCAAATGGCGGGGTCCGGGATTTCCCGGACCCCTAGTCGGAAGGGTCCGGGATCACCCGACCCTCATCCTCCATCCCGCACCTCTCAGAGAGAGGGGCGAACCCAACTGCCAACCAACTCATTTAATGCTCAAATAGGGGAAAGCTGAGCGCCTGCCCCGCCACATTCAATGCGATGTGAGGCGCGGCTGTCAGTTGCTCCCATCATCACCCCTTTTTTGCCTATTACAAGGCAAAAAGGGAGGCTAAAAGTTCTTGACTAAGACCGCGGTATGACCGCGCACCCACTCCGCGCACGCCCCCTCACGCCCTGTCCAGTCACATTCAATGCACTGGGCGGCTGCGTAGGAAAGAGAGTGCGAGCGCAGGAAGCACGGCGCCTACACCTCCCTATGGAATGGGCCGCCGACCGGTGGGACCCATCGGAGGGGTAGGCAAACCATCATCATGTCAGCGGCATGGCCATCACGATGATCGCACTTTTTCCACCTTCTATGACGCGGCGAACAGGGAGGAATAGGAATGGAATGACTTCTCCGACAAGACAAAGCAAAAACCACTCTCTCACGTGAAGTGAAGTAGAGAAAATGGTAGGACTACTGTGGTGTTCCCTTGTTCTATAAAAGGAGACCCAAGTCCTTCATAAAAGGGGTTCAACAACTTCAAATAGCCAAGTGGTTCCGTTCCAGATCAAGAAGAGAAGTACACGTTCTGAGAAATAGGCTAAGCCCCTCCAACTAGCCTGCAGTAATCCCTCATCCACCGCAAAGTCTAAGGGAGAGGAACGCTCTCATTGTTCTTGGCAACCTTCCCTATATATTGCATACACACAGGAGTAGGGTGTTACACCGCGCTGGTGGCCCGAACCTGTATAAATTCCCGCCTCATCTGCATTATTTCATCTTTTATACGAGTTTGAGCCAGGATACATCGCTCCCGTGCCGAACCAAAAAGGGGTCCCAGATCCTGCGTGTCGACCTACGACATCGACATAAATTATTTTAAGACAAGCCAAAATCTTAAACTTTAGAATTCAATAAATAATTTTCCTATTTATTTTCCTTTCCAAAATATTTTAAATATTCCTTTTAACTCTTTTTATTTTTTATTCTATTCACACCTAAGTTTTAAGTTTTTAGGAACTAAAAAATAGCTTTTCCTTTAAAAACATCAAAAATCACCTTTTGAACTCTTTTTGAAATTCTATATTTATTTGGTGTTTATTTGAAATTGTTTGTTTGATTTATTTTGTTGTTTTTCGATAGATCGTAGCGTCGAATTTGTAAAGGAAACCAAACTCGACCATATCGTCAACGCAAACATCTTCGCTACTACTCGAGGGAATAATGAATTAACATCTTCGCTACTACTCGAGGGAATAATGAATTTAAGACCATTGGTCTTGAAGGCAAGTCAAACTATCCTTGATCATTTATAGAATTTAAATAATTGGTCATCATGTTCTAAATATGTGTAGTTAGTTAAAAATATTTCATGGGATGAGTTAGTTGAATTAGATATTATGATTTTCATGTGTAAGTACTTCTTGAGTTCATATAAATTATTATTTCATGCATTAGACAAGTCCTATCATTTTATGTGTAGAAAATGAGAATTCTATTATTTCATGAATTAGATATAGTCTCCTTCTCCTTAGATAACATGTTGATAACCTTGGACTAGGTATAAAATTACAAGTAAAATAAAATGAGTAGTATTGCATGTATAGATATTTCTTGCATGTTATAGGGAAATATATTATCTTTTCATACAATAAAATAGAAAACGATCTATTATTTCATGTGATAGGTAAGTAGGAGTTTTATCATCTCATGTGATATGAGAATGATTTTGGCGGTATGCCAAAAAACATAAAAACTCTTGTGCTAGAATAAGGACATAGTTTCGCCCATCCGATGGACCGATTATACCGGCATGACAATTATATATTTCTCTCCGATCTCCCGGGGACTTAGGAGATCTATTAATGCGCATAACAGCATTGGAGATTATAGTGTTGATGAAGTCTCATTGGTGGACAGCTATGTAAACAGCGGGTAACAACGCCGATACTAACCAGATTGGTACCGTTTGTTAAGATAGAATCCAGGTTCCACCAAGTCGAGGCAAGTGTGTGTAACGAACAACTATTAAATAGGGGATGAGATGAATCCAGCAATTATTGGTTAGAATTTGGTGCCCCTATTAAGGTAGTCCGTCTGTCTCGTTCACACATCAGAAAAGGTTAGAACTATATAAATGACATGTTACCCTTTAGTCTGGCTAACTAAGGTTAATCCTCAAGTAAAGCTGAGCAGACACTGCAGAGTCGATTTGTATTTGAATACGCTGTACTCCCGGTTAATGGAGTTGTGTCTATGGGTGAATCCAGAATAATGGCATGAGTAATTTTTCTAAAATGTCATCCCCAAAATTTAATATTCATATATAAGAAATTATAAGAAAGGATAGGACCTAGGTTAATGTTAAAGTTAGGCTTAGGTTATTTTTTTTGAACATCATGTATATCTAGTTTTGTCGATGTCGGAGATCGACACGCGGGAATCCGAGGGACCCCTTTTTGGTTCGGCACAGGGGAGTGGTGAATCTAGGCTTAAACTCACGGTGAGGATGAGATGACGCCGATAATAGGGAAAAATCAAGACTGCAAGGATGCAAAGGTTTATACAGGTTCAGGTCACCTATGAGGTGTAATACCCTACTCCTGTTCTTTGTGTAGTATGAAGGATGGATTACAAGGACCAGTGATGGTATTCTCCTTGAGGGTGCTGGAGGTGGACCAAGAGTTGCTAAGAGCTAGCTGTTGCTTTGAGGTTGATGAACCGAAGGAAGGAACCTCCCAAAACGACTAAAGGAGAGAGAACGAGAGAGCCAGCCGTTTTTATGATGGACTTGGGTCTCCTTTTATAGTGCAAGGGGACACCACAGTAGTCCTGATTTTCTTTACTTCGCTCCACGTGATGGAGTGTCTCTTGCCTTGTCTTGTCGGAGAAGCTACCCCCATCTTTGTTCCTGTTGCCGCGTCACGGAGTTGGCGGAAAAAAGCGGGCGTCGTGGTGACGGCCATGCTGCTGACATGGTGATGGGCCGGCCTACCTTCCAGTGGGGCCTACTGGTCGGTGGCTCAGCTCCAGGGTAAGTGCTGACACAACGCCTCCTGCGCTCGTACTCTCTCTCCCATGCGGCCGCCCAGTGCATTTAACGCGACTAGACGGGGCGTGAGGGAGGCGTGCGCGGAGTGGGTGTGCTACCATATCACGGTCGCAGTCAAAGACTTTGTGCCCTCTTTGTCTCGTGACGGGCAAAAAGGGGTGATGATGAGTGCGGCTGACAGGCGCGCCTCACATCGCATTAAATGTGGCGGGGCAAGCGCTCAGCCTCTCTCTTTTTTAGGAATTAAATGAGGTGGTTGGCAGTTGGACTCGCCCTCTCTCAGAGAGGTGCGGGGTGAGGGATGGAGGGTCCGGGTAATCCCGGACCCTGCCGCCCAGGGGTCCGGGTGATCCCGGACCCTGCCGCTTGGGAGTACGATGGCCTCCGGGCAGCCTCCGGGCCAAGCCCCTCTTGGGGTGGCCACGTGGTCACCCGTGGCCGGGACTCACTTGGGCCATCCAGGACGTATTTTTGGCGCGCCCTGATGGGCGAAGGCGCCTTCCTTTTTTCAGATATCATACCTCTGACATACCCCCGGGCCCATATCACCGACAAGTTTAGTATGGAATCACATTAAGATTAGACTTATATCATGTTATGTATATCTATATGGTATAAAATAATGTTAAGACTAGAATTATATTATTCTTTTTAAGACATCTTGTATATTAATAAGAAGGGGTAGAATATAGAATTGGGCTAAAATTAAGTTTATGATTCATACTCTTAGATATCCATATAAAATATTTTAAATAAAGGATAGGATATATCATCATACTAGGAATAGATTTACAATTCCTTTCTTTTGTCGATATATCATGTATGTTTATCTATATAAAATTGCATTCAGTTTGGCTTGCTGAGTACCATTGGTGCTCATCCTTATATATAATATTTTTAGAAAACCCTGAAGCAGATGAAGAACTCCTAAGTACCCTAGAGAACTGAGAGGATGAATACGATGTCCAGGTGGACTATCCCTGTGAAAGTGTCGCGGCTTTCTTGTATTATATGGTTTGTACTTAAACATTAATAGTTTATAATAATAAACAAAATTTCTATATCTATACTATTTTACGCATAACCAAACTCAAACTCTTGAGAGGTTATGTAATATTGTGAGAGTTGACCTTTTCGAGAAGAGACCCCACAAATCTCCACCAAATTCATCACGACTGGACCCAACTCGAGGATTTTTTTTCGTACTACATATATAATTTGACAAATTTCAAGAAAAAAAGCAGGCAAATTAGGAGTAACATATACCATCACGATCGATCATATGATTCGTATCATATCATATACCATATATAATAAAAAAATGATAAATACTATACATTGATATTGCCAGTTCTAAACCACAAAAACAAACTTTATTACGCACTCCCTAAACAGGAGATGGGAAATCCCTAATTCAATCCGCAGGATTGCAGAAGAAGGTTCACGAGACCCAACAACAGGTAGAAAGCTAAAAGCGCAACCACCATGTCTTGGAGTGCGAGCGGATCACGGCGTGGGCGCGCGCGCGCGCGCTCGCGGCGGACGGGCGGCGCCGCGTTGCTCGCGCCGACGCCAAGCGCGAAGCTTGGCGCGGCCGCAATGGCGCGCAGGCTCGTGGCTCCCTGCGACAGTGCCTCCACGTCTTGTGCCGCCAGCCCGGCGGCGTCTGCCTGCATGTACCAATCGATCGCGTCGGCCGCCCTCACCATCGCCGCTGCAGCCAGGTCTCGCGCCACCGCATGTTGCACTTGCGCCTCCATCGCCTGCTGGAACTGCGACGGCGTGGACGCCGGCTCGGCCGCCGCCGCCGCGTACAGAGCGCGCAGCGTCTCCCCGTACCTCGTCGCCGCGCTATTCCCGTCTGCCATGTCGGCGCTGTCGCCGTGCGCCTCGCTGGCCTCGTGAGCAGTGTCGTCATCGCTGTCTCCGGCGTCAGAGGGCTCCTCCTCGTCGGCGCTGCTTGCGGTGGTACTACCAAGCTGCATGGATTCGAACTCGTCTCCGGTGAGCTGATAGAACTCGTCTCCATCTATGAGCTCCATGCAGAGGCCACAGACGCACACGCGCTCGCACACCTCGTCGCAGCAGCTTTCAGTTTCATGGTCGTAGAGCATGGCGCCATACAAGAAATCCAGGAGCTTATTGTCCAAGACGCTTTCCTCCCAACCAAAGCTTTCATTGTCAATGTCGCCACCGGGGAGGACCAGATACTCCTCCCCATTAACGCTTTCGTAGTCGCCGCCGTATCCGCCACCGGCAAACTCCTCGGGCTCCTCCTCCTCATCGTCACTCTGTTCGTCGCAGATGCTCTCCTCCTCATCAAAGATTTCACTGTCAATGTCGTCATACACGCCGCCATTGAACTCTGGGTACTCCACCTCGCCGGCCTCGATCTCCATGTCAGAGTCAGAGAATTCGGTGTCGATGTCGTCGTAGATGACAGGGACACCAGCGAACTCCGAGCACTCGTCTTCAACATCACTCTGCTCCACGCAGATGCTCTCCTCCTCACCAAAGCTTTCGTTGTCAATGGCATCGTACTTATTACCACCGTCGAACTCCGGCTGCTCCTCCTCGCCGTCGCTCTCCTCGTCACAGTCGCTCTCCTGCTCTGACGAGCTTCCGGTGTCCATGGATTCATCGTCGAAGATTTCATCATCCGGGTTCTCCTCGGAGATTCTGTCCTCTACATCATAACATTCAATGTCATCGTCGTCGAGGCTCTCATCATCATCCAGGTCCTCCTCGTCATGGAAGGATTCAGAGTCATCGTCAGCGAACAGGCCACTAGCGAAACCCATAAGCTCATCATCCAGGTTCATGTCCTCCTCACCAGATTCATTGTCAATCTCCTCATCATCGATCTCCTCCTCGCAATCGCTCTCCTCGTCCGTGATTTCGCTATCTTCGTCAGAATCGCTCTCCAAGTCAGTGGTATCCTCCTCCTCGTAATCGCTCTCCTCGTCCGTGCTTTCAGTATCCTCATCGGAATCGCTCTCCTCGTCGTCAGAGGATCGATCAGTGTCATCATCGTCGTCGAAGATTTCATCGTCCGGGTTCTCCTCGCAGATTCTGTCCTCCTCATCAAAGCATTTAATGTCATCGTCGCCGGTCTCATCATCCAAGTCCTCCTCGCCGGAGAAGGCCGTGTCCTTGGCGGCGATCTTGGAGTCGACGTGGTCATGCTGGCTCTCTGCCACGTCGGATATCTCGGCGTTCTCGTGCTCACCACCGACGATCACCGGAGAGACCTCGGCATTGTCCTTCTTGGCGTCACAGCTCGCGTCTTCCTTGTCGCCACCATCGACGGACTCCTGGATGTCCCCGTCGACGTGCGTGACGTTCTTCGCGGCATCGTCGTCGTCGACGAGGCCGGAGCACTCCTCAGCCGCGTCGAGCACCGGAGCGTGAGAACTCGCTGCACCGTGCTCGGAAGCTATTCCCGAGAACGCCTCCTTGTAGGAGACGGGCTTAAAGAACCCCGGCGGCGAGGGCGAAGGTTGTGGCACGGCCTCCACGGCGATCGTCTGCGGCAGCGCCGCCGGCGTGACGGCGGCGACGGCCGGAGCAGCACGGCCGCGGACCTGCACGACCGCGAAGCTGCTCTCGCTGCCGTTGTCGTCGGAGCCGACGTCGCTGCCGTCGTGGAGCTCCACGCTGTCGCCGTCGCTGTCGCTGAGAACGACCCAGTCCTCCATGGCCGGCGTGGCGCTCTCCTCCTCCTCGGCCGTGGCGGCTACGTACGTGAGTTCTCGGCGGCGCTCGTATGTAGATCGAAGTATCGAACAGATCGCGGTGAAGATTTCAATGTGAGGTTCGAGGCGGCAAGGTGCGCTGCGTATATATACAGGGGTGGATACGGGGGTAGGATTCGAACTCGGCGCTGTGTCGATGTCCGTTTCAGTTTCATAAAAAAAGAGTGTAATCCGAGTTGATACGGAATTCCGTTGAAGGGAACACCGCAACATGAGCCGTGAGGAGAGTGGATTCGAAACTCTCAATTATACATCTTTTCATTATTTACATGTTATTTAAATAAATATAATAAAATAGATTAATATGTTATAGATTACTACATAAGTTAAAATTTTATTTTTATGAGTTGTAAAAAACAAATTAAATTATGTTAATTTTGTTTATTATTATGATATGTAGAAGTTGAATTTGTCTTTATATCTATAATAACTATCTATAAAGTAAGTAGTGTTTTTACTCAAAATTTTCGTTCGCATGACTATTTTAAAAAAACCTCTTGTGTTTTTGTTAAATTAACCCGTAGCCTCAAGCTGAAAAGAAAGAGAAGACTTGAATGGAAAAAAATCTTCTCGCGTCCCTCCCTCCCGTCTCCATCCGTGCCGCGCCCGTGCCTCTCCCTCCCGTTATTGCTCGGAGCTCTTGTGTCGTGCTCGTGCCCCTTTCTCCCGTTGCTGCTCGGAGCTCTCGCGCGGCGCCTGCGTCCCTCTCTGTCGTCCCCATCCGTGTCGCGCCCGACTTCACCCGTTACAACGTACGAGCACAATTGCTATGTTTGTAAAGTGTTAATCTATATTATTGATTTTTTTAATTTTTTAAATCATAACTTTTAAATGATATATAAATAACAAAGGGTGTTCTAATTTCTCTCAAGCCGTGAGTGAGAGTGGGAGTAACAGGGATGTTGACCGTGAAAATCTCCTTTTCCTCGAGTATTAAGGACTTGTAACTTCTTTGTGTTTCGTCATCGTCGGTCTTTTTTGGAAAAACAGGAGTAGTTAACCGTGACTGTGACTGCAAGTTGAGGGAAGCATTGGATTCTTTTAATTCTAAAAATAAGTTCACTTATCCATCATTTGCCTTATAACTTATAAGCTTATAAACCGTATCTAAAATATAAAGTTTATAATTAATTTTGGTTCTTTGTTCACGATTTTTTTTGTCAACATTGGTTTTTACGTATAAACTGTTTTTTGGGTTGCTTGTACGTCATTTTGTATCTTATGAGCTTAAGGCCAAACGGTCATGTTTGTAGATTTCACACGCCTAAAAACCAGTTGCCTAAGATTACACATTCTTAGCGTGAAATTATTGTGCTATGTGATATGTAATTTTAATTTATTTCAACTGCAATTTTGTTGTTATATGGTTTTATTTTATTTTTTATCAAGTTTGAATATCGTTTTCATGTAATTTTTATTAATTTTTATGAATTGTAAGTTTATTAATATTTAGTTTAGGACAATTTATTCAATCCTTTGTATAAAAAACAAGAAGGGACTTCATTAAAATAATTATTAGGGAAGTGATAAGTACCATTCGATTGTCATCCAAAGAATAGGAAAAGTGGCTAAAAGTTATGTGAATGGATCAAAGAACAAGAAAAAGCACTAAAATGTATGAGAATGTTAGCCGCCTCAAGTCTGGACACTTCCAAATAATCTATGGTATTAGATTAATATTTAGTGGTAAATAGTTGCATGTATATTTCTTTATTGGCTATAAATATAGTACTCCATTGGCAAAGGTGTTTCGTGGCAGCGTAGGAACATGCATAGGTTCATTGTTTTTTCTTCAAGGCGAGAAAAGGCTATAGAGTTAGAGTGGTATCATAGTGCAACACACTCCAGTCCACAGTTACCTTTATTCTCTCCCCTCCCCTTTACTTTCTCGGCTAATGGCAATTAAGATCAATGCCCTCCCCTCTACTTTCTTGGCAATTGTCGGCTAATGGCAATTAAGATCAGTGCAATGACACGGCAGCATAACTTGCTGGGAAGCTCTGGTAAAGCATAGACTT
This sequence comes from Oryza australiensis, assembly GCA_019925245.2. Lineage (NCBI taxonomy): Eukaryota > Viridiplantae > Streptophyta > Magnoliopsida > Poales > Poaceae > Oryza > Oryza australiensis. Next base: position 362,249 of record JAIFGZ020000169.1, read on the forward strand.
TTACGCACTCGGTCAACATCCATATTGTTGTTTCGAGTTTGAACTAAATCGTGCAATTTAACGAGCATCCACAAGGACAAAGAAAGGTGACAAAGTAACTATCCATTTTCCCACTGTAAGAGCATGTCCAACAGATTATGTATACATCTGTTAATCCTAATAATAGATAATATGACATTAAAATAAGCCTCCAACAGATTATGTATAAACCTTTTTATTTTTGCTAAGCCTCTATCCCAATTTTTTCGGTCGCTTCTTCTAGCCAACGAAGCCGCGAGTCGCTATCTCATCGCGCACGATTTTTTCCATCTCCCGCGCCGATTTTCCCCATCCCCGCGCCTCGACGCCCTCTGCCGCCACCGCACTCCTTCCCCGCCGCCTCCACGCCTTCCCCGCCGCCACGCCATCCCACGCCGCCGCCACCTCCACTACTTCCCCCGACACGAGACATCCTCCTCCGCCGCCACCGCCAATCCATCCCCGCCGCGACGGCATCTATCGGTGCCGCCTCCACGCCTTCCCCGCTGCCACGCCATCCCACGCCGCCGCCGCCTCCACTACTTCCCCCGACATGATACATCCTCCTCCGCCGCCGCCAATCCATCCCCCGCCGCGACGGCATCTCTCGGCGCCGCCTCCACGCCTTCCCCCCGCCGCCGTTTCCATGCCTTCCCCGTCCATCCCCGCCGCCGCCGCCAATCCATCCCCGCCGCGACGGCATCTCTCGGCGCCGCCTCCACGCCTTCCCGCCGCCGTCGTTTCCACGCCTTCCCCGTCCATCCCCCGCCGCCGCCGCCGCCAACTCCACGCCCTGTGCCCTTTGCTGTGACGAGGTTGCTGCTGCTGCGATGCCACCTCGCTCTCTCATCGATCTGGATGCCCGACCTTCGTCCTCCTCGCTATCTTGCTGACGAGGTCACCACTGCCGCCACACCTTCCCTCTCCGCCGTTTAACCCCACATGGCACCTCCGATGGCCCGAAGAGCAGAAGCAAGACCCCCGGCGCCGGCTGCCTCAAGACACGCGGCGGTCGCCACCCCAAGACCTGTGGCGGCCTTCAACCCAACACCTACGGCGCCCTTCACCTCTAGACCAGCATGGATGACAGCTTCAACATCGGCTCCACCTCCACCGTTCTTCACCGGCATGGTTGACGGCTTCAACCTTGGCTCCCAGGAAGCCTCCTGGGTTGGGGGAAATGGAACCAGCTACTCCCAGGAAGATTCAGTGATCGGCAACAGCGATATGTTTGGTAATTTGATTCATGAGATTCTTTAAATGTTGTTTGACAATTATCCATGTTGCTCTGTGTGACAATTTAATCTTACAATGTACTATTGTGACATGCTAGAATAAGTGGGTTCTAGCTAAAATTGTATGTCTTGCATGGATGTCTCAGTAAATAAAGAGGTTTGATGATCTTGTATTAAATCCTTGCTTGGCATCCCTATATTTCAAGATTGGCCCTTGTTTGATGATATTTTTCTTTAATTCTGTGATGTAATCACTAGTGCTTAATAGTATAATTACAATATGGTAAACAATGCCATAGTATTCACTATTGTATTGGGTAAAAAAAGAAGTGTTCATCTGATGGTTGGTTTAATAGGCCCTAGGTGTTATTCTTTTGAAAAAAAACATCTAGATGAAGCTTTGACAATTATATTGTCTTAAGTGAGGTTGTGAAGTGGTCAGCAATGAGTCTAGGAGAGTTAGCTGTTGAGGTTTTTTCTGAGCATTTCAGAAATAAAGCAAAGAATTGTCTCGTGCAAGCATCATCACTGCTTGCCGTAGAAAAGAGCAGCATCAAGCTTTCAGAGCTTGCAAAATTCAAAAGTAAATTGCCTAAGGTTTCCTGACACCATCTCAATTCTCATTACTATCTGCAATAAAAAATGTATCCCTTCTTTTAACAAAAGACTTCTTTTTTAAAACAATGTATTCAAGTTTGAACAAGTAGGAAACAATGTATTGAAATTTGAGAAACTAAAAGGCATTCTAGTCTTTTTTATTGGTATTATATGAGGTAGGTTAAAAATTATGTCTTTTTGGGATGGAGATAGTAGCAGAGAGAAAGCCAGTTGTGATCTGAGCCAGAAGGCAAGAGCATGCCCATTTCTAAATTTTATCGCAGCCCTTTCATTGCTGCTTTGCAACTAGGAAAAGCTAGTGTCATAGATCTTGACTTACAACAAGGAATGCTAATGTGATGGGGAAAAAGTTTTATAAAAAAGAAGTATTTTCCCAAAGAAATCTTGCTAGAATGGCAGAAAAATTGATAGAACATTAATATGTCATATAACATAAATTTTTCGGGGATGATATGCACCATTGGCTAAAACATGTCGGATGCAGGCAGTTGATGTTTGCTAACCATCCATTTGCACAGCTATCTTGACTCACTGGAGAAAAACAACAATGCATTACAAGCGAATAGTAATAACTTCTTTTTAGTTTGACAGATTTCAAGTGAGGGAGAAAGCACGCTTTTATCCTGCATGAGGATCTTTTTGTTCGTTTCTTCATTTCATTCCATATTTTGATACATAGGCAATTCATTGTAAGTTTAAAGAATCTGTTGTATCTATGCAATTGTGGCAGCAGCTAAAGATGACAATGGATACTACACGAGGATGATGCAAACAGGCGTGACACAATCAGAAAATGAAGAGGCGAGTCTACATACGGTGCAACCAGGAGGACAGGAAAATGTTTCATCCTCAAAAAGACCTAACCAAAAAAGGTCTAAAAACTTTAGTGAGGAGGAGGATAAGCTTTTGGTATCCGCATGGCTAAATATTAGCATTGATGCAGTCCGAGGTGCTGATCAAACAAAAGACACATACTGGCAGAGGATCACCAATTACTATCACTCAAACAAGGATTTTGTCTCCGATCGCACCGAAGTCTCCCTCACTAACCGATGGTCATTCATCCAAGAAAGTGTTAACAGGTTCTGCGGATACCTAAGCCAGATTGAGAGGAGAAACCAAAGCAGTATTACTGAACAGGACAAGGTTTGTTTATTGCATAAACTTCAACTTACAGCTCTTTGTATGTGACATTCTCATTTTCTAACCATATGAATTTGTTGAACAGATTATGCAAGCACGCACAATGTACAAGGCGGAAGATAAGAAGAACAAAGCGTTCATGCTTCTGCATTGCTGGAATCTCCTTCGTCACCACCAAAAATGGTGCGATAGGAATGGTAATGGGGGGACCAAAAATAGCAACAAGAAGCAGAAGACATGTGATACATCAACTTCTACAGAGCAATTGTCTGCTGATGCTACTCCTACAGATGCAGTTGATCCATTTTCTCCAGAATACAATGTGGAAGGCCCCGAGGCAGGAAGCATGAGAAAGACAAGTTGAAACAAGTAAAAAGTACACAGACAGTGGATAGATATTGGGAGAAGGACGAGTTTGATTCGAAGAAACAAGAGATCAAGGAGGCCAGGATCCAAGAATTCTTCAGAATTCAACGCGAGAAGATGGCGATAAAAAGGAATGACCAAGCGATACAACGTGAGAAGGTTGCGATAAAAAAAGATGCCCACATTGTGAAGAAAATGCTAGAAGAAGAGAGGATAATGAATATGGACACTAGCTCCATGGATGAGGCTAGACAGAAGTACTACAAGAGCCTTCAGGATGAAATCTTGGAACGTCGTTTCCATCTAGCATGACCAATTTATTCCCTTTGCAGGTACTCTTCTCCCTTTTGCTTTTTGATCTTTATGATGGATTGACTAATTCTTATACAGTTTTTATCCTTAAAATGGGAGCATGGATGAAAGTGGATATTTCACAAACTTGATCAACTCAATTTGCAATCAAAATTCCTTAATTCTGGATAAGCAGTGTTGGAACTTTAATTTTTTTATTTCCCTATGAAGACTCTACAGTGTTTGTTTAAGTCATGTGTAATGGACTAGTTAATATTACTGATCTGGATGTGCTACTGCTTTGAAAAAATTGGGTTTGTTTGCTACCTGGAATTTGAAGGTATAAACCACTGTAGTTTGTCATTCATCTCCCTCAATCAATTTTATGTATACATCTGCTCATTATATGGTTTTCGTTTCTTGGTCTGTATAATCCGCCTGTGCTTGTATGCTTCTTGCAATGTACTAGCATCATGATACTTCATACCACTATGAAGAACTCGTGCAATTGTTCATAGATTCATTTAAATACAGAACATTTTGGCCCAACGTGATGTATTATCTTGGCCTAACGTGATATAGCCCACAGTTTAAATTATTGGGATCAATATTTTGATGAATCTATTGTAGGATGTAAAAAAATAGAAAATATAATTTTAGATAGCCTCTTTAAATAAGGATTATAGATAATATTTATAGGCTTTTGAAGTTGCTCTAAGTATAGATCAACTCAACTCGCAAGTTCACAAAAAAACTATTTAAAAAACTATCTATTGAACTGGGGAAAAAGCTCATGTAATGATTAGTATACACAAATTATTGCAGCTTGCGAGTTAAATTTCTCCAAAGGAAACTTCACACCGACAAACTTACTGTAGATCGAGTAAGATTCGCTAAGATAATGCCACTTCCTGATCAGCCGGCGGCTCGGCGGCGAGAATGGCGGGCGCAATCAGAGCGAGGGTGTTGATGTGCGCCGCGTACTCCGCGCCGTCCCATGTCGCGTCGACCTCGTCCGGGACGGCGACCTCGCGCCGCCGCCTTGTCCGGGTGTCGAACGCCACGAGGCGCCTGCCGACCAGCACCAGCACCTCCACCTCCGCGCCCTGGAAACCCAGCAGCCGCACCCCGTCGTCCAGCCGGAGTGGAGCATTCGCCGCGGCGACAACAGAGCGCGAGCCCTCCTCCTCCTCCTCCTCCTCCTCCTCCTCCGTGTCGGACTCGTCGTGCTCGTGCGCGGGCGCCGGCTGCTGGGACGCCACGATCTCTGTGGACGAAGTCATCGCCCTCGCCGGCTCCGGCTGAGATGGTTGCAGTATCTCTGCGACGGCGACCCTCGTGGTCACCTCCCAGATTCCGTGCTCGTGCAGCCGGAACACCACCACATCGCCGCCGTCGATCACGGCGCAGTGGAGCCTGCCCGCGGCCGATCCGATCTCCCACTGGTCACTGTCGCCGGGGCAGGTCACCAGCTCGACGCGCCCCGTGACAGGGGTGTATCCCACCGCGGTGCCGATGCTCGTCCGCCACCACGCCGTGCCGCCGGCCGCCATGCCCGACGCGGCGACGAGCCCTTCGGCTGGTGCCATCGCGTCGGTGACCCACCACGCGCCGGTCCCGGACGTGAACACCTGGAAGCAGTAGGCGCCGGACGAACCCGGCTCTGACTCGAAGGGGCAGACGAGCGTGTAGTCGCCGCGGAAGTTGTAGGCACTCGTGTCGAAGAGGACGACGATCGCCGGGCGCGGCCAGGACCTGCATGGCGGGGACAGGACGGCCTTCCACGACGCCGTGGCCGGGTTGCACACGGCGTACGCGTCGTCGACGGGGGAGAAGCAGCAGGCGACCCCGTGCGACGAGGACAGCACGACGAGCTCCGACGAGGCCGGCACGAAGGAGAGCGACGGGGACGGCACGGTGTCGTCGCCGTCGAAGGGGAGGAACCCCGCGGAGGGGAGGAAGACCCCCGAGATCCGCCGCGGGGCGGCCGCGTGCGCGACGGCGAAGAGCGGGGACGACATGTGGCTCGCCCACGCCGGGTGGACGAGGCGGAGGCGCGTGGCTGCCGCCGGCGTGAGGTGCACGAGCGCATTCTCCCTCACCACGTCGGCGAGCGGCACCCCGATGACGCGCTCAATCGCCGCAACCCGCTCCCGCCGCCGCCGCTGCCGCGATGCCTCGCGGGACACCCTCAGCGAGTCGCCGCTCGACTCGGTGCCGCCGGACATGGCCCGATCGACGTCGATGGTCTCGGCTCCCGCGGCCGCCTCCTCCGACCCACTCGGCCTCTGGTCGTGGGGAAATGGACGCTTGATGTGGAAATTGCACGGTCGTTTCGTGATTTCGTTGCGTCGTGGTCGTCGTCGTGGTCGAGGCGTGTAAGATATCGATCGGCTCGCGAGTGGGGCACGGCCGGTGCGCGACTTCGTCCACGCCCGCTTGACTCGAGCGAGGAGTCAATCTCTACACCTGCACGTACTACTACGTATACTTTGTAAATTCCGGTGTGTTTTAGGTTGAATCGCCGTTCCCGTGGCCGGCCCGGCACCGAGCCATCACATACAATTCGTCCGGTTGCTCCTTGTTGGTTTTCATAACCCTGCTGCACAAAAATGAGATATGCAATTGAAATAGATTCCGAGTTATTACATATATTATGATCCATACAGAAATCGATCGTAAGGAATTCGGAAAACTGTTTCAAAATATAGTATTGAGAAGCACTGTTTGGGGGCATGATTATATAGCCAAAGGAATACGCCGCGCCTAAAATCATATCAACCGCTGCTAATGTGGCTACTAAGCTATTTCTTTGGAAAGCTCCGACTGAGTGATTTTAGATGTAAAACAGAAATAAAATTTGGAAATTTAGGTGATCGATACGACACGTGCACCGTCTGGTTTCTTATTCACGAAATTATCTTTGAGGAAACAGCCGTCCGAGATTATCGCATCATACGGCTGGTAGAGAAATCCCCGATCTCGTGTAATGGTATAACATCCCGCTCTCGCATGGCGTCGACCCTTCCGGACGATCTCATGCTTGAGATCGCTGTGCGGCTCGGACATTGTATCCATAGTTCGTTGCACCGCAACCTGCAAGTCCCTCCGCGGCCGCATCCTCAAGGAGGAATTCCGCCGCAGGCACCGCGCCGGCAACAACGCGACCAACCACCTCCTCGGCGTTGCTTGATGTGGGCGACGCCGGCCGCTCGTTCGAGCTGCTCGTCGTAGACAACAGGTTGCACACCCAGACATTCTCGTCCAAGGAGGGCGGATGGCACGCCGCCCGTACGATCCACATGGCCGCCGGCCACCGGCAGCCCTCCATCCCGGTGCCGTTCAACACCTTCCCGGCCGTCGTCGGGCGCACCCGTGCACTGGCTCGCCGGCACGGAACGGTACTGGGAGCTTGACGCCCACGGCGTGATCGATCTTCTCCCTGCGCATCGACACGGCGCGGGCTAGGACGATGGAGCTACCGCCGGTCGGGCTCCGTCGGCAAGATGTTGGGCTGCAGAAAGAACAGCAAATGAGCTCATGCTGGCCGCGTCGGCGGGCGGGACGGCGTTGAGCCTGGGTGTGGACGTTGTCGTCGTCGTCGTCGTTGGAGGAAGAAGCGACGGCGGCGGAGAGGTGGAGCCGGCAGGTGGTGATCACGAGGCTGGCGATCGACCGGAGTACGGAAGCCCGGAGATTGTACAGCAACGTCTGCTTCGAGGAGTTCGGGGAGAGGAGTGATATCGTGCTCTTGCGCTTGCAGAAATTTGGGCTCGTGCAGCTCAACTTAGCAACAAAAGAGGCGCTCGTTCTGCGCCGCGTTAGCACGAGATGGTCGGGCTGGCATGCTTGCACGAGATGGATTTGTACTCTTTGCTCCGAGGCATGAAGCACTTCGATCTCTTGCGCCTGGCAGAAAATGAATTCAACTCTTTTCTGAACCTCGAAAGAATATGAATTTTTTAAAAAAATTCTGATTAGTTATTAATTACCGCTTGTTAGGAAATTACTAAGCATTATCAAGTATACATGTTCTCATGGTAAACTGGTACTATCAAGTATACAACTCTTTTTGTCTGGCAAATCTAGAAGGAAAGGAACCGGCCGATTTTTATCATATCGAGGTGTCACCGAGTTCTCTACTAAGAAAAATTAAAAAGAGGCCAGTAGGTGGAGTCTAGCGGGGGCTAAGCATGTAAGGGGCTAAGCATGTAAGGGATTTTCTTCCCTTCCGAGTATTTTTTCTCTAAAGCCTCCTTTACTCTCTGTACAGTTTTTCCTATTTTTGCCTCTAGGCTGGATTTATTATATCTCTATTCAATAAAAACTACTACCGTGTCGTTTTTCTTTTAAAAATATACAACTCTTTTGTGAACCTCCTAGGTAAAGAATGATTTTTATTTCTTTCTATATAAAATTCGTACATACTTGTGAAATGATATATCTCATATTGATTTGTCTTACTATTTTTTTTATTTTTTATGATTTTTAGATGACATAAAAAATAAGATGATATTCCCTCACGGGATGAATAGACTTTTCCTAGCTAGATATATTTTTATCTTGGACTAACATGTTGAAAAAAAGCAGTTCATGACAAATAACAAAACTGTACTCCCTCTCGTATTATATTATATGTGACTTTTTATACTCAAACTTCTGTTCAAATTTATAGAAAAATTTAGCAACATTTAAAACACCAAATTATTTTTATTAAATAAAGCATTGATATTTCGATAATATGTTTGTTTTATATTGAAAATACTCCTGTATTTTTCTATGAACTTTGTACAGTATAAAACGGATGGAGAAATATTTTTAGTTTCTTAAATTCATTGGACTTAATGGAATCAGCGTTCGGTTTTATCAACCTTTACAAACCTTAGATTAAATTATGTTTCATTGCTTGATTATTTTTGACCTAAGTTCTGAAAGACTTAGGTCCTGTTTGTTTTAGTTTTTAGGTGGCTTTTTAAGCCCGAAAAGCCGTAAGTGAAACAAACGGTTGACTTTTCGATCTGGTTTTGAAAAGCCAAAAGCCACATTTATACTAGAAAAACCTGAAGACGAAACTTACTTTGGGAAGCTTTTCTAGATTCCGAGTGGAAAGTTGCAACAAATTACCCGTCCGCCATCAAAATGTACAAGATTAAAATTTATTTTGTTATTACAAATATTACATGATGCTACTTTATAGTATTATTACTATTAGCAACAAATACTTGTCATTTTAAAAATAGATAGGGACATTATGGGTATTTTAATTTTATTCACCAAATAAGCTAACTCAAAAGCTAGCTCCCAAACGCCCTCATTTTTCAAGGCTTCGGCTTCGGCTTCGGCTTCGGATATTCAACTCTTCAAAAGCCAAAAGCTAAAAGCCAACTTCGCTTTTGAAAAGTGAAACAAACATGATCTTACTTTTGGGTCTTTAATGGTATTTTAGTAATATAACAGTGCAAGAAAGAATTTGTACCACAGTTATTCTATTCTATGTGAAACATAGCTTATGCACACAAGTTTTTCGTGTACACGAAGTAACAAATTTTTAAAAATAAAAATTTAATCACACACTTTCAATAATATTATATCTATATGTAAAATCTTATCTTTAAATTCATTATATTTTAGTCGTAACAAAGAAAACATTCTAACAGATTTTTACTCTTAAACCTGTTAGATTTTTTCACTTTTTTGTTAGAGCTAAAAAACGAATTTAAATATGAAACTTTCTAGATATATGTAATAGAAATACATGTCCAATTTTTTTCTAAAATTTTTCGTGGCATTTGCTAATTAATGTGCACGGAGTGTGTATGGAAAGCTTACGTGTATATGATATATTCCCCTATTCTATAGTTGCTGAAGAATCTATGTTAATTACTACCATCTTCGTGTCATATTATTGTTGATGAGAAATTTTCCCACGCACTGACCTGAGAGATCTGCTTAGCTCTAGTGCAGGTCCAAATTGGATTGCCTTCGGTGTGTAGGGCGTGCTAGTTGGTTTGATCCTGTAACCAACAAGAAACAAAGCATAGGATTTTAAGTTATGATTAGATCCTACTTAATCGGCTATAGACATCCATAATATATAATTGTTATTCCAAAGCACATTTAGACTAAGTGATTGAGATAGATCGATAGCATACCGAGACAGTATAATCACTTATATCTAAAAGCACCTTAGGATAATAATTACATATATTTATAGCCTAGCCAATGTCGTAGATCTAAATCGGCTAGTACTCCGATACAGTTTTATACTAAGATATTATTTCGAGCTAAATACACTAAACAAGGATCAATCGGCTGTTAAGATGGCTTAACAGATTGATGTCATGCTTAGCACATTTAACTAGACTAAGATCTTAATATAAAAGGCGATCTTAATACATCTAATAGTAATAAAACATATAAGATGACTAAAACAGGTAAGATCGGCTGAAACTCTGATGCTATCTCTAATAGCAGCCATTGTGCTGATTAGATCTATATAATTCTAAGAGCGACTTAATAGGTCAAACTTAAACGATTACAAAAAAGCATGAGATCTAGATAAACCAATAAAAACCTTTTAACATGGTAGATACGTTATATAACCCAAATTAACTCCAAGATCTAACTCTATCGGCTGTTATCTTCGGAAAGATGCTAGTCGATCGTGGGTTAGATCGAGACATTGATATAGATTATATATTGTATATAATAAATTAAGCAGATTGCAACAAAGAGATTAGAGTATCATGACGATGGAAGCACTAACCCCGATAACACAAACCGCTTGTAACAAGGATTTACCTTGCTTTGGAGATCGAAACTCGATGCAACCCAATGTGAGGCAAGAAGAACTTGTCGAGATTGCAAGTAAAAGGAAAAAGGTGGCGATGCATCGAGATTGTATTGGTTGATTTGATTCGATTGTCAACCTTCGGGCAGTATTTATAACCGGTTACCACAAAGTCCTTGTAGGACACGACTTCTATCCTTATTTACTATTCGTAGTATGACAATATCCTGGGACGGGGTCCCCTGTCGTGTTACACAAGAAAACTATACAAAATATCCTAAATTAAAGATACAATTATCGTTGTAGGACGTTATCCGTAGATGACAATATCTTTGAAGCACTTGAAAATTGAATCCAATGATTATCTTCACGCTTTCCTTCGGGATCGGTCTCATCTGTTATTCCCAATCGGAGCCGGCTATCCCGGCTACTCTATCCGACTTGGACTCACCGATTAGCTCCTTAGCCGATTCGGACTCGCCAACACGACCTCTGTTTCCCGAATCACGTGCTCCTCGATTCCGCTTCAATCCTTGCTTCAAACTCGGGATTTGCTTACCAAATTTGGTCATTAACACATGCCCCCAAGTCCACAATATTGATAATGTTGCGAATTTTGTGCGATCCTATCCTCGGAGAAAACTTAGGGCAAGTCTGTTTCGGCCGTTACAAAAACTCTTGAAATAACGCCCGTCCGCGCCAACAACTCACGCCGTCACTTTTCAATCCAAACAAGTCCTAGCCGAAAGTTCCTCAAGCTCTCCGGCGATTTCCCCGAGTTCTCAACTCGCGCGACGAATCCCTTCCTCCGGCGGCAAGATCCAAGCTAATGGCGTCTTCAAGCACCCCTTCCGACACATCACCGGTAGAGTTCCCTGAGGTAACTCCCCGTCGGCTATCATCCTCTTCGAAGCTGCAATTTGGTTATCCCTGTTCATAATTTGCTTTTTTTCTTCTATTGTAGCATCTCTCTCACCAAATCGTAATCCCAAATCTTCTTCATCCCGACCAATATCTACTAGGGCCAATCGACAATTTAGACCCCTCTCGAGTTCATTAATGCCGAAACCAATCGGATCCCTTTAGGTTTTCAAACCCAAATCTAGCATATTGGTGCAGGGCTTTCAAATCATGGACATCAACTAACGGGACTTGGCCGCTTAGTATAATAGAATGTCGGCTAGGAAGCATACCCACTGGGAAGAACTAGGGATAGCGCAGTGCTTGGCCCTAACTATAGCCGACATGCCTAAAGATGAACCCCTTCTATTAGCCGCCGTTACTTCGGTCAAACACCGAATACTTTTTCGTTTAGACAAGGGCCGATGACACCAACACTCCTAGACATAGTTATGATCACATGCCTTGACATCACCTCGACAGTCACCCTTTCAACCTCATGACCAAATGGCGCCACTCTTTCAAAACCAAATCCATCGTAGGTGGAATGGGTTCATAAGCCTAAATGTGAAGACGGTCCAATAGATGACAGAGAGCACGCAACTTTTGTTCTCATGTGGCTAGAAAAGTTCCTCTTCGTGGGTCAAGCTGCGACCCAACAAGTAACGGCAACATGTAGCCGAAGCTTTGGTAGAAAAAGTAGACCCCTTGGGAAAATACCTTCTTGTATATCTCTACCAAACACTGAACAATGCATTGACCAAGCTTTCCACCAATTCGGCTATCAACACCGGAGGTCTCGGTGGCTGCTGGAACTATGGCTAAACCTTCACACCTACAAAGTTGCCCAAAGGCCGATTTGTTCGAAGCCAATTTCCGCCGCCGAGCCAAGGGTAAGCGAAGATGATGAAGAAATCATGACACGTCGGTGCACATCGTTTGGAGAAGCAACATCTTCATATTCGGATCCAAACACTCAACCGATTTCTTCAAGGATTGGTTCGGTAACTTCTATGATGGCTTTGTTGATGAGAAATTTCTCTCACGCGCGCGGCCGGGAGATCCGCTTAACTCTGCAAGTCCTTCTCGCTGTGCTATGCGGGCGTGCCGTTGATTTGATATGTTAATCAACATGAAAAATAAGAGAATATGCGTTAAGTGTTAGGTTAGATTTCCTTGGATCGGCTGAGGGAATCCATAAACATATATATGCTATCCTAAACTATATTTAAGCCAAGTGATTGGAATGGATTGGCTATACCGAGACAAACATCGGCCGCTTAACCCAAATACGGTGAACGATAATAAATATATGAATTGACAACCTAGCCGATCTTGGAAAGCTAATAATGAATCGGCTAGTACTCCGATAAATCTTATAGAAAGATATCATCCTTGAAACGGATGCATAGCCCGAAATCGCGTCATTGTCGATGATGGGCCGATTTCCGTGACATCCGACAAGAATGCGATCTTAACATAAGAGGCAGTCCTAATACAAATCTAATAATAAATATATTAAAAGAAACATATCGGAAGCAGATAAGGCCCATTGAAACCTCGCGCTGTCTCTAAACAATATAAATCTTAGCCGAAAAGATCATTGATAGTTCTAAAAATGACTTAATAGTTCGAACCCGATGCAGCATTAAGTATAAAAAGAAAAACCTGATCTATTACAGCCGATTTATATCCTCGAGACGCAACCTTTAGATCTAGCCCTATCGTGCAAGTTCTTGATAGAACTAGCCAATGGTAGGATAGATCTAAACATTAGTCTAATTTATATGCGCTATATGATAAATAGCGCAGTATGAACTCTTGAATCTAATGTGTCATTACGATGGAAGCACTAGAAACAACAAATCATACCACTAATGACAAGCATTTATCTAAATGGGATCAAAATGATGCAGCCCGTAGCCAAACAAAGTGCTCGTCGAAGAAAAAGGTTGGTGATGCGCCAAAGATTTGATTGATTGTGATTGTCTATGATTACAGGGATCTCGGGTCCTATTTATACCCAAGATACAATTATCCGTACAAACCCTAGACTCTATCTAAACTACTATTTAAAACACAACATTATCCCGGAAAGGACCCACGATGTGTTACAACTAACAGTTTAAACAAACCCCTAAATTACGGATACAATTGCCATTACAGGACTCTATCCATAGGTGGCAATATCGTTTAACGCATAATTAACAACCGAATCCTCTATTTATCCTCAAAGCGCTGCACCGAAATGGTTTTATCTCCTCCAAACCTGAAGTCGGCTATCGATCGCCCTCATCCGATCCATCCTTAGCCGATTGGCCTCACGCCCGATCACTCCTCGCCCGATGAGTCTCTTTCGGCCGATCCGATTCTCGCTCGCCTTTGCGGACTTAGGGACTCAATTACCAAATTTCGGTGTTAACACATGCCCCCAAGTCGTGATACGAAGTGTTACGGATTTGCTTGCTGTTCAAACTCCCGCTCTTTTCTTGACCTAAACCTCTTCGGCTTATCCCCAAGTGCCCTTTAAATATCCACTCTCCTCGGCCGAGATGCTTACGCCTTCAAAGCGCACCCAGTCTCCTTTGCACACAAGCCTCCCGCCTTCTCTCTCCTCTCCGGCGATCCCACCGGCGTCCGTCAAGCCTCGTCGCACTCCACGAACCGGACACATCTTCACCCCCAAGCGTTCGATGGCCTCCACCGTCGCCGCATCGAGCACCTCCATCGCGTCGGCCACCGCCGCCACGCCGCCCGTAGCCGCCGCACCAACCACCGTTGCGTTCGGCCGCCGCCATGGCCGAGTTCCCGAGGTACTCCCTTTTGATCCATAACTTTCTTCATCTTTCGAATCTGCTCCTTTAAACACATTGCATTAATATTACGTTCAACCATTTTTTAAGTAGCACTTTCCTTCGTTTTCTTTTTCTTGACTAGTACTTTTTCTTCTTTGAACTGTAATATGCAACCATTCTTGATTAGCGCCCCTTCTTTTCGAACCGTAGCGCCTGTCAATCCAAGTGCTTATCCCCAATCTAACACAAGCGCAAAGGTACTTTCTCGGCCCCATCGGCAACACGGATCCAGCCGATGTAATTATATCCGAAACCAACGGATCCCCTTCAACACCAACAAGCCATCCCTCGTCCACTGGAACGGAACATTTAAATCATGGCTAACCACCGACGCAGCTGGGTTGAGTGGTACAAAAGGGTGCGATCGGCCAAGTTCACTCGGTGGGAAGAGACCGGGATCGCCCAATGCTTGGCCCTATCCGTCGGCATGGAAAAGGATGAGCCGCTTCGTGGCGCAACATATTTACGGAATGACGGCTTCAATGCTTTCATATTCGACAAGGGCCGATGACCATCACGCCGGCGACGTGTACATGACAACCGGTTTGGACATCGAGTTATCGGCCAACCCTAGCAACTTGAGCCGAAAGGGCAGCATCAATTCAAAACCAAGGCCATCGGTGGGTGGAGCGGCTTCATTGCCCGAACATGAAGGACGGACCCGTCGGCCACGGGAGCACACCGCGTTCTTGATGATGTGGCTCAAAAAATTTGTGTTTTGTGGATTGAGCTACGGGCCGACCGCCAACTAGCGGTCGTAGCCGAAGTCCGGCCGACGGGGGCAAGCTCGCGCTGGGAAGCACCTCCTCGGCTATTTATATCGATGTTGCATCGGTCGTCGCAAAGATAGCCGCCAATGCCCCAATCACCACCGGCGGCCCCCGGTGGTTCCTTCCGGATCTCGCTTAGTGCTGGCAACCCAAAGGGTGGCCGGTCGGCTCCCTCTAGCAGACGCCATATTCCCGAGGTTGGAGCCGATCGAAGATGAGGACGGCAACCGGATCACCACCAGCAGTGCATGAGCTACGGAGAAGCGAGCGGCCGCTCACGTAGGCTCAAAGCAATCGGCCGAACGCTGGCTGAATGGTTCATTGCCCTCTATGACGGGCCGTCTCATGAGAACCGCGCTGGTACTTTTACGGGACCGGGATTGTTCGAGTTGCCGACCGACTTCAATTGGGAAGACGTCAACTCGGTGACAACCCGAGGTGCGGGGAGTTGTTCATCGCCACTCTGTCTCCCCGCATCTTGCCGACCGGGATCCACCGGGCCGATCGGTGGCCAAGAGCTACGAATTCTATTACCCGGTGTTGGCGGCGAGGTAGTTCGGTTTTGGGCAGCTCGCCCATCGGCTTCTTTTATGCCGATAAGATCGAGACGAGGAGGGTGGTAAGCAAGGACTTAACAATGGATCGGCGCTGAATATAGCCGGCCCTCCCTCGGCGACGTCAACACGATGACACCGGCGCGAAGAAAAGTGTCGCTTATGACCAATGGTGGACTGAAATCAAGCGCCATATCTTCCACCACGGTCGTCTTGTTACGTCGACCTCCTCCCGCCCGAGGAGATCCCTCGGTAAGCTTTTAAGTCCCAAATGATTTTCTTCATCTTATCATCGGCTGATATAGCCGATTAACACTTGCCCTTTGGTTTGCGGGAGACGGAGACGGAGCGGCGACGGTGAGCGACTCCGGCGCCCCATCGAATACCGTTTAGGTGTTCGGATGGGGGCGGCCTTGCTCCGTCGGCCATCGGCCGGGGCGCCGAAGCCGGCATCGTGTTGTGAGGGCGGTGCGCCACCCGATCGCCCGAAGAAAAGGGCGCACCGCCCCCACGGCGTCGGCGCGCCGCCCCCAAGAGGTGAAGAGAAGAAGCGAAGCACCGGCCATAGTCTCCCCCTTAGACCCAGTCGCGCAGTTCCTCGACGCCGTCGCGCGAGGAAATGCGGCGGCTGTTGGAGCGTGGCCGAACCCGTAGCTCGAGTCATGAGTCGGTCAACACTCCACCGACGTCCCACCGGTCCCAAGTCCTCCGGCAAAAATCGGCGGTAAGCCCTCACTTAACCAAGTTTGGCTTCGCGATGATATCCCTTGCATCGATCGAACCATTCTTTTCAGGTCAAGAAATTGTCCGGCCGCACTTCACGCCCCACGCCATCGGTAATCGTCTCTTGCCATTTGACCCGTAGTAATTAGCCGATTTGCCCGCTAACTCTTCTTTTGCCCCCACGATCTCCATTGCCCAGTGTCCGGCGAGCATGCTGCGCCGCTGCGGGCGGCGGCGACAACATCGACGAAGAGGCCCGACGGCCGCAGCGGCGATCCAGCCCGAGCCGATCGCTCCGACCCGGTGCCAACGGTAAGCCGACCGAAACCGATGATCGGCCTCGTCAACTTAATGTCTTCGATCATCTCTCTTTTCGCAACATAGCCGACCTCCTCAACTTTGACTTGTCGAGTTCGAGGAGTCCGCGAAATCGCGAGGAGGCGTTGGTGACGCCGGCTGAGGACCTGAGGGCCACCCTAGCCGACATCGGCAACCGGCTGGAGGCCTCGCTGGACGCACCGGTGGTCGGCGGTGGCTCGATACGCGCACAATTCAAAGAAATTCAAGGCCGTGCCGGAAGCCCTAGCCAACGCCATTGTGCCGGCCACCTTCATGGAAGCCCACCGGCTTAAGTACGAACGGGCACGGCGGCGGATAGCCGATCGCCGCGAGAGCTAGGCGCGGTCGGCCACCCTCCAGTCGACCAAGGACGCCATCGAGAGCCGGAAGGCTGCCTTCGACCGCCCGAAGAGCGAGCCGGCGGCCAAGCTCGAGCAACTCCTTGCACGCCAAGATCAGCGATGGCCAATCTTGTTCAAGTCGGGAACGAGATGGATGTCCATAAGGAGTATATGGCTGGTCTGTCGGCCGAGATCGAAGCTCAATGCCAAGGCATCAAGGCGGCTGTGGCACATTTGCGAGACCTGGTGAAGGGCATCCGGCCGGTGGCGGGGTCCGAGGCCGACGACGTCAGGGCCATCGAAGAGATAGACCAGATCGGCGAAAGGTGTTGTCGGCCATAGCCGATTTTTTAAAACAATGAGCTTGTAATATTCGACATTCGAAATCGACTAATGCCTCTTGTATTATACTTGTCATGATTTTGTCTTGGGATTGGACAATCACTTTAGTTGTGCTTGTAATCGGCCTTGAATCGTGTAATATAATTTATCAATCTTCTGTCGCTATGCTTGTAGATAAGATCGGCTGTGCTTGTAGATAAGATCGGCTTTCGGCCGCGTGCGAGTGTCTTGAATTGCTTATGTTGAAATCAGCTCCAGCCGCCCGTATCACTTTATGTTTCCAATTCCGAGACCGCACCACGACGTTAGTGTCGGCGCTTGAATTACGGCCGTCGATCCAAATCACTCCCGCGCTCTTATTTGGACCGCGATTACGAGGCTTAAAAGTTTCAAAAATCTTTCAAAAATCCGACGACGAATTTTGCAATCGGCTCGTGTACGTATATGCCCCCAAGTTTTGTTAATAGCTTCGGTGTCGACAAAATTGTGAGTTCGAGCCGTTCGCGCATCGTTGCTGCTCCTATCGGCCAATCATTAGCCGACCGTAGGAAACTTAGCAAAAACGTTGCATAAAAATGCCTAAAGGCGATGCCTTGTTAAAGCAAGACATCGGCGTCGTAAATCGGCTCAAGCAACCGGGCCGAATCACGAGTTGATCCATACGCTTGGGTAATATTTCTTCGGTATTTTCCATTAAGAGCCCTTCCAAATACCTCTTCGTCCAGCCCTTTTAGCATGTAAGCTCCTTTAGAGACGTATTTGTGGATCTTGAAAGGCCCTTCCCAATTTGGTGACACTTGCCGAATTTGTTGTCTCTAGATCCTATCGGCAATATCAATTTCCAAACGAGTTCGCCTTCCTCAAAAGATTTAGGCACTACCTTTTTATTATAATGTCGGCTACTCGTTCTTTATCTTTTGTTACTTTTTCCAAGGCCCTCATCCTGGATAAAACTAAATCTTCGATTCGTCCACCATCGGGTGATAATAATCATCTGTGAGTTGATCCTGTAGCTGAATGCACCTTGAGCCGACGACACTTTCCCATGGCAGCACGCCTCATGTCCGTAGACCGGTATGTACGGAGGGACCTGAATTGACCCGTGGCATGCCATCCGATACGCCCACAGTGATTCGGCTAATCGGCCGTGCCAATGCTTAGGGTACTCGAGATCTTTTTTAATCAATTTGATCAAACTTTTGTTTGAGGCTTCGGCTTGTCCGTTGGCTTGTGCGTAGTACGGCAAAGAGTTAAGCGGCTTGATCCCCATGCCGTCGGCAAATTGAACAAATTCGTCGATACAAAGATAGATCCCTGGTCGTTATTATTGTTTGTGGATCGCCAAATCGGTAGATGATATGTTCTTTGACAAACTCGATTGCGTCCTTAGAATGTACTTTTCGAGAGGAATCGCCTCCACCCACTTTGTGAAGTAATCTGTCACCACCGGGATAAATTTATGTCCTTTGCTTGAGGGTGGATTGATCGGCCAATCATATCAATGCCCCATCCTCGAACGGCCACGGCTTAATAATTGGGTTCATAGACGATGCTTTGGTGCTCGTTGTATAGCGCCAAACTTCGGCTATCTGGCATCCCTTGTAATACTTGAAACAATCCTCCGGCATCATCGGCCGAAATACCTGCTCGATGAAGCAACCACTTCATTTTGTGGGCCGATTGATGTGTGCCACGATTTCTTCATGTACTTCTCCGATGGCCACCGTAGCCTGATCGGCTCCCAAACAATTGAGTAGCACGCCATCAATCGTCCGATAGTACGAGATCTTCACCGAGCAACACGTATCGTAATGCCTTGTATCGTAGCTTCCTTGTAGCCGATTGAGAGGGGTTTTGAGATAGTTGTAAACTTCGAACCTCCAATCATCGGTGTGATGGCGGCAACGTCTATGTCGATTTCTCTCGGCATCGGCCGATAGCCCGATGCCCCCGAGCCAAGTCATTGGCCTCGTGTTCTGCTCTCGGGGATATGTTTCAAAGTAACTAGCCAAAAACCGTCTATTAATTCCCGGCATTGCCGATAATAGACCATCGCGCGTCGTTTTTGCATTCATATTCTCCTCGCTAATTGGTGATGACCAACAATGAATCTTCCATTATTTCGATGGCATCGGCTTCAACTTCCTTGAGTAGATGTAATCCTTTAAGGACGGTTTCATATTCGGCTTGGTTGTTTGTAGCGTGGGGGTCGATGGCAAAAGCAAACTCGAAACTTGCCCCTCAGGCGAAATGATGACCAAGCCGATGCCGCAGTTGGTGCAAACCGATCCGTCGAACGTTAAAGTCTAGGGCATAATTTCCACCGAGCCGATTGAGTCGTTTCGTGCTCCACAATGAAATCGGCTATGGCTTGCCCCTTGACTGCCCTTGGTGCTCGATACCTCGGATCGAATTCCGTTAGCGCGAAAATCCACTTCCCAATTCTT
Source organism: Oryza australiensis (assembly GCA_019925245.2). Lineage (NCBI taxonomy): Eukaryota > Viridiplantae > Streptophyta > Magnoliopsida > Poales > Poaceae > Oryza > Oryza australiensis. The sequence goes on from JAIFGZ020000169.1 coordinate 381,981, forward strand.
CCTTTGAGTACTGGAGCCGATAGCATATACTTAACTACATCGGCTTTGGACATCGTGCACTTGTTGGATAACAGATAGTGCCTTAACTTCGTACATGAAAAATAAAGGCATAGGCATAGCTTCTCTACGGTGAATACCTTGTTTCGCATCCAAGAACCGTCAGTGAGGTAGAAGATGGCTTTTTCTTTGCCATCGACCTCTTGGATTAGGACGGAGCCGATTGATTTGTCATCGGCCGATAAGTACAGCTTGAACGGTATTCCCTTTTGTGGAGGCATTAAAGCGGAGGGGAGCTTAGATAATCTTTTATGTTGTCTAACGCCTTTGCCGCTCCGCCCCCATGTGAATGTCGATCGGCTTTCGTGAAGCAAGTGGTGTGAACGGCTCCATCTTTTACGAGAGATTGGCTATGAACCGTCGATGAAGTTTATCTTGCCGATCAATGATTGGAGTTGTTTTTTGTCCTTCGGAGGTTGAATTGTCTTGATAGCATTTACACTTCTTGGTGTAACTTCAATTCCTCTTTCATGGACAAGAAATCCCAAGAATTGCCCGGCCGATATGCCGAACGCACACTTAAGTGGATTCATCTTCGGACCGTACTTCCTCGTCCGTTCTAACACTTGTCGAAATCGGCTATGTGGCCTTCTATCTCCCTTGACTTGACCACCACGTCGTCATTGTATATCTCTACTAGCAAGCCGATCATGTCATGAAAGTCTAGGGCATAATTTCCACCGAGCCGATTGAGTCGTTTCGTGCTCCACAATGAAGTCGGCTATGGCTTGCCCTTTGGCTCTTGGTGCCGATACCTTAGATCGAACTCGTTAGTACGAAGATCCACTTCCCGATTTTTCCTTTGAGCACCGAAGCCGATAGCAACTACTTAACTACATCGGCTTTGCAAATTACCGTGCACTTGTTGAACAAGTAGATAGTGCCTTAACTTTGTACATGAAAAATAGAGGCATAGGCATAACTTCTCCACAGGTGAATACCTTGTCTCGCATCTAGCAACCGTCGGTGAGATAGAAGATGGTTTTTCTTTCGTCGACCTCTGGATTAGGACGAAGCCGATTGATTTGTCATTGGCCGATAGGTGCAGTTTGAATGGTATTCCCTTTTGTGGAGGCATTAAAGCGGAGGGGGCTTAGATAATCTTTTATGTTGTCTAACGCCTTTTGCTTGCTCGCCCCCATGTGAATGCCGATCGGCTTTCAGCCGAAGGAGTGACGTGAATGGTTCCATCTTTTACGAGAGATTGGCTATGAACCGCCCGATGAAGTTTATCTTGCCGATCAATGACTGGAGGTGCTTTTTATCTTTCGGAGGTTGAATTGTCTTGATAGCATTTATGCTCCTTGGTGTAACTTCAATCCCTCTTTCATGGACGAAATCCCGGGAATTGCTCGGCCGATACGCCGAACGCGCATTTAAGCGGATTCATCTTTAGACCGTATTTCCTCGTCCGTTCTAACACTTGTCTCGGATCGGCGATGTGACCTTCTATCTCCCGTGACTTGACGACCACGTCGTCAATGTATATCTCTACCGCGAGCCGATCAAATCGTGGAAGATGTAATTCATGGCCCGTTGATATGTTGCCCCACATTCTTCAAGCCGAACGTCATTACTACCCATTCGTACAAGCCGATTGCGCCTGGGCACCGAAAAGCGATCTTGTGGATGTCCTCGTCGGCCATGAATATTTGGTTATACCCTGCGTTGCCATCCATGAAACTGATAATTTTATGGCTGAAGCGGCATCGACAAGCGGATCGGCAATCGGCATTGGGTATTCGTCTTTAGGGGTTGCATTGTTTAGATCTCGAAATCGATACACCCTAAGTTTATCATTTTTCTTCAACACTGGGACGATGTTTGAGACCCACTCGGCGTATCGGCAAGGCCGAATGAACCCGCGTCGTATAGCCGAGTGATTTCGGCTTTAATTGCATCGTACATATCGGCCTTAAACCTCCCGGGAGGTGTTTGAACGGCCGATAGCCTGCCTTAATCGGCGGCTAGTGGACCACTATCGATCGGGCCGAGGCCGGGCATCTCGAAGTACTCCCAAGCAAAACAGCCTTTATATTCTTTTAACAACTCGATAAGTGGGATCTACAATGAGGAGACAGATTTTTGCTAATGTACGTCGGCGTCGGCTTATCACCAAAGCCGATGTCAATTTTCTCTAATTCGTCGGCCGACGTGAAACCTTGCCCTAGCTTGCCATCGTCTTCGTCCGCGGTGTTCATGCCGAAACGCCTGAGCCCTCCACCATGTCTTGTTCAAAGCAGCGTGGCTCGTCATTTCCAATCTTGTATTGTGGAATTGGACACATTTAGAAAATCGGCTTGCCAGATTTTCCGGATAAACAATCGATGCCTTCGATTTCCCAAAGTGGTAAATCGGCAGCGACGACACTAACGACTGTTGCTGGCAGTACGATCTCGATCTTGTCGCCGTCCCATTGGATCGGCTCGATGCATTGTAGAAGGGATGCAACGGTTGGCGTGTATCCGGTCCCTTCCGAGCAACGGCGAGGCTATAAGACCCCTTCCCGTCGATGACAAAGAACGTTGTGGGCATGGTCTTGTTGCCGGTGGTCGGTTCAACGTTGAGGACGCCCTTGGTTTCCGATGGGTTGCCGCCGAAGTCTTTGAGCACCATGTTGGTTTTTATCGGGACTTCGGCTACCTTGCCTAGTTTTCGAATGTTGCGTAAGGCATGAGGTTGACTGCAGCTCCCCATCAACTAGCATTTTGGAAATTGGCTTGCCGTTGATGAATCCTTTAACGTACAACGGCTTTAAGTGCCAATTTTCGGTTCCTTCGGGTTTGTTGAAGACGGCCAGTGCGGTGAGATTGCCGGTTTCGTCGGGTCGTCCTCAATGGTGTCGCATCGGCTTCGGGAGCGCTGAACTCCGCGGCACGAACACCATGTTAACCGATGTAGAAATTTTGTCTTTTTCTTTGGCTGCCCTCCCGGCTTGATCGGCTAGGCTTTCCTCGGCTTGCCCTTCATCGGCTATGGCAGCTTTCTCTTTGGGTACCCATCGCCTCTTGATTTTGCCCAGCCGGCGGCGTTGTTCGTGGATCATTTGCCGAACTTCGTCTTCTCTCCCTTCACGCTTGAGCCGTTGAACCTTTCTTTTCGCGTCTTTGTGAAGAGATCGGATGGGCACCATTGGGGGTTGGTCGATTCCGATCGTCGGCCTCTTCATCGTCGCAATTGTTGCCATTGCGGTTTTCGTCGACGAAGAAGTCTTGGTGGATCGGGCCGAGCCGATCTTGGACAGATCGCCGCCTTTGGTTTAGCTGAACGGCTCGGGGACGAACCGGGTTGGGCTTGCAGCCAATGAACTCCTGTGTTCGTCGTCGCGGCGATCGTTGCATGCCGGGCAATCGTCCAGTGTTGGCGTCTCATGCCGGATTCCCAGGATACCTAAAAATCACAATGCCAATGCGGATCGGCCTTGTGTGGTTTACCTCGTATCGTCGGCTTTGGGTGTTCCGGCCGCGCCGACGAGGTGCTTCATTGTAAGCCTCTTCTGCCGAGACCGGTACCGATGACGATGTTGGCTATGTTCATGGATCGGCCATTGGTCAACCGGGCGATAAATGGGCGCACCATATTAATTGGCGCGGCGCGGCATCCAATTTGCTCGTCTTTTGCCTTGGCCCCGATCGTTGTATTGACTAAGCCGTGCGCCATTCGTTCGTCGATCGGCTTGCGGGGCCGGCTTGGACCGTGTTGACGGGAAAGGATTGCCGTCTACTTTCATCGGTCGATTTGAATCGGCGAACTTCAGCTTCCCGGCCTCGATCGTCGTTGGTAGCGTGGGATGTGGAGTTGTGTCACTTGCAATACTTCTTTTTCTTCAATTCTTCGGCCGATGGGATCACGTGATTTTCGAGCAGCGAATCGCTTCTCTTTGAGCAGCAAGTCAAAAATTCTATCGGCCTTGGTGATGTTGAAATCGTATCTTTCTTCCTTAGCCGTCTTCAGTGCCATTGGCGACGATGGTTTTTTGTTCTTGGCCCATTTGGCTGCCGCCACTTTCTGCGTCATCGTCGTCGGACCCGTAGTCGACTCGACGACGACTGAGTTATATTTTTGACGGCCTTCCCGGTGTCTTGGAAACGCTGCTCGTGGACCGTCACTTTCGCGCCAAGTGGGCTAAGCTGTCAAAATCTGCGAGAGAATCGCTCTCGGATCGGCGCGATCAAACCATGAAAGGCCAAATCGGCCGGTGAGGGTCCGATAGCACCGATCGTAGCATTGGTTGCTCATCTCTCTAAAGCGTTGGATATATTCTTGGACCGATTCGTTGTGTTTTTGCACGATCTTGGTGAGGTCCGACAACTTCATCTCGTGATTGTCGGAGTAAAAGTAGTTGTGGAATTGTTTTTTAAGATCGGCCCAACTCGAATTGAGTTGTAGGGCAACGAGGAGAACCAAGTAAAAGCCAATCCTGAAAGAGAAAGAGGGAACAATCGGACTCTCAAGGCGTCCGTAGCCGATGCTTCGCCGCATTGTGCCAAGAATCGGCTAACATGCTCGTAGGTTAAAACGTTGTCCCGCCCGAGAACTTCGAAAAATCCAGGATCTTGTATCGGTTGGGCAACGGGATCCGCTCGAAGTGCTCGGATAGGGATACCGATACATGTTCCTCGAGTCTTTCGGCTTGAGGCCGAATTGATCGCGCATGACATCTGCAATCAGATCGGCCCAGGTCCGGTTGTCTTGCTGTATCGGCTCGTATGGGTCATACGGCGCGGGTGCTTGCCGATACAGCGTTGGTGGCGTCCGAGGCTTGTAATGATGATCTTGGCGGCCTCCTTGATATTGGTAGTGATGATCGGCGGGAGGCGGCCGATGCGCCGGTGGTGGCGTTGGTGGTCTGGAAACGTTGTCGGCCACCGACGTTGTACCGTCTATCTGGATCAATCGGCTCTAAGCGCCGATTATCATTGAACATGTTGGCAATCCGATCTTGGGGCAGCGGCCGTTGTCGGTTCAGCATAGTAATTGCTGGCCTCATAGCCGATTCACCTGGATTTGGCCGACCGAGGACTCCTCCCGCGGCCCTTGTTGTGCTAGTGGTGGGGTCGGCCGATTCGTGTGACCGCATCCTGTAACCGGGAAATTGGCCGTCCGTGAAGTACGTTGGCCCTCGTTGCAAGCGGTCGGCTATCTTGGCGTCAACCACGGTAGCGATCATGTTATTGAGAGTGTTGACCAGGATGCTACTTTGGTTGACTAACGCGTGGTGGACGGTCGAGTCGATCCAGTCTTGTAAAGAATATACACCGAATCGTCCTGTTCTTGGGTCGGCTCCTCCACCTTCGTTTGCCTTTCGCCCCATTAGAGGAGGATGCCTTAGGGTCATTCATGTTGAACTTATATTTTTGATGCACGGTCCGAGATCTTGTTTGGGTGAAAGATTGCAAGTAGTTAGCCCGGAGCTCTTCCACCATCTTTTTATAATCGGCTTGCGTCACCCGATAACTGCTCCATCTTCACAGCACGATGTTGTCCTGGGAAATGCCGGGGCTCTTGGAGTCAACCATCTTGCCGGCTGAATCTATGCGTCCGAGTCGAGCCGACAGAGAAAGTCCCACTGGGCGTGCCAAGAAGCGTGTTGATGAGAAATTTCTCTCACGTGTTGGCACTGGGAGATCTGCTTAACTCCAGGAGTCCTTCTCGCCGCATGTGCTTGTGTAGGGCGTGCCGATTGATTTGATCTCGTTAATCAACATGAAAAATAAGAGAATATGCGTTAAGTGTTAGGTTAGATCCCCACTGGATCGGTGAGGGAAATCCATAAACATATATATGCTATCCTAAACTATATTTAAGCCAAGTGATGGAATGGATCGGCTATACCGAGACAACATCGGCCGCTTAACCCAAATACGGTGAAGGATAATAAATATATAAATTGAAAACCTAGCCGATCTTGGAAAGCTAATAATGAATCGGCTAGTACTCCGATAAATCTTATAGAAAGATATCATCCTTGAAACAGATGCATAGCCGGAAATCGGCGTCTGGCTGTCGATGATGGGCCGATTTCGGTTGGCGACGTTCGACAAGAATGCGATCGTAATATAAGAGGCAGTCCTAATACAAATCTAATAATAAATATATTAAAAGAAACATATCGGGGTAGATAAGGTTGGTGAAACCCCGACGCTGTCTCTAAACAATATAAATCTTAGCCGAAAAGATCATTGATAGTTCTAAAAACGACTTAATAGTTCGAACCCGATGCAGCATTAAGTATAAAAAGAAAAACCTGATGTTACAGCCGATTTATATCCTCGAGACACAACCTTTAGATCTAGTGCTATCGGCTGCAAGTTCTTGATAGAACTAACCAATGGCGAGGATAGATCTAAACATTAGTCTAATTTATATGTGCTATATGATAAATAGCAATATGAACTCTTGAATCTAATGTGTCATTACGATGGAAGCACTAGAAACAACAGATCATACCACTAATGATAAGCATTTACCTAGATGCGGGGATCGAAACGATGCAGCCCGTAGCCAAACAAAGTGCTCGTCGAAGAAAAAAGGTTGGCGATGCGCCAAAGATTTGATTGATTGTGATTGTCTATGATTACAGGGGGTCTCGGGTCCTATTTATACCCAAGATACAATTATCTCGTACAAACCCTGGACTCTATCTAAACTACTATTTAAAACACAACATTATCCCGGAAAGGACCCACGCCGTGTTACAACTAACGGCTTAAACAAACCCCTAAATTACGGATACAATTGTCGTTACGGGACTCTATCCATAGGTGGCAATGTCGTTTAACGCGCAATTAACAACCGAATCCTCTATTTATCCTCAAAGCCGCTGCACCGAAACGGTTTTATCTCCTCCAAACCTGAAATCGGCTATCGGCCGCCCTCATCCGATCCATCCTTAGCCGATTGGCCTCGCAGCCGATCACTCCTCGGCCGATGCGCCTATGTTTCCAGCCGATCCGATTACGCTTCGTCTTTGCGACTTAGGGACTCAATTACCAAATTTCGGTGTTAACGAGCTTCCCGAAACGTCAAGAATCGGTTTTCCTATGAGAACTCGAAAGATTTGAACTCCCGTGACTTCGGACTTGATGAGATAAATTCTAAAAATTTAAAAAGTCCAGAGAAGTCTTCATATCGGCTATATCCCCTTGCATCCTTCCAGTTGGCATCCACCAAGGGAGAAATGTGCAAATCTCTTATGAATTCTATCACCCCACAAGTCTTGCTAGACAATTGGGCATGGGCCAATTGCCGATCGGTTATTCTTCTTTGCCAAGATCCAAACCAGATGGAAAATCGACTCAGCCTCATGATGCGTCGCCTCCCGGATATTGAAGGCCCTCCACTCGCGCAAGTATAGATAATATCGTGTTAGCAAGTGACAAGGATGGTAACCTTCACCGATGGTGGAATGAGTGGAAGAAACATTTGTTTCATCAATCGGCCTCAATGTACTTCATCAACATCGATCCAGTCTAATCCCAACAGTAAGCATTCTCCTTTATTCAACGTCTATTTCATCGGCTAATATTTAAACATTTAATCATTGCCTTTTTATTTCTCGACAACCGATTCTTCTCCCCTCATGTGAGCAACGCAGGGGTTGAGATCCACTATGCTTACGGATTGATTCCAAATGGTGGAGGACTGGCTCCCTCCATCATTGACTTCAATGCGCCGAAGGTATCAACACCGCTGCATGGCCAAACACGTGAACCACTTCGGAAGAAGAGGAGCAAACCATCGGCTACCGTCCCGCCACTGAGAAGAAGAAGACTTCAAAACAACGAAAAAAGGGTATAGCCAATGATTTGCCTTCATTAGATCCAGATGTAGAAGCTGCCATGGAGCAAGAAGTCATGGAGGAGGAAATCGAACAAGCGGTCGATGAGGCCGCACCGAAACAAGCTCTTCAAACAAATATGTATGGACTCCATCACCGACGAACAAAATGTGGAAAAAACACCAACTCTTCCAAGGGCTCTCCTCGTCCTCGCCGGTAAATGTTTTTTCCAAGGCTCGACTCGTTTTGGATTCTCACTTTTCAACTTTGATCAAACTTTTTCATTACAGAAAAGAGATTGGCTTCAAGGAAAAAACCAGCTCCTCCTCCATCGGTAACTCCATTACAATTATCCTTAGTTTCTTCAATTAGCCGATCTTCAATTTTGCCTTTCTTTGCCTCCTTGTGCCCCAACTCATGTCCCCTATGTATCAAGTGAACACACCCAATCGGCCCGGGCGGCGACAATGTTGAGGAAGAGGCGACATCGGCTCCCGTCGTCCGAGTAAGTATCTTCCAACTTTTCAAATCGGCTCATCAAACCTTGTCTAACTTTTAACAATTTTTCGCTCCGTAGACTCTAGCCGACTTACTCCCATTTGATATTAAAGAGTTTATGCACGACGAAGAAGATATCAACAAGGCCTTGGCCCTAGTAGCCGAAGATCCGAGGGTCACTTTGTCGATATAGCCAAACGCCCTGGAGGGCTCGCTTGATGCCTTAGTCACCGATCTTGATACCTTAGTCACCGATTGTGGATCGGTAAGGGGCGATTTGAAGAAATCCAAGATCAACTCCCAAACCAACCGGTGATATCATTTCTCCACTGCCTACCTCAAGGCCCATCGGCATAAGTTCGAGAGAGCCAGCAGAGGTTGGACGATCAGCAAGAAAGAAGGGCTCTAGAAGCCACCGTTGAAACCAATCGGTAGCTAGTTATCAACGAAAAGGCCAAGCTTGATGTCATGACAAATGAGTCGAACGCCAATCTTGATCGGCTGCGCAAACGAAGAGAAGAAGTGGCGGCTGAACTTGCCAAGCTTGATGCCGACATCTCCTCGAAGAACAACGCATCGCCAACCTCCCCAAAGCCATTGAAAATCAAAGATCAAAGCTGAAGGCCTCAATGAAGAATCGTCGAACTCGACGAAAGCCTTGAAGCCGATCCACGGAACCGACGCAGCCGATGCCAAGACGATTTAAGAAATTGACCAAGTCCGTCATAAGGCGATATCGGCTATAAATGAGTTTTTGTCTCGCTGAGCCGATTGTAATAGTCTAGGACTTATCGTTTACGCACTTGTAATATACTCTTACGCAATCGTCAACTCTTGTATCGCGAACTTTGTAATATATTCTTCGCCGATTCTGAGATCTTCAAAGTCCCAAAAATTAAAATTTAAAGTCCTCTCGATTTTGTATAATATATGCCCCCTAATTTTTCAATGTTGCCTTCATCATTGACAAAATTATAGAATCACACCAACTAGCACATGTCGGCTATGCGCAGCCGATTCGAAAAATCAAAGGAGAGAAAAACTTGTAGTTAAATTTTCCTAAAAACGATGTGTATAATCTCGAACACATCTCGCTAACATGCATCGGCACGACTTAGCCGAATCATGAGTTGATCCAAATCTTGGGATAATATTTCTTTAGATATTTGCCATTAAGAGCTCTTCCAAATACCTCTCAATCTAATCCTTCTAGCATGTAGGCTCCTCTAAAAACGCATTTGTGGATCTTAAAAGGCACTTCCAGTTAGGTGACCACTTGCCGAATTTATTATCCCTTGCACCAATTGGCAATATCAACTTCCGGACTAACTCGCCTTCTTCAAAAGACTTAGGCACAACTTTTTTATTATAATGACGAGCCACTCTTTTTTTATCTCTAGTCACCTTTTCCAAAGCATGCATCCTTAATAAGACCATGTCCTTTGATTCGTCCACCATTAGATTGTGATAATCATCGGTTGTTAGCTCATCTTGCAGTTGAATCCTTCTTGAGCCAATGACACTTTCCCATGGAAAAACAGCTTTATGTCCATAGACTAATTTGTAAGGGGGCACTTGGATCGATCCATGACAGCCATCCGATAGGACCACAATGATTCGGTCAATCGGTTATGCCATTGTTTTGGGTACTCAGAGATCTTCCTCTTTATCAACTTGATCAAACTCTTGTTAGAGGCTTTTGCCTGTCCGTTAGCTGGGCATAATATGGTGAAGACTTTAATGCTTGATTTCCATGCCATCGGTAACCGAACAAACTCATCGAGACAAAGATAGATCCCGATCGGTCGTGATAGTTTGAGGGACGCCAAATCTATAAATGATGTGCTCTTCAACAAACTTGATTGCATCCCCATAGTCAACCTTCTTCAAAAGAATTGCTTTCACCCACTTGGTAAAATAATCGGTTACCACCAATATGAATTTATGTCCTTTGCTTGAGGATGGATTAATTTGGCCGATCATGTTGATTCCCTATCCTCCGAACGCCAAGGCTTGGTAATTGGATTCATAGCCGACACATTGGTGCTCTCTGGATAACTTCAAATTTCGACAATCTTGACAACCCTTATAATATTTGAAGCAATCTTTCAGCATAGTCGGCCAAAAATATCCCACTCTCCGAAGCGGCCACTTCATTTTATGAGTCGATTGATGAGTATCACGGATCCCTTCATGCACTTCTCCCATTACTACCTCGGCTTGATCAGCACTTAGATATTTGAGTAGCACACCATCAATCGTCCGATAATATAAATCATCATCGAGCAAAACATATCTTAAAGCCTTGTAGCGTAATTTCCTTAAAGCCGATGGGAAGGATTTTGTAAATAATTATGAACATCATACCTCCGGTCATTGGCTGAGATGGTTGCAATTTCCACTTCAACTTCCTTTGTCATCGGCTTATAGCCCGATTCCCCTTGAGCCAAATCATTTGTCTCTGAATTCGCTCCCTAGGGATATGTTTTAAGGTAACTAACCAAAAACTATCCATCAACTCTCGGCATTTTTGATAATAGACCATCGGTGTGTCGTTTTTGCATTCGTACTCTCGACAAGCGGCTAATGACCAACGGTGAATCGTCCATGATTTCCACAAGCATCGGCTTCAACCTCTTTCAACAACCGTAAACCCTTGAAGACGCCTCGTACTTAGCTTGATTATTTGTAGCATAAGGCGCAATTGTAAAAGCAAATTCAAAACTTGCCCTCCGGGTGAGATGATTACCAAGCCAATGTTGCATCCATGTGTGCAAACCGATCCATCGAAAGTTAGCGTCCGGGGCTTGATGTTGACCGAGCCGATTGAATCGTCTCGTGCTCCACAATAAAATCGGCTATAGTTTGCCCCTTGATCGCCTTGGGTGCTTGATATCTCAAGTCAAACTCGTCAAAGCAAAAATCCACTTTTCAACTCGTCCCTTCGAACGGAGCCGATAGTATATATTTGACCACGTCGGCTTTGCAAACTATTATGCATTCGTTAGATAATAAATAATGCCTCAACTTTGTACGGAAAAATATAAACATAAGCATAACTTCTCCACCGGGAGTACCTTGTTTCTGCATCCAAAAGCCTTCTTGAGATAAAATCGCTTTCTCCTTCCCTTTAGATCCTGGATCAAAGCGAGGCGATAGACTTCTCGTCGGTGATAGATACAACTTAAAAGGCACTCGCTTTTGTTGAGGGATCAATATTGGAGGGAGCTTAGATAATCCTTGATATTGTCCAAAGCCTTTTATTGCTCTATCCCTCAAGTAAATACTTGATCGGCTTTCAATCTTAACAAAGGTGTGAATGACTCCATCTTCTCGGACAGATTGGCTATGAAACGCCGATGAAATTGACCTTACCGATCAAAGATTGCAATCGCTTCTTGTTCTGGGAGACTGAATACTCTTGATCACGTTGATGCTCCTCGTGTCACCTCAATCTCCCTCTCGTGAACAAGAAAACCCAAGAATTGTCCATCGATACACCGAAAGCGCACTTAGTAGGATTCATCTTCGAGCCGTATTTTATAGTTCTCTCCAAAACTTTCCTCAAATCGGCTATGTGGTCCGCAACCTCTTTAGACTTGACAACAACATCATCAATGTAGATTTTAATCAAGAAGCCGATTAAATCATGAACAATGTAGTTCATGGCCCTCGATAGGTAGCTCCGGCGTTCTTCAAGCTAAAAGTCATAATGACCCACTTGTACAAGTCGATTGCACTGGACACCTAAAAGCGTCTTATGAATATCTTCCTCGGCCATAAAAATTTGATTATATCCAGCATTGCCATCCATAAAACTTATGATTTTGTGTCCCGAGGTTGCATCAACGAGCAAGTCGGCTATTGGCATGGGGTACTCGTCCTTAGGGGTAGCCTTGTTTAAGTCTCGAAATCAATCCACACCCTAAGCTTGCCATTTTTCTTGATCACTAGAACTATGTTTGAAACCCACTCGGCGTATCGGCATGGCCGAATAAAACCAGCATCGTATAGCTGAGTTATTTCGGCCTTGATCGCATCATACATATCGGCTTTAAATCTCCTAGGAGGTTGTTTGTACCGCCGATATCCCGGCTTAATAGGGAGCCGATGTTCAACAATCGATCGGCTAAGACACGGCATCTCAAAATACTCCCAAGCAAAACAATCTTTATATTTCTTTAATAAATTAATAAGTTTGGTTCTAAAATGAGAAGATAATTTTTTACTAATGTATGTCGGCCTAGGCCTATCTCCGGACCTATATCAACCTCTTCAAGCTCGTCGGCGACATAAAACCTTACCCCGGCTTGCCATCCGGATCGTCCACGGTGTCCTTGGTGTAGACGCTCGAGCCCTCCACGAAGTTCTCAAAGTAATAATTGAGGATAATCGACACTTTTAGAAAATCGTCGCAAACTTTGCCAGACAGGCAATCAATGTCGTCGACTTCCCATAAGGTTAAGTCGGCATTGGCTACGTTGACTCGATGCCGGCGGCACGATTTCGATATTGTCGTCTTGCCACTTGGATTAAACTCGATGCATTGGTGAAGGGATGCGTAGTTAGCGTGGATCCAATCCCTTCTTAGCAAGCGGGTTGTATGATCCCTTCCCGTCGATGACAAAGAATGTTGTGGGCACGGTTTGCCGCCGATGTTAGCTCGACGTTGAGGACCCCTTTGGCCTTCGATGTGTTCCCACCAAAATCTTTAAGCACCATATTTATCTTTATCGATCATCGGCTCCTTTGCACAGTTTTCGAAAGTAGCATAGGGCACCAAATTGACGGTGGCCCCTCCATCGACTAGCATCTTGGACAACGGCTTCCCATTGACAAATCCTTTCACGTACGGTGGCTTAAGGTGCCGATGTTTAGTCCCCTTGGGTTTTTCAAATATGGCTTGTTCCGGAAGAGTACCAATTTGGCCAAGGTTTCCTCAATCGTATGCATCGGCACAGGCGGCCTCGGGTCGGGTGGCAAAATGAAGATCATATTTACCGATGCGAAGCTATTGCCTTTCCTTTAGCTACCCGTTTTGCTTTGTCGGCTGGGCTCTCATCGGTTGGGGCAACCTTCTTCTTGACTCGCCGTGCTTCTTGCTCTATTGCAGCCGATGATCGATTTCCTCTTGTACTTCTTCCTCCCGCCCGTTGCTTTTCATCCTCCGAATTCTATTTTTTTGGCTCTTTGTGAATATTCTAGAGGGACAACATTGGGGGTTGCGGAGCGATTTTTCTCATCATCTTCCTCGTCGTCTGGAAGAAGTCGGTGAATTGGGCCCAATCTTTGATGGAGAAGAAGTTTCCTTTGGTTAAGCCAAAGCCTAGGGACAAATGGGCTCGAGCTCGCGGTTGGCTCCTCCCCGTACTCTTGCATGCCGAGTCAATTTTCTAGCGTAGGCAGCCTCATCCCCTGCTCCCAACAGAATCGAAGAACTCACACTTCCAATGGGGATCGCAGCCGTTGTGGCGACGAAAGTAGGCTACTCCTAGCCGATCGGGCGTCCTCGATAAGCCTCGTTGCTTCGGCCCTCCTCTCTCTTCGTCGAATTCCTTCATAAACCTGAATTTGGTCATTGTTCTCTGGGCCGACAATCGGGTGGGTCACCACTAGCATAGACCATGTTAACGGGAAAAGGGTTCCCATCAACCTTCATCGACTTTTTGGGGTCTTTGAATTTGATTTTTCCCACCTCAATAGTCGATTGTATTTGCGATGAAACACCTTGCGATCGTTGGTTGTGCGAGCCGGTGTTGTGCCATTTGCGGTATTTCTTCTTCTTCAACTCTTCGATCGATGGGATGACATGATTGGCCGAAAGCTGGATTTGTTTCTTCCGAAATAGCGAGATCAAAGATTTTGTCGGCCTTTGTGATATCAAAGTCGTATTTCTCCTCTTTGGCCAAATTCTTGACCCATTGACCAATGATAGTCTTTTTGCTCTGGCCCTCTCGGTTGTTGCTACCTCGGATTTGTCACTCGAATCGGACTCAAGCATAGGCGATGTGGCTCACCTTCTTCAAAGCCTTCTTGGCCTCTTGAAATCATTGTTCGTGCGCCGTGATCTTCTAAGCCAAGTGGGCTAAGCTCTCAAAGTCTGGGCCAAAAACCTTTCTCTTATGGGCGTTAGTAGACCCGGAAGACTAAATCGGACATCACTAGGTGTAGCATCGGTTCCTCATATCTCCGAATCTCTGGATGTAGTCCTGGACGATTCATCGTGCTTCTTCCTAATGCTCGTTAGATCCGACGACTTCATCTCATGGGTCTTGAAGTAGAAATAACGATGAAATTGCTTCTCGAGATCGGCCTAGCTTTGTTTGAATTATATAGGAGAGACGAAAACCATGTAAAGGCCGATCCCGACGCGAGAGTGGAAATAACTCGACCCCGAGTGCGTCGTAGCCGATGCCTCTCCACATTGGGCCAAAAATCGGCGACGTGTTCATATGTTGAAACGTTGTCTTGCCCGAGAATTTGGAAAAATCTAGCATCTTGTACCGGTTTGGCGAGAGGAACTCTCTCGAAGTACTCGGGATAGGGGTACCGGTACATATTGTCGAGTCCTTTGGCTTGAGGCCGAACCGATCTCGCATTACATCGCTATCGATCAGCCCAAGGCTTGTTCTGCGCTGCGCCTCTTGAGCTGTTGGTGATGTATCGGCTCGCATCGATCATATCAAGTGGGCCTTGCCGATACTACATCTGGGGCAAGTGAGGCGATAATCTGGTCGAAATTGCCTCCTGGATATTGGTGTGGGAACCGAGACATGGCGGAGGCGGCTCGGGCATCAAAGGAGGTTGTTGCTCGGGGGAAGCCGTGCACCGCCCGGGTTTTAAGGGGAACCCAGTGTATAGTTGCCAATTGGCACCTTATTGGTGAGGGATTGCTGATTGTCGTTGAACATGGCCTCCACTCGCTCCTAGGACACCATTGGGGTTTCGTGGCTCGAATGCGAGGTTGCTGCTTGATCAAGACCTTGGGTGGCGGCCTTGTATTCGATGATTGCGCATTCGGCTAGATGGGAGCTGATCCTGGGGCAATCGGCTGTACTAGAGGAGGGATGGGCAGCCCTTGTGTTGATAAGGTCTTATACCCGGAAATCGCCATCGGGAGAAAACCGGGCCCCTTGCTGCTTGGCTATCCGGAGTCCACCACTGTGTCGATCATATTGTTCAATGTATTGACCAATATCTGGACTAGTTGATGAGGGCGTGGTGGACAACATAGTCAATCTGTCTTGTAATGTGTGGAGCTCGGGCCTTCTTCTTCTGTTTGACTTCCTCCACTTTTTCTTTCCCCTTGTCTTTCTTGGAGGTGGCTCCAATGTCGTGCATGCTCGGGGATCTCAACTTTGTATTTACGAACGATTGCTCCGGACCTAGTCGGGTGAAGGATTACAAGTAATGGGCTCGCAACCGTTTGATCATCTGCTGGTATTCGGCTTTGCTCAGAGTCGGCTTGTCCGGCATGATGGGGATGACGTTGTCTTGATCCACCTCTGCGGTCTTGATATGTCATCCATTGTATTGGACTTGAGTGTTGCAAAGGTCCCACCAGCGTGTCAAAAGCGTGTTGATGAGAAATTTTCCCACGCACTGGCCTAAGAGATCGCTAACTCTAGTGCAGGTCCAAATTAGATTGCCTTCGGTGTATAGGGCATGCCAGTTGGTTTGATCCTGTAACCAACAAGAAACAAAGCATAGGATTTTAAGTTATGATTAGATCCTACTTAATCGGCTATAGACATCCATAATATATAATTGTTATTCCAAAGCACATTTAGACTAAGTGATTGAGATAGATCGATAGCATACCGAGACAGTATAATCACTTATATCTAAAAGCACCTTAGGATAATAATTACATATATTTATAGCCTAGCCAATGTCGTAGATCTAAATCGGCTAGTACTCCGATACAGTTTTATACTAAGATATTATTTCGAGCTAAATACACTAAACAAGGATCAATCGGCTGTTAAGATGGCTTAACAGATTGATGTCATGCTTAGCACATTTAACTAGACTAAGATCTTAATATAAAAGGCGATCTTAATACATCTAATAGTAATAAAACATATAAGATGGCTAAAACAATTAAGATCTTGAAACTTGAAACTATCTCTAATAGCAGCCATTGTGCTCATTAGATCTATATGATTCTAAGAGCGACTTAATAGGTCGAACTTAAACGATGCAGTATTAAGTATAAAAAGAAGCATGAGATCTAGATAAACCAATTAAATCTTTCAAGATGGTAGATACGCTATATAACCCAAATCAACCCCAAGATCCAACCCTATCTTGTTATCTTCGGAAAGATGCTAGTCGATCGTGGGTTAGATCGAGACATTGATATAGATTATATATTGTATATAATAAATTAAGCAGATTGCAACAAAGAGATTAGAGTATCATGACGATGGAAGCACTACCCCGATAACACAAACCGCTTGCAAGGATTTACCTTGCTTTGAAGATCGAAACTCGATGCAGCCCAATGCGATGCAAGAACTTATCGAGATTGCAAGTAAAAGGAAAAAGATGATGATGCGCCGAGATTGTATTGGTTGATTCGATTCGATTGTCAACCTTCGGGCCGTATTTATACCCGTGTAGGACACGACTTCTATCCTTATCTACTATTCACGGTATGATAATATCCGGGATGGGATCACTGTCGTGTTACACAAAGAAACTATACAAAATATCCTAAATTAAAGATACAATTGCTGTTGTAGGACGTTATCCGTATATGGCGATATCTTTGAAGCACTTGGAAACCGAATTCAATGATTATCTTCACGCTTTTCTTCCGGGATAGATCTCATCTGCTATTCCCAATCGGAGTCGGCTATCCCGGCTGCTCCGTCCGACTCGGACTCGCCGATTAGCTCCTTAGCCGATTCGGACTTAGCCGACAGCCTCTGTTTCCAAGAATCACACGCTCCCTCGATTCCGCTTCAATCCTTACTTCAAACTCGGAGATTTGCTTATCAAATTTGGTCGTTGACAATTATAAGTCGTTTTATCTTTTTTTCTTAATAACACTTTTTTAATTTGACCAAATTTATAAAACATAGTGATATTATCAATACCAACCAAACGTAATATATGTTATATTAAATAAAATTAATTTGATGTTATAAAAGTTATTATTTTCTATATAAACTTGATTAAAATTTGATTTAGATAAAAAGTCAATCGTCTTCTGATATGAAACGAAAGATCTAAGTATACTCCATGAAATGACTGGGATTGATTTTATGGAGCCGTGGTCTCGTAGGCCATCTGTTTTCCTATTCACCAAATCCGCGATTTATACCAACTAACAAAAACAACCGGTCTCTCTAGAAAGTATCGCGTCACGGCCGGAAAGCAATTCCCGAGCTTGTCTAGTATTTAGATCCGTTATTACCTTCACGACTCTTTTAATTTCTCCTTACTAATACAAACACGTACTGTTTCCACCATCTTTTTTGTTTTTTTCACCATCATCAATTACATCTCTGATAAACAGTGCTTCACTTACATCGGTGCCTGATATCTCTTATGGATGATCCTTCACTTACATCAGAGATACAATTAATGATGATGAGTCAAAGAAAATGAATCAAAGAAAATAAAGAAATAGAAGATTTCAAATCGAATCATAATGTTTGCTACACTCGAAGCAGCACGTGGCCGCCGTAGCCACGGGTTATGCTTCAGCAACTCCCTAATTTGTCGCGAACATCGCTGGCGCTGCTTCAAGAGACGGGTTGATCAATCTGATCTATGATAAAAACATAATCTATAGATAATATATGGTAGCTAATTGATGTGGCGCCCAGGAAGATTATAAGATTGATATGATCTTCCAAGGATGGACGCGAGCGAAAGATATAAACGGATCAAGTGATGTTGGTCTAAGCCTCTGATATTATGTACATAAATCTTATGTTGTATTCTATTGTATTGCATTGACTTTTTAAAGGATATATATAGAGTACATGTGAAGTAAAAACTTGGGGTACAATATAAGTTAGGATGAATTTATCTTTAGGACCCTATCCCATCTCTAAAATTTTAGAGTTTTATTTCTAAGACTCTATCTTATCTCTATATTTTATATTTAATTTTATCTCTCACCGTAACTTCTAACATGTACTACTAGCATATGCATGTATAGGGGTGAAAACGGCTCGGATAGTTTCCGGTTTTCGTCTGAAGATTTAGGTAGTTTTCGGTTTTTGTGCGGAAATTCTCGTTCGGAAAGTGTCGGCTCGATAATTTTCGGATAGTGTTGGATACAGAAACGGATAATTATTTTTAGAAACGGAAACGAATACGATAGAAAAATTATTCGGCGGATTTCGAAATTAGTCAGAAACTATTCGAAAAAATTAGTGGATATCCGACTATGGGCTAGGGCCCAAATAGCCAGTAGCCCACGAGCCCATGAATCAGTAGGTTGCTGAATTTAATTTGTGAGTTGAGTCAGTGGGTTAGTGGATGTGATGGTAAATGTGTTATGAACTATTTTATGAGTTTGTGAGATGTGATCCATGTGGATGAATTATTTTATGATAAATTGTTTGGTTTATTGTATGTGATCATGTGAATGAACTATTTTTTTATTAATGCTTAAATTTAATATGTCCGAGATTTGTAATGATGTAAAAAATTATGATATTATTGTATATTTTATAAAATTACTAAGTTGATATGGATGTATGAAATTTGTTACATACATTGTTTACCTAAAAAATTAAAAATGTTGATATAGTTTGAGAAAATATTAAGATATCTATCTTTATTGTTTTGTAAAGTTTAGTTTGAGGAGTTTTTATATTTCGATCAATTTCTGTCAAGGGCGGATCCAGGCCACGGGCTAGGGGGGCTGCAGCCTGAGGCATAACCCAAATTTTCTATAAGCAGGACTTCGCAGTCTATAGAAATCCTTGACGTTTAGCTCATATAGCCCTTCCTGTAGCCAATCCAAGCAACTCTTTACTAATTAGTCCTTTTCGGATGGTGTTTCTAAATCCGCCCTGATTTTCGTTGTCTTATTCGTTCCGATTCATATTTTTGATAGTATTTGATTTCGTTTCTGTACCCAGAGTTTCTGGTTCTGTATCCGATTTTAAAAAGATAAAAATAAATATGATATAGCTTTCTGACCGACCCGTTTCCACCCCTATGCATGTATCCTCGTCTCTTAAAATCCAGTTAACCTAGCACCGTCTCCCGTCGCAGATAACCTAGCGGGGTATGGCTTCGAGTTCAACGCTCCCGGACGATGTGCTGCTCGAGATCTTCGTGCGCTCGGACGCTGCATCCATAGTCCGTTGCGCCGCCACCTGCAAGTCGCTCCGCCGCCGCATTCTTCACCAGGAATTCCGCCACCGGCACCGCGCCGGCAACGCCAGCCTTCTCGTCGGCGTCTCCCACACGATATCTGCACTGGTCTTAATAGCTTTGTGGGCGTTACGTCCTCGTCCTCGCCTCTCCGCTTCAATGCCAGCCTTTTGGAGTCCTTCGAGCCCATGGTCTCACGCGACGGCCTCGTCGTCCTCAAGCAGCGTGTCGCCAACAATGCCGGTCCGGTGGCGGCGAGCACACCAACAACGGCTTCTTTTTCAAGGGGAGGCGCTACAGTTACAATCTGTGTGTCTCTGCAGCATCTTCACAGGCGGCGACGTCACCACTTACCTCCCTGCCATGGATCCTGCCATGGAGGTCAACATGGAGAGCTGCGAGAACATCTACCCGCCGGCGTTGCTCGCCGTGGGCGTGGGCGCCGCCGCCGACCGGTCGTTCGAGCTGCTTGTCATGGATTGCAACCTGCGAACCCAGACGTTCTTGTCCGAGAACGGAGGAGGATGGCACGCCGTCCGCACGGCTCACCTGGCACCCGGCCACCAGCGGCCCCGAATCCCGGTGCCTGACTCGTTCCCCGCCATTGTCGGCTCGGTTGCTCGAGCGACTACTGGCAACCTGGCGCCTACGACGTGCGCATCATCGCCCTGCACGCCGACACGGCGGCGGCTAAGACGATCGAGCTGCCGCCGGGATGCGTCGACAGGATTCTGGGCTGCAGCAACACGAAGAGCATGAGTGAGCTCATGCTGGCCGCGTCGAGGGGCGGGACGGCATTGAGCCTTGTCGTGGCGGAGCGCGAGCTAATCTCGGTGTGGACGTTGGAGGAGGAGGTGACGCCGGCGCCCGCGCCGGCGGAGAGGTGGAGCCGGCAGGTGGTGGTCGCGAGGTTGGCGATCGATCGGAGCGTGGAAACATGGAGATTGTCTCTCCCCATCTTCTTCAAGGGGTTTGGGGAGAGGAGCAGCACCGTGCTCATGCGCATCAACTACGTCGGGCTCGTGCAGATCGACCTAGCAACGACGAAGGCGATCGTCCTGCGGGACAGCACCGCCGCCGCCGGTGAATGGTCGAACGACTATATGTCCAGGGCGCGTTTGCACGAGATTGATTTGTACTCTTTGCTCCAAGGCATGAAACCCTTTTGATCCTAGCTTTCGCCTAAGAGAAAAAATGAATTCAATTCTCTTATTCGCCTCCTAGCATAAGAATGAGTTCTTTTTAATTTCTCCTTCGAAAATCCCTGTATATCTCTACTGTTATAAATATTAAAAATTTTTCCGTTGATATTTTGATCACATACGTCGCGTATGTCCGTATTTGAGTTGGTTTCTAAGTTCGTTCGCTTTTAGAAGTACATAAAGAGTCATACAAGAAATCCTTTTAAAAATCTCGCATGCTACCTTGGAATGAGAGTCAAATTCCCACTTGCTTCAGAATTTTTGCTAGGCCATAAGAAAACAATATAGGCCATTATCCCAACAAAAGTTTCGAATTGGATATCAATACTACCAAAATAAAAATTCCATATACTTTTCAGAAAAAAATTCTAACAATAACAATTTAATTAAAACAGTCTTTATCCGTTGCAAACGTATGGCCATGTTTTTCTAACATAATATTACTTATTATCAAATACTCATACATGTTCTGGTGGTAGACTGTTAACCACCAAGTAGAGTAGTACTATATTTTTTGTCTCGTGTGGTCTTCTTTTACAGCCATTCATCTGCGATTGGGTTTCCAGATTAAATTTCAACTAACAGCTGATCAAACCTAACAAGAAATTCTAATTCAAGATAAACAAACCTCCAACTACCAACTTCATAATACAAACTTCCAAATTAAAAGTAGAAGAATTCCACCTCGACTGGGAGTCTGGGACTCCTATAGGTTCCCTTTTCCAGGCCCAATTCCAGCAGCTTGGTTTTTATATTGGGCCGTATGGGCCTCCACCTCCGCGTGCAAGAGAGGCGGTCCACGAGTAGTCCAACCCTCTCCAGAAGCATCTCCTGCTCTGTATTTCTATTTTTCTTAAGAAAAATAAAAATAAAAGTAAGAGAAGAATTCATCCACTTCTTCTTCTTCTTCCCCAAGACGGCGACGAAACCGACCTAGCGCCGCCTCCACTACTACTCCCCTTCCCGTCTCTTCTTTCTTGCGCCGCAAGAACGCGGCTCGCTTTATCTACCGGGCCGCCGCAGCGCGTCGCCTCCCTCCCCACGTTTCCGTCTCGCCGGAATCCTCTCCCCGCCCGCGGATACAGCCCCGGTCGGTGTCGATATGGTACGCTCCTCCTCTTCATCTGCTCCCTCATCGTCCGAGAAATTTTCCTGCTTCGGTGTCCTTGTACGATCTGGTCCTCGGTGTTCATCAATGCGAACACAAATTTTCCAGACCTGTCACCAAGTGTAGTAGCGTGTGTTCGAGAATCGAGAGGTGATGTACAATACGATGATAAAAACGTTGGGGATTTTTCTGCCATGGTTGCCGCCGCGCCTCCTTTTGCGATGTGGAGAGGTCTCTGACTTGGGAGTTAAGAGGCATCGGACATTAAGTCCCGGGCGGCGTTTGTGTGGTCCGGGGAAGCAGCAGCCGCCGGACTGTACTGCCTTGCCCCTGCGATTCACATTTTTTTTTTGGTTCATGTGCTGAAATCTGCAATTGAGTTGTTCACCTTTGTTGTAATAATGTCGTTGATTAGTCAGAAAGTCCAATCATAAATTCATGATAGGCATGTCTAGTTGCTCCTTTTTGGTTGAACCAAACTGTCCTTTTTATACAGAAAAACAAACTATGTTAGTGTACTTACTGATCTTCAAATGCAAAGATGTTAAATTGTTAAGATCAGATTTTTATTATGTTTTGTTTTATTAAACCTGTAGTGGCAGCTTTTGTGTCTGGTGCTTATCGTTGAAGTTAAGTTTAAGAATAGAGTCCCATGGCCGGTTTCAGGGTGATTGTTGTGAGTAACAGAATGAATTCCACTGTAGGGGTTTGATTATATTCAATCATGCTTCCTAAAAAAGAAGTATTCATTCATGCCGTGAATTGCTCATTTAGATTGTTCTGTGACTGTAAGGGATATGACCTGAGAACTGTATCGCCTTGCTCATATAGTTTGTTGTTATGTAACGTGTTCTGTCTGAGAACTGCATCTCCTTGCATCTCCAGATTGATTCCATATTAACAACTTAGTGCATGTTTGTCCTAGCAGTACGAGCTTCGGTGTCTTCAATTCTGCAAATTGCAGCCCGTACCAAATATTTCTGTGACTTGAGTATTGCATCTGATCACTATCTTGGAACATTATCTGTTGCCAACAGGCTTCGCCCTTGGTAGCGGGGTTGTCAGTAGCTGCTGCTGCATTGGGAAGCAGATATATGCTCCAGGCATGGCAAGCCTTCCGGACCCGCGCGGCAATGCCACGAGTGCGGCGGTTCTACCCTGGTGGATTCGAGAGAGAAATGACAAGAAGAGAGGCGGCGTTGATCCTTGGCGTAAGGTGGGTTTTCTTCTCAATTCTTTGCACATGTGGACTGTATCCTATATGATGTTTTTGAAATCTCTTGTTAAGCTTAATGATCGATCTTCAGTTGTTTTGGTATTAAAGATCGTTTTTCCACTGTCTTTGGTACATATGGAAACCATTTTCTTGTTTCAGAGAACGTGCTGCATTCGATAAGATCAAGGAGGCTCACAAGAGGGTAATGGTAGCCAATCACCCTGATGCTGGTGGGAGCCATTACATCGCTTCGAAGATAAATGAGGCAAAGGACATGCTGATGGGGAAAGGGAAGTCTGGTTCCGTATTTTAATTTGTCTAAAACGAAACATAATTTTGTTTTTGCCGTGACCATGATGACTTGTAGTGGTTCATGTTCATCGACCTTAACATGCTGTGCTGATTGTACCATAGATCTGAACCAAAAAACAAATGCAAGTTACTGGATTGAGTAACTCAATATCCTGTTAATCTTAAGCTTTCGGTTGGCGTTCTTCGCCGCTCCGGCCAAAAAAAAAATCCTGTTAAAGTATATCCAGTCTGCCTTTTTTTAAGATTTGGTTGAAGCCATTTTGAATGCTCTTTCTTGATAGATGATGGAATTATAACTAACTGATGGAACAATGCTATACTAATGTGAGGACGCACAAAGAATAAGATTGATCAGTTCCATGTCATCTGGCCTACTGTGGAGGCTTGGTGGAGTATTTAAAGTAGCGAAAGAACTAATTTTTCTCGAAACGGTAATTTGCCACGTCATCAAAAAAATTATTGACCATTCGATTTCTGCTCCAGACGTTTCAAGTCCTTGGATTCTCTGATTTGCGAAATATCTCTGATTTGCGAAATATCTTATTCATCCCTCAAGAAACTTATATCAATTTCTAGTTAAAAAATGCGATGAGGAGGGTTCCCAGAATGTCTCAGTTTTCGCCGTGTGGTGTTAAATGCTGCTGATTTCTCAACTGAGAATTATTGACATTGTTGGAGTGTCAATTGTTCCCTTAAGTATAGCATTGTATACTTTGTTTGTCAAGAAGCTTGAGTTAATGATTAACTCCCTTCATTTAGGAGTCTTTTAAGATCAACAAGAAGGAACCGAGAAGGAGCATGTGATCCACATTCAGCTCCACATTTATAGCCGAAGCTTCTGCACATCTAGCTCTTGCCATGATGATAATAGTAGCAGATGACATCAGAACAGCACAAAACAATTGCTGTCATTTGTTCATCAGAGGACCAAGTCGCGATTAGTTTGTCGCAGGTCAACCTGCTGTTGCTAATGCAGATGATCATCTAACAATGTACTAATTATGAGTTCTGACCACTCTACGATGTGGCTAAGTGTGGTTGACCTTGGATTGCCAGAGGTTGATGAGTGATGGATTTATGAATTTATCCTATTATAAGTCAGTTTTGCTGAGGTGAAAGTGAAACAATCTGAATGAAGAAGGTACATGTTACAGTACTTGGCAACTTAGCTATGCTCAAAGTAACTGTATCTCATCTCGATGTAATTAACCATGCTCAATAAAAATTTCTATTATCTACAAAATGTACTTGACCACTTTACCTTTCCTTGTCAGTTCTAGAAGAACAAAATCCTTCAAAACTCAAAAACTCAACATTTTTATCGATCACTATATCCCGCTGACTCGGGCGACTTCAGAATAGGTCTAAGTCATAATTGACATTGTTTCAGGGGTCAAAACATTTTGTCATCGTAGTATACCTGGCATACGTTGTACAAAAAGCCTACAGTAATTCTTCATTAAAATTTTCTCTGAAGGAGACTCGAGGACAGCAAGTGGCATTCGCTGTACAAAAAGCTTACAGTAATTCTTTATTAACATTTTTCTGAAGGAGACTTCGAGGACAGCAAGTCACTTGCAACCTTCCATTGATGATTGTTCAGGTGCGCGGAAGCTTCTGACGGAATAAATTGCCTGAATTCATGGTTCAGTTCCTGAGCTAGTAAGTTTGTACTATCTGAAGAACAAGGTTTCTGATAGAGAGCACGAAATCTTTGCGTGTCATTCATTAAGACGGATTGACAGAAAGGAAACGGTCTCACTGAAGATTGCAAGACGGCACAACCAACATTTGCTGTCATATATTCATTCAAAGGCAGTATATTGCACACAGTTTCTGCTTTATTTATTCTGAGTTTTTTTTCAGAATGTTCTGTACATATTAAGATAAACCTGGGTAATTAACCACTGAATTATGCGATTCTAACCTTATCATATTCCCTAGGGATATATATCAGCATGACAGCATGTGATATTGTGATAGACATGCATGCAAGTGAATCAATTTTAATCATTTGGTCTAAAGTCAGGACCAGATCATGGTCTCATCAGGTTGAATTGTTGACTAACTGGTATGTCTATCCGTCTGAAGAAATAGACCTTTCATCTAGCTCTGAGCAAATGTCAGTAATTTGTTCCAGGTCAAATGGTTAGTTTTGACAATCCATGCGTATGGTGATTTCAGAGCTAGAGCATCTTAGAATGCTTCACCTCTTCAAGTCTAAACCTGCAGGTCCAAGTTGACAACAGATAACCTTTTGTTCCAAGTTCATCCGCAAAACTTCAACCATGCCAATTTTTCCAGTCAAAAGTAGAACTGTTGGAAGGTCGTCTGCAATTGATGCTCCTAAATTACAAGCTTACAATCTGTCTCTGGGACCAGCAGAAGAAAAATGACAGGAGAGAGGCCCTTCATCTTGGACTGTATTTATTATGCAATTGTACTTGGCATGGCTGCGAAAGAGACAGAAAATGTATGCACAATGTGACTGAAAATGAACAGAAAAATTAGCTCTAGGCTGTAGCAGACCTGAAAACAGTCACAGAATAAACTGCATCCTCCTGGCTTTCTGTTGTACCAAACTGCTCATGGAAAGATACAACTAAGGCCCTGTTTTGAGTTCACTGAAGATAAAAGATTAAGTATGAGCACGTAAAATGAAAAAGTTATTTAACACATGATTAATTAATTTTTAATTATTTCAAACATGAAAAACAGATTGATATGAATTTTAAAGTAATATATATATATCATGTTTTCGTACGAAATACACCATTTAATAGTCTGAAAAGCATACTAATGAAAACTGAGATAAAATTTGTATCCATCTTAATAAAAACAAAGAACGGGGCCTCTTGAGATAGGTGATTCCATCTCTGGAATTACGAATACGATGGCTCGAATTAATTGTGGCTGCATGACTTTGTTCATCCTCTATAGCTACAAAATGTCAGCAACTCGGCGTTTGGTCATGTTCCTTAGATATTTTTCCTGTACATGATTGATTTGAGATGATAGATATGCTGTATATTACTGTGGCCGTGTCTTGCAGCATTTGGTTTCTTGTGACTCAGTAATGAGATTCTCTCTGGAAGCAAAGCATGAAATAATCGTACGTAATGTTTGCATATACGTCTTGCATAAGTCTGGGATTTCATAAATGTAGGGCTGCTGCAACAGTAAAGATAGTCGTCGTATCTGCTTGTGCACATATGACTTATGAGATGTCCAATCAAGAATGCTGTTGATAAGACTTTGATCATGAGGAATTCGTAGGCACAAAAGTAGGTTTTTGTCTCTGTCGGTATTGAGTTCTTTGTCCTGATTTCTGGTTGGTTTGCTACATATCTGTTGGACAGAAAGGTTCTGAAGATTTAATACACTGTACTGATTTAGGACCAAGGTACAGGGAGCTTTCTAAATGACGTAGTGAAGAACAATTCAAACTTCTGCTGCTGTACGGTACAGAGCTCAGATTGTATGCTCGTATTTCTGACGAAAATCAGAAGATCAGTTCCATGGAATGATATGAATTCCACGAGTATTGGAACATTATTTGGCAAAGTAACTGTCAAGATATTTGCAAGATCTTTTATTTCCTAAGTGGAGTATGAACATTACTCTCTCGTTTTAAAATAAATGTACTTCTAGTTAATTTAGAGAAGTGCATTTATTTTGGGACGGAGGACACTCTTTTCCTGCAGCTAGAATTGAACTTCTATAATTATTTGTCATTTGTCCAGACAAATCTTCACTAAATATCTCTGAAGTGTAAATTTCAAAGTTTACCAAACGTTGTTGATGGCAGAATGACAGCTAATGATAAAAGGGCTATAAAATTTTGTCCGTGCTTCCATTTTATGAACACTTGGATTCATGTTGGGGGTTAAGTCTGCAATCTACTGCCAAAATTCCAAAACACAATATCAAAAGAAGTTGACACCTGCCTGTCGGTCAGCAAAACAAACAAAAATTGCTCCTATCCTGACTTTTTTCTCACTTAGAATCAAGGTTTCATACGTTTCTCAGGTATAATCGTGTCGATATTCCAAAATAATTGGATATAGAACAGATGTCATGCATTTGAAGTAACATTGAATCTTAAGGCTGAATTCAGCAATTAGCCGCCATGGCGGGAAATTCTGAAATGCCTCTGTCTACAAAGATGCAATATTGAAGAAACCTCACATTTGTCCATCATTTGTCAAAATAAAACATGGTAAAAACACAATACAGTTTGTGCTTACATTAAGAACTGAAGTGGAATACGCTACTTCCATTTTACACTAGCAATAATTAATCAACAAAAGACGAACTAACCAAACAAAATTTCTTCTTACCAGTGGGCATGCATGCACACATGAGAAATTCAGCCAATTTTCTCCGTTGCTTGTTTCTTATGAAGGCACAAGGAGCTTGCGAAATTTCATTCGACAAATGTTAGCGTCAAGCGTGCCAAAGCAAAAAATCGTACTCAGTAACTTATAACCATAAACCTGGGACTTAGTGTCCACTCAAAGGGTGTGTTTGAGTAGAGTAGAAAAGAAAAAAAAGATATGTAAAACGAGTTGAGTCATTAACATATAATTAAGTATTATTTTTTTAAACTTAAGAATAAATTAATATGATTTTTTAAAAAACAATTTTATATAATTTTTTAAAAAAATATATCCTTTAGTAGTTTTAAAAACATGTGTATGAAAAACGATGAAAATTTTCTATCTTTTCTCACTCGGCCAAAAGATATATATGGATCACCATATGTCTGCCTTTTCTCCGGTGCTATTTTCTTAATTTCTCTTGGGAAGTAGAGAGTATCCAATGCCATTTCTTGACTACAGGAAACAGGAGACATTCAAAGTCGCATTTAGGTGCAATATTTTCTCGAAAGGTTCAAAAGGATGAGGCCTCTGAAGACAGAAAGAAGAAAGATCAGAGGACGAAGAAAGGTCTTTTCTTCAGTCACGTTGCAACAAAGCGATTTATTCTGTCTTCAAAAAAAACAAACTTTTTATTCCTGGTGCCACATTGGCTATTAGTAGCATGGTGATAAGGACATGAAGCCAATCTTGCATAGCTAGTGTGTGCTAGTAACATGGGAACGTAGAGATCCCAAAGTCTCCTTTTGTGTTGCACCTTCCAAGAAGCAAACGGATATCAAGCAAATTGTCGGCTAGTACTAGGCTATTACGCACGTCATGTGTTCGTCCGTGCATGTATACAAGTCAATCATGGGATTTTCTTTGTGGTTTTTACTGACCTCGGTGGTAATAGTCCCTTCTTAATTCACAAACTTATCTTGCCTACTTATCTCATATGGTGATGGGACTATAAGAAATCCCTAACCACGTCCGTTAGGAAACGATCGATAGATAAACGATGAAAAAGACATATCAATCACGAAAAACACGAGATTTAACGTGAAAAACCCTTCTACGATAAAAGGGAAAAAACACAGCCGTCAGCCAGCAAATCTTCACTATATCGGGTGAGATTACAAACGCCGAAGATTTACAATGCTTTCACTCTTATCTCAAATGACGGTTTACAGAAAGTATACATAAAGGTGAAACCCTAACTCTAAGGGTGACAATCCATAACGCGGGGGATTTCACCCCTCCCCCCAGGCATCCCCGGGTGCGGGAGTCCAATACTATGGGTCACTTCGGCCTTCGCTTCGCTCCGTTCAAAGTTGGTCTTTATACGTGTAAATGAATTTAGATTACAACTCAACAATCCGTAACATAAAAACAATTCTACAACATTATAGAATCGTATGTCTTTACCATGTATCCATGATCCGTCATTCTTTATGTCTAATGTGTAGTACGATGATCTCGAAATAACGCCACTTAATTTTCATGTCATGAAGCACTAATACGTTTGATTTTATTGACAGTGCCAGTTCATTAAAGAAAATATGTTCAATTTTATTGATTGAAAAATATCTGAAGCGAAAGGACATCTAAAACAAGTGATAATTAGTTTATAAGGATATAATATTAAAAACTTTAGAGGAAAAAAGGATGCCGATGGTAAAAACTTTACCATAAAAATTTCACGCTATCATGTAATCGAATATTTTTACCATATTCCTACGATTCACCACTCTTCACATCTATTATTTTATTATTTTATTTGTGTATGTCATCCTCGTAGTTATTGGTCTTGTTGTGCGTCACACAACACCAACATGGTTGCTTTTATTGACCAAGAATATCCAAAGGGAAGAAGAACATTGGACATCAAATAGAGTTATTAGATATTTTTTAAGGTTACTACGAAAACTTTGGGAAAAACGGGAAAAGAGCAAATGGTAAAAACTTTAATCTAGATAAAATATAAACACATCCAAAAATTGTCAAAGAGGCATTGCTAGTCGTTGCACGACTAGTATATATTTTAATTTCAACATTCGCGTGGTTAAGATAATGGTATAAAGTGGGACAAAAGATTGAATGGTTCCAAATTAATAAATGCTCAACTTCTTGAGATCCATATTATTTTAATTAGAAAAGACTGATATGATGTTACAAAAGTAACTTATTTATATATGAATGCTTCGGTACCATGAAAATCCATTTCCATTGCAACACATGGTTTACAATTCTCTAGGTATTGCTAAAAACCATTCTAGTTTGTAGCAGGCCTCCATATTTTTTCTCTTTGACATCTGAAATCATGTTTATTTGTGAAAGAACCTTAAGAACTAAACTATGGTGAGGTGAGGAAAACAGAAGGGCGTGATCGTTATTTTTCACAACAGAAGTGCACAGCTATTTCGGAGCGACCAAGAAGTTATTTGCAACAACCAACAAGTTATTACTATGTACTAGCAAGGTCATACTACAGTGCATTTGAGATTTTTTTTGAGCCAGTAGATTTTCCGCGGAATTTATGAGTGTAAACAAGCACTGATGGTTTATACTGTTTTGGTGTGCAAAATGTTTAGGAATAGT
Organism: Oryza australiensis; assembly: GCA_019925245.2. NCBI lineage: Eukaryota > Viridiplantae > Streptophyta > Magnoliopsida > Poales > Poaceae > Oryza > Oryza australiensis. Next base: position 412,459 of record JAIFGZ020000169.1, read on the forward strand.
ATAACCAATAAAGTAAAGTGTGGCCCCCTTAATTAAGCACACAAGAATACACCAAATTATATATATATTTCAAAAAAGATACTATTGATCACAAGTTATTTATGTGGTGAAATACTAGTACTCTTTTTTAATGAAAGGCAGAGCTTGACTATTCATTGAATATAGAACAGAGTAAAATTTACTAGTATGGAGTAAAGTAATATTTACAAAATGGTTGAGGGACTATGGCAACATCTCCGCTAGATGTTTGGCTCCTGCCATAGCCTAGGATTTTGGCTTGTCTCTTCGCAACTAGGGCCACCTTGGTTAGCTCTTGTTTTGAAAAATTCACTGGTTTCGCTCCTTCCATACTTTCCAAGAGATTAGGAGGATTAGGGATCGAGTCCCATGCTTGGGTGCGTCCTGACGTGTTGCAAGTGATTCCCAACTGTCATAGACTGTGGTCGCTTGCGTCTAGTTTGTCGGTCTGATGGGTTGATAGACTATCCAGTTGGCAATGGCATCCCATATACTTTTTGTGTATCTGCAGTCCATCACAGGTGTAGAGAGATTTCATCAGTGTGCCGACATAGTGGACAGATGTCGTTGTTTTGCTAGCCTCGGATCACAAACCGGTCTGAGGTCCAGACCCCTATTTTGGATGATTAACCATGCGAAGGTTTTGCATGTACATGGGATCTTGACTTTCCAAATTAAGGTGTCAAAATTTGTTTTGAGCGACTCGAAGAATTGGGCCTTGTCGGTTGAGGATGCCAAGTATTCTCCATGACTCATGAGCTTCCAAGTGATTTCATCATCTTTGTCCTAGGATAGAGTGCCTGCTGGATTGTCGTCCAAAGGTGATCAATTGGGCAAGAAGGTATGTTGTCATTCTATGGGTGATGAGAAGGGCAAGATCATCTAGCCACTGGCTGCTCGAGATTGCCTGCGTGAGCGTGCTGGATTGTCGTCCAAAGGTGATCAATTGGGCAAGAAGGTATGTTGTCATTCTATGGGTGATGAGAAGGGCAAGATCATCTAGCCACTGGCTGCTCGAGATTGCCTGCGTGAGCGAGCGATTCTTTCTCCTGGAAATCAATAACACTAGGGTGCCACATCTTTTGGTTATCGACCATCAAGCCAGGCATTGTCCAGAATCTTATTGTGTCTCCGTTACCGATTTTAATTTTCGATGCTGCCACGAAGAGGAGTTTGTCATTTTCGTCGCACGACGTCTCCATTCCCACCCAAGCTTTTTCTAGCGATATCCACTCACTAGTACTATTTTAAATTATTCATGGATGAAAGTTGGTACACTATGTACTTGGTTATAGGTAAGAATTAAGTATTATAATATTATGAACTTAACAAATAGTTTGGAACAAGAGATTCAAGTAATGTAGTAGCACAAATTTTTTTAAAAGATATATTGTTTTTAAGAAGTATAGAGGAAATAATCAGCAATAATAATCCAATAAACAAGCAGAAAATAACAAGGTTCTATCTTGACGTGAATTTTTCACCTCTAATATATTGTTGATGCATAACTTATACATAATATGTGAACATGAGCACATCTCACTTATCTTATCAAGAGAATAGTAATGGATATAATAAAACAGAGGTACTACTGATATCACCTCAGTTAGCTATTTCATCAAATTTTCAAAAATAAAGCCACTTAGAACTTGTTAAAAAATGTCACCTGTATAAAAAAATTTAAAAAAAACTTGAAATGAGGCTTTAAAAACTTCTAATAAAAAGGTTAAAAAAAACAACGTACCCAACACTACCTTCCAGGAAGGCAGCCTAGCCTAGCTAGCTAGGGATTTGCAAGGATGTGGCTCAGTGGCTGCACCCAGAGTCTTCCGCACGTGCATTGAAGGTTGAAACTAGGAAGAACTGTGCATACGTGGCAGTGGGGCCCACCACAGAGAGGAGGCGGACAGTGCGGCGGTTGACCTGGCACGGTGGGCCATAGAAAAATATGAGGTTCATTTTGTTTTTTTTCTGACGAATTCATAATGGTAGTCCCTTTCAAAGCCTTGAAAAGGAGTCCCTTTCAAAAACACTGAACATTCTTCACCGCAGCCTACAGCCTATGGTTGGTGTCTTTGGTCCCTTCTTGTCTGTTTTATCTCCTGTAGACAAAACCAGATTTTGCTACTGGTTATAGGTGATTTCACACTGATTTGGAGTAGAAATTAAATAAGTGAATTCATGTTATTAATTGTTATTATTTGAATGACTCTATGCAATGCAACCAGAAAAAATAAGAAAAAATGCATTGGTTATGTCTGCGATTATCGCATTCGAGTGAGCCATATAGATAGGGTAAAAAAATTCCTTATTTTTCACACTTAGCTTTTCAAACTGTTGGGTATATTTTTGAAAAAATAGAAAAGTTGTTTTTAAAAATTATATTAATTTATTTTTCAAGTTTAAAATAATTAATATTCAACTAATCATATGCTAATGCTAATGGCTCATGTTGTTTTTTTATCTTCTCCAATCCCCTCCTCTCAAACACAATCATTTCTATCTAAAATAGGGAAAGAGAGAAGGGTGGTGTAGAGGCCATTTTTTCTACTTTTGTCTCTCCTAAAAACCAAATATATTACTTTAATAGAAACAAATATAATATATAACAAAAGTAATAATAAATCTAAAGCGTTTTGTAACAATATCACGGCTTTTTGTTGTGTCTTCAACAATATTGTATATTCTTTAATATCTTTTAGTAAATTGTGTCTCCACTTGTCAACACAAGATTATCAAAGCTCAAATTCTAGGATTAAGATCCTTTCGCATGAAGTGACATGAAGTGAGAGAGACATAATTACTTATATGTGAGTCTCACCACTCATAGACCCATATATCAATGACTATATTAGAAGGAAGTTCACATAAAAGAATTTGTTTTTCATATTCCATTAACCTAGTGCCTGTCTATAGGAGATCAAATGCCACATAGAGTTAAAATAGTTGCCGGTGAAGAAAGTGTTATAAAACACTCAACTTATTTTTTACTCATTATTGCAACTGAATTTCTTATACTAGCGGTATTGACTGAAATTTGCGCTCTAGCTGCCGGCTATGGTGCTGATCATTTTCAATCTGACACGCCAAACCTTTAGATATACAAGAGTTGAATCTTTTATTGGCATATTTATATCTGATCAATAACCTAAATTCAACTAAAATACCTTTCAAAATTATTTTAGTTTTGAACCGGGCAAAATGAAATAACACAGTCACAGTCAGGAAAGTACCATTCGTGCGATGGTAGAGTCTTCAATTAGCGTATGACTTCAGCAGATTTAAATTCTGTTATCCACAAATATAGCTATATGCAGAGATCGAAAGTTATACTAGACCATAACCAAATGGTTCGTGAACATAATCAAATGGGATATTATTTCTGTTCTTACACTCCTACGTTCTGTACAGACTCCAATGAGTACAGTGCAGATGGTACAAATACATGAAAACTACATATTGGTCCTACGATCCAGTTAAACAAGTTGCTGTCTTTTCAAGGGCAGTAGTGCAAGAACATCCACAGTACACTAAGATAATTAGAACATATGGTTCATGATGCCCCGATTCATATTCGTCTGCTAATAACCAAGGGCTTCTCGAAGAATTATGCGTGCTTCCTGATTATTGGTCGCTTTCCACTGTCAACGATGATAATGCAGCTGCCTGCTACTCCATAATGTTTTTTTATCTGGCAAAGAAAGCGACTCACCACATTAGTGTGCAATATTACAATGTCGTCACTGAAGAGGTTTCTTTTTTCTCCGATTACACTTTTCAGGTTCTTAATTACTAGGCTCGGTTTTTTTTGCAGATTAAACCAAATAAGTTAATTACAGTACTGACTGTCCTTAACCTTGTAAATTAATAATCGCTTGTGTCATTACAAAAAAGAAGTCGTTAGTCGTCCATTACGAATTCCCTCCCCTAACTCAAAGGACAAAATGAAATGAAAAATGTCAGCCTTATTTAATACCTGAAAGTGTCTTAAACTACATCTCAAAATAACAAAAGGTATTTTAACAAAAAAGTTCAGAACAAAAACACATTGAATGCCACAATAATTTGTTTTTAGGAGTGTTTATACACTTCAGGCGACTGAAATTTTTCAAAAATTTCCGTCACTCTTTCTACCACCTGGATGAAAATCCAATGGTTATCATTACTCACCAACTAATTATTACTTATCACTCCCAATGATTGAACAATGTTCTAACATACAAAAATTTACGAAATTACATGAAAAACTGTAGCCCATAAAAGTTTACAAAGTTACATGCACAAAATCAAAATATGTAAAATTAAAATAAAACCACATATAACAACAAAATTGCGGTTAAAATATGACTCAAAAATTACAATTTTTTAGCCGCCTGGAAACTAGCTAGCAAATCCCTTTGTGTTTTTAGGGGCGAAAAACTCTTTTTCCCTGAACAGTATCTCGGTCAAAAGAAGTGATCTCATCGATCGGCTCTTTGATTTCTTGGCACCCTTACACCCAACGACATGGACGTGGCATGATCACTAGCGGGTGGCCACTGTTGAGGTGACATGTAGCTTAATTAGCTAGATGCAAGTACAGCTTTGAGCTTTCTCACAGACAAAAGTGACAAAAGAATAACGTATAGTAACAAACTATAGCTTAGCTTTGTACTTAGCTGAGTGGTGATGTTGCTCTGAAGATTCGTCAAGACAGCAAGAGGATTCAAACCCCATCAATCAGTGCATGACTTGGACCAAGCTCTCATGAATTTATAAAGCCATAGAAGAATAGCCTTTTGCTCCATGGACTCCTTCACACTCATATATAGCTAGCTTTGCTCCTTGCCATCTCCTTGCAAAAAAAAAAAGGCCAATATCAAGAGAGCTAGCTAGCTCCATTTACAACATTAGAAGATTGCATCAGAGAAGATATCTACATATATAGATAATTGCTGGAGCAAGAACACAAGAAGACACACAAATTCAATTATAATCAAGGAGATGGTGACCAGCAAGGAGTTTGCAAGGGATCAAGCCATGGAGAAGATCAAGAGCGACCGCGAAGTGGTGCTCGCCGGAGACGAGGAAGAAGACGGAGACGTGGTGCTCCCGGGGTTCAGGTTCCACCCGACCGACGAGGAGCTCGTCACGTTCTACCTCCGGCGGAAGGTGGCGAGGAAGTCCCTCAGCATAGAGATCATCAAGGAGATGGACATCTACAAGCACGATCCATGGGATCTCCCCAGTAAGTGCCCAATTAGTCCTTGTTCTAAATTGGAAATTTCTCATCATTCCACTTTAAGTTGACAAATAACCTCAAACACAAATCCTTCTTCAAAAAAAAATAGAACTAAATTCTGTATGTGTTTGAATGAATGAATTTGCAGAGGCGAGCACGGTTGGTGGAGAGAAGGAGTGGTACTTCTTCTGCCTGAGAGGGAGGAAGTACAGGAACAGCATCAGGCCCAACAGGGTGACGGGCTCCGGGTTCTGGAAGGCGACGGGGATCGACCGGCCTATCTACTCCGCCGCCGCGGCCGCCGCCGCCGTCAACAACAACTCCGGCGAGTCGATCGGCCTCAAGAAGTCGCTCGTCTACTACCGCGGCAGCGCCGGCAAGGGCACCAAGACCGACTGGATGATGCACGAGTTCCGCCTCCCGCCGGCGACCGCCGCCGCCAACGCCTCCCCGTGCATGCAAGAAGCTGTAAGCACGCACTCCCATGCTCAAGCTCGTTCTCCTTCTCCATCGTCAAGCCCTCGTGTACTCGATTCCACGTATGAAGTGCATTCGCATAGGAGAATTACATTACTACTATCCATACCCGGTCATTCAATCCATTTAAGATATACATATTTGGTTATGTCTAATGACTCATCAGAGATTATATGTGGACAGATCACAATTACGTACAATTTGGTGATGTGGAGTACAACATTATCCATGATACTTTACATCACCGAATTGTCTAACATTTTTTTCACGCCAAGTTCTGTAGTTCTTTCGAGATTACTGCAGGCCTCCTTTGGAAGGGACAAATTTTGCGAAAAATTATACAAAACCTTGAACTAATCCCTGTGAAAATCCTACTGAATTCCCACGTTTTAGAGGAGTACTGGACGTCCTCTCACGTTCTAAGTTCTAACCGATAGACTACAGCCTCCTAGTTGCATTGACCTCTAACTTGTGTACTTCTGACTGAAAAAAATGCAGGAGGTCTGGACCATCTGCAGAATCTTCAAGAGGAGCGTCACCTACAGGAAGCAGCAGCAGCAGCAGCAGCAGGCATGGAGGCCACCGGCGCCGGCGACGGTGACCATCAAGGCTCCGCCGCCGGGGGACTCGAGCTCCAACACGGGGAGCTTCGAGTCGGACGGCGGCGGCGACGAGTACATGAACTGCGGCGTCGCTCCGGCGGCCATCGCCCAGCAGCAGCACGGCCGTCATCAGATGATGAGCACGATGAGCTGCAATGGCGGCTACTTCTTCAACGACGGCATGCATCACAGTCACAGCCACCACAAGCTTCATAGTCAATGGGGCTCCCTACAAATGGAACCGGCGCCGGAGCAGAAGCCTCTGAGCACGCCGGCGATGACGATCGCCTTCCATCAGAACGACCATGGCTTCCCCGCCACCACCGATTTCTACAAGGACGGGTACTTGGAAGAGATTGCGAGGATGATGGAGGTCGCTGATCCCAGTCCAACAGGATTCTATGACTGTAGATATGCTTGATCAGTAGGAACAGGTTTCAGAAAATAGATGCTAGATATGCAGACAAGAACAGTGCCCCATTGTGCGAGAGGCTGACATGTAGGGCCCATGCCGCAGAGGCCGCTATAGTCTTGTACTTTTGTTTTCTGATCTAATATATACTCCGTACAATCCAGATGGGCTGTAGAAATGTCATACAAGAAGAATATGTGATTGTTATTTTGTGTACTTGTATCTGTGATGGACTATACTAGCTATATATACATATTACCTTTGTCTCAAAATATTAATTTTTTTATGTATTATATATATAATAATAATTTATATTTTGAGACAGAAACAGCGAATGTTTCAGCCAGTAGTCCATGAATCAGTTTTTGGGTGATCATCATGAATCATGTTATTGCAACAGCAATGTGCATCTCCCTTTGTAACTTAGTCATCTCACACAGTTATACATAAGCAACCAGTGTGCGTCGCTGGTTAAATAAAAGTTGGCTAAGGAGAATAGCTGTAACTCTGCTAAAATACTCAAGAATAAATTCAAAGATAATAACATAAGAATTTTGCCTCTATTGGATTTGATTAATTCACACAAGTCATTCAGAGCTGCGCACGTGATACGCAGACACTCAACCATCTGCACTTGCGTGCGATGTAGACATTTGATCTGGTGTAAAGATTTGTCATTAGTGGACAAAATGTTTATTTTTTAATGAAAATGTCATTTCATTTGATAAAGCAGGAAAAAATACAGCCTCTAAGAATTAAAAGAACTGTAAAAGAACACTTTAGGCGAGGCGTGGTAAAAGATCACACAGTCGCTTAGCCCCTACCAAAGCCCACACACGGGCCACCTCCTTTATTTTCACAAACAGAGAGGATATAGAGGCCCTCCCTATGCAATTAGCAAGATCAAAGAACGCAGGCCCTTCCTTGGGACGCCCATCGAAGCAGCTATCATCTCTCACCAGTCCTATACCGTCTGGTTGTTCCCCTAGTGATTGGGCTCGAGCTGCTGATAGCCCACCCAAGAGGCTGCAAGGCTCCAAATCCTCTTGGTATACTACATCCAGCAATGAGATGCACGGCCATTTCATCCTCTCTTCAGCAAAGGGGACACCTCCCGTTGTTCTGCCATCCTCTAGCCGCAAATCGGTCGGACGTCCAAACCATGTTCTGAATAATGAGCCATGCGTGAACCTTACATTTCCCTAGTGTCCATGTTTTCCATATCAACAAGTCGAAAGGTGTGCCAAGCGACCCTAGGCACTGCGCTTTGTAAGCCGAGTAGTGACCATGCGCCGTGAATTTTCAAGATATTTGATCAAGCTCTTGCTCATGTAAGTGTACTATGTTGTTTATCAGTGGACAAAATGTTGTTTATCTATGTTGTAGAATTGCATAAACAAACCATGTGGATCATTTTCAGAATTTCTTGTGCTGGCCCATAATTTGACTTACAGCTCCCTAGAGGGGATCAACTAGATTGCTATCAAGTTGGTGTCTAGGTGATTCAATTCAATGTATCTGAACCACTTGATGAGTGACGGGGTGAAACCGTAAAAAAAGAATTCCATAAGAAATACTTCTCAGGTCACCTCTATGAACAGTTGTAAGAAAAAGATGTATATGACCATTCTGGATGCTGAATGTGACTCCCTAGAAAATGATATCACCGTCTTTAAGTTAAAATAGCAGAAAGAGCAATACCACATGAACAGAAAACATCCGGCCAAACGGAATATTTTTGTGTTATAATTAAAGTATTAGGATAACCACGAAAGCTGACAACCACATTTTGCGGCTTCTCTGACCAAGGAAATTAGAGGTGTTGTGTTTAGAATGCAAAGTTAATAAAACAGTTTGAGCTAGTAGTGGTACACTAGAAACAGTCCAAAACAGAACCAACAGAATTGGTGACACAATGATAAAAGGACAAATTTGTATTGAGCAAAGGCACCATCAAAGATAGTACACAGCAGGATAAAAAGTTTGTTTGATTCTGTTTGCAACTATTCTGAAGACAAACAGCAATGTGTGTTCCATTTCTCCATGATGTACCGTGTATGACAAATAGATAGCTGGAATTAAACATGTATATAAAACATGAAATTTCAGAAACCACTGCAATTTACACTAGAAAGAACCACTACAAAAGGCAGAGAAATATGAATCAGCACTAGCAGCAATAGTTCAAATGTCACACCTCAGCTATATTTGAAATCAGCAATGCTGATTTTTCTTAAAATACAATGGTCTTTAATACAAAGAAATTGGTAGAAACATCATTTCTGGGGACTACCTAGTAGGCTAGTTCCTGCGGAAGGACAGCAGAGGGGAACAGGACTGTGCAAAACACACCAATTAGGAAGATGGCAGCAGAAAACCATACCATACCAGAAGCTCCAAAAACTCTTGGTGGATGAACATAATCATGTAGCAGTGACATATAGGTAGTTAGAATTAGATGCGGCAGTATCATTTTCCTCGCCTTCCAGCCCGGAAAGCTGAGATGTGTTTCCATTAGAGCATTTTCTGACAAAATCATCAAATGAGAAAGAAAATTGCACCACATAACCATGTGGATAAAATAGTACAACTATTCACTAAGAACTATAAATGGAGCTTATGGAGTCAGATCACCATTAATTTGATGTAAAATGAAAGGAAATTCAAACCTTTGTGAAAGTAATTTCTCGTCAGATAAAGCCTTCTCAAGCCTCTCCTCGAATGGCGTTGCGTGCCAACTCACCTTCTGATCCTGATCATGTAACAAATTATAGATAAGCTATTTTTACGTATCAGAAAGTAAGAGAAGCAGAAGCAGACTTTACTTCTTTGTATTTATTTGTTGAGTTGGGAATGCCATTTCCATCCCACCATTTAGGAGTGAAATTGTCTGGTTCTGTGTCTCTCCAGTGAGCAGCGACCAATCCAATAATAGGCCTATCATCTTCTGAACTCTTGGCAGAATGAGATCTGTCACTTGTCAAGGGCTCATCTCTGAACACCTTCTTAGGATTTGGAGGCTTCAACCACTGCGACAAGCTTGGGAATTCAATCTCTGAATTATTGTCTTTGAGCACCTTCTTTCTGCTGGAATGAACTAGTGGCTCACTTTTGAGACATTGCTCGACAGATTCTGTGCTTGAATTCTCTCTTCTCTTATTACAGGATGATACTGAACCCTCAGAACTCTGGAATAGCGAGCATTCATTAGATATTGAAAGTTCAACAGAAACCAAACTGTCATTCTTCACACACTTGAAATCCTCATCTGATATATTGGGCTGGCAGGATTCTAATCTCAATTTTTCACAGCTTCCAGAAGCCTCAACAGAACTCACAGCTTCATATGTATGCTCTGAAAAAGTCATAGTATTGTTCTCATTTCTCAACTCTTCCAGGTCAGGTGCATGAGTAGTAGCTGGTGTGTGTATCTCATCAGTCGCTTCTGAAGGAGTTGAAATGGGTGAAGATTTGGATTCAACCAGATTGATATCATCCCTAGATGTGAAAGACGGTGAATCTAAGGTGGTTAACTTGTTCCCACGGTTGATTGCACTGTCATCATTGCCCACACCCTCAACTTCTATGTTCTTGCTCACAGCTTCAAAATCATTCTGGCTTGATGCATCGCACCCTTTCCAAGAAGAACTGTCATTAGGTAAGCAGAACAATCCAAAATTTAAATTAATCTGTTTTCAATCATTACAGTGAAGAGGAAGACACCAGCCTCCTCAGAAGTTGGTAACAGGATGAAGGCATTGGCATTAGTAGCAAATAGCACAAGGTTGGCATACCGCATAGCATCAGGCAAAGTGGAGCTCTGATGAGACCCTGATGGAGTTTGGCGATCCTCAACCTTCAGCCCGTCCATGAATTGTAATTCATCAGAGATGGCAGGAAGACATGTTAAATGTGTTTGACTTTGGTCATTATTTTCTGGCCCTTTTATGATTTCATTTGTAGCTTCCACCAATGCATCACGGTGTTTGAGCAAATGGACCTGTTGACACCGGTGAAAATCAGTCTCTTTACCAAGATCAAACATACTAGCAAGGAATAACAGATAAAAATCGTTATTACACCTCCACTCTGTATCACTTGGTTGCCTAATGTACAACAACAAATTCAAATTCTCATCATTGCAAAACTTAACACCAATGCAACAGATTGGTATTATAAACACAACTGGCCGCACAATTCTAACAAATAAACAACTGTCAACTCACAAGGATCAAGGGATATGATACTTCTTTCTGAGGTAAGAGTAACATGTAAGTATCTACCACCTAGAGAACAATGCTCCTTCATCATTGTTGTTTGATAGAAAAATGGTGCATATTATATAGTTGACAGATCAAAAGGCCATTGGTGACCAGTAATCACAGTGTGGATACTAGTTGTCAGTCATCCATATTCTTACTCAAATGGCATGATACTTATGACTGAGATTTCCAAATGGTTGAAGAACTAGTCATGATAAATATGGGAAGAAATTAGCGGTGAATCGGAATGCGGAATCGGCATACCTCGTTCTTGTGCTCCTGATCCACCATCGTCCTCTCAGCGATCCCGTTCGCCCCCAAGCTCGTACTCTGCTCAACCCTCGATCCTTCATCTTAAACCAACAAAAAAATCCAAATAAACCCCCCAAAGCATGAACAAATTAGAAAATCGCTACATCACAATCCAGAAACAATCGTGATAATAAGATCAAAGAGAGGCGCAAAAATGGGGGGAAATACTCTCCAGAAATGTACCTTCCCGCAAGAATACAGCGGAGAGCGCGTTCTTGGACGGCGGCCTCTTCCTCTCGCCGCACTGCTCACCACGAAACACGACACAAACAATCAACCAAAATCCGAAATCGAAGCAACCCCCAACGGGTTTCCCGCCGCCGCATACCTTGGGAGCGTCCACCGGCGGCGAAACGGAGGAAGACGAAACCAGCTGGCCGCGGCCGCGTCGCCCTCGCCGCTGTACCCGGCCACACGGAAGCAGCCGAGCAGCCACCCCATCATCCTCTCCCCCTCCCCCTCCCCCTCCTCCTCCTCACCGCGACGCCGCCCTCCCCCGATAAGTCGAGCCGCGGGGAGCAGCTGCCTCGAGGAGGAGCAGCTGGTCGCGCTGCGCCCAAGTGGCAGGCAGGAGGAGGAGGCGAGGTTTAAGGAGGAGGAAGAGGAGGTGGGTGGTTGTGGTGGGTTTTGAAATTTAAAATCGAGGCGGAGGAGGCGACGGCGAGGGAAAACGAGGGCGGAGTTTGCGACGACCGCGTGGGCCTTTTTCAGGGGCTTTTTCTCGCCGTTTGAAATTGGAAATGATTTAACAGTGGGGTTTTATCACTTTATCCCTTTGTTCTCTGAAGGGAGTGGTTTCAGGGAGCAATAAAGCGATGATTATGAAATGGATTATTATGATTAGTGTTAATTAATGCTTGGGGTGTTAATTTTGATAATATCGTGGCTCAAATAGGGTACAGGGCAGATAATTGAAAATGAGACTAGTTTGTGTGGAAGGTTCTACATGTTCTCAAAAGTATCAACGCGAATTGCGAAATCTCAAGATGAAATTTAGTTGGATTGGAAATTTTGTTTGTTACTTTTTGTAGTTGTGTTTTATTGCTCTCTGTATGCTTGGGTCCCAATCACAGAGTAGACCACTTTTTCAGTAGATAAAAATGCCTTTCTTTGGACCAGCGTCAAACTCTACCCTTTTCGTTTTATAGGCTGTGTTTCCTGAGTACGCAGCAGTTCATTCTAAAATTGAGGTGGAATTGACCTGAATTTCGACAAGGGTGCAGGAAAAGTACTACTATTACAGTTTAAATTTGCCCCAAATTTGGGTGATTATCTTTTGCAATTTTCCCTTTGCCTGCACTCTACTCTACATAATGGTTTGCTTATGATTCCACATTTCAGTCTCAAAAATGTTTATGCCACGCCGGCCCATTTACTATCTGCAGTTGGGCCATACTAGCTGTAGAGGGGGTTTCCGGCCCATACACTGCCTGCCTGGTACTCCCACAGTCATGAAGGTTTGTGCCTCTGAAGCCTCCATCATCTAAAATAAGAGGAAGGTTATTCACTCTTCAGATATGATTGCTTGTTTCAATTACTAGCTATCTGCAGGTAATCCTAAATTAATCTGTGACAGAAATAGATGCACTTGGACTGAGAACACTTCCTTTTTATTATAACCATCATTTCATAGACAACAAACAATATTCCCTTCAAGACATACAGATACAGTTCGGTCAAAAAAAAAAGACATACAGATACAGGTGGATGAGCAGCATTCTAATCCTATGATCATTTAAACATGATGCTCACAAACAGCTATGGACGTATACTACAATCTGAATATAAATCAACTATGGACAAAAGCTCGTGAGGCAGCGCAAAACGGAGGTCAGGTCGCACCTTTGTTACCTCGATTACTTTACTATATCTTTGAGGAGCATGTGTGGAATTAGATCTCTGTGGCTTGAGTTGCCGTGTCCATCACAATCCGCTAGGGTTCGTTACTACATCTGGTGTGGTTTGATATTCCCAGGTTTCCATCCTAGTTCACGAGCTCTTTCTTCCCACAAAGCAGTCAGTTTCCTTTGTTCAACCAATGCCTCTCCTGATTTTTCCCGGGCTTCTTCACATGTATCCATACCTGAACTGCATTTGTCAGCCTCCTTTTGATACTGTGAAGCTAGCTTTTTGGCTTCAAGCAACTTTACATCTGCTTGTTGCTGAGCTTGTGTTGCCTCTTCTTCTCTCTGCTTCAGTTCTTCTATGAGTAGCTCTGTGAAGCTCTTCTCTGTTTCTTCACCAGATGCACGGCTCTTAACCTCCTTGAATTGTTTGGAACAGTCTACAAATATCAAGAGTAACCACAATCAGTGAAACTGTAACCACTAAACAACTGCAAAACAGGTCTATAGAAGATAAATTTCAATAGGTGCTTTGTTTCGTCACATTTATCCTAAGCTCAGATCAAATGAGGTACCAATGTTCATTGTCAAGATAATGATTCTAAGATATCATGGGGCTGGTGCAAGGAAAATAAAATGTAGTTGCTATGATGGAGGCTAAGTACACTATGAATATTCTTAAGCCTCCAGTTCTTTTTGGACTTTGTTATTTCATAGATAGGAATGAGCAGCCAGAGAGTTTCAAACAATTGTTAATGCAACGCAATATCATCAAGTATGTTCACAGAAGTATTAAACCTGTTAGAGGAGAAACCTAAAAGAACACTGAAAAGTATTCTTCCTTGTCACTCATGAACATTAATCTATCATAGTCTGAACTGATGTAGGAGAAAAAGTAAACACATCACAAAATATTTCCTTTGTAAGGAAGGCAGTCCATCTGACACTCGTAAAAATTCATAAAACTACAACAGCAGAAGCAATGAAACATGTAGGGATTGGCTCACTTTGATCATTAAGTAAAAATCTTGAAACAAACTAACATCCGTAGTAACAAGAACTATGGGTTCTACGGATGTACCAGTAACATGACAAAAAAACGAACAACCTTGTTAGCAAGGCCGCAGACTACACGTTCAATTCAATCTTGTTCAGTAAACTTTTTTCCACCATAAAATCTAATTGAGCTCCTAAGTAACTCCAAAATCATTTTTCCCCCTCAGATTCCAGATACATCTTGAAGTTAAGTGGAACAGATTATATCAAACAATCACTAATTCAGTCATCACAAGCTCAAGACAAACTTTTTTTAGACATAGAAGACCGAACTCAGAAACATAGAGAAGCTACAGATCTCCGAAATGTTACTTGGTTGCCAACCTATCATCAACTAAATTCCTTTGCGACGTGTCAATAGCAAAATGTAACAACCAGCTACAAGAAACCGCAATGCTAGCTCTGAAGACTAAAGAAAAGAAGGAAAGCACAAAAAGGCACAGATATATCGGATCCAAGCAGCGGGTGGGTAATGGCTCGATGAATGAGCTCCCGCACGTCAACAAGATCTGGGAGGGGAGAGAGAGAGAGGTGGGGGAGCACCGACACGGACCTTCGGGGAGCGCGAGCAGCGGGCGCGCGTCGCAGTCGCAGTGGCACGCCGGGCAGGCCCCCGTGGAGCGGCCGAGCGCCTCGCTGGCGTGCCAGTAAAGCTGCGGGCCAACGATGTAGCCGGCGAGGCCGAGCCCCAGCAGCGCCACCACCGTGGTCACCAGACCCGGGCTCGGGCCCCACGACGACGACGACGACGAGGAGGAGCCGCCCCGCCATCGCCCGCGCGCGCGAGGAGGATTGGCTGGTACCGTTCGGTGTCTCGGCGGAGGAGAAGCGAGGGGAGGCGGCGGCGCGGGGGGTTAAAGGAGTGTGTGGGGGAGTGGAGACGGACCAGACGCGGTCGGTCGGTGGAGGTGGCGGTGGACACACTGGTGGTGTGGTGGGTGGTGAGATGGAAGTATGGAAGTGGAGACTCCACCACTGGGCCCGAAGCGAAGCCCCGAGATTCGAGAACGAGATGATCCGGATGGTGGTGGTTTCGGCAGCGCCGGACGACCGCAGTTATCAACAGTCAGCCAACCGGTAACGAGGGGGGCCGAGGTTTATAAGCAAAAAGCACACCGTATACCGCGGAAGTGGGCGGTTTTGCTGCTGAATAGAAAGGAATACTAGTATTTGGTTACCAGATTTTTTTTATTGAGTAAATTTTACAAAAACACAATTAAAAAGTACAACTATATCACAAAACTATAGATTTAACGTAAGTTTTATATAACCTCAATACTGTTGACGTGCTATACCCAAAAACGATATTTAAAAGATATAGGAAACATTGAAACTAGAGTATACGCAAAGATCGTAACAAGAAGACACGAGATATGAATTAATATTGGTTCGTCTCTCATGATGAGTAATAATCCTACTAAAGTTTATATGGATATATAAAGAAATATCATACGTATTGTATTGAAGGAGTAAGATGGTTAAACGGACAATTCGATTAGAATCCGTCGAGAATGGCCCGACGAGATCTCACTCGACGAATATAGCTCTGGCTTTCTCTCGCCGACTAGAATATGTCGAAAATGGCCCGACGAGATCTAATTCGACGAATACAGCTCTTTATTCAAATTGTTTCTTGATATGGCTTTGATAACCCGATCTTTTCCTTCTCGAGGAATCTTATAGATCATCTTCTTCTCTAAGTAAAACTCGAAGACGAGAATAGAATACGGGCTTTAAAAAGACCTTGTCTTCTTGAAAGAGGACTATATTTTGAGAAAACAATTTCCTTTTATATATGTCATATTTACTTAATTAAAGAATATATTTTTATATGATATTGTCGTATACCATAAACCTAAGTATATGAAATATATTTTTTATACTAATAAATAATGCTATGGATATAAACTCATAACTTTGATAACTTCAATACTAAATATGATATGATGTTTTAAATATATAGTTATGTGATAAATTTTGCACTAAATCTATATTTTGTGATAACTATTTTTAAATTTATAGTTTTGTGATAGGTCAAAGTATGTTTAGTTTTATGAAATTTATTTTTTTTGCCATATGAAACGGGAACCTTGTAAGCACGGTAAAAGCGTGCGTGAGATCATAAGCTCAAGGTATTGTCTTGGGAGCAGAAGTTGTCCCCTTGTTAAAAGGAAAAAGAAGTTGTCCCCTTGGTAATACCGTATGTAAGTTTTCTACTACTGTTGTTAGTTTGTGATTCGAACCATAGTAGAAAGGATGGTTCATCATGATTCTTAATAGCACGATGGTGCTAAATATGGCTTACTGCAATGTTACGTCTAATATGGTTCTAGGTTCACAATCATTTTTTCGTGAGGGTTAAGAGACATCTTCCCATATAAAAGGTCAGCCCGTATGTTCAAGAAACTCTAGAAAAATTAAATTTTCGCATGTGGACGACCTAACCGTACGAAAAGATATATTATCCTATGCGGGTCATTTAATATGACCGCACGAGATAATAGATCTTTCCATGCGTCTTGGTCTTTTTAAGTCGACCGCACGGGAAGATAGATACGTCCTATATTAAAATCAAATTATTGAATGATACATGTACTACATATATAATTAAATTGACAACTAATATTACATCACAAATTACACAAAAATAATTTCACATTATCACAATTTTACAATAAATTTTACATGTATAATTTGACATCATAAATTTCATAAATATAATTTTACATATATAATTTGATATCACAAATTTCACAACAAAAGAATTTTACATCACGAAAATTTCACAACACCGATGAGGCGACCGCGGTGGAGGCATCGGCGGCGGTGCAGGCGGCCGCATGGATGCGACGGCGGCGATGGAGGCGGTCAGGTTGGTGAGGAAGGCGCGGCGGTCGGCAAGTAGGAGGCGGCCGCAGTGGAGGAGCGCGGCCGCGGTCGGAGGAGGCGACCACGGTGGAGACGGCCGCGTGGATGTGACGGCAGCGGTGGAGGCGGTCGGGTCGGTGAGGAAGGCGGCAACGGGCGATCGCTGAGGAGCCGGCGGCGGTCGGCAAGGAGGAGGCAGCCGCAGTGGTGGAGGCGGCCGGGGTGGACGAGGCAGCCGCGGTCGGAGGAGACGACCGCAGTGGAGGCGCCGATGGAGGCCGGTGGCGGTGGAGGGCGGCGACGGTGGAGGCGGCGCGTTGGTGAGGAAGGCAGCGACACCCGAGGAGTTAGAAAATTTCGTCGGGGGTTAGAAAATTTCGGAGCCCGCGCGCATCCTTATATAGGCGGTGATCATCACGTGTGGGCTGTTTAAGGGCCCGCACAAAAAAACTATCTTTCCGAGCGGGCCGCTTAACCCGCCCGCACGAAAAAACCATCTTTCTGTGCAGGCTCTTAAGCCGCCCGCATGCGATAATCTATTAAACTAAAAAATATCAATCCACATATAAATTATTAATTAATGTAAATACTATTATATTAATTGACATGACAACTTAATTTTGGTGTGTAACATTGCCATAAAAATTTCAATCAATTTCGGTCAAGTCAGAATATATATTGTTCACGGTCAAACTTCTCAGATAATCTCATATAACTTAACTAAAAAATTGAAGTTTGCATAACATATAATATTTTCGAACTCTTATGCACCTCAAATTTGGACATAACCTTAATAATATTACCTCAATGTTACGACATATGAAGTTATATTGTAAGCCGATACATTCTGTAGTAGATACATTCTCGTAAGCCGATACATTCTGTAGTAGATGAGCCATCTTTCCGTGCTCATAGAAGAAAAATCTATCTTTGATAACTGCCTACAACCCTTGGAATGCAAGATCTGCTAGCTGCTCATCACCTAGACTCAAACTATAACATCGGCTGCGAATATTACGAAATCTTTGAATGTATTCCCTGGCCGATTCTCTTTATTGTTGTTTAAATGATATCAAATCTACAAGTTTCAACTCATCAACCCAACAAAGAAGTACATGTGAAACTGTTCCTCAAGATCGGCCTAACCTCTGATAGAATTTGGTGGTAGTGACGAAAACCATGTGAAGGCCGATCCAGTTAAGGACAATAGAAAAAATATAACTTT
Organism: Oryza australiensis; assembly: GCA_019925245.2. Lineage (NCBI taxonomy): Eukaryota > Viridiplantae > Streptophyta > Magnoliopsida > Poales > Poaceae > Oryza > Oryza australiensis. The sequence continues at coordinate 430,756 of JAIFGZ020000169.1, forward strand.
TAGAGCTTCTTTAGCCGATGCCTCCTCACATTGAGCTAAAAATCAGCTGACATGTTCCATTGTAGATACACCATCTTGCCCTGAAAACTTGGAAAAGTCTGGAACCTTGTATCGGCTTGGAAGTGATACTCTATCAAACCATTCAGGATATGGCGGCCGATACACAAAAGTTTGATGTTTGGGTTTAATTCCAAACTACTCCTCCATTACCTTTGCAATAATATCGGCCTAATCTTCTTTAGACTGATATTGTTGAGTCTTCTCTGGCCGATAATGATGTTGTGGCTCTTTATGTTGAGATGCTTGCTCTCTGAGCCAATATTGCTATTGCCGATGATGTTGAAATCGCTCATCAATTATCCTGGGAACTATTTCCTCGATCAAACCACGTAATGTACTTGTCAAAACTCCAAATTGATCGAACACAGCACGATGAACGGTTTTATCAACCATCTCTCGAAGTGTCTTGTCGTCCATCGGCTCGGTAGATTATTCCCTATCTTCATTCATCGGCTTGAGAGATTGCTCTTCCTCGGCCTTGACTTCTTTATCACACATTGTGGGTTTCACAAGCCGTGTAAACAATTGTGAGGTCCCACTGGGTGTGCCAAAAATGTGTTCACGCCAAATTCATACCGCCGCTGGCGTGCCAAAAGATGTGTTGATGTCGAATCGCACGCTGTCATGGGAGATCTGCTTAGCTCCAGTGCATGTCCTAAAATTGATGAATCACAGGCGTGTCAGTCAGTTTGATCCTGCCACTGACAAGATATGCAAAACAGTAGAGCATAAATCATATTGGCCGATAGGCCAATAATCAAAACAACCGATCTGTTGACAGCCGATTGTGTGATTCCAGCCGATGTCCAGATAACTCGTCGGCTGAAACCCCGACGAAACCCTTATTGGTAGCCATCAGGCAGGCTAGAGACTACGGTTCTACTCATGACTTAGTAGGTCAAACTGAATTGATGCAGCACTAAGTATGAAAAAGAAACGCATATCTAGACAATTAAGCCTTTGACTAATTTTTAGGGTGGGAGATGTCTAAACTAATCTAATCTAGTAAACAGTTTAGCCGGTAGCGGCAGAGACCTTAAAACGAGATACAACTGATAGAGCTAAATTGAGATGCTAGGACTAGATTAACACAGACATATGGTAAGACCGGCTAACCCTCCGGTGAAACATTAGCATGAACTTATCGGCTTAACAAGACTTAAATTATTGATAACAATCTAGTAGGTCGGACCTAACCGATGCAGCACGAGATTGTATATGATAACCTAATACTCGAGGAGCCGATAGATCTGTCTAACGTGATGGATATAACAAATCTACCTAAAGCGACATTACGTTTACGGAAACATCGACTTGATCAGAATATCGGACCTAACAGAGAAAGTCCTAACTAAGTCGATGTATCTATGAACGGTAATGAAACTAAAGATAGATACGATATAGCTGGGCCAGCGGGACCTTGGACTTACCTCTTCGCCGGAGATCGAAGCCGATGTAGCCTGCGTTGGGTGCCAAGTTTCGCCGGATGATGAACAAAATAGCCAAAAATAAAAAGATGGCGATGCGCCGAGTTGTATTGATCGTGAGGATTAATTTACATGGACCCCAGGCTTACATATTTATACCCGCAGGCTAACAGACATTCTAACAGATTACAACTTAAACTTTCCTAAAGATAAAAGGAAACAAACTGAATCCTTACCGGATACTAACACATTTTCCTAAAGATAAAATAAAAAGCTAACAAATTTTTTCTAATTAATAGATACAAGCCGTATCCTTCTTGAACTCGGTGTATTCTGGATAAGATCTTCCCAAACCGAATCTGATAAGAATTCGACTGCTGGAGATACTGATAAGGGAAAATCTTCATCGGCTGACCAAAACTCTAAGCCGATACTGGCTCTGAGCCGATTTGAACCTTGAGCTGATGAGGGCTTCGAGGCTTACCAAATTTTAGCGTTAACACCCATATCCAGGAATTAGATGGAGAATTCAATAAGTTGCTATAGATAACTAAAACCTTACATCTCTAAATTGGTTTACAAAAATTATAATAATATCTAAATTTGGTGAGAAGATTCTATAAATTGGCATGACAACTTAATTTTGGTCTATAACATTACCATAAGAAATTCAATCGATTTGGGTCAAGTCAGAATATATATTATTCACAGATGGTTATACACTTTTCACATAATCTCATATAACTTAACTAAAAAATTAAAGTTTGCATAACATATAATATTTTTTCGAACTCGTATGCATCTCAAATTTGGACACAACCTTAACATTACCTCAATATTATGACATATAAAGTTATATTGGCACTTGTTTTGTGAAAAAATATCTTTTTCTATTTCTAAGTAATTGCATAATGGACCCTTGTGAATGAACCTATAGAAATATTTTATTGCATACTTCTATAATTTTTTACATGGATTAGACTGTGTATATATTGTTCCAGAGAAATTTCAAAATTTTTAAAGTAATATACTATTTTTAACAATTAAATGAATTTCTACGTGATGCGACAGGGAGGAAAAATAAATTTTTTCTTCCTAAACAGTTCTGGGCTAAAATGTATGGGCCCATCATCGCGTGCGGCCTACTTAAGGGACTACACGAGAAAATAGATTATTCTGTGCGGTCGTTTAGGTCGATCGCACGTGATGTTACGTATTATCGCGTGTAATCGCTTAAGTGAATCGCACAGAATTATCGCGTACAGTCGTTTAAGTGGAAAGCACTGGATAGTGCATCTTTGCGTGCGGTCCATCAACCAGCCCCTGAGGGATCGGTTTTTTCAGACGTGATCACTTATGGTCTGCCTGAAACTTAGCGGGGATCTCGTCCAGAAAAACAGTGTATGTAGTATGTAGTAGTGGTTATTTATTATAGGGCAGGATAGATCAATATATTATTTAACCATGTGGGTTTTAACATTTCCTAGAAAAACAAATGTGAAATCTGGCGTATACTACTGCAATACTAAAGCTAGTTGTATGCTACATCATTTTTTAAAAAAATGTATATATACCGTATGACATGAATCATATGGCTTGTATTGTATTTTTTCACACCATACTACGACAACTATTATAGACAATTCATGCCTATGTCTATCCTCTTGTGCTAACATCGGGATTCACGATCTCGATGATATACAAACAAAATTTGTTGATTTTTTTGAGGCGGCAAAAAAAAAGGCCGTCCGAAAAAGAAGTAAATGTTTTACATATCACGACATCAAACATGTCACACCGAATCATAATTTTGCTTAAACCTGAAAAAAGAAGATAAAACCTAAAAGAAAACAAACTCATCGACAACGACGAGACTATCAACAGTAACCGACTACTCGTTCGGATTGGAAAATATTCCGGCCTCCTAAATTTGTTGATTTCAAACATTTTGAGACGGCTCGAAATATGCATGTCAAGCAGTTTTATGTAAAATTTATAGAAATCCATTCTATATTAACGAGAAAAACGATGTCTTAATTGGAAAGAATTCACTTCGCAATCTTTGAACCTGGTTAACATGTTTGGAGAAAACTTCTTATATACGGAGTAAATTTCGTCATGCTAAGTACAAGTTTGGACTGGCCCTATTCCACGTTGAGGTGGACGAAGATGAAGGTAAAACAAAAAAATTATTAGTGCATAATTAATTGGGGTTTTTATGGTAAATGGCCCTGGCTGTGGATGTTCAACGTGGCTCGACCGTTTCTTCCTTTGCCAGATCAGCACACGTCAATCTCTATGCAAGTGGACCCCCTATCCTCAAAACACCCGTAAAAAATAAAAAATTAATCGAGGAAAAAGAGGATCGCATCGCGCCAGCCGAGATAACCCATCGTCTCCAAAACTCCAAACCCCCTTGAAACCCACGACGACGACGACCACCACGGATCATTCCACCGCCGCCGCCGCCGCGCCCCTCCAGTCAACGCCAGAACCGGCCCTGCCATGGACTCATCCCCCGGCCTCCAGCGCCGCCCCGCGGCTGCCGCGGCCGCGGCGAGGGGGGAAGGCGCGGAGCCTCCCCGCGGGCAGCGCGTCCTGCACGGAGACATCGACCCGCCGCCCAGGGCGCGGCCGGCGATGCAGAAGCTGGCCATCGCCGCCATCGTGCTGCTCGGGTGCCTCCAGTTCCTCCCCGCCACCCACTTCCGCGACCCCGCCGATCCCCAGCGGAACTGGATCCCCTTCGATCGCTCGCGCAACCCGGTGGTATGATACGATACGATCCCTGCGCTTCACCCTACTGCCTCTCTCACTCTCTCTGCGTTGGCTTCATAGCTCTACTCTTTTGTCCATTAATTTTTACCATGTTTGAGCTCCGGGCGTAGCATTTCTGGAATGGTGATACACCAGTTACATTATCAGGCTCAGGCTCAGGTTTGTCATTTTCACGGTGTAATGGAATATTTTCTTTTAATATGCCTTTTTTCCCCTCATCCTGGAGGTGAAAATTGGGTTTGATATTGAAATGTGAAATGGGGGAACAAGACATTTTTGGTAGTTTTTGGCAGTGTGACTTAAATTGGGATTGCTGAAGTATTCGTTTGCTATGTCATGCTAGATATCTCAGGAGACGGTATTGTTTTGGTCACAGTTAGGGAGAAGGCAAATTTCTTGATGTACTGATGGTTCTTTCTGCAGGATTTGCCCGACGAGGTTGGAAGTGTTAATGTCTTTTCTTGGATAAGCTGTCTGGATCTTCGGACTCTTGCTGTACTGACAAACTCCACTCTATCCAGCTCAAGGTTCTGTCCGATTTCAATCTTTGTAACTAATGTGTATTTCAAATAACTATAGTGATAACAAAAGGATAAACTCCTTTAGTGTTGGATATCTTTATTTCATTGTTCATTTGCACTTCTAACGGTATGGAGCTAATGACAAGAGTTGTCTTTTCATTCTGTGCTTGTTTTCTGATACAATCATGTCTTTGTTTAACAGTGATCCCCATAACATATCCTTCAATTTCTTAATACCTGAAAGAGGCACAGATAAATCGCCCTACTACAAGCTAAAAGCAGTTCTGCCTGATTCGAATGTTACTGTTGCTAGGTGAGGGAAAAACTCTAAAACTCTACTTTTATCGTGCGCATTGTTGCACCCTGATTCTTGTTTCTTCTGCAGTCAAAAGAAAATTGAGGACAAGCTGAACGTTGCCACTCCAGAAGGAAACCTCTTTTGGTCATTCCCTGATGAATTGTCACCTATCATTATTGGAACGACTCAATTCTCACAAAAGAGATATGTCTATATCTCAGCAGACTCAATTGTAAAGGTACTTACGCAGTTACGCTTCTATGTGATCATTTACTCGAACCTGTCATTGAGTTCTCTGAAAAAATTAATCATTGAACCCGTATGAAACTATCATGGTAGACTAGCATTAGTACCAGGGTCAGTTCCATGCAATTGTTGATCTAATGGCTTGTTCACCTTTTGCAATCATTTTAACCTGTGATAGTGAACCATAATGCTGATTTTTATGTGCAATGCACTGATTACAAATCTAAGAAGTTTCTTCAAAGACATCACTTTGCTTGGCTATTATTATCAGAAGATGAAAACCAGAGTATGGAACTAAATTGGTGTCCCATGACTGGTGCAACAGTTTCTTCAATTAGTCCATTAGGAAACATGGCCCTGCATATGTAAGTGAGTAATTGAGTATGCCATGGTTGTGTTCTTTGATGAAGGCCATAGAAGCTTTTGAGCATTGAAATGTTGTGTATCCAACTCAAAACATACAAAAACCATACATATTATACAATAAAGCAAACATTTTCTAAATATGTTTGGGTTAACTTATGTTAATCATCAATCTCCTCCCCAGGGCAAAATTGAAGATCTCGGTCGCATCGATTTAGGCACTTATGCCATTGCTGCTGTTGAAGATTGTACCAAGCACATTGGTGACTATGTTAGTATAGATGTTCTGAATGCCGTTCAGAAAACAGCTCCGAAAAATTTGGTGTATACTGAACCTTATGACAAGGATGCATGTTTACTTGATTTTGATGTGCTTGTTGTGGAGCCACACAAACTACGGAAGGACCTGATTAACTCTATCATGGTGTGGTTCAGGGCTTTCAGCCTAGCCAATCCAAGGTCAGTGATTCACATTCTGTTTTGGATGACATCCACCATCGCCAGATCACCATGCACTCCAACTCATTCAAATAACACTGTTTGTCTGCGGAATTTCCATTTTCAGGGATCAAATTAGGTTGGCAGTAACATTGGCCTTCTATGACAATCATCTGAAGCTCCCTTCTAGTTGGAAACGCGCAGGTGCGAATTCAGACATCCTCAACTACGACGGGCCAAAGAATGTTTGCGAAGGTGGCCGTCAGCTTCAAGAAGAAGGCTATGGCGAGAACTGGCAACACTACCTTGATCAGAAATCCCTTGCCGTACTTAGCTAGCTGAACAATGGCATTTCATCCGACAACCGCACAATTCTCCGCTGCTAGGTTATGTGAGCTGACGACCACCGTGAGAGTGATTTTCTTCAGCCGTAGCACAAGATATATGATGCGGGCTTCTCATTAACCTGTCACATGCTCGTGAAGGATTGTGTTTTGATGTTGTACTTAGTAGACTGATTTGTTTCTGCTAAGCCTAAAGTATTTTTCGTTTCAGACGAATATGCGCTACAGTCAGCTTAGCCTTGCTTGCTTTCTCTTGCATTTGACATTGTACAACTTGACCACACAAGCCCATTCCAGTCTCCAGCCACTTGACATTCTTGATGAATTATGGCACTTTTTGCCGTGCTCAATTGTTCCATTGACATAGCAAGCTGAGCAAGGTGGCACAACTTTAGTTTCTAAATTATTGCCATAACATAATTTACAGCTAGATTGCTAGTATTATGGTACATATATCACAGTGTACATCACAGGAAATCCCAGACTGGAATAGTGTATTGGCTTTGATCCGTGGCTTGGTGACCCAATTGAGGATTGCTGCTAAGGAACTGCAATGACTGGATGTCCGGAGGGGGCGCCTGCACGAAAGGATGGCACACAATCTACTATTAATTTTTGTTAAGCAGTTTTATATGGTAAACACAAAGGGTAATTCCACTACAAGAAAAGTATGAAATTAGATCATAGGACACAAAGTGATAACAGAAGGTTGTCTTAGCTGTAACACATACATGAAAATCTTCAAGGAAATATGTGTATACTCTAGGATGACCTGTAGTCTTAGCCTAAGCAACTGCTAATAGAATCTGTGAAAGTGAAACCCCTTGGAAAGGGAACATGTGTGTAAGTTGTACCAAATAATCACCTGGGGGATTTGTGGACCGCTATGAAAGGGTGGTTGCTGTAGAAGAGATTGTTGGAGGGGAGCAGGTGCTGGTTCCTGCAACTGTTTTGGAGTAAGTTTGCAAAAAGAAGTGAGGAACAAAATTGACACTTCTCTTCAGCCATTCAACAATGTAGTCAATGCTCAAGTTACCTGCCCAAATGGTGATATGCCAGGAAATCCCTGAAGAGAACTAAGTCCGAATTGCTGTGCAACATACGGTGCCTGTATTTGTGAAGCAATAATATATCAGTACATGGGTCATACAGAGTACTACTACAGACTACAGTTATCATCGCCTTCACTCCTCTGTTCATCAAAAGTGGGGTTTAGGGAAAAGAAGAAAGCGAATATAAATGCTACCTGCATTATATGGCTTTGTGCAAGAAATTGACTGGTTGGAGTTCTCAGATGATTTGGAATGTCATTTGATATTGTAGGAGGATCAACCCTAAGCGGAACTTCAGCCTCCTCAGGCTCCGGTAGACCTGCAACATTTTAACAAGATCAAATCCTTGGATCTACATAAAATCTAGTTCTGAAAAAGCTTGGATGAAGAATAAACCTTGTCTACCCTTTTTCTTCTTATTTGATTGAAGAGGACTTTGTTGCTGGCGACACATCTCTACATTTTTATTTTTCTTACTACTTACCCTTCGAGGTTCACTGTTGCTGGCTTCATTTGGAACCAAATTTGGCTTTTGAACTTTCAGTATAGTGCTCAATGAAGATTTATCATGTAACTTTGCTTGCAATAGAAGTTCAACTTGCTCTATAAACTGATCACATTGGCTCTCCATGTATGTATAAGCTTCAATATTTTCGGCAGCTTTTGCTGCAATTTTGTAGAACGTTCGATACAACATGTTGTATCGTTTAGACAACGAGAACTTGGGATCTTCATCTACAACTTCAAAACCATAGTTCTCCCTCGGAGATTCACTCTGGGCATCTTTTCTCCATCTTTTCAAAATGTAGTGTAGTGGAAGTTCTTTAATATTTCTTACCTCAAGAACTTTCAATACATGGCAACATGGAATACCTGTGAATTCAAATTTCTTACAGCTACAAACAACCATACATTCTGATGAGTCAAATCTAACAATATGGTCACGGGGCCTGTTTTTGACAGTTACCTCATACTCAGATATTGGTCCAATCTCACCACAGCAATAAGCCATGCAAGTCAAGGTCAGTTCAAATTCTAACCTGAACATCTCAAAAAGTGTCGGAGTATATGCATTAGCAGCTTGCCAGAGCATCCGCAGAGGTGCTACTCTCTGTACCATTTGAACCCCAAGGTAGTCAACTTGTTGTTCAGCTAGGCGTTTGTTCTCCAAAAGTTTGTCATAATTGTTAAAAAAGGATGGGAAATCCATTTCGTTTTTTAGAAGATCTGCCAGCATAGCATCAGTGTTATTATCACTTCGGAGTGCGGCTGCAATATCTGCACAGAATGAATCACGTCCATACGGCAAAGCCCATCTTTCTCTATCTGCATACAATTTACCTAGCCACTCATTGTCCTTTAGATTGTACTTCTCTGAGAGGATTTCCCAGCTTGACAAGAAATCCCCCTCCTCCTCATAGCCGTACAACCACCTGCTAAAATCGTCTGCAAAAGTTTCCGAGGCTTGGAAGGTATCCCTTAATATCTTAGTGGCATTTATATATATATGAATCAGTGAAAAGCGCTGGGTGGTCCTTGGCCAAACAGAAGCAACTGCTTCACTGATTGCTGTAGACTGATCGATCATAACTGTTTTTGGTTGCTTGCCACTCATTGCAGATTTGAAAGTTTCAAACAACCATTTGAAGGATTCAACTGATTCATCACAAACCAATGCTGCACCAAATATGACTGGCTGCTTATGATGGTTAACGCCAATAAACAACAATAGAGGCCTACTATGATCACTTGTGCTATATCTTGTGTCAACACACACTACATCACCAAAGTAGTGGTAATCCAAAATTGATTTAACATCTGCCCAGAATACATTTGTCAACTGGTCATCTTCATCCACTTGGATGGCATAAAAGAAAGAAGGACGTTCACCTTTCTTCCTCTGCAAATATTCATAAATTGCCTGGGTATCACCTAATTGCATATATTTTGTGTGCCTTGTCCTTACATAATTTTTATAATCATTTGGTATCAAAACAACTCTTGGTGGATCCGGAGGCTGCTGTAACTTTGCTAATAACTTCTGTGATCTCAGAACCTGAATGTCCACAAAAGGAGCTTCAAGATCATGGTTATGATCAGCCACATACTCAGTCACTACATATTTGCCACTCACAGTGATTTTAATAGTCATGTGTGCCTGACAACCAGTTCTTGTTTCTGATCGTGGCTTCTTTGGATCAGTAGTGACACTTTTAGAGCGGAATCCCTCTTTAGAACAGACATATGCCCGAGATTTTGTAGTATTTGTCGCTGTTTTTTCCAACCATCCTTTTCGGACGCTGAACCCCATAGTTCCAGCATAGGTGACATAGCAGTCATAGGCCTTGTCTTCATTCAGGAAAACCATTCCAACTTTTGGCTCTCCTCCAGGTCCAGCAACTACTTCCGTTTCTGGATCTGGTTCTCCGTCAATTATTTCATCTTCTTTACTCTCACCCTGGACCAAAGGAAACAACTATATGTGTTAATGCAAAGAGAATCAAATATAAAGTGGTCCATTTGGAATTTTTTGGAGGGTTCATTTGGAATTAATAATGTAAAGTTTAAAGTATTAGCCATCATTCCCTTTTGTCACCCAATCTAAAATAAGACGGATGACACAAACAATTAGCTTCAATGCAGCATTGCAGAGAAAAAAGTTTTCAAATAAACATACACCATTTCACATGCAGGTCTTACCTTATCTTCTTTTTTGAGATTTTGCTTTTCAAGACGTTTAGAACGCCTTTCTGAAGGTTGCTGCAGTGGCTGCCAATTCATGAATATAAGAAAACATAACAAGATGACATAAATTTCATGCATAAATGAAATATCTAATGTATACTTTATGCAGCAGATGCCAAGAAGTGTCACAGAATACATAATTTGTTGGTATCAACCCCAGAGAAGTTAACAATTACATCAGCGTGCAATAAAAGATTTGTGTATTGCTTAATTCCTAGTTCAAGTAACAAACACAAACTGTGCAAACTACAAATGAACTGATAGTGCATTCTTTCCCATAAAAATATTGAATTTATATGCCAGTTTGGCAGTGAGTATATTAAGTGCAGTGAGTTGTAAACTGAGTTGTGTGACCTATAGCTTGTGAGGTAACTGCTAGATACCAGATGTGTACTCTTTTGACTCTTCTTTTATTGGCTAATTAATCACCTATTAAAATGGAAAAATACAAACAGTAGTAGAGCAGACTAATACAGAGAATCAGCAATATCCATTAGTAACATGGAAGGGAAGTTACCGTCAGTCCTTTGCTTGCCAGAAATCTACCTCCATCACCACGTTTTCGTCTTTCAGCCAAAGCTTGACGCGAGGCAATCTGAAAACGACGAGCATGTACTTACCAAGTGAAACTAGTTAAACGACATGCATGTACCAACTATTCTGTTGGTATATATCCAGACAATTCAACACTTGTAGCACATGCTTATGTGTTGACATTTCTAGCACAAATGTATATACCCTCACATGTTTTTGTTGAAAAATTATCTGAAATCCTTAAATATGATCAACCTTGCATGCATCATGTATGAAAATGCGTGTGCATGACCTAGCAACATAAATATCTTATATTGCCTGGGCACAATGGTCAGCTTCCAATCACTACAGTGACAGCATATTTCTATCCAAAGCTATATAGTGTTCCTGATTTCCAGTTGTAGGCTACAGCACTTTCCTAGTTGGATCATTATCCAATTGAGCAACCGCTAATCATCTTGAGACAACATTGAGTTCAGAACTCTTGACATATATATGCTCATTTGCATAAAGAAGGCATAGCTACCTGTGCAGCTTCTATTAACAGTGTGTGACTAGTACAAAAAATTAACTTCCTTCCCTTGCTATGTTAAAAGACATGACGGCCAGTAAAATGTCAGGTATCAAGCTTCTTACTTTCCATCTTATCAGTGTTCAGTGGTGCCTACATATATTGAAATCTACCCCCTCAGTAATTTATATTCATCTTCGCCACAGCTAATAACAAACTGTAATATTGTACCTTGGCAGGTCTTGCCGGAACAGGTCTGCTCTGTCGCTTTGAGAGGTACTTACTAACTATCTTCTTCCTCTCCTCATTAGTATACTGTGATGCCCTCAAACCAAGTTCCCTCAGCACACGTGCCTGCAGGGCATTGCCCTCGGTATCAGCTTTTCTCGGCCTTCCCCTCCCTCTCTTTTCCTTCACTTCAACCTGTACTTCCTCTTCCATTTCCTCCTTCCCTTCCCCTTTCTGCTCCTCAACACGATCACCATTGTTATCACCATCTTGTGCCACCACCCCATCCTCCTTTTCCGCCTCCAGTTCGACAACAGACTTCCCATCCTTCTCTGTGACATCCTTTTTAGTCCTACCCCTCTTAGAACCCCTCATCCTGCGCGCCTCTTGACCATTTTTTGGGACTGCTGTCCCAACACCCTTCTCCACATAGCTCTCCACTTCGATCACCTCCGAGTTATTTTTCACAGGCTTTCGATTCCTCGCCTTATTATTGGCATCCCTCTTCCTCTTACCTGCAGCACCCTCCTGAACCTCCTCCTCTTTCAACTCATACAAACCATTTGCCTTGTTCTTCCGATTTGTGTAATTTCCTCTGGAGCAGAGGAACCTCTGCATGATCATGACACCATTACCAACCGATCGGCGATTGGAGCCCGTGCGCGCCTTAAACCCCAGCCTCTCGCCGTACCCGTAGTAGAACCCCTTGGCGGCGTGCACGGAGTCGAACTCCATCCCCATCACCGGCACCGCGGCGGTCACCTCCCCGGGCGCCACCTCCAGCTCGTGGTTGTGCTCCACCACCAGCTTCGAGACCTTCCACTTCCCCCCAACCGCGTCCTTCTTCACCACCTCCATCATCGCCCTGCACCTCTCATCCGCCCCCACCCCCGCCCCCGCCGCTGACGAAGGCGATGCCTCCTCCTCATCAGCGCCCTGACGGAGCGAATGGTCGCCGCGGACCGCGCCCGCGACCTCGTCGGGCTCTGGAGGGGACGTCCCGGAGCTCCCCGCCTCCGCCGCCGCCGCGGCGGCGGCGGCGTGGTCAGCCATGCGCGGGGGCGAGGCTAGGGTTGGGGGCGGGGGATTTGAAATGGCGCGGGGATTTGGGCGGCAAGCGAGCGAGGAAGGCGGCGGGGTTATATAGTGATCGGAGATGGGAGGGGAGATCGGGTGTGGGGAGGAGGCGTCTTGCCTTGGCTGCGGCGGCCGGCGAGGCGAGAGTGTGGAAGCTGGGTGGATGCGGGGGAGGGGGTGCTGGGATCCGAGGGAGACCGTGAGGCACGTACTACCCCGAGCCGCGGGTACACGGGCCCTATTACTGACAGGATGGACCACAAGTAGGTATGGCCCGCTTGTCAGTTGGGGTCGTCTGGCCGGTGAGTGTGACGTTTAGATAGGCAACGATGGGGTTCGTGGCGGCGACCGGAGGAGGGCGACAGTGTGGTGCCAGTGGGGGCGCGCCGCGTGTCCCGAGGCACAGTGGTGCGGGTTTTAAAGGATTAGATGCCGGGTTGTGCGGGTCCCGAGCGTCAGTGGGTAGTGCGAGTATGGATGGATTTGTTTTTCACTGCCTCCTCTATACCCTGGGTGTCACGTACTGGCAACTACAAGCTGCAGGAGCAAATTTAGAGCATGTTTGTTTCAGCTTTTGGTTGGTCAGCTTGAAAAGCCAAAAGCTAAAATAAATAGTTGGCTAATTTGGCTTTTGAAAAGCCAAAAGCTAAAATTAAACTAGAAAAGACCAAAAGTCAGAAGCTTACTTTAGGCAGCTTTTCTGGCTTTCAAACAAAAAGTTAGAAATAATTACTTGTCTGTCATCGTTACACAAAAAATGATTTAATTCTAAATAAGTCAACTCAAAAGTTAGCTCTTAAACGGCTTCGACTTCTCGCTTTTGCTTCGGAGTTTCACTTTTCAAAGCCAAAAGCCAAAAGCGCTTCCGGCTTTTAAAAAGCTAAACCAAACAGGGCCAAGTAGAGTTAACTGATTAGCTATAAAATAATATTAAAGTTAATATGTTATAAGGTTATTTTTACTTTTTCTCTCACTTATATATATTTATTTTAAAATATCATGAGGGCTAATACTTTTTATTTTTTTTAATTCTCTCACATTCACATAAGTTTCTAATTGGTTTATAGCCTAATATTAAACTTGCTTTAAGTGACATTATATATTCAAATTTTGTTTTATAATAAGTGGCATCCTATTTACTACTATCTGTCATATAAGGATACTCCCAACTCAAAAATTATCCATGTTTTTATACGTGGAAGACTTCACAATAAGAAATCATTCTTTCCAATGCATAAATATTAATAGTAGTTTTTATATACTAAAAGATTAAATGTGCAACACAAAAAGAGTTGATTGTCGTGGCAAAGCACACGGAACAACCCGTACGATAGCACATCACGCCCGTAACGCCGAGCACAACACGGCCCGACCCGAGCACGGTGGGCGGCGCTGAGTCCCCGGCGGTTCGCGGCGCGGCCTCACCCCCACCCGGGAGCGTGAGGGAGGGAGCGCGCCGGCGCGCGCAAAAGCGATGGGCCGAGCGCGGCGACGGACGGGGTTGGGGCCGGACGAGGGTCGGCGGCGACGGGTCGGGGCCGGGTGAGAGAGGGCAGCGACGGACGGGCGAGGGCAGGAGAAGGAGGGTGGCGGCCGGTGCGCAAGCGACGGGTGGCGGCGGCGCACGAGCGGCGGGAGCGATCGGCGACGGGCGCGAGCAGGCCGACGCACCAGATCGCGAAGAAACGACGGCCAACGTGCAACGCAAGTTTCTTCGCCATCGTTGCACGAGCCGAAACCGTTTCTACTCTAGACGTCGTTTCTCTATTTTTGTTGTTCTCTCCCCTGCCACATGAGCAATTTTTATTTAATAGGGGGGTAATAAATGAAGATAGAAACTACTATAGTTTCTCGGTTAGAAGTGACCTAATATAGTAACTTATCATCGCATGAGACATTTAACAGTATATTATAAATATTTTATTTGATCCGGTGAGTATAATTTTTCGTTTCAACCACTTCTCATTTAAATTTCTTCTCATCTTACAATTTATATACCTTCACACTCTCAATTATATCCATTCAACGTATTTAGATAATTCGTATGTTCTACTAATTTATGCTTTAAATCTTAGAACTGTACTTAACATATGAAGAAGGACCGAATTTTTTGCTTTTTAGCCCAAATTTGCAAAGATTATCGCAAATAGGCCTTGGCGGTTTGAATTCTAGAAATGGACCCTAAGCTCGACGCCAATAGTGATGGCGCCGAGCTTGAACTACTCGGCGCCAATATTATTGGCGCCGAGATATTTGCGCCACGTAGGCGCCAAGTCCGACGTGGCAAAGCTCGGCGCGGTGGCAGTGGCGCCGAGCTCGGCGCCACCGATCTTGACGCCGAGATTCGCTTACAGGTGGGTCCCATCTTCCTCGTCCAGCACATTCGTTGCCACTACCGCCCGCCACCGCACAGCCAGCTGCTCGGCCGCCGCGCACGACTCCGTCCCCGCTTGCCTCGGCTCGGCGCCGCCGCCCGACGACCACCCGGTGGGCGCCGCCGCCGCCCGACGACACCGGTGGGCGTCGCCGTCGAGGCACCTCTCCTTGGGCCGTGACGCCGCCCGCACTTGCGCCGAGCCACCACCACCGGGCCGGCGCCCACAGCCGAGCACCGCCGCCGCCGCTGTGCCCGGCCGGTGCCCTCCGCCGCCCGCGCCGACTTCCCTTCTGGCTCCCGCCTGCGTCGACTTCCTTCTCGGCTCCGCTGCGCGGCGAGGTAAGTAATTCGAACATCGTATTTTCGAGTATGCAATATAGATGAAATTAAAATTTAGAATGTGCAAATGAAGAAATTCAATGCATTTAATTTAGAATAGGCAATGTAGATAAAATTTGAAAATTCAATGTTTGGTTAGTTAGAATATGAAATGTGGGTAAAGTTTAGAATATGTATGTGATTTTAGAGTATGCAGTGTAGGAAAAAAAATTAAAAGTGCAATGTACATAATTTGGCAATATGCAATGTGGGTAAAATATAAATATGACAATGTACTGCATTTTGAATAGGTGAATTGTAAAATGTTGAACATGTAATTTTTAAATTTTCATATCTCTTTTTGTTGAATAGATGGTATCTTTTAATGGTAATAACTTTGATTAGGTTACGGGATTGGATTAGTTTACGCGAAGGTAGATCTCATAAAGAAATTGCAGGATGAGAGCAGGATTGGATAATTCTAGTAGAAAGTTTTTATGTTTTAAAAACTATAGTGGATTGGATAAATTGAGTACTATATAGCAATTATTTTGGACTGAACTAAATATATTTGTAATTTTCTTGAACTACTAGATGGACAACGTAGTGATCATATATCATGGAGGCACCGTGGCACGAGATTTTTATGGATATATCAACTTTGTTGACATGCAAAGCGAGCCTGTTATATTTGATGAGAAGCCAACATTTAGTGAGTTGCTTGGAAGGGCTCGGGAGGAGCTACATTGTTGTGGAGATGATTCCATCATAGTTGAGGGTGTATTTCACGTAGTATCTCCTTCCAACATCCTAAGGAGGCTGACCCTAATAGGTTTGTGCGGATAAGTGGGAGAAGTATGTGAGATCCGTTATGAAGAGTCAACTCCCAAGCTTGGAGGTGGTTGTGCGTAGGGTGGTGGTTGATCCCATTCGTCATGAGGTTTCCCCATTGATGCCTGATCAGTCATACCTTGCCATAGATGTTCCAGAACCACTTCGGTTTGCGGAGGCTGCACGTACGGTTCTGGATGCTCAATCTGCCCCCAATGAGGTCGAAATTGTTGAGACATATGGAGATGCATGTCCATTGGATGGAAATGTGGCAGGTCCTCTTCAGGAGATCCCTTTGACACAGAATCATCCGAGTAAGTTTGAATATTGGACCGTTTCTCATCATCATCCACCCTTCTTTTCAACCGCTAATATCTTGCTTTCGTCATATTTATGCATATGTTGCAGGGGACATTCCTGACAATGTGGGTGGTCCTTTTTTTGCCCAATTCCGGGACTCAAACAGTGTTGAAGTTATGAATGATTTAGAGCCTTATGAGGTCGCAAGAGCTATTGATTCCGATGATGATCGACCGGTTGGAGAGCGACGGAGAGTGACATTGAGATGTTAAGGCGTATCTTCCCGGCCATCATGATCCTAGAGTTCACGAGTTCGGTGATATTACTCTTTCCGATCGGTGTTTTTGAGGACGTGATGATGAGCGATGGAAGCTCTAGAGGCGAGTCCTAGCATGGAAATTGGCAAGGACGGGGTTTTCAATGACCTTCCCGCATTGAAGCGTTGGTTGCGGCGTTTGCGGTGATACGCAAGAGGCCTTACAAGGTCCTGCACTCCTATGCAGAGCGGTACACGGTTGTCTGTGAACAAGAACGCTGCCCATGGAAGGTTTGTGCGAGGAAGCAAAAGGTCAGCGGAAAATGGAAGATAACAAGAGTTGTGGGGCCTCACACTTGTGCCTCACTTGAACTCAACACGAAGCATCGACAGTTGACATCTACCCTCATTGCCAAAAGGTTGATGGGAATATTGCATGGAGAGCACAACATGAAGGTTAGGACAATTATCAGGACAGTTAGCGAGATTTACCAGGGATATGTGATAACTTACGGTAAAGCATGGAGGGCTAAGCAGCGGGCGTGGAAGATGATGTATGGGGATTGGAAGGATGGTTACGAGCAGCTTCCAGTACTTTTCAATGCAATCAAAGCGGTGAATCCAGGAATGCATTACGAGTACATCCCTAGACCAGATGCATGGATGAATGGGAGGCAGATATTCTTTCGTGCTTTTTGGTGCTTCCCTCAATGTGTGCTGGGGATACGTGGTATGTCCGTGAATGCCATCGTGCAATTCACCTTCTACAAATTTGTTGCCTGGTTCAACGAAAGACACTCCCATGCATTGCAGTTGCAGAGCGATGGTCAGATATGGACTCCTAAAGCACATGAACATCTCGAGAAGGCCAAGGAAAGAGCTAACACGCATGAGGTTACATGTTTCGACCATGCTGTGGGGCGTTACGAGGTTAAGCAAAGTGGGGGTACGATGTCAGATGGTGAGGTTCGAGAGTCTAGGATTCATGTTGTAGTCCTCCAAGATTTCTCATGC
Organism: Oryza australiensis; assembly: GCA_019925245.2. NCBI lineage: Eukaryota > Viridiplantae > Streptophyta > Magnoliopsida > Poales > Poaceae > Oryza > Oryza australiensis. The sequence goes on from JAIFGZ020000169.1 coordinate 448,474, forward strand.
ACCTGTGGCAAACCAAGGCAGTACCACTTTGTATATTCTCACCTTGTTGCAGCTGCTAGGCATCGCAACTATGACATTGAGAGCGGGATACCTCGCGAGTTCGGTGTGGACACACTTGTGCAAACTTGGAGCCCTCGTTTCGAGCCTATTAGGGACTCGGAGAGTGGCACGCATACGACGGTCCAAAGTACATTGCTGATCCAGCTTATCGTTGGAACAAACGAGGTAGTAGGAAGAGGACTAGGCACAGGATGGTCATGGATCAGATACCAGGAAGAACGAGACGTGCAAGATCGACCCCTTTTCTTACCGACCCCGAGCAGTACGAGTGTGGAAAGTGCGGTAGACTAGGCCACAATTCACGGACTTACCGTTGGCAAATTAGTGAGGTCGTACTCGTTCTTTTATTACATTTTATGAACGCAAATAAATAGTGGATCACGCTTGTACATTGTTTACTTTATAGTTCGTTGCATACAATAATTTCAATTTCTCTAACATATTTCGTTTTGCAGGATGGCGCAATTCCACCTTCTGGATCCGGTGTACGACGTGACCCACCGAGGACGTCTCGTTGCGGAGGGGCAGGTACTATATTACTAAAATAACATTGTGTCTATTCATTTACTATTGACATGTCTTCATACACTGGACATATTCATTTAGAACCTCAATTCAATTAAAATCCAAACCATATTCTGAATATTGAAATTAAAAAAACAGGTAAAACAAAGCAGCAAACATAATAGTGGATCAGGCATGTTTGATTTGTTACCACTTCCAACCATAGCAATTTTTTCTCATTTTGGTAATGCCAGATGTCGGTCATTTTGGCAAAATCAAACATGCCCAAAGAGCACATTAGGTGCCTCTCACGACAGAAAGTAAAGGTACCATTAACATAGGATCCAAAATAAAAACAGGAGGGAAGGTATTTGTTCATGTTACCTGCTAGGATATATGGATGAGTTGAACAAAGAGGGAACATAGTTGCTGCTGTGATATACTCTGGTAGCACATAAGATTGTAGAGACACACATTGATTATGAAACAAGAGGCTTAACAGTGCAGGCTTAACAGTGTAGAGCACATAAGATTTCTGGAGCATGCTTGGAAAAGTTCATCATATTCTCAGCAGGACAGCAAGTTTAAAAATAAATAAAACAGATAATAATCAAAACTCCAGTTCATGACTTTTAAAATAGTAAAATTTCTTAAACCCACACAGTGACAGCTGTAAGAGTGGCCAGAAGTAGGAATTTATCACTTATCACATGTCTTCATACACTGGACATTATCTGGCAAAACACCAAAACAAATGAGCTGGTAACTATGCTTCAAACATTTTTTAGTGGACCATACAAAATTACTAGGTGACAGCTGATGGGAGATTGGTCGAGAGTGCTCAGAGTTGAAAATTGAAAATTGATGGCCATGGTTGGATCATGAGGATTGAGTGTACTGCTAAATTTGGAAAGGCCGAAACAACTAGAAAGGGGCAAGCAGAACATATACCTGGACAGGTGTTGCAGCTTTGAGAGGTCCAGTGATCTTTGATGCTTATTTACTGCAAACTGGCTTATTTGTCATATTACATTGTCTCAGCACTTATTCACTTTCAGTTATATCAAAAAGTATTGCATTTCACCTTTGTTCTGTCATGGTTGAAATTTTACCTGAGCATCAGAACAAAAAATAAGTTCTGAGTACTTATTCCAGTGCAATAGATGAAATTAGCCATGTACAGTAAGAACTCAATTGGGTAGCTTTGTTTCTAGTCCTCCTTGTTCTTTGCTGTTACATCTTTCTTAGACTACTGTCAAAGGGCCAAAGGGCAAAAGTTATGTCTTTGAGGTACAAAAAGAAATCTGATAACACATGTACTGCATGATAATTATTAATTCAGATCATATATGGAGTCATTATTATTGTATAGGAATTAAGGGCAAAGCTAGTAAGACTGGTAAATTGTGGCAAACACTTTACAATTATATACACTTTGGTTATTATAGCATTGACAAATTGGCAATGAATAGTTAGTACTTAACAAGGATAAAGATGACGCACTTTCGCGAGAGAGTTAGAGACGATGACACACGCAACTACCTCGATGTAAGATTTTCAAAGATCTTTGAACTTTACATCTAATACATTGCAATATGTGACATAAGTACTGAGTTATGTGCAACAGAGAGTAGTACGTCGGCTACGTCGTGCGGCTGCACGTTGTGGTTGCAGGACAACACGAGGCAGGACGTGCATGTGCTGTCTCCTTCCCTAGGAGGTGGCGATTCCTCAAGCCAGGCACGGACGGCCTCCAGATGCACTGCCTCCGATGAGGACGACGACACCGACGATGAGGAGGATGTGCTCCGGGGACACGATGAGATTGGCTCATCTCGGCTACGGGACGCTCCTTAGACTCGGCCTACGCAGCGGCTTGGGACCGGGAGAAGGAACCCACCGGTCCATTTTACTCCGGCAGTGACGCTCTTGGACACAAGGGCAAGGGTAAGAGTAGGAGGCAGTGACCCTAGTTGTACATATTGTGCTACATGTATGCAAAACGCTTGTGGACTGTATGGAATATTATTATGTCTTGTATGGACTCTTCTTTTAGACTGTCATAACTATTCTGGACTTTACGGACTGTTATGAACTTCGTGTTATTTTCGTGTTGTCATGTATATGGGATGTGGATGAATGTGGTACATATTCTGTGATTGTTATATGCTACATTGATATTTGTGTAAGCCTTGCGTACATAAACAGGGGAAATTCTGCCAAAATTTTTTGCTCGAAGTTTCTAACGTCAAAAATTCAGTAAAATATGAAGTGAGTCCCTACAATTACTTTCAACAACTAGAGTGAAATTGGAATGTATACTTCAATTACGATTGACTCATTCAAAACTGACAAAATGACACACATAATATTGCTATCCACATGTTCCGTCCTTCATACTCGCTCATGCTCTGTCACATCAACTTTTGGCATGGCACGTATTGTCACATCCTTCCATGTCGTTCGTTGCACGATACTCTTAAAAACAACAAAAAATCTTTCGGCGTGCGAGAGACGTGTATGATACGTCGCTGTCAACTTTCGACGTGTGAAGGATTCCCCACTGAACTTTCGGCGCGTGAAGGATTCCCCACTCACCTCCCTCCACTATATATTACTTCAATCCGAATACGAGCTCTTCATATCTTCATTATGTTTTCTACACTTACACGTACAATGAGCCCTTCATATCGTCCTTTCGTTGAGCGTCTGGTGACTCCATCCTTTGAGCGGTTTCATTCCACCATGGTGTGATCGTCCGTTATGCCATTGTGGGGATGCTTGCATACTTACGTCGTCCCTCCTCACGGAAACCCGGGAAAGGCGATTTTTCCATTGCGCCAACATTGATCGGGTATGGCTTATCTGCAATGCTTTCTTCTACAAAATATTCACACGAAAAAGCTAACTTTAATAGTGTATCACGTTAACACTTCATGCGGGCATATCGTTGGGTCCGCAACTTCCTTGAGTGGATAGATATGGATAACCCACGAACCGATGGAACACAGCACGCCCACTAAGCGAAACAATGTCGACTACCTTCGGCGAAAGGTGAGTACCAACGTCGAGTTGGTGCTGAAGCTTTGGATTGGCCTATGGATCAGCTAGCACTACCCACATGGCGGGAACGTCCATAATGTCACCGTGGTCTCCGTTGCCGGTGGTAAGATCCATAAGACAAGCAACTAGAGGACAAAGATGCTTCGTATGTCTCGAGATTGTGGATGACGATTTTATCGTGAGTATCATTTTTCTTGTTCAACCTATTCACTTGTTCCATTTTCTAACCTCATACATCACAAATGAACATACAGGAGGATGTACGTCGGTGTCCATACGAACAATGGATCGATACGGTTAGACCGCTTCAATTGGTCGGACGGTAACTGCAACTGAGTCGACCGAACAATTCCTTCGAGGCATGGATGGAGTACGAACATCGAGTGGAAATCGTAAGCTTAGATTGGCGGAACAACCCACTAGGTTTCCCTAAATGGTCGGAGCGTCCCATGTGCGGTTGTAGGGATCGTTGCAAGATGGCTACCTCCTTTGAACCACGAACCTATGGCGGGAGATATTTCATTTGTCCCAACTTAGACAACGACTTCGTTGTACGTCTTTCGTTTATCAATCCCGCTAACGTCTTCCATCTACCGGCTCTCTAACGATTACATGTGTTTCTTTACTGGGCATTCAAAGGAGGTGCGGATTCACTAGGTGGATCTACAATGTCATTCCCCAATATAACGGCCTAAAAGTAACCGAATGTGAAACACGGAGAGTACAACGCCGAGAAGGAAAGAGAAAATTGAAGACAAGCTGAAAGCCATAGGACGGATCCGTAGGATACCCGAGACTCGACTCGTCGGGTCCGATTAGTTTGTATCGTGTATGCATGGCATACATTCCGTGGTTTAATTACGTGCAATAATCCTTATGAAACATATGTCATGTATTGTATCATTAATATATGCTGAGTTATGCTTGTATTACTACAAAAGTTTTCAACCGTGTCAATTGCTTAAACAACGAAATACGATAGCTCAAAACTCACTTTTCCACGGTCCAATATGCCAATTCGTGACGAAGGGTGAAGGAAACACTGATGACAGTTGAATAGGACAGAGATGAAGAGAAATAGGAGAACAAGAAGTGTTGACAGAGAGAAAGAAGATGGTCTACCGTAAGAAGGCTCGGCGCCACGAGCGGTGGCGCCGAGGTAGGCGCCTTCTGCGGCGCCGACCTCGGCGCCATTACCGCGGGCCGAGCTTTGCCACGTCGGACTCGGCTTCTACGTGGCGCAAATATCTCGGCGCAGTTCAAGCTCGGCGCCATCACTATTGACGCCGAGCTTAGGGTCCATTTCTAGAATTCAAACCGGTATGGTTCTACTTATGATAATCTTTACAAATTTGGGCTAAAAGAAAAAAAATTTAAGAAGAAGAAGTACTTCTGCGGCCGCATAATACCAGACACAGATATTCAAACCTACAAACATCACGAGAAACTATCGTGTTTGAAGGTAAAAATTTTCTGTAAATACCAAATGCCAACGACTTAAAAATCATCAAGGAGTAGTACCTTTTTTTCCGCAAAAGAAAAGAACTACTAGTACTTTTTTTGAATAAATAATAGGAGGAGATTTCTATACGGCCTTCCCTTATTTTGGCCCGCAGAATTTTATCGGGCCGGTAGCTGCCTAAATGGGCCTTAGGCTTCGTGGTCAGAGAATCCTATCGAACCGGTAACTCGGACGTCCTCCGTCGGGCTGAATTAAGTGTCATCCGTCCATGGCCCATCTGCAAATGGCCCAATAAGAAGCTAAAGTAGAGGGGCCCACCTAACATGCGTAATTTCTGCATCTTAATGGACAATTAGACAACTGGAGTTTCTGTTCCATTCGTCTTTCCCTGATCCTTCCGTGTAGGCGTTGAACTCTCTTAAACACTCGTATAATATTCCCAGGCTTGGTTTGCACAGAAAGTTTCAACCGGAAAACACACTGAAATTGCCGTACTGAACATTCTCCGAAAACGTAACAGTTCAGATGTTACAAAAACTAAAGCAACAGATTGTTTTATCTCACAGAGTAATTAACTTAGTATATCTATATTCAACTTGCCATTGTATGCTTGGGTTGCTGTCTGAGCCGTCTCTGTCATCATCTGCCGCCCCGTTACATACGTCATACGAAAATGACGGGAAAATTCTTGGAGAATCGACGGAGAACTGAAGGAAAATGATCCAAAACTTTACGTACCGCCTCACCATATAAATCGAATGATATACTTAATAATACAAAAGATTTATGGTTTTAATTCCGAGGTCTAGTGTTGAATTTTTCATATGTTTATAATTTTTTTTAAGAAAACATTTGGAGTGACGTCACTTGCTTTTAAATCTCGTTTTTTCACCATGCAAATCGGCTTCCCGTATCACACAGCCGAGTGGCTTGCATTTTCTCTTCAATCCCTCTTCTCTTCAGTTTGGTTTGGTTAATTCACAAACATTTCCTTGTCCGATCAGCCGCAGATGGTTTGGTTAATTCGCAAACATTTCCTTGTCCGATCAGCTACAGATTCTCGATCAACGATGGCGGAAGAGCCGGATACTGACAGGCTCGATCAACGTTTGGTTTGGTTAATATCTGGCTCGCTATATATTCTCTCCCGCCGTTCGGATTTGCTAAATCAAGTGCAAATCGGAAACAGGGGAAAATTACAAATTCCAAACCTTCCAATCTGCTCCATAATTTGTCCTCCTTAGTTTAGTGACCTTCCCCCAGTTTCCCCGGTTCCATCTTCGACGAGTTCAGGGAACCATGCCAATAGCGATTACCCATGTAAAATTGGAAAGAGTCCCAATTGCCTCTGAGCTATTGTGACATTCCAAATTGCCTCCCTCAATTCAAATACCACATGCTTTACACCTCAAACTTTTCATACCGAAAAAATTACCAACCTGACTCAATCCACATGTCAGATTGCACTTGTTCCTCTCTTCTCTAGACTTAACGCTCGGCCTCGAGCTGTTTTGGATGGTGGTTGCAGCGACAACGTGACAAATCAACTGCAATAGACTAGTGTGGAGGTGGAGACGAAGCTCGCGAAAGACGGTGATGAGATGGTTGCAACGATGATAGAGGGAGAGCTCACGCAACTAGATCTAGTGGAGCTACTAGCCAGTAAGTGCCATGGTGCCTCCTCCTCGAGCTCCCGCCGTTGGGTGCCCCTCCTTGAGATCCACCACTGGACCATTGCCGAGGAAAAACAATGGCGACAACGAGGCAACTGCGGCGGAAGAGAAGGGAAAGACCTCCACGAATACGCTCGCCTGCCATCGAGCTCTTCCGGTCTCTCCATGACCACCCTTTGCAAGCTTGCCGCTCCATTAGTGTCTTCAGCGAGCTTGCTGGAAGGCATATTCTTTGTGGATTTGGTCGCCGATCGTGTGGGTGGGTGGGGTGTGTGTGTGAGAGAGAGAGTCATGGACGTGGATTTGGAGTTCAAGGAGGCGACAACTAGGATGAGAACAACAAACAGGGACCATGAGCTGGTGCCGCCTCATTCATCTTTTGGCTTGGCCCCTTCAAACCTGCAACAAGGGCGCCACCCTACCGGTAAAAGATGAAGCGGCTGTGGCCGCCAGCTAAGGCCTGCCTCACCATTGTCAGCATCGCCTGCGACTTGCTGAGGTTGAGGCGTGAGCTCGGGGAAGAGAAGATTAGGGGAGAAGAAACATCTCAAAATTTCACACTTTCAAAAATACTCAATTTAATGCAGAAAATTTTTGCAAATAAAATTTATCATATGTACTTTTTAAAACATTTTAAAATCTCCTAAAATTTATCTGTATTCTTCATTTATTTTTCTTGTTTTGATTAAAAATTCCAAATTTATAAATTCTTGTTCTTATTATTGAAAAATATTAATTTAATTTTTAATTTAAGAAGTTCCCAAAAATTGATTTTAAATTAATTTCAACCTTTAAACTAAGTTCTTTCTAAAATTTCCTTAATTCTAATAAAAAATAAATCAAATCAAATATCAATTAAATCCTTATTTTTATTCTTGAAAAACTCCAATTTGATTTTTAATCTTTGAAAAATCCCCAAAAATTAAATTTAAATTAATTTTAAAACTCTAAATTAAATTATTTCTAAATTTTCCTTAATCCTAATTAAAAATCAAACGTTATTTAAATCCTTATTTCCTTTTTTCAAAAAATCCTAATTTAGCCTTTAAATCAAGGAAATCCCCAAAACTAAATTTAAATCAATTTTAAAAACCTAAGTTAAAATTTCCCAAACTTTTTCAAAATTTTCCCTTTTCTTTTATTCTTCTTTTTCTTTATTTCTTTATTTTTCTTTTCTTTTCTATCTCTTTCTCTTTTTCTTTTTCTTTTCTTTTCTCTTTCTTCTTCCTTCCCCTTCTTCTTCCTCCGTGTTTCGGCTGACCACGGCTGCCGCAGCTTTCCAGCCGCTCTGTGGGCGCCGGCCTCGCCCACCGGCGCCACCAACCGACCTCTCGCACCGCCTCAATCTTCCCTATGTGCCAGCCCACAATTGGTTCGGCCACAGCATCGGCTTTATCCCAGCAAACTGACATAGCTCAGACCGCCATGGCCGCAGGCGCTATCCCGAACGAAAACCGACCTAGAACTCTGTAAATAGAGCACGAAAGGCCAAATCATGTACACAAAAATTGATCTTCATCCTTTCTTCCTTATTTCCCCTAAAGTTCCCCTAACAATTATCACTGCATCACGCGAATTTGGAGTGAAATCGAAGAGGGATCTCTGAAGAACCCTAGTCGGCCGCCGAAACCAAATCCTAAAATTCGATGCTCTTGATCAATTTCTCCTCAAATCAAAGGTATGTTCATGATATACAAGTCTATAGCTTTCTTTCACCTAAGATTTCCAAGCCTATAAACCATTGGAGATCGTCGTCGACGAGCACCGCCGGAGATCCTCTGCTCGGCCGCCGCCATGTGCACGGCGCTAGCTCGTTCCAGTGCGTCTCCAACCGAACCAAAGCTATAGTTGGTATCCTCATAGCTCTTAGATACTCCCCAACCCCTTAGTTTGGCTACAATGTCATCGGAGCACGCCGGCGACGTGCACCTCTGTCGCCACGGCTAGGCCGCCATCGCTAGCCCCTCCTGCTCTCTCTCCGGCCCAACTAATCCCTAAAACGGAACCCTCGACACCTAGGAATCAAAATAGAAAAAAATGCCAATGTTTGGAAATTTGCCAGTTTCTTCGGAGGCGGTCGGCTGCGTGTATAGGCCGGTCGGATCGGGCGGCTGGCGTCGGGCCAAGACATATGGCCGGTCGGACCGAGAGTCCAAAACCTAGACGACTTCATCGGTATTCGGGTTTCTTTCTCCATACGATGTATCTCGGGTTTTCAAACATGTTTATCCCGAATGGACGTGAAGAAGGGCTGCAGAGGCAAGACCAAACCCCATATAAGGGTCAAGGCCGGTTCAATTGTAATATCGAAACACACAACATACAATCAATCTATTTGAATCGTTTTCTTTATTTTCAGTCCTATTTTCTACTTTGCCCTAGTTTAGTCCATCTTTGTCGGTTTGCGCGAAAACCGTTCGCCACCGCCTGCAAGAGTGCGACAATTCTTTGTAAGTTTGTCTTGAAAACTTTCCGTTTGCTCACGAGACGAGTAGTTATCAATCAATCTATCTAAATCGGTTCCGCTAGCCGATTTGATCTACAAAACCCACTTTGTTCTAGTTTTTGCTAGATTGAAGTGGTTGGCGACTCTGTACCAAGAACCACCGCAAGGCTTTAGGTGATTCGATCGTGCTCGTACCTTTTGCCAAAAAAGATACCAACACGATTTTTGGCGACTCACGGGGACTCTGTCCATGCACCAATACCCCGCATGTCCCCAATCAATACAATGATCCTAATAAGGGATATCCGCGCGACATGAGAGATGGCCAATATGACAATATTGCGCCGCAACAGCCACCTTTTAGGCCCGGTCGTGCCCGACCTGCTTAGGCCTGAAAATATGGAGGAACAAATCCGGAATATCATTAGAGAGTAATTCGGAATTGAGCCTAGGAATCGTGCTAAGGTTTACCAAAAGCCGTATCCCGACTATGTCGATAACGTCCCATATCCTCGAGGTTATAGGGTCCCCGAATTCACCAAATTCGGTGAAGATGACAATAGGACCACATGGGAACACATCGGCCAATTCTTAGCGCAATGTGGGGAGGCTAGCACTTCGGATGCTTTTAAATTGCGCTTATTCTTTTTATCTCTATCTGGTACTGCTTTTACTTGGTTTACATCTTTACCAGCTAACTCTATTCATACTTGGGCTCGGCTAGAACAAAAATTTCATGATTATTTTTATACGGTGAGACCGAGCTTAGACTCGTGATTGACATCGGTTAGGAAAAAGTATAATGAATCATTGCAGATTACATTAAGAGATTTAGGGATGCTAAAAACCGGTGTTTTAGCTTGAGCATAACCGAGAGAGATTTGGCCGACCTCGCCTTTAATGGATCACTTGCTCCCATTAAAGAAAGGTTAGATGGCCAACAATTTCTGGATGTTAGCCAAGTGATGCAGAACGCTCTGGCTCAGGAAAGTCGAGTCAGAGATGCTAAAAAGTTTGTTAGGCCCAGCGATAAGAAACCTCATGTTAGCATGATCGACTTGTCCTACTAGTGATTCGAGTCGATGAAGGCGATCACGATATGTATGTCGCGAGTGGTCTTGGACGAACAAGAACAAACCCTTTGTTTGTTCTAGCTTGACGCCGACTCCTCGCAAGGATCGACAAAGCGAGATCAAATACAGTTTTGATGTGGCCAAATATGATAGGATTTTTGACTATCTTCTGCAGGAAAGACAGATCAAATTACCTAAAGGCCACATCATACCCTCGTTAGAAGAATTGAAGTGCCGTTCTTATTGTAAATGGCATGATTCTTATTCGCATTCTACTAACGAATGTAATGTTTTTCGTCGACAGTTCAATCGGCCATAGATGAAGGACGATTGAAATTCACCGAGGGCCCGAAGATGAAGCTTGACGGCGATCCTTTTAGGTGAATTCCATCGATCTTAATGGCAAGAAGGTGTTGATTCGGCGGAGCAAGCCGAATCGGCTAAGGGAAGGAAGTTATCATTGGGGAGCCTAGGCCCAAGATGCTTGTGCCAAAGAGCCCGAGAGGTTGGGACGTGGAAAGAGAACAAGGCCAAGACATCTACATCAAGGAAGCCCCACAAGCCCAAGGTGACCTTCGACATGCTCCTTGACAAGTACAAGAAGAAGAGTGCCGAGAAGGAGCGTGCCAAAGGAAAGAGACCAAGATCGCCCCCTAAGGAGCGATTTGGTTCTTCGTCAAAGGTTTTGGAGCCGCCATTCCCCTATTGTCCTCAAGTTATGCCATGGGGGGCGTGCCCGATGCCGCCTCCAGGTTATCCGTTCCCTTACTTTATGCCTTGGGGGGCACCCCCGCCTATGTACAACATGTCTCCAATGCAGGATCACCAAGGATGGAGAGGGGAGAGAAGATCGCCGCGAGGCCAGGCATCTACTTCTAGTGGAAGCTGGGTCTCCACAAAAGACCAGTTTGACGGCGAGAAAAGGGCACACAAGCATGCCAAGCCTGAAGAGAGGGCTTTGGAGGCGATCACTATCAAGATAGGATCGTATGATGTGCCAGTACCATTTGGCAAGGAGGCTAAGTTGATATTTGGCCCCCGAACCGAAGCCGCGAAGGATGCCGCGTAGGAGAACAGTCAGACCGGAGGCCGGTCTGACTGCAGCTCAGTAGCCGGTCCGACCGAGCCTTTTGGCGAGTCGATCGCGGTTGCATGCGGTCGGACCGCGGCTGTCTGGCGGTCGACCGCGGTCTTGTGGGCGGTCGGACCGCGCCGTCGGCGCCCGATCGACACTCGTTCCGGTCCGATCGGGCCTAGTCGCCGGTCGGCCAGAAGATACAACATCGGTCTGACCGGCCACCAGGGCCGGTCTGACCGACGTTCTAGTAATAAGGGTAATAGGGTAATCCCTTCTTCTGGTAAAGGCAACAGGGGACACTATTTGCCTCCTGGAACAGAGCCGAATCCTAGGTGGATGCCTGAGGATTTGACGGCTACCGAGAAGAGAAGGTTGCAGCGTCTTCGCGCTTCTGAGTTAAGGGAGAAGGAAGCCGAAGAGAGGAGAGACAGGGAGTTGGATAAGTTGCGACCACCACCTGCGAAGGAGTGGAAACGTAAGTCATTAACTGCTGAGAAGCCGGTAGTTGTTCAAAAGGATGAACAACTGGCTGTGGAGGCATCGTCCAGCGAGAACATGGAGATCAACATGGTTTGCATGTTGCCCATGGAGTTTTGCGCCATGGACGAGGCCGAGGTCGCTCAAATGTCACTAGGTCCAAAGGATGCGGTCTTCGAGAAGCCCGACGAGTCCAATCGTCACATGAAGCCTCTCTATCCGAAGGACCACATTGATGGGAAGCCGGTCTCGAGGATGCTAATGGACGGAGGCGTGGCGGTGAACCCGATGCCTTACTCTCTCTTCAAGAAGTTGGGTCGCGAAGAGGCGAGGCGAAGAAGACCAACATGCTTCTCAACGGCTTCAACGGCGAATCAACGGAGGCGAAGGGGATCTTGTCCGTGGAGCTTACGGTGGGGAACAAGACGTTTCCTACCGCCTTCTTCATCGTCGATGTATAAGGTAACTATAGTGTTATCTTGGGGCGGTGTTGGATTCATGCCAACTGCTGCGTCCCATCTACTTTACATCAGTGCCTAGTACAATGGGATGGTGATGAGGTTGAGGTAGTTCAAGCCGATACATCGGCTGAGGTTGCCATGGCCGATGTTTCTGTGGGATGGAAACATGGAGATATGCAGTGCTTATCAGGGCTAGATCTTTCTAGTTTTGATTTTATTAGTGTTTCCAAAGAAGGCTTTGTACCCATTTCTGTAAAGCCGGCTAGTTTAGCTCGGCTTGGTGACATTACTTTGTATGATGAATAAAGCAGCAAATTTGGAATGGTTACAAAAGTGGGTCCAAGAATATTAGTCAACAAAGAACGATATTGGAGAAACTATAGAGGATTTTGACGAGGTAGAGAAGCTCGGTCAAGTGTTCACGTCAGCCGACCCATTAGAAGAAATAGATATAGGAGATGGGAGCGTACCAAGACCGACCTTCATAAATAAAAACATGAGAGTCGATCATAGGGTTAAGATGATCGAGTTGCTTAGAGAATATAGTGATTGTTTTGCATGGGAGTACCATGAAATGCCCGTTGAGCATCGGCTTTCGATAAAGTCAGGGTTTAGGCCTTATAAACAACCTCCTCGTAGGTTTAACCCACTCATATATGATCATGTCAAAGAAGAGATAGACCGATTATTAAAAGCGGGGTTTATTAGGCCATGCCGGTATGCGGAGTGGGTATCTAACATAGTGCCGGTAGAAAAGAAGGGGAGTGGCAAAATTAGGGTTTGCATAGATCTTAGAGATTTAAATAAAGCCACTCCTAAAGATGAGAATCCTATGCCCATAGCCGACATGCTAATAAATGATGCCTCGGGTCATCGAGTGATTAGCTTTTTAGATGGAAATGCCGGCTACAACCAAATCTTCATGGCAGAGGAGGATATGTATAAGACAGCCTTTAGATGTCCAGGATTTGTCGGGCTGTTTGAGTGGGTAGTCATGACATTCGGGTTAAAGAATGTCGGCGCAACATATCAAAGGGCGATGAACCTAATTTTCCATGATTTGTTAGGTTTTATCCTGGAAATCTACATTGATGATATTGTCGTCAAATCGGATGATATGGATGGACATATGGCCGATTTGAGGTTAGTTTTGAGAGGATGCGTCGGTATGGTTTGAAGATGAACCCACTCAAGTGTGCTTTCGGTGTGTCGGCGGGGAAATTCTTAGGATTCATGGTGCATGAGAGAGGAATTGAAATCGATCCTAAGAAGGTTGAGAAGATTCAAGACTTCAAAGCGCCGACATGCAAGAGAGAAGTTCAGAGGTTGCTAGGTAAAGTGAATTATTTGAGAAGATTCATATCTAACCTAGCAGGTAAAATCGATGCTTTTGTGCCTATTCTGCGCTTGAAGAAAGAAACCGATTTTACTTGGGGGGCAGCACAACAGGAGGCGTTTGAAGGTTTGAAAAAATATTTGTCTACTCCGCCCGTGGTATGAGCTCCTAAAGCCGGAATTCCGTTTCGGCTGTATATTGCTGCTGAAGACAAAGTTGTTGGAGCCGTTTTGACACAAGAGGAAGACGGTAAAGAGTACATAATTACTTATTTAAGTCGTCGTCTTCCGGATGCCGAAATGAGGTATGTATTTGTAGAAAGGCTTTGTCTTTGCTTGTACTATGCTTGTACCAAGTTGCATCATTATTTGTTATCTAGTACATGCGTAGTTACTTGTCAGACCGATGTTGTTAAGCACATGTTGCAAAGGCTAATTCTGAGTGGGAGAATTGGCAAATGGGCGTATACATTAATTGAATATGATTTGACCTATGAATCATTGAAATCTATGAAGGGCCAGATTGTAGCGGACTTTATAGTAGATCATCATATAGACGTTGATTGTGGAGATGAAGTCCGTTTAGTTAGCGTTACACCTTGGAAAGTTTATTTTGATGGCTCTTCTTGTAAGGAGGGTCAAGGCATAGGTGTAGTTTTAGTTTCGCCCAATGGTCAATGCTTTGAAGCATTGGTTCGTTTAGAATATTATTGTACAAATAATCAAGCCGAATATAATGCCTTGTTATTCGGTTTACAAGTGATGTAGATCGTTGGAGCTACACATGTAGAAGCGTTCGGTGATTCGGAATTGGTGGTGCAACAAGTTGCCGGGATCTACAAGTGCTTCGACGTATCATTGAACAGGTATTTAGATCAATGCCTAGATATTATTGCCAGTTTCGATGAATTTACTATTAAGCATATTGCTAGGAATGAAAATTCTAGGGCAAATGACTTAGCTCAACAAGCATCTGGTTATAGCATCAAAAAGGTTTATTTTTCGTATTAGATCAACCGGTGCTTGATTATAATTTTTTGGGCGAAATTGGCAAAGAGGCAGACCGTAGGCGGTCTGACCGAAGCACTGTTGCCGGTCTGACCGTGCATAGCACCCGGTCTGACCGGCGTTCGTGGCCTCGGCCGCGGGTGGTTGCCAGTCTGACCGAAGTTGCTTGGCTGGTCAGACCGACTTCACAGAAGGTGCTGGGGGCACAATCTTCTCAATACAGGGGCCGAATTAAGTGGTAATTCGGACATGTGTGCCCTGGAAACAGTAAATGATTGGCGAATTCCTTTGATTAGTTATTTGAAGGATCCTAGTCTTAGGGTTGATCGGAAAATTCGGCGGCAAGCATATAAGTATACTTTGCTTGATGAAAGTTATATCGCCGAAATATAGATGGTGTACTATTAAAATGTTTAGATACCGATCAATCTAAGGTTGCTATTGGTGAAGTTCATGAGGGAATTTGTGGGACTCATCAATCGGCCCATAAGATGAACTGGCTACTCAGAAGAGCGGGGTTCTATTGGCCGAGGATGATTGATGATTGCTTCAGGTACTATAAGGGATGTGAAGCTTGTCAACGGTTCGACAATGTTCAATTGGCACCGGCTTCGGTGTTGAATCCTATAATTAAACCATGGCCATTCCGGGGGTGGGCTTTAGATTTTGTTGGTCAAATTTATCCTCCGTCTTCAAAGGGGTATCGGTTCGTGCTAGTTGCGACGGATTACTTCACCAAGTGGGCCGAAGCCATGCCGCTCAGGAATATGACGCATAAGGAGATAATTGATTTTATTCTGAAGCAAATTATTCATAGATTCGACATTCCTCAGACATTAACTACGGATCAAGGAGCTTCTTTTATGTCTAGAGAAGTGAGAAATGTTGCCGAGTCTTATGGAATTAAGTTGTTGAGTTCGTCTCCTTACTACGCTCAGGCTAATGGACAAGCCGAGTCTAGTAATAAGACATTGTTGAAGCTAATCAAGAAGAAGTGGAGGAATATCCGAGAAGGTGGCATGAGGTGCTTTCTGAAGCTTTATGGGCGCATAGAATATCCAAGCATGGTGCTACCAAGGTGACCCATTTGAAGCTTGTTTATAGACAAGAAGCCGTTTTACCGGTTGAGGTAAATCTTGGCTCTCTTCGATATATAAAGCAAGACGATTTGTCGGTTGAAGACTACGGGTTCTTGATGGGTGATAACCTTGATGAAATGGTCGACAAACGTTTGAAGGCTTTGGAAGAAATAGAAAAGGAAAAGAAGAGAGTAGCCAAAGCATACAACAGAAGGGTGAAGGCAAAGACGTTCCAAGTAGGAGATCTAGTGTGGAAGACTATTTTGCCTTTAGGTTCCTGATCTAAAGAATTCGGTAAGTGGTCGCCAAGTTGGGAGGGACCTTATCGGATATATGGAATCGTTCGGGGCAATGCGTATTTCTTGGAGACGCTTCAAGGAGAACTGTTTCAGCGGGCTATCAACGGTAAATATCTGAAGAAATACTTCCCGAGTATTTGGCAAGATGCTTAGGGGATGTTGTGGCCGATAATTAGGTTATCGTCCCAAGTTAAAACATGTCTTATGCTTTTAGATTCACAATGTTCATCATAAAAGGCAGGGGGCATGTGTTTACATCCAAAATTGGCACCTAGAAATCAAAATAGGAAAAATTGCCAATGTTTGGAAATCTGCCAGTTTCTTCGGAGAGGCCGGTCTGACCGCCGTGTACAGGCCGGTCAGACCGGGCAGTGGGGCCGGTCAGACCGAAGGCATATGGCCGGTCTGACCGGCAAAGTCCAAAACCTAGACGACTTCGTCGGTATTCGGGTTTCCTTTCTCCATACGATGTATCTCGGGTTTCCAAACATGTTTATCCCGAATTGGACGTAGAAAAGGGCATGTAGAGGGCAAGACCAAACCCCTATATAAGGGTCAAGGCCGGTTCAATTGTAATATCGAAACACACAACACACAATCAATCTATTTGAATCGTTTTCTTTATTTTCAGTCCTATTTTTTACTTTGTCCTAGTTTAGTCCATATTTGTTGGTTTGCGCCGAAAACCGTCCGCCGCTGCGAGAGTGCGACAATTCTTTGTAAGTTTGTCTTGAAAACTTTCCGTTTGCTCACGAGACGAGTAGTTATCAATCTATCTATCTAAATCGGTTCCGCTAGCCGATTTGATCTACAAAACCCACTTTGTTCTAGTTTTTGCTAGATTGAAGTGGTTGGCGACTCTATACCAAGAACCACCGCAAGGCTTTAGGTGATTCGATCGTGCTCGTACCTTTTGCCAAAAAAGATGCCAACAAAAAGTTCCCTAAATCCAAAGCCTTGACCACCCTTTGTTGTGCGCATCTTCCTCCGGTCGTGGACGCCGAGAGAGATAGAGATGAAAGAGAGAAGGAAGAGGAAGCAGTGAAGAGAGGGAAGAAAAATAAAAATAAATAGGGAAAAACAAAAGAGAGAGAAAGAAAATTTAGAAATTTAGAAATAACTTTTAGAAAATTAGATTCTCCCCTAGTTGACCAATAGTTTCCTTCTTCTTTAAACTTTATAATTTCAAAGTTTATTTATTCCTTTCCAATTTCCTTTTAAAATATCTTCAACTTTTAATCTTTGTAAATAATTTAATATTAAGATAAGTCTAAATTTTAAATTTTAGAATTTGACAAATAATCTTAAGAAAATAGTATAACTTCTTTGACCCCTTTCAAATTTTATAATTATAAATCCTTTCCATTTTTCCCAAATCTATTTGTTTTTCCTTTTTAAGGTATTTGAAATATTCCCTTCCACTCCTCTATTTTATTCAAGCTTAAAACTTCAAAATCTAACAAATGAATTTTCCGTTAAAACTTCAAAAATCATCTTTAAACTCGTTTTGATATTTATTTAGTATTTATTTGAAACTTATTCGTTTGATGTATTTTATCAAATATCGATAGATCACGACATTGAGTTCATAAAGGAAACCAAGCTCGACTATATCGTCAATACAAGCACCTCCACCACTATTCAAACAAAAGAAAAATTCAAGACCTTTGGTCTTGAAGGCAAGTCAAACTGATCTTGATCATTTAGTTTAAAAATAATAAGTTAGCATGTTTTAAAGAATATATTTAAATATAAATATTTTGTGGGATAGGTTAGATAGTCATAAGCTATCATTTCATATAGATTTGCATATTCCTTAGATTATCTATGTTAATACTTCATGTATAAAAATCCCTTAGTCCATATAGGTTTTTATTTCATGCATAAGGAACATCTTAGCTCATATGGAGTAAGATTTTATGATGTAGGAATACCCTATTAGTTCATGTATAGAAAAGGAGAAGGTTATTATTTCATGTTAATAGATATATTCTCCTTCTCCTTAGAAAATACCTTGATAACTAGGACTAGGTTTAAAACTATCACCATGGTACAATACTCGTTATCACATGTATTAATATTTCATTCATGCTCAAAAGAAGCTATTTTATGTGGCCAAATAGAAAAATGATCTATTATTTTATGTGATAGGCAAATATAAGTTCTATCATCTTATGTGATATGAGAATGGTTTTGGTTGTATGCCACAAAACATAAAAACTCTTGTGCCAGAATAAGGATATAGTTTCGCCCATCCGATGGACCGGTTATATCGGCATGACATTTATATATTTCTCTTCGATCTCCCTGGGGACTCGGGAGATTTATAATGCGCATAACATCATTGGAGATTGTACTATTGGTAAAGTCTTATTGGTAGACAACTATGTAAACAGTGGATAACAATGCCGATACTAACCAGATCGGTACCGTATGTTAAGATAGCACCGCAGGTTTCACCAAGCCGGGGCAAGTGTGTGACGAACAACTATTAAATATGGGTGAAGACACCAATTACTGGTTAGAATTGGTGCCCTATTAAGATAGCCCGCCGGTCTCGTTCACACATCAGAAAAGGTTAAAACTATATAAATGTTATATTACCCTTTAGTCTGACTAACTAAGGTTAATTCTCGGATAAAGCTGAGCAAACACTGCAGGGTTGATTGTATTCGAATACGCCGTACTCCCGGTTAATGGAGTTGTGTCTATGGGTGAATCCAGAATAATGGCATAAATACTTTTCTTAAATATTATTATAAAACTTGAATATTCATATTTAAAGTACTTTTGGGAAGGGATGGAATATAGGATTAAGCTAAAACCAAGTTCACGATTAATAATCTTAATTGTTTATACAAAATGTTCTATAAAAGAATAGGATATATTATATGCTAAGGATTAATTTATAATTCATGTTTATCTTTAAAATATTATTCATGTTTATATATACATATATAGTCGAATCCAGTTTAACCTACTAAGTTAAGACTAGACTTATGTCATTCTTTTTAAGACATGATATATATCAATTGTAAGTAATTATAGGAAAGGTAGAACCTAGAATAATATTAAGGCTAGATTTATGTTACTTCTTTTAAGCTATCATAGACATTCATTTATACATAGTAAGAATCATGTTAGCACTTAGGTTCACGTCATTCCTTTTTTAAAAATATTTTGCATATTTATAGGAAGGGATAGAATATGGAATTAGATTAAGGCTAAGTTTATAATTTATGTTCCTAATTGTTTACATAGAATATTCCAAATGAAAAATAGGATATACTTTCATACTAAGAATAAATTTACAATTCATAATACCTTTTAAAAATATCTTGCATAGTTATTTATGTGTTCTTAAGTTCAGTTTGGTTTGCTGACCATTGGTACTCACCCTTGTATACAACATCTTCAGGAAATCTCGAAGCTAAGGAAGAACACGAACTCTAGGTCGACTCTACACTCGGGCTATCCCTGTGAAAGTGTCGCGTCTTTTTATTATATAACTTGTACTTGTAGATTATTAGTTTATAATAATAAACGAAGTTTCTGTATCTGTACTATTCTACGTATAACCGGACTCCTGGGAGGTTACGTGGTATTGTAGAAGTTGACCTCTTCGAAGGAGACCCCACACCCCATCACTTTAAAAAAGTTCGTGGTTTACTAAATTATCGCATGTACACCATGTAAGACCAAAATCATTTCGGATTGAGTCAAGGGGAATGGTACTTCGTCGGGTATAAAAAATGTTTTATGTCTAAAATCTTTGGTATTTAAATTGAAGGGTGTAATTCGGGCTGTCGGGGTAGTTCGGGGGGGGGGGGAGGGAGAATTCGGATAGTTTCCTTTAAAATCTAAAGGTTTAGAGGGATAGTTAGTTGGCAGAGGCCAATGAGGGATAGCAATGAAGAGGCAATGGCATTAGAGCCGGTAGGTCAGGAGTACTAGATGAGCAATACCAACACTAAGGTGAAGGGGGAAAGACCAGTTAAGAGATAGAAAGGTGTAAATGGATCCGACGACGCTAGCTGCCAACTTGTCGAAGATATAAAAAAGCCAAGGAAGCGACATAAATAAGCATTGGAGACGATAAAGATGTTCTAGCGGAGACGCTGAGAAAGAGGGAGGTGTCAGGTGTAGGAAGGGCAATGGTGAGAGATGGGCTCGTCAATGTAGAAGTAAGAGTGTTCATCAGCCTATAAAGAATTTTCTTTTAGGGGCTTTAACTATTTACATTTATCTTTTTTTATATTATTCCCTATCCTTGGTTGTCTGTAGGATGATGTAGATAATCTCTACCTCTAACTTATGAAAGCGAGCGAGGTGTTCAAATCTAGATCTAAAATTTGTCTGTTATTGTCGTCTTTATTTATGCGCTTGTGCTACTCGTTTTCAATGCCCCAACCTGACATGAGAACGAATTCACCAAAGTCAAAGTTAAAATTAAACCTCACGCATTGCTATCGTAGGAAAGTTGCACATTGGTATAAATGAGATGCATGGCTATTAAGCAATTTGTTTTATTCAAAATTTAAGGCAAATATGCATAAATATAAATAAATATAAATAATGCTTAAATTACTTTTAATAATAAAACAAGTATCAATAAGAAAATGCTATTTTCGTTTTATAATTATATTATAAGTCACTTTTGATTTTTTCTAGTCAAACTTTTTTTGTTTGACCAATATTTACAACACCAAATTTAGTTTCATTAAAACTAACATTTAGTATATTTTAAAAATATTATGTATTTTTATGTAAACTTAATTGAACTTAAAAAAGTTGAAAAAAATCAAAAGACTTAATTCACGTTAAAAAGTTAATAAAGTTAACAGTGGTGTACATTTAAAAACGGAGATAAGATGTACGTATTTTTAATTCATATCTTCCATTAATAATCGTGATTTTACTGGAAAAGGTTGAAACTTTGTAGTGCCAATTTTCTGCAAGGTTAGCGTTGGAAGTTTTTGAAGCAGAGTAGTGATCAATGTCGACGTTTTGCGCGGATAATAAAACCGAACTCCTCCTCCAGATGCACCACGTTGCGCCCCGGCCCACGGCCCATGGCCAACCACTCTCCGCGTCGCGCAACGCGGTACTACTGCGATTTCGAGTGTGTTTAGATGAGCAAAATTTTTTGATAAAATATCACATCGACACACATTTAAAATATTAAATATAGACTAATAAAAAAACAAATTACAGAATTCGTCTGTAAATGACGAGACAAATTTATTAAGCTTGATTAATCCGTCATTAGCATAAGTTTACTATAGCACTTTATTATCAAATCATAGTCTAATTAGCTTAAAAGATTCGTCTCATAAATTACATATAACTTTGCAATTAGTTATTTTTTTCATATTAAATATTTTATTTATGTATCCAAACTTAACTTTGTAATTAGTTATTTTTTTTCATATTAAATATTTTATTTATGTATCCAAACTTTCGAGTGACAGTCAGATGTGCAAGGCACAACCCGAGAATGTTTTAGCGCCGAGCGTCCGACGCGCTGCACACATACGTATATAGATTTTAAATTTTAAATAATTTTTTCTCTTAAACACTATTTATTTGAATTTTAAACTAATTATATCATTGAATTCGTTATAATTAAATCTTTAAAATATCACATCGCTATATTTCAACGACATTTTTACTGAAACATTTTTCTCGATAAATAAAACATTGAAATATTTTAAACGGCAAAACATATTTTACCAAAGGTTAAAACATCAATATTTTTATTGAGCGATAAAATTTTTAAATTATATATATATAGAATAAAACACGATCCGATTTTTTGGCTATGCTCTGTACGTGCGGGACGTAGCAGCCTGCAGCACAACCGCCTCCACCTCCACTTCCTTTCCACTTGTCTCTTTATAAAAAAAGCCCATCGCTATCCCTATCGCCGATTCGCCATGCGCCTGCTATTACAGGTACAGGCCTAGGCCTACGTACCCACCACTGCGCTGTCCAAAACCTCCCCAAAACCGGGGTGATGTCACGCAAGCGTCCGCTCGAGGTCGTCACGCCGGAGGCGGCGGCCTCCGCGCCGGGGACCCCGCTTTCGCCGAGCAAGCGGCTGCGGCGGGCGGGGCTCGTCATGATGTGGCTGTGAGTTCCTCCCAGCTTTTTTGGTTACTTTCCCCCCTTGGAATAACGACTCACCGGGACCTGCCGGTTGCGTCTCTTGCAGGCGCAGGAGGCCGAGGCCGATCGCCGTGGAGCAGATGGCGGCGCTGCTGATTCAGCAGGTGGGTCTTCTCGACCACCCGTCCGTTCGTCTGCATTTGAGGTCGTCCGCGAATTTGTTTTCTCTCGGGCTGTGCCTGTGCTTCCCATTTTCTGACGGGAGATGGTCGTTGTTAACCCAGTTTTTTTTTTTTTTGGGGGGGGGGGGCGGGTCAAAATGGTTTTGATCAAGTCCTAGTTCATTCGTGAAATAGATGCAAGTGGAGATGGTCAAAATGTTTATGCTTCTCATGGTGCTTGTCGTGCGCCTTGGCACCGTGGAGAGGCTCCTCCTCGAGCAACCGTCCTTGCTGCAGAGATTGTTTGAGGAGCGCTTTGCTGCTTTTCAGAGGTACGCTTCTATTTACTCGAGCAAACGCATTTGTTTACAAGCATGGATTTACGATGAGATTTCGTGTTTAGATGGACCTGGTTAACAACTTGCTCCTTTTGGTCTTCGACCAAAAACGATGTGTTGAGTATTGACAGCCAAATTTAGGCTAACGATGCCAGGTGACACCGCTTGCTAATGATGCCAGTGAATACTGGCAGCTCGGCTGTTGCCAATGCATTGGTATCCATCTTGGGGCCATAACTTGGGTCTTTGGGAGTAGGAGGGGGTTAGATTGGGCTATAGCGTGGGGGCGAACCGGAGAAGAATATGTGGGGGAGAGAATTACTGATCTTGAAGCAAACAAAATGATCCAAAACACCATGATTTTCGGTGAAACGGTCCTGTTGTAATTTTGCGGTCTACCTGCAAATCCTAAAAAAGTAGAAATAACTGCAGTTTACGCATATTCCTCTGTACAGCCAACTTGAGAAACTCGTTCGCTTATTAATTGCAGTCATCTTAATTTCTCTCTTATGGATGTGATGGTTAAATGCTGTCATCATTAATTTTCTCCCTTATCGTTTCTTGTCCAAAAGATCTTTTATGGGAGCCATACAAGATATGATTCGAACGTCTGTTCACTCAGAGGTCAGTATTTGATCTTTATCCATGTAAAATGTTCCATCTATCTAGACATATAATACTTTTTCTTAACTCCTTTTGGCATGTGATGCAACAGGTGCATGAAAGACAGGCAATTTTGCTATCTAAAGCTGCTTATCAGCTTCCCAGGTATCTGCCATTTCCTTTTGTATCTTCTCCTTGTGAAGTGTTAAAAATTAGACATGCATTTAAAGTTGATCAATGAGCCAATCAACATATAGAATTCTTCTAGAAAATACACTTTAAAACTTTGTCAAATTCATTTCATGATCCTAAAAACGTAGAAAACATAGCATTATAAATGCATGCACAAATGAACCAATGAACTGCAGAATCTATTAGAAAGACTTTGATCTGCAAAAATGTCTAAAAGGATATAGTAAAGGAACATATCTGACCAAAATAGAAAGTTACATAGGAATAATGGTTAAGAACTTGCTTTGTTGTTGTGATAGAGGGGAAGTGTACTACGATATTTCTTCCACACACATTTCTTAAATCCCTCATCCTGTCTCTATTTGTAGATCAAATATATAGGAAGGTTTACCTCAAACTGAAGGTGGCACTAAAATAGTTAAGCTGTTGTTTGTTGATGTTGAGAGACCAGAGGATCCACTTTTCACGGGTTCTCCAGTAAAATGGCAAAATGGAGCAAACGCTAAAGTAGCAATATTTGAAAATAGGAGTAAAATCACACAAGGTGATCTTTCTAAATTGCAAATTGAGATTTTAGCAGTCCATGATGATCTCTTCACTGAGCGAGGACCAGAATATTTCACCAAAGAGGAATTCAACAGGCAGATTTACTTGTGCGTGGATTCAGCAGCAGGGAGACGACGCGAGGTGTCACACGCTCACAAAGGCACAAAGAGTGATTATGAAGAAGTTTGGAGCCATTGACGACACCAAGCCAGTGCCACCATCAGGCCCCGCAGCTTACGCTAACATCTTCGGAGAGCCACTGTCGCCAAGCAAAGTCAGGGCCATTGCAGCCCTGCTTGATGTTCATCTCACCGAGACGACCCTGGGCATTACAGTGCAGACATCCGGCAACACGGTTCCAGCTGCCTGAGTTCATCGGCTTAATCCCACCTCTTGAAGCATTAGATTATCAATGTCGTCTCCTTTATCATGTTTTAGCTTACTTTGTTGGAATGTTCGTGGTCTTAATTCTGTGGCTAAGAGGAGTGTTGTTAGGGAGTTGGTAAGGTCAAGTAATGTCTCGGTGATCTGCCTCCAGGAAACAAAATTAGACGAGATCACCCCCAATACTGTAATGGAAATCTGCGGTATTGAGTTTGATGCTTTCTATTACTTGCCGGCTCAACAAACAAGGGGTGGCATACTGGTGGCCTAGAAAAGTAGTTTATTCAGGGGCACTGCTTTGCATACCGGCAATTGGTCAGTCTCGGTTCGGTTTGAGTTGGAACAAGCCAACAACTTCTGGTTACTTTCTTTAGTTTATGGGCCGCAATTGGACTCGGACAAATTTCTTTTCCTGGACGAAATTTCTGAACTGAGACAGCACAACCAAGACCCTTGGATGATCTGTGGAGACTTTAATATGATTCTTTCAGCGGCAGACAAGAGCAGTGGTCGTTTAAACAGGAGAATCATGAATGCTTTTCGCACTAAACAAAATGATTTGGAACTCCGAGATCTGTACTTGTTCGACCGACGCTACACTTGGAGTAACGAACAAAGGCAGCCCACCCTAGTTCGTTTGGACAGGGTACTTGTCACGGCTGATTGGGAAGAATGTTTCCCAAACTCTCACCTTCAGGCTATCAGCTCCTCGGCGTCTGATCACTCCCCCCTCCTTCTGACTTGCGAGGCTTCCAGAAAGGTGCACAGGCGCTTCACTTTCGAAAGTTACTGGACCAGACTTGAAGGTTTTGAGGACACAGTCAAACAATCCTGGGATCAGCCAGTACAATCAAAAGATGCTTTTGTTATCCTGCACCGAAAACTCACTCGCTTAGGTAAGAAGCTGCAAATTTGGGGACAAAGAAAGTTGAGCTCCTTCAGACTTCAGCTCGACATAGCAAACGAAGTGATTTTCAGGCTAGACCGTGCACAGGAGACCAGACTTCTGTCAGAAGAAGAAAGGAAGCTTAGAGCTACTTGCAAGGGACGATGTCTAGCTCTCGCTTCCCTTGAACGAATCCGGCTCCGCCAAAGAGCGAAGGTCTTTAACCTGAGGGAAGGGGACGCGGGCTCTAAGTACTTTCACCTCAAAATGAAGTCCAGAAGAAGGAAGCTTTCCATTATGCGCCTTGAACACGAGGGAAGCATAGCTTCCACGCAAGAAGATATGGAGAATATGGCGGCAAACTTCTTTCGGTCCCTCCTTCGGCCCAACAAAGCCAACCATCGCAATCTGAACTTTGGCAGTCTCGGGATGACGACCCTAGACCTCACCTCTTTGGAAGTTCCTTTCACCGAAGCTGAAGTGTGGGAGGCCATCAAAAATCTGCCCACCGACAAGTCTCCAGGGCCGGATGGGTTCACTAGTCTTTTCTACCGCAAATGTTGGATCCTGATCAAAGCAGATGTGATGAACGCTATGTCCAAGTTTGCTTCGGGTAACAGTCAAAACGTGCACCATCTCAACTCAGCTCTCATGATCCTCCTTCCCAAAGCAGAACACCCAACCCAAGTGAAGGACTTCAGGCCAATCAGCTTGGTTCACAGCTTCTCCAAAGTAATAACCAAGGTCCTAGCCCGGAGATTGGCACCTTTGATGGATACACTCATCCCCCCGACGCAAACAACATTCATCAAAGGCTGAAGGTTGCACGAGTATTTTATTTACGTCAAGGGTTTGGTCCAGCAGTTCCACAAGCAAAAGAAAGCTATGATTCTTCTCAAGGTGGATATCAGTAAAGCGTTCGATACTATCTCCTGGAGTTTCCTCAACTCTCTCTTGCAGCACAGAGGCTTTGGCACATTGTGGCGTGGCTGGATAGCAGGGCTTTTCCGAACAGCACACTCGAGAATTCTAGTCAACGGGGCAAAATCACCACAGATCAGACCAGCAAGGGGACTAAGGCAAGGGGATCCTTTATCCCCCCTCCTTTTTGTGCTCGGCATGGATGCTCTGCAGGCTCTACTACTCAAAGCACACAGCTTCGGATTACTTTCACAGCTCAACCACAAATTGCATCTGCCACCCATCTCCATATACGCTGACAATGCAGTAATCTTCTTCAGGCCGACCACACAAGAAGCACGAGTGGTGAAGGAGCTGCTAGATGTGTTCGGCCAAGCATCTGGCTAAAAATGCAATCTCTCCAAGAGCACCATTTCTCCTATCCGTTGCTCTACGCAGCAGGCCGAGGAAATTTGTTCCATCCTGTCTTGCCGAAAAGAAGATTTCCCGATTCATTACCTCGGCATTCCTCTGTCTCCTTGGAGACTGACCAAATCTCAGCTGCAGCCTTTACTGGACAAGTTATCCAAGCAAGTGGCGGGGTGGAAACCAAAGTTCCTAACACCCAATGGCAGGTTATCCCTTGTCAAATCCACCTTCACTGCCCTGTCTTTGCACCTGATGACGGTCCTTCAACTACCCCAATGGGCAATCAAACAAATCGAGCGCCGCTGCAGGGGCTTTCTTTGGAAGGGGGAAGAGGAAGTGAACGGAGGCCACTGCCTGGTTCCATGGCGCAAGGTTTGTATGCCAACTGAAAAGGGAGGACTGGGAATCAAAGACCTCTCTCTCTATAGCAAAGCCTTGAGCTTGCAATGGGTGGCGAAAACAGCGCAGGACAGGTAGAAACCCTGGGCCATGGTCAACCTGGATATGGGAAAGGACGTGGAAGAAATCTTTCGGGTGATCACGGTGTTTTAACATTGGTAACGGCATGCATACCGATTTTTGGAGAGATAACTGGACAGGGACCGGCTGCCCAAACTGTAAATACCCGATCCTTTCTACTTATGCACCAAAGAGGAAAACATTGGTTTCCAAAGCGCTGCAGGATAATCACTGGGTTAGGACCTTGCAAGGATCACTTTCAGGAATCGCACTTGGAGAGTTCTTTCAGCTCTGGGAGGAGGCAAACTCAATCAACTTAATCTCGGGCGAAGAAGACTCAATTTGCTGGAAAAGTTCAAGGGATGGGAAATTCTCTACCGCTTCAGCTTACAGCTTGTTCTTCTCTCCAAAGGAGGACTGCATGTATGGCAAATTCCTCTGGAAAAGCAAAGCACCCTCCAAGGTGAAGTTCTTCCTGTGGCTAGCTCTTCAGGGTCGCTGTCTCACGACTGACAACCTGGCTAAGAGAAACTGGCCACACTCAGCGACCTGCACCCTCTGCAATTCAGCCCAAGAAACTTGCCAGCATCTTTTAGTTGATTGCCCTTTCTCAGCTGAAATCTGGGACAGGATGAGAAGTTGGTGTGGTTCCCCTTTTCGAACGCCGTCGGAAGACGGCCGAGTGCTGAAGGAGTGGTGGCATGAGACGAGGATGCCCGTTGCCGGACTGACAATAGGAGAAACTTTGATTGTCTCTTCTCGCTTATCTGCTGGATGATATGGAAAGAACGCAATTCAAGGATCTTCCAACAGATTTCACGGACTGCAACTGCAAGCCAGTTGGCCGCTGATATAAACGATGAGATTAGCGTGTGGTTTGAAGCCGGCATCTTCCAGAAGCACAATAGCGCGAGACAGCAGACCTGAAGGGCGCAAGAAGCAATACAGCCGAAGGGGAGTCTTCTCTGTTCAGCTGAAGAACTCTTCTCGATCTTGTTTTTCCTTCCTAGCTTGATCAGGTTAGGCTTTCGTCGTGAAAGCCTGCGCGACGTTTTTCTATGCGCCGTTTATCTGTAAAGCTAACCTTGTTTTCCCCCATTTATCTTAATAAAAGCGGTCGGCCAGTCCGGTGGCCTTCTCACCAAAAAGATTTACTTGCGCAAAGGAAAAGAGTCAGTCTTGACAACTGTTAATCTAACAAATGGTGAGGCGTATATTGGTTCTTTCTTCTTTACAGAGAGTTCGTACGGGAAAAAACTAAGATTGGCAGCAAGAGTAAAATGTCAGGATCTTGCAGTCAGGGTTCAGGAAGCAACCAGTCACTCTTTTGTTGTCAAACACTGCCGAAGTAAATGTGAGTATCCACTTATTAATTTCAACATTCAACATGACCATGCATAATGGAAACTCCAATACATGGTGTACATTGCTCATTCGATGCCACATTATTCTATGCCATAATCAGTTGAAGTATATGATCCTCGCACAAATGGCTATAAAGTTGATTTATTCCCAGTTCAACTATCCAGTCTCTTGTAATCGGCTCTAGTAAGAGCAAGGGTGTGCGTGGTTTTTTAGTCATTTTGGGTTCTCTCTTCTTACTATAATGAGGCACGCATCTCCTGTGTTTCTGAGGGAAAAAAGTACACATTTGTTAAATACTCTTAACACACACAAAAAAAACACATTTGTTGAATACCCTTAACACCATTGCACTCCTGCATTTTCGAGAAAAAGAAGTACACATTGGGTAAATACCCTTAAACACCAACTGCAAAGATAGACAAACTGAATCAATTGCATACTAGCAAGCTGCAATAATTTTGTACATATATATTGTCTTGACAAAGGCAACCTTATTGTCTACTTTCAGCAAATAAAAAGAACTACACTCCATCTAAGGAAGAAGGGGTACATTGTCTGAAGAAAATTGCCCCAAAAGGAAAACATTACAATGACCTCAAGGGGAAAAATATTACTAAGGTGAAAAATTTGATGCGCCATTATCACAGAGATCAGGCTGGTCTCCAAAAGGTAACAACATGCTTGTGATGTTTCTACATTCATCGTAAATTCATAATTGTTCTAACTGTGAAAAGCATATATTATCAATTTGTCAGGGAACAATATATTATTTAAATTTTAACTAACAAAATGCTACAGAAGTGAACTGGTAGAGTCCAACTATCCATTTTTGGGAATGGCTGTAGCTTGCAAAAAGATGCCTCCACCTCCTAGACTTTCGTCACTCCCACTGGGAGTAGAAAGTTTCTGGAATTTCATAATACTATTTTGAAAACTTAAATTTCATAAAGATAAAAGTTAGTGATATGGCAATCGTCCTGTACCTGTGTTATCTGGTATTAGCATATGAACTATACTTTGTGGATGTTCCTGTAATGATTGTTTGTTCCCTTTTTCTTCTGGTCCATGTGCAACCCTATGCTATTAGTATCCTCTTCCATTTAATTCCCAAAAGGCACAATGCGTTCCCATTTGGGCATGCAAGCATGTAGTTTAACATGCTTTAAAACACAAACCATGGGTAGAATCGAACTACTTACCTTTTGATATGCTTCAAGATCTGTGCAACTCCCATTGAAAGGGTAAAAAATGGAGTGACCTCTTGCCTACATGCATTAACACCCTTTTTTAAAAAAAAACATATATTAATATCCTAGCTTTTGCATCGATTGATGCATATGGCTATTAATTATTACAGTCTCAAACAAAAATGTAGAACCGAAGAAAGACATTAAAACTACCACCATAAAGCACTAAAACTCAATTCTATTACTAAAACGCCAGCTAAACCTTGCAAACACCTTCATCACGATCGTTTCAATAGTCCTACAGCCCGCCTTCATGAACATGCGATCCTCCTCCTTTTGTAGTAAAGTTCATTGTCTTATCCAATAGGTTCCTCTGAAAATGACCTGTAAATAAGAAGGTGCTTTCACCTTGTCAAACACAACTTCATTCCTAAATAGCCACAGGGCTCAACAAATGGCACTTGCACCAATAAGCATATGTGACTTCAATTTCTTACTTAACCCCTGTAACCAACATGCAAACATATTATGTACACTAGTTGAGGGTTTCAGGTTTAGAGCAACATAAACAATTCTCCAAATGAATTTAGCATAATGACAGTCAAAAAGTAAATATTGTGTTGATTCATGGGTGAAAAAAACAACATTTTCTATCTCCCTGTCATTGTCGTCTAGCTAGATTAGCCTTGTACATAGAATTCACTGAAAACAACCCATTTTGATGCAACCTCCACACAAAGCGATCCCTTTGGTCTTTAACCTGTACATTTACAACCATGGCCACGACATTATACCATGCTTGTAAAGTGGCTCCCGTCAGTGATCTCCTGAAAGCTACATTTAACAGAGTTGTAGACAATACTGTCCTAGCAGAAGCACTTTTCTTTCTCACAATGTTATATAATGCTGAAAAAAGCGTTCTAAAGGGTCATGGTGTTATCCACGAGTCCTCCCAAAATCACACTTGTAATCCGTGTCCTAGATCAAACTTGCCCATTGACAGGAACTCTCCCTTCATTAGGCCAACCCAAAACTGAGAGTCCCCTGGCATGTATTGAATCTGAGTAAAGGATTTATTCTTTAAATATTTATTTTTAAGCAGCTGTTGCCAAACCCCATCGCCATTTAATAGTTTGAAAATCCATTTACTTGAAAGACGCTTATTGGTAGGTGCAGTACACCCTTACACCTAGACATTTTGGTAGGTGCAGTACAGTTCTGAAATATTATAACAATCCAATTTATTAAAGATTGAATCAAGTTGATCTATTTTACGTTTAATTACTGAGGTAGACTAGTTGGAATAAAATGTTCAGTCAAATCACCTTGATTTGTTGGATTGTACTTAATCAAGTTGACTTCTAACTTTACCTTGTATCACCACGGATTCTCTTTAAATGAAATTTGCTACTAATTCTATATAAGTTCAAGTTCTAAGAAAACCTTTAATTTCTGGCAATTAGCTTACTGGCATGAAGAATAAAGAATGAAACACCATGATTAAACATGCAGCCACTGCAGATCCTGGGGATGAGATCTATTCTTACAGTGTTCCAGAAGAAAATGTTGTGCTCTTCTTCAATGATTTCTTTGATCTTACTGGAATGTCAGTTGGTGGCTTCTATACTCCTTACAACGCCAACAAACTTGATCAGCTTCAGCAGGTATATTAAGATGTCGATATATGCTAATAATAGTGTCTTGGCAGTTACTTGCAAATATTTTCAACTTATATAGCAAGATTTAATTGTGAAACATTTGACTAACCTATCTCTGGCGTGCTGAATAAAAAAAAGCAAAATTATAAATTCAATTTTGAAGACCAATTTATAAAACAAAAATAATATTGTTGTTAAATCGAATACTTATTTCTGCCATGATGTTTATTTATCAATGGTCATAATTTGATAAATTCACTCATTCATGACTAAAATGTGGCATTGTTCAATTAATACCCCTTTTCAGTTGCAAGATGTAGAAATCTAGAAAACAAAATGTATAAGCAAATGGGATTCATACCTTGCTGCATTCTGGTGCTTTCAGCTTACATCATGTAAATCCCTTCAAGCATCATTCATAATGTAATTGAACATGGAGCCATTAACCAGGCTAGTGCACTTAGGCAACACTAGATTCCTGTCCCCGCCTCAGATTTTTGTTTTGATGATTCAGAATTTCATAAAGTCATGAGCATCTGTGTTTTCATGTATGTAACTGCTGTACAGTCTGCTGGTAATGACATAAATGGAGTATTCTGTTACAGCGTAAAGTGAACAACTGGAAAAGGTCTGCGCATAAGAAATTTGAGGACCAGGAGAAGTTGGGGAGTCTTATTCCTGATTATGCCATGAGCAATGGTCTCCCTGTACTTGTGTCTCCAAATGATGCCAGTCCTTCCATACAAGCAAGGCCAACATGCCAATGCTCTGACTACCAGAGGGCACTTCAAGGTCATTTGTTTTATACCACGTTCCATCAGAAATCCTGGATATTTCATGTTTCTCAAACTACATATTGTTACATAATTTGGTCAGGCACATCGGTATAATGACGCTGGACCTTCCACACAAGGAAAGCAACTGTTGCAGCAGTATGGACAGAATATGCATCAAGGTAACTACCTTCCTAAATTTTCATTGAACATCCTCCAAGTTAATATTGCTAGTTTGCTAATCATAGTTCTGGCAATCAACTTGTTTCAGAATCTGGTCAGCAGGACCCTTCTTTACAGCTGAATGAAAATTCTAACCATCTGAACCAAGGAAACATCTTGATTGACCAGAGCTCTGCCCCAGCACAATTGAACACTCCATCTCATAATAATCTGGCAGTACGTAAAGATACCTTCAAAATTTCAATAGTAGAACATGAAATTTTTGTCTTGTTCATTATCCCTTTTTAAATACTTTCGTTAAGATTGAAATCCCTAAGTTGGTAAGTTCTCCTTGATATAACTTGAAATGTCCTCTGCATCTAGGTTCAAGAAGATGATTTGATAACAGGTGCAAATCTAAGTGTCAGGCACAATGGAAACTTGAGCTCCTTGACTGACGCTGCTGGGACTTCTCATCCTGTAACAGGTGCGCTTCTACACCCAAAATCTTCTAATTTAACAGTTCATCGCAAATTCGCAGTGATCTAGAGCACTGCTTCTCAAATCATTTATTATGCACTACGCGTGTACCGGGTGCTGAAATATTTGTGCTGGAACTGCCTCAGATGGAGCCATTCAGCAGAATCCTATGTATGAATATGGGCAGATCGATGAAGTCTTCGTGGGGTTATCTTCAATTGGAGTAAGTTAAACGAGTTGAATATGTTATGGGAATTACTCTTTAAAACATATCACATGTCTGGGCTCAATCTGAAGTACATCAGTTTGCAGCAGTCACTTGACCTTAGGTCTATCATGATCAGTTTTCTTGATATGGTTTCAGGAATGGGTGGAACCACACCATGGGCATATGGCATACCAAGGCTTCCTACCAGATAACAACGGTATGGAAATCTTTATACCTATGAAATACATTGGAATAGAGAATAAATAACCAGAAGTCAGATAAAAATATTGTTTGATAAAGCTTACCTGCTAAATCTTGGAGATCCAAAAACGGTTTTGCTACTAGAAGTCAGGTTCTTTAACAAGATTATGAGCATCAACATACCATTCCTTAAACTGAATAGAAACCTGCTGAATTGAATGCTACCAAATTTCTGATCTACTAGCCGCTTAAAATTGGGGATGGACTTAAGATCTTCCTTTCGTTCCGTGCCATGACGGTGCCTTCATTTTATGTCATAGACAGCGAGTTCAAACAACCAGTTTCATGGTCATGAATATGATGGCGGCAACGATGATAATCTTCTTTGACGGTGAAATCACTGCAACAAGCTCTCTACCAGATTAAGGTGTTCATAATGTCTGTAAAAAGTAATAGGATTATAAGTATATAATTTGTAACATGGATTCTTTTAATATTTCCTCTCATCTTAGAGTTGTTATTTGGACATAGTTGACTAATTGGTTTGTACATATGAAATAACGAGAGCTTTATTTTACTAATTTAATTAATCAATTCGTTTCCCCTCTCCGGTGGATTTTTTTGTATAACCCGACATATTTCAACTCGGAGCATGCAAGATTGAAGATCTCTCTCCAAGGTCATCGCCATGCAAGTGAAATGCACGAAGGAATTGTTCTCAAGAATCTTAAGATGGTAAATACACACAAGAGAGAGATACAGTATACAAGACTTAGTTTTTCTTAAGTACAACAGAGCTTCCATTCCTCCATGATCCTATCAGCTTCTACACCAAAACCACACAAATCACCATGAGCCCTCTTCCTCCACTGCCAATTCAACTGCAAAACAAACAAGAACACATGACACATTACTCTTCCAGTTCCACCTGAACCATGAGACAGACAAGGTCACAAGCACATCATCATCCATGTGATGATGCATGGCCATGTCTCACCTCACCTGGGGCTGACTAGCCAAGCATCCATGTGGTGTCCTCCACGCACGCCGATCAGTAGCCGATGTCAGCGTCGTCGACGACGAGGTTGCCGGTGACCAGCTCACGGTAGGCGGCGACGGGCCAGATGAACCCCCTCGGGAGGAGCTTGACGGCGAGCTCGACGTCGATGATTATCTCCCTCATGGCCGGCTTCTTCTCGCCGCTGATGGCGATGAGGTAGCTCCTGCCGACCCACCCGATCCAGCCGGCGATGTAGAGGAAGAGCAAGCCCGGTGTGATGAACTCGCCCCAGTGCCGCTGGTCGCCGCTGACGATGAGGTGCGGCAGGCCGTCGGCGCCGCAGAGCAGGCCGAACTTGCCGTAGTTCTCGAAGCGGCGCTTCGTCTTCTCGATGGTGGCGTTGATGGCGAGCGCCGGCGCCGAGTCGGGCGCGTACTTCTTCAGCGACGACTGGAGTTTCTTGATGGACTGCTTCTCGCGCTTGGCGAACGCCTTGGACTCCTTGCACGGGGTCAGCCCGGCGATGTCGGCGGCGGCGGGCGGCGGGGATGTCGCCGCCGAGGAGAGCAGGACCGACGACAGCGCCAGCGCGGCAGAGAACGTCTTTGCCGACGCCGCCAGGGACTGCGCCAGCTCGCCGGCGCCGTTATTGTTGCCCGACGCGGAGCACGACACGGAGAACCGCGCGGCCGGGGACGACGACGACGCGCGAGCCAGGCGCGGCTTGGCCGAGAAGGCGGTGGATGCGGCGGCGAGGGCGGCCATTGCTACTGCTACTAGCGGCGGCGGCGGCGAAGCAAAGAGAGTAATTTGCGATCGGAGTGGGTGAGCGCGATTTAGTTTGCGGGTTTGTATCGTGGGCGGGCGGGGCCGCGGGAGGAGGGGATAAGGGGCGGCGCGAGTGGGTGAGGCGGGGATAAGGGGGATTGAGGTGGGAGGCGCGGATTGGCGCGGGGGAATCCAGCGTGTCCGCGTGGGGGGCGCGGCCGTGTGGAGATGCAGATTTTGTGGGGGCTCCGTGCTTGTGGGCTTGTGGCTGCCGCGGTTTCAAAGATGATTTTGTTTGGCTCCGGCTTTTTGTGTGCTCGCCATATGCACATTGTGCCAGTCTCGATTAGGATATGTTCACCGGGGTTCCCATTTCAACCAGGGAAAAAAAGGTTTAGGAGATGTCCATTTCTACTAGAGTTACTTCCTCCGATGATAATATTAACGTTTATAATATAACATTTGATCAAACTTTTCAAATATTGACCCACTTTTTTATCATAAGGTACCAAGTGATTAGTTATCAACTTGTATCTCAGTTAGGATTTGCTCCATGCTTTAGAATTGGAGCCACTCGGCTGAACAAACGTTAGAACAATATATTATTTCAAATACTATGTCTGTTTATAAATACTTGACACTGAAGCACTATTCATCTTTATGTTTTGACTACTCTTTTTTTATGAAAAACAGACAAATACTTTAAAAGGACCATGGTATCAAAAATTGTTGCATGTGCAAAACATAACCATGAAACTTTTGTCCTGACCAATTTTGAACTATTTGAGATCAAAATTACAACAGGTGAAAGTTAAAATTGTCAAGTAAACACAAATGGAGCGAGTAGTAGTGTAGTTACCCATTGTGCTCCCGTAGGCTAAGCAAAATCTAAACATTATAGAAAAATAACGACAACCAAGAAAGGACTTATTATCAATATTCAAGAAGAAATATTAAGTGGGTTGAAAATTAACCCTATGATTTTGGAATTAAAATAACATACTTCTTACCACTACATTGTTGAAAACTGGGAATATTGCATGAACAACTTACGTTTCCATATGTTCTAGTTGAAACAGTACAATGGTCTAAGCATGCCATCTCCGGGGATCAATTGTGAGTTGACCCTGAATGTTCGTTCCTGTCCCATCTCCGGTTCATTTCAATCCGTGCTTTAGCTTCCGTTGTTTCCACTCCGGAATTAAAAGAATCGTGTAAAAGCAAATACACAAGCTTGAAAATTCTAGCACACAAAAGCGTCCAGTGGAAAGTGTCAATATCCAAGCTTGCCAACTTTCTAAAAAAACATCCTGCTTTGCCGATCCCGATCCCGTGTGGTGCTAGGTTGAACCGCTCAGCGTATACCTCCGTCGTGTCAAATATCCTGCTTTGCCGATCTCGAGTGGTGCTACGTTGAACCGCTCAGCGTATACCTCGGTCGTGCCATTCGATCTCATAGACCCTGTTTAGTTCACGGAGTCAAATTAGTCTCTATCATATTAAAATATTTAGATATTATTTTAAAATATTAAATATAAATTATTAATGTAATAATACAAGAAACATTTCTTAATTATGAATTAATTAGGATTAATAGATTCGCCTCGCGAATTATTCTTTTGATTTTGTAATTATTTTTATAATTAATTCATATTTATTCTTTTAAATTGATGTATTCCATGTGACATGGACTCGAATCCAAACACCCACGTATGCCGAAATATTTCATCCATGGACTGTACGGGGCTTCCACTGTTCGCAAGGCTGTCTCGCACGGTTTCGCTTTAGCAGCATAGCCGAGCTGCCGATGGGTGGGTGGCGTCTGAAATCGATGCACTTTTGTGGCTTCAACCGAATGCTTTCGGTTAGCTCCCGCAGACGATAGGAATATCACGTGATCCAAATTAATAGGTGCAGGAGAGAGAGGGGGCAATGGACGCTTCTGCAAGTGTCAAGCTACAACACAGGAAGCTACACATATTATAGAAAGGAAGAAATCAATAATTGGTCATCGAATTATTATAAAAGTTTATATTTAACCATTTAACTAGAAAATCGGATATCCTATACTCCCAACATCAAAATCATACATCTTCGGTCATCCGACCCGGTTTTGTAAAAATCACATTCCACGTGACGTACGAGGGATTTCGTAACGCCCTAAAATCGGAGAATTTAAAACGAAAATTAAAAATCGAACTTACAAAAACCTTTTGATTGTTGCTTCTTGATCGAGTTTTTTGTTTCTTATTTGTCGGCTTGGTTGCATAAATTTATACGCGAGTGATTCATCTCGATGTTTGAGAAAAACCAAACGATTTGAATTTCCGTCGGAAGAAAATTTTCGAAGTTTAGAATTGAGAATGTTAATATAAAATAGAAAAAGGGTTATGGATTTATAAAAATATATAATTGGGAGTAAAACATTATTTAGGTGATTGAGTAATATTAATTAGTGAGCAAAATGAGTAATAAAATATTTTAGGGTATATATATGAAATCTAGAAATTAATTTGAATCAAAATCGCATTTTTCGAATTGAGGAAAAGAATTAAAATAAATATGTAAAATATATTTTTAAAATAATAAAAGTGGGTGAAAAGGTTAAAAATATATTTTACAACTTATTTTTGGGCGTGTTATATTTTATTTTGAAATTTTAGGGGTGAAAGGAAATAAAATTGGAAAATTAGGAAATTTAATTCGGGAAAATACGAAAGGTCACTATTCATTGCGCGCCAAGTGTTCGACGCCGTACCCGGACCCCGGACCGCCTCGCCACCACGCGCCGCGCGCGCGCGCCCGCGCACCACGCCCCCACGCGCCGCACCGTGCCCATGCCGTGCCGCACGCGCCATCACGTGGCCGCACGTGCTCGCCGCGCCGCCGCCGTCGCCCACGCCGCTCCCATGCCGCCACGCGCCCGCTGTCGCGTCGCGCGTGCCCCGCGTCAACACCGCGCACCGTGCCCGCGCCAAGCCGACGCCGGCCACGCCGCGCGCACCGCCGTGCCCATGCCGCCATCGTCACGCGCGCCGTAGCCGTGCCCACCACGCGTCGCCTCCTCCTTTCCGCGCGTGCCCGCTGTCCCCGTGCCGCACCGCCATTGCCACCGGCCGCCTATAAATTGAGCACCCCGGACCAAACTTCCTATACAACATTTCTTCCTCATCTCTCCCTCCATCTTTCCCTTAAGTTTTCCCCAAATTCTATACACCGCATCGCTCAAATTTTGAAGAAAACCGAAGAGGAGCCGAAGAACCCTAAGTCGAACCGCACGGGCAATTCTTCAAAATTCGCCACATTCGGCTGAATTCCCTTCAAATTGAAGGTACGTCTACATTCTATACACCTAGAGCTTCCATTCCCCTAACTTTCCTGAGCCTGTTAGCCGACGAAACTCGCAGGCGACGAGCGCCGCCAAGCTTCCCTGCCTCGGCTGCCGCCGTGCGCACGTCGCCAGGCCGTCTCGGCTCCTTTCCGACCAAATCGACCCTGTAGTTAGCATCCCCGTGCCCCATAGGTACTCTGGGAACACTTGGTTTGCCCAGAACGCCGTCGCATTCCGCCGGCACCGTGCGCCACCGCCGCTGCGGCAAGGCCGCCGTCGTCGGCTCGTTCCGCCGCCTCCTCGGTTCGCTTATGTCCCAGGGAGAGTTCCTTATGTCACCTAGAGGGAGTAGGATCGATTTGATGCCAGGCATTGAGTCCCCTCGCCGCCGTTCGGCCGTTCTCCGCCGCCGGCTTGCTTGGGAAGAGTGGGAGAGGAAAGAAGGTAGAAAAGAAAAGAGAGTGGAGAGGGAGACGAGATTGGCTCGGCAGCTCAGTGGCTTGAGCCGAGCCGAGTGAGGGTGAGGTCGCGGGTTCGACTCCTGGCCGGAGCAATTTTTGAATATTTTTATTTTAATTTTTCTGAGGGATTAAAAATAAGAATAAGCTTGGTAAAAATCCTAGAAAAATATTTAAATTCTTTTAAACTCTTCTAAAACTTTATTCACAAATATTTTGCATCTTTCAAAAGAGTTTATTTATTTACTTTTAAATTGCTTTACAAATAATTATGGAGTTTATATTTACCTAAACTTTGAATTTTTAATCCGATAAATTTCCAAAATGTTTATATATCTTGGAGGGGCCATTCATTCATTTAGGTTATATTCATACAACACGAATCTTTTCAAAAGATTATAAACTATCTTCATAATTGCCGATCAACCCTTTTCGATATATATGTTTTATGTTAAATCCTTTCAAACCCATTTTCGGTAGACCGCGACACCAATTAATCTTGATTATTATAAACCCTAGGGCTTCTCGACCCAACAAATATTTTTGATAAAATTTAAAGATAACCACTTCCT
The DNA here is from genome assembly GCA_019925245.2 of Oryza australiensis. Classification (NCBI taxonomy): domain Eukaryota; kingdom Viridiplantae; phylum Streptophyta; class Magnoliopsida; order Poales; family Poaceae; genus Oryza; species Oryza australiensis. The sequence goes on from JAIFGZ020000169.1 coordinate 487,661, forward strand.
TTTTATTAATTGAATCATCAACTCTAGTATTTCTCAAACTTTAAGCATATTAAAATAAATATCGCATCCTTCTTAACAAAATCGGATTCAATACAAGACTTCAAAATCCTTATAACCCTTTCTCTCTAACTCGGATTTCGCCGAAACTCGAGCCTAGGTTCGCGTAGAGTCATAGCCTAGTGTTAGGAGCCGCTATTGCGATTTACTTGGTTTTCTTTTGGATCTTATTGGATTCGTTTGAATTCTAACCGAATTCAAATTTGATTTCTCGCACGTACGATAGAGTCCGAAGGAGCCGTTGAAGACTCAAGCCAACCGGGTTGCGAGCAAGGCAAGTCAACACATCCCTTTGAACATATTGATCCTACTTTGTGAAATGATATTGTTTTCAATTACAAATTGCATGCTATACACAAATGAGTACCTATTCTTGATATATCCTGCCTTGATATTGAATACCCTTAGAAATATTCTTTGTAACCTTCAATGTGATACAACCGGAGGTTATCTTTAAAATGCTTAGCCACGCTTATACTAGATTCTTGCATACTCATGATTTTACAAATAAGCCTCGTGCTTGGGCAACTATCTTGGGAAGATGGTTGAGACACGGCAAGTGGAGACATGAGCGACATGTTGCCTTGATCATGTTGGAAACACTTTGATGAAAAATGAAAATACAAACCAATATTTTTAGACTGGGCGGATGGATGGATTTGGGTGGATTCCGGGAAAGGCTAGTACCGTCCCTAGTCAATTAAGGACCGAGCCATGAGACTACAACTTAGAACGAGCCGACAACCGTACTTCTCGAATGGGGATAGACCTAGCGATTAAATATCCGAGCGGAGGCGGTATCCCTACGTAGTAGGTTCGGTGTTGGCGCCGAGATAAGGGCTTGCTGGTGGGGGTGCACCACCGGTGGGTGCCTGGACGAAAGTTAAGGCCTACCGGCGGGGGTGTACCGCTGGTTGGTACGGCGGAGATCGGGCATGCGATCAACATGAAGAAAAGGACATGAAGATGAAAAGTTCAAGGATAGAGCAATTATTTCTCTTGCCCCGAAAACGCTGAACTCCTCTCACCGCTAGGAAATGACGGCTAGAGTGCATGAGGGCTTAAGTTCATGGAGCTGTACGCCAAAGTGAGGTTATTGAAAGGCTTTGCCGTGACCGTCTCATGTGTTGGGACGTAGGCTCATTTGTTGGGCGTCGCGGAGTACGGGTAAAGTGTACATCCACTGCAGTGTGAGTCAATCAATCTATTCGAATAGCCGTGCTTGCGGTCAATGAGCGACGTGACAAGTTTCTCCCGTGGCTAGACTCATACATTTTAAAATGATGGGTGGGATTGCATAATGACTTTAGATTTGGGAAACCAACTTCTCTATCCGAGAGAAGGGGAAGACACCCTCAAAAACCATGACGAATCGGAGGTGGGAAGCTATCCTTGGGATCACAATGGATGGTGGAGAACCGTCGCCGACTTAATATACTATGGATCTAAAACTTGACTGGCTAGATGTTAGGATTGTGAAATGGTTTGTGAAAATTGGCTTTGCGCAAATAAACCATAGCCATCCTTCGAATGACCCTATCATGTGCATCATTCGGTGTTGGCTTGCCGAGTACGTTGGGTACTCACCCTTGCTATACGCACAAACTTCGATGAAGGAAACGAAGAACTGGAGGACCCCTATGCTTACTACCGGGAGGAATGAAGACAATGAAGCGCGCTAGGTCTTAGTCCCCGTCGTTGCTGTGGCAATCGACATGTTTCTTCCGTCCGCTATCTCGCACGGTTTGTTTTCGGTTGTATCCGGACCGGTAGGTCCTATATGTATTGGATATTGCCTTCGGGCCTATTATTGTAATAATTTCGGTGTAAGACTATTCGTGCACTTTACACTGTAATTCGAACTATATTCGTGGGTACCAAACTACTCGATCCAGGATAAGGTACTATGAACACGAATGATTCCCGTCCTCAAAAACGGGGTCTACAATTTCCAAAACTTTCGGGGACTTTTTGTAAAATCACAGGAGATCCTTTCTTTTTTTTTCTTTCCTTCTTCTCTTCCACGCGCGGGAAGCCGCCGCACGCACGGGAGGCCGCCGCCGCCGCACGCGGGAGGTGGCGCAGCCTCGCCGGAGGCCGCCGCCGCACGCGCCGAGGCGCCGCCGGGGCCGCCGTCGGCAGCATGGGAGGCCGCCGCCGCCGCCGCATGCGCAGGAGGCCGCCGTCGCCGAGCCGCGCCCGAGGACATCGTCGAGCGGGCCGCCGTGCGTGCGCGTCGCGTGGGGATGACGCCGTCGCCGCCGCCCCCACGCAGCCCACAGGTGAGAGGAAGAAAGAGAAGAAGATGAAGAGAGGAGAAGGCCGGAGGGATTAGCCTCGCCGTCGCGGAGATCTGCTTCCACAGAGCGGTCATCCTTTGCGAACGCGGTGTTGTTGACGAGAAAAATCAACATGTCGGCCTGGGAGATCTGCTTAGCTCCAGTGCAGGTCCTAGAATCGATGAAGCGCAGGAATGCCAGTCAGTTTGATCCTGCCACTGACAAGATATGCAAAACAGTAGAGCATAAATCATATCGGTCGATAGTCTGATAATCGAAATAGCCGATCTATTGACAGCCGATTGTGTGATTCCAGCCGATGCCGAAGTCCAGATAACTTGTCAGCTGAAACCCTGATGAAACCCTCATTGGTAGCCATCAGGCAGGCTAGAGACTACGATTCTAATCACGACTTAGTAGGTCAAACTGAATTGATGCAACACTAAGTATGAAAAGAAACACAATATCTAGACAATCAAGCCTTTGACTAATTTTCAAGGTGGTAGATGACTAAGCTAATTTAATCTAATATAACGATTTAGCCGATATCGACAGAAACCCTAAAACGAGAGACAAACGATAGTGCTAAATCGAGATACTAGGACTAGGTTACCAGAGACATAGATAAGACCGGGTAACCCTCCGTCGTCTCTAAGCGTATACATCTAGCCGAAGGATCATAAGAGCTCTAAGAACGACTTAATAGTTCAGCATCAAGTATAAAAAGAACAATCAGATCTATTATAGCTGATGTAAACCCCTCGAAACGGTGGATATCACATATAATCTATGTCAACCCCTAGATCTAGCTTTATCGGCTGCTGGTTCTTGACAAGAACAGGCCGACGTAGAGACAGATCTAGACATTGTTCTAGATTATATATGATATATGATAACTAGTGCAACATAAATCATTGAATCTAGAGTATCATAGCGATGGAAGCACTAAATTCGACGAGATACACCACTAATGACAAACCTTTACCTTGATCGGGGGTCGAAACGATGCAGCCCGAAGCCGGATCGAGTGTTCGTCCGAAGAAAATAGAAGGCGATGCGCCGAGGTTGTATTGATCGAGAGATGAATTACATGAACCCCGGGCTTACATATTTATACCCGTGGGTTAATAGAGAAACAGAGATCCTAACAGATTACAAAATCCAAACTTTTCTAAAGATAAAAGGAAACAAACCGAATCCTTACTGGATACTAACACCCTTTTTCTAAAGATAAAATAGGAAACTAACAAACTCTTCCTAATTAATAGATACAATTATCTTTTTAGGACTCTATCCTTATATGGCAATCCTCATGAAGCACATCATCTTGATCCGACGGTGTCTTCAATGTTGTCATAACGGAATCGGCTACATCAGCTTGCCTTATTCGATTCGGTATCAGCCGATGGACACCTTAGCCGATTCGGGTTTTGGGGCTTACCAAATTCTGCTGTTAACAGGTGTACGAGCGGCTGCCGTTGGAGGACGACGAGCTGCTGGCGGCGCATGGGCAAGCCGACTCCCCGTGCGTGCGATGACGGCGGGGTGGAGGGCGAGGCGCGGGTGACCGTGCGGCGGTTGGGATCGAACGGGAGAAAGGAGGTGGCGGCGGCGGGAGCACATAGGGATTGCGGCGATGGCACGACGGTGGCGGGGGAGGGAGAGGCGGTGGTGACCATCCGCGTGGGGACGTTCAACGCGGCCATGTCCTCCATGGCGCCTCCAACCTCCAACCTCCAACGCGTGGCGAGCAAGGCACGAGTGTCCATCAACCTCCAGGACAACGAGATCTCCCGGGAGAGGAGCAAGATTGGTAGCACGGCGGCGAGGAGCACCGCCACCACCACAACCAAGAAACCGACGCCGGCGACGAAGCGGAAGCGGCAAGAATGATGACGTTCGGAAGGGCGGCGAAGCGTGGAGGAGGTGCTACGGGAGGTGGGTGCCGACATCATCAGCGTAGAACGTGCGCGCCGAGGAGGAGCGCGGCATGAGCACGCCGTCCGAGCTCGCCGAGGGGCTCGGCATGCGCTACGTCTTCGCCGAGAGCTGCGCGTGCGACGCGGTGGCATCCCCGCGCGTAGAAGAGAAGAAGGAAAAAAGAAGGGAAAAAAGAAAGGATCTCCTATGATTTTACAAAAAAGTCCCTAGAAGTTTTTAAAAATCCCTCGGCACGCTACGTGGCATGTGATTTTTGTAAAACCGGGTCGGATGGCCGAAGATGCATGGTTTTGATAGTTGGGGATGTCGGATACCCGATTTTTAGTTGAATGGTCAAATACAAACTTTCACGATAGTTTAATGGCCAATTATAGATTTCTTCCTTAGAAACCGATAAAAATCAATGCTATGGTCTGGTTTTTGTTATTATCTATGGCTCCATCAACAGAACACACAGAATAAGTAGAGAGTAGCAAGTTAGATTAAAAAGTTAAAAATTAACAACCTAGAGAAATGCAGTGCGTGTAGACAGATCAGCACCCAGCTATTGTAGCTGTTGACGAGAAAAAATAACACGCCGGCCTGGGAGATCTGCTTAGCTCCAGTGCAGGTCCTAGAATAGATGAAGTGCGGGCGTGTCAGTCAGTTTGATCCTGTCACTGACAAGTTATTCAAAACAGTAGAATATAAATCATATCGACCGATAGACTGACACCCAAAAACTAACTGATCGGCTAATAAGCCAATGGTGCGATTTCAGCCGATGCCGATGCCAGCCGATGCCGATGTCAGCCGATGGTGTTAGGGTTTGAATCCATCGGCTGTGTGTTGAACAAATGTTTATATAAAGGCGATCGGCTGACAATAACATGATATATATAACATTGCACGAACCAATCACATGATGAAATAGATATTGATTTAAAGATTAAAGCACATATCGGCTAGAAGTCCGATATCATAAAATCCAAATGATCGAATATTCAATGACACCTCCGCTGCAATAGGCTATATCCAACTTGTGTATATTCCTTGCAAGCCGATGCAATACCCAGATAACTCACCGGGTGAAACCCCAATGAAACCTTTAGTGGCAGTCAACAGGCAGGCTAGATATTACGGTTCTAATCACGACTTAGTAGATCAAACTGATGCAGCACTAAGTATGAAAAGAAAAGCAATATCTAGACAATCAAGCCCTTGGCTGATTTTCAGGGTGGTAGATGCCTAAGCTAATCTAATCTAATATAACGATTTAGTCGGTATCGGCAGAAACCCTAAAACGAGAGACAACCGATAGAGCCATCGAGATACTAAAATTAGATTCAACAGAGACATATGATAAATAATCAGGCAAAGATATCAACCGAATCGAAACAATCCAAGAGGTCGAATGTAATGATGCAGCCTTGGACGACGCCAATGTAGCCAATACGATTGCGACGAGCAGGTGGGACCTTGGACTTACCCCTTCCGGAGATCGAAGCCAATGCATCCCGCGTCAGGTGCCAAGTTTCGCCCGATGACAAAGTAGAACAGATAAAAGAAAGGTGGCGATGGGCCGAGTTGTATTGATCGATAGATAGTTTTACATGAACCCGGGCTTACATATTTATATCCGTGGGATGACAAAAATCCTAACAGATTACAAAATAGACTTTTCTAAAGATAAAATAGGAAACTAACAACCTCTTTCTAATTAATAGATACAAGCCGTATCCTCGCTGGACTCGGTTTCTTCTGAATAAGATCTTCTTAAACCGAATCTAACAAGAACTCGACTGTTGGAAATATGGATCCTCCATCGGCTGTCGCAAAACTCTCAGCCGATTCTGCTTCGAGCCGATATCAACCCTTAGCCGATAAGGACTTCGGAGCTTACCAAATTTTGACGTTAACAGTAGCATCTTTTAGTTCTATCTCTTAATGACATGTATATTTTTATAGCTAGTTGACTACTACATCCGAATACAAAGAAAGTTTCTCATATAGTTACCTAAATAAAATTTCTTATATTCTCATATACAGATAATATTAAACTTGCTCTTATATTGAAGCTGCCCATGGACACTTTGTGCCCGCTCCGCGTGTTTCCTGGTGCCACCCATTTCTAGCCCATAAGCGCACACTAGCTAGTGCAAATTTTAACCGCCGTGAGGCGAAACCGGATGGGCGGATGGTCAATATATCCCAGGAAGTGGCGATGTGTGGGAAGAAAAGAAGACTCGCCATATATATGCACAATCTCGTTTAGGACTTGTTTGCCATGTTCCCATTTCAACGAGGGAAGAGAATAGATAAAACTCTACTTCATATGATTGTTGGTAAAAGACTTTTGGACCATTATTTTAATACTAGCCGAGAGCACCTACGTTGCAATGAAAAACGTTTTTAGCGTATTAAATCAATCAATTCTAAATAATATTATAATTGTTATATAGATGATTTTGAAATTTGGAAAAAGATAATAGTGAAATGAAGGAGAAATTGTTGAAAGGTGATATAATAATATAGATTATGAGATCCAGATGTTAGTGATAGGGGAACGTAGAAATGGACATCATATACTAACCTCTTTAAGAGAGAAAACTTTATAAAACAGGATTTAACCCTTAGCCACCACACAATATAAAACCAAACAAATTTTAGTTGAATTCAAACATTTTAAAAACTCCCAATTTGTGAAAATGGGAATTTCCAAAGCATTTAAAAAATAAAAAACTGAACAAATACGAGTTTTGAATTTTGTAAAGTATTTTTAAATTCAACAAATATTTGTTCCCATTTAAATCTTGCAAGGTGGTCCAAGGTAAAATTGTCTTTTGCAAAAACTTTATCTCTTAATTGGAAGATATATTAAAATAATGGTTAAAATGTCTTTGGCCAAACAACTATCCATATTCCTTAAAAAAGCGGTGATGGTGTTAGAGAATTTACCACTCCACTTGCTCCATTGTAATTTTTGTGAGTTAATCCTTGAAATTATTGATATTAAAAATAATCAAATATAAATGGATAATCACATCCAAAATTAGATTATGGTGAATATTCCATAGAAAAAGATGAGTAACACACATTAATGTATTTTTTTATCCATATCAAAATATGACAACAAGTAAACATAGAGCATCTTAAAGCAAATTTTACCTATCTTTAATTCTAAGTAACACATCAACTTAGAATTCAACTGGATCCCCGGAGATGCATGCTTAGACCATTGTGTTCCAACTAAAACATGGAAGAGTATATATTCACCGTTTTGGGCAGAAATGCTTCAGCGTGTGGGTGCAGGGGGACAGCGGTGCTTGTGAGTTGTGACAGCCGAACGCTTGTTTTATTCTTATCTCCCTCGTATCAAAGCCTTGCTTTAGATGGATTCTTTCATCCTTTCCCCTCCGGGATGAATAAAATCGTGTAAAGTAAACACGCGAGCTTATTAAAAATTATAGGATTAGTATTCCGGTGATAAGGTCAATATCAGAAGCTTCCCTTTTGTGTTTGCGTGAGTTTTTATTATTTTTTTCATCGTTCTTAAGATTGTATTTATTTCTGTTATTTTTAATAAAAAACACGATCTTGTATTGTATTTGTACTAAGCTAGGCCGAAGACAACCCTGAATTTCTGCACAAACTACCAAGTAGCCTGTAGCCGACACATTTCATCCATGAACCATACACATACAGCTTGTACTGCTCGCCCACATGCACAAGGCCTCGTGGTTTTGCTGTATATATATCCACCGGAGGAGGCGGCAATCTTTTTGGTTGGAAAAACTAATGCCTCCAAACATTTATACTACGGAGAAACTATCAGTTACTATGCACTTACGCTGGATAATCAAACTGAATGAGAGGGCAGTTCTTACTGTCAGTTAAAAGATGGATCTTATTAAAAATATAATTGGTAGTTTTTCTGTCGGTTTAATATTTTTTAAAAAAAACATGTAGGACAAAGGGAGAGGCTAGCTAGCCAGAATGTAAAATCTGGATTCATCCTTTTGTTAGGAAACTTAAATCTGGATTTATGCATGACAGTGAACAATATGTAGTACGATGTAGTACTCCACTTCGATGCCAGCTAGCCAGAGTAATTTTAAGTGCGCTTCTAGCACAAAGATTAAAGCTTGCTTTTATGTTGGCCGTTATCCGTTCATGGGATAAACCTATAGTTCTAACTCTCGGTAGGTTAAAGATAAACCTATAGTTCTAACTTTCGGTAGTTAAAAATAATTGTCGATTTGATTAAAACATGTTTAAAAAATAATTTTGATCATAAATTTTTATTATAATATATATAAAAATATACCTTCTCTACTTAAGTTGAGCCATACTAACTACACCAACACTAACTAAGTTTATATTTTTGTTGAAGCACTGTCATTACCGTTGCATCACTACTAAAAACATGCATAGGTGTCGACCTAATAGATGTCGGTTCAACAAAAATCGACACCTATTAAAACAATAGGTAGCGGCTCTAAATAAAAACCGGCACCTATACTATAGGTGTCAGTTTTTTACAAAAACCGACACCTATAATATATTATAGGTGTCGGTTCTAAAGAAAAACTGGTACCTATAATATATTAAAGGTATCGGTTTTTCTTAAAAACCAGCCCCTAAAACCACCGAGCCGAGTCGCGTCAGTCCGAGCCGAGCCGCGGACCGTCATCCTTATCTATCTCTCGGTTCTCATCCACTCATTCATCTCATCCTTATCTCTTACTTTCTCACCCATTCTCTCATCCGCTCTTTCTTTCTCTCGGTTCTGGCTGCGGGAGGCCGGGCGGCGAGTGGTCGGGGCTACACGCGGGAGGCAACCGGAGGCCGAGTCGGCGGGAGGCTGAGGGAGGCCGGGGCGACGGGTGGCCAGGGCAGTGTGCGGGAGGCCGAGGCTGCGCGCGGGAGGCGGTCGGAGGCTGGGTCGACGAGAGGTTGCGGGAGGCCGGGGCTGTGCACGGGAGGCGGCCGAAGGCCGAGTCGGCGGGAGGCTGCGGGAGGCGACGAAGGGAGGCGGATTTGGTGTGGGGCGACGTCCGGATGCGGTGCGGACGGCAGCGGCCGAATCCGATGTGGGCTGTGGCGGCCGGATCCGGTGCAGGCAGCGGCGGTCGGATTCGAGCAGCAGGCGGCGAGGGGAGGCGGTGGCAGCCATGGAGGTGGCAGCCTTCGGTGACATGCGGCAACAGTAGCGAGAGGGAAGGAGTAATGCTAGCGCCGTGTGTGTTCTTCATTTGTTGATTTGTTCACTTGTTGATTTATTCACTTGATGATTTGTATTAACAGCAGCAGCCGCAACATATTGATTTGTTCATTTGTATCCACAACAGCACCTTTGTTGATTTGTTCACTTGTGTTGATGTGTTGATTTTGTATCAATAGCAGCAGCATGTGTATTGTTGGGTTCATGGGTTGAAGGGGAGCGAGTCGATGCATCGAGCCTTTTTTTTTGTTCGGGCAACCTCAAAGGTGCCGGTTCCTAAACCAGCATCTATAAGTGAATGCAAAGGTGCTGACCAATAGGTGACGGTTGAGAAACCGACACCTATGGCGATTTGTGTACTAGTGCATCCAAATTCACCTTCTTTCGACATATTATTTTCACTGCTGAGAAATCTTTTATAGTCCTGGTTTATAACCCATTTTAGTCTTGGATTGTAAACCAGAACAACAATTTTAGTTTCAGTTATTTCACCCGGGACTAAAGATGTCTATCTTTAGTCCCGGGTGCAATAACCAAAACTAAAATTGTTGTTCGGTTTGCAATCCAAGTAAAATAACCGAAACTAAAGATGAATCTTTAGTCCCAGGTTGGTAACACCAACCGAGACTAAAGATATAGGCGCCACGTGGCTGGTTGGCTGGCGCCACATGTTACCAACAGTGACTAAATGCCTTTTTTTATTTTTTCATTGCTTTTTGCTGCTTGTAACCCCAAATCGAGTTGCTCCCGACATCCCCAAATCCCATATTAAATTGACATCACAAATCGAATGAACATACTATGTTTGACATCACAAATTTACAGATCGAAAGTACAACACAAATCAAATTCATACTTGAATGAACATTGCAAAATTATCAAAAAAAAGAATGAACATCACAGCGCTGGCCTCCCATCAGATCCGAGGGAGGGGACGCCGAATCCGCCCTCCACCGGATCCGGCGAAGGAGAGGGCTCTGCTGCCATTCGCAGCTCTTGGAGAGGATGAGGACAGACGGAGGAAGAGGAGGAGAAAGGGAGGAGGCCTTGCTGGCACCTCCGAGCCGTCGGGCCACCGCCATCTTCGAGACGCCACGCCGCAGCCACCTCCGAGCTGCTGGGCCACTGCCATCTCCGAGCCGCTACCACCTTCCCTCCCGCCGGATCTTGCGAAGGGGAGGGCGTCGCCGTCACCTCTGAGTCGTCGGGCCGCCGCCATCTCCTCCCCTGGCCACCACCGTCGCCGGAGCAAAAGAGAGAGCTGAGAGAGGGAGAGAGAGACGAAGAGGGGAGGAGTCGGAATAAGTGCGCCGCTTCTAAGTGCGAGTGGATTATACACGCGCGTCCATCTTTAGTTCCAATTACTAAAAATGATATTTAGTTTCGGTTGATGTTACCAACCAGAATTAAAAATAATTTTTAGTCTTGGTTGATAAAAAGATCCTCGATGACCCGATAAATTCGACAAGAAATAAACGGGACTAAAAATGATCTTTAGTTTCGGTTCCGGGACTAGAGATCATAAAGTCTCGTTACACTTTTTTAACCGGAATAAAAAATTTTTTAGTCTTAGTTTTTATTAAAATTGAAAATTTTGATGGATGGATTAAAGTTCTAGTGTTTGTGTGGTTACATCCATGACCGATAGGTTATTTGCCCAGTATGGCGTCCGTTGACGATGGCCTTCCTCCATAAAGAACTGGATGTCGTTTTGAGTGTCCTGATGACAGACGCTTCGAGGTGTGGAAGCCAAGCATCGCGCCATTTTCATCAACACGGCAATTGTCAAGCTTCCTTGTGCCACTCGTTCCGATAGAACAACTACCTGCATGCTTCGTATCAAGAAAACACAAGTCAAAATTTATACTTTCTCTAGCTCCCATAAAAAACTATCATGCAACCCTTATGCTACATGCATAATCCAGAAAGATGTTACATAATGTCTATAAAAATAAAAACACAAGATATAGTGATGTGTTTTTTTTCTGGTTTTCATATTTAGTGACGAGCTTATTTAGCGAGTAACCGGGTTAGACCCTCCCATCCTAAAAGATCTGACACCTTAAGAAAAGAAAATAAAAGACCAAACATAAGCCCAACATGGTAAACATGTCCCATGCATGCCAGCATCTGCCCATTTCAACGCACATGCGAATTACTAGTTGAGAAAAAAAAAGAGAGGTTATGCAAGGAAAGAAGTGGATGAAATCAACACATACATTAAAGAGGAAGGTTAAAGAGGAAGGGGTGTATATATATAGAGAGTAGATGTCTGACACAAGCAAATTAATACACAACTCGAATGACTTAACACAGATCATAAAGTATGTAAATCATAAAGTATGTAATTGTCTCTTAAAATTTTAAATATTGGTTAGACACACTAAATCAAACCAGGTATCATGTACGTACAAGCAGGTGAGTTTTTATGTTGGCATATATAACCGCTTTTTGTTGCTATAAGATCCTCTCATCAGCCCGTCCGCGTCTATCAATTCTTACACATTTTATATATGTACACTCTATACTATGGATATAGTTAGAGTCACATTTGAGAGGCTATCCATCCCTAGACAACCATGGTGTCGACATGTTGGAGTCGAATCAAAGTGCAAGAAAGCCACAACCAAAAGTTAGTTGGGTGTGGGTAGTTGCGTATGGATGATTTCACTCTTGTAACGATCAACACACCTTTTTTTTAAATAAGATGGCAGGAGAATTACCTCTTTTCATTGATAAAAAAGGAGGTGTAGAGTTTATGGATTATTTATAGACGAAAGCGAGTGAAAAAAACGTAAGGCCTACTATCGCGGCATTAAGAGCTCATTTGGATGAACGGGGTAAGAAGCCCAGGGAAAAAATCCCGTACAAGAATTTTCACGTGCACAGGCGATCCCTCTCTACCTCCAGGAAAACCGTTCCCTGTAGGGGAGATTTCTTTGCTACCATTTGGAAGCAGAGCCTGAGGGGTGAGGGGTGGGATAGTGATTAAGATTTTGAATGTTTTTTTCCAAAGATAGATAGTAAGAACATAAATAGAAACCTTTCTTTTCAAAGATAGATAGTAAGAGCACACACAAAAACATTATTTTTTCAAGGATAGATAGTAAGAACACACAAACGTTTTCTTTCTAAGGATAGATAATAAGAACACACATAAAAATATCTCTTTATAGTAAGAACACACATAGAAATGTTCTCTTTTTAAATATAGATAATAAGAACACACATAAAAATATTCTTTTACCTAAAAAAGGAGAGTAGAAAGAAGAAGGGTGTACCCCATATCTTGAGGAGAGGGGAGGTTGTGATTTGCAGGGAGAGGCGCGGCATCCACTCACGAGAGGAGGCGGCAACACTGCGTCGTCTCGACACTCTCGAGCGAGCAGAGGCGGAGGAAATAATCCTGACCTCCCGAGACATGGGTTTTTCCCCTGCGTATCCCACGCGGATCGGGCCAGGATATCCCCACGCCGTGGGCTGCCAAACGCACAGGAAAATTGGCCCCTGAATTTGTTTCCCGTGGGCGGGCCTCCTGGGGAATGGCGGGGATCCCGGGCTGCCAAATGAGACCTTAACATGCTTCCCGATACCGCTCATTCCGGTCGAGGAGACAGTCAACGGAAGCACACGCACGAAAGGACTCTCCAGCTGGTGTTGGAGTACGCATGGGTATGGAGGGGACTCTCTATGTTCCTTGATTGTCCAAATAGACCACAACAACAGCAGCAACTCGCGCAAGCAGTTCACTGACCCTGTTTACAAGGTGGGCTATGAACTCGATGCGTTTCTGTGACTCGTGAACCGATCGCTTCCGGTGGCTCTCAATGCTGGGGCAAATGTACTTGAGCCCGTGGACACCGGCGAATGTAAGACAGCTACCGCCAACTCCGCGTGCCTCCTGAATGCCACCCATTTCTATCGCGCGCACACGCACTTTTGGTTTGACACCTTCGTGTGCTAGGCTGCTTAGCTAGTGCAAATCTTAACTGCCGCAGAGACAAAACTGGTTGGTGAATATAAAAGTGGAACTGCGTAAGGGTGCATAAACGCGCATGTGGAGGAGAAAAAAAAAGAGAGAAAGGCTTGGTTGGATTGAAGCTAGTTTTTACCCCACAACAAATTTTAGCTATTTTAGTGTTTGCTTCCTATTTTTTCTCATAGTAATACAAATTTTTTATTATCAAATTTGATAATGCTAAAACTTGTTAAGATTTTAAAACTACTGAAATATTGATGGTGAAAAATCAGCTCCAAACCAAATAAGCCCGAAGACTCGATATATTAATCGTGCTGGCGGACACTACGAGGACTACAGGTTAATTGCTGTGCAGTTATACTGGGCAATCAAACCGGACGAAGTAATTAACTACGGATTCTCGCAAAAGTTAAAAAAACGATGGATCACATGTATGAGGAAGAAAAACGTCTAGCCTAAAGTAAAATTTAAATCTCTATATATTTGTTAAGAAAATTAAATTGGGGTGTTCTGTAGTAAATAGAGTTGCATGGGTGATGGTGGAAAGACAAGTGAGTTGTAGAATGGTATTTGGATTTTCTCCAGAAATATATCATGCACTATTAGTCAGAGCTAGAGAACAAGCTCAGGGCTGCTGAGCTTGACACTGATGTGCTATAGAAGATAGAAGAACTTAGGAAACGGTTCGATACGCTTCCAGTTCCACTTCGCTGTGGCGATGGTGAGATTTGCTATTGAGGCGCTCCATAATTGTTTCGGAGCTCTCACCATGGATCAAGCAGGCAAACTAGTGGAATCCGGTGGACGGGTGGAGGTTGCCATGCTCCCTGATGGCTTCCAGATGCCGCCCATCCTTAGCATGCGCACACAAACGCCAATGTGCGTGATGCATGCTCCATTGCCGGCTCGAATTTAGTACCAGCCTGAAATTTGGATGATGGCAAATATATTGCATTGGAAACAACATATATGTATTTGGGTGTGCTGATAGTTGCCACTTCAATCATACATAAATCAATGATTTTACCATCTTTGAGAAACCTTCTCAAGAACAGTATAATCATGAGTGTACTTTACCCGTGTGTGAGAGACCGTGACAGCTTTTCACTAAAGTAGCCACTAGCATCATATATATGCAGAGATAAAAGAGGACTGCAAGTTAACTACTCACCTTCCAACCCCGTCGTAAAGTAAATTTATATGTTTGAAATAAAACACAGCCTGGATGATATTTGGATCCAGATACTAAACTTTAAACTTTAGTCCGTGTCATATAAAATGTTTAAATATTAATTTAAAGGACTAAATATGAACTAATTATAAAATATAATTACAGAATACGGCTAATTCGCGAGACGAATCTATTAAGCCTAATTAATTCATGATTAACAAATATTTACTGTAGTATCATATTGTCAAATCATGATGTAATTAGACTCATTAGATTCGTCTCATCAATTAGCCACCGATTATGAATGAGTTTTATAAACAGCCTACATTTAATACTCTAAAATAATATCTAAATGAAGTGTATTTTACACATCAAAATTTAAATCTCTATATTATGTATTTGTGGGGTACACTTTTAATATGAATTAGTGAAGTTTAAGGGTTGGTGACGCTCGCTGCAGCAACCCGGGAGGCGAAACATTGCATCTCCAGCCTCCGTCCTGCATCCACCGCTCGCCACTGCTGGCGGCGGCGCCCACCTGTGTCATCTTCCTCCTTTTTCTTCCTCCCTAGCCTTTCTTCTTCCTTTCCCCCTTTTCTTCTTTGGATCCGGACCGGGATGCAAATCCTCCATGGAGGGCTAGCGCCATTGTTGGCCGAAGATGCTACCTTTTTCATCTTGGGGTGTTGGCTAGTGGCTCCTTACTTTGGGGCTGACGACGGTGTCACCCAGGGCCAACAAGCCGCTTGCCTCTTTGCCTCGTGTGGCAGCGGTGGACTCTTACCTCTTTCTTCAGATCTATGACTACCGCTAGGCATGTCGACGATGGGGCTCACGATGAGGCCAACGTCAACACCTTTGGGGATTGGCGATGATGGCAGCTTCCTGCAAGGTCGCTGGTGGCCATGTGCGTGGAGTCCGAAGCTGATCCCTTTGAGGCATGGTGGCGGTGGCTGCTCACGGTGAGGCCGGTGGTAGCCATGGGCGTCAAGGTCAGCGACGAACCCTATGGGGCATGCCAGCGATGGCAGCTCATTGCAAGGTTGACAGTGGCTATGTGCGTGGATTTCGGCGCTGACCCCATGTTAACACTGAAATTTGGTAATTGAGTTCCTAAGTTTGTAAAGGCTGAAGGCAGGAATCGTATCGGCTAAAAGAGTGATCGGCTGTAGGGCTAATCGGCTGAGGATGGATCGAACGGGAGCAGCCGGCTGCCGATTCTGAGTCCGGAAGAGATGAAACCGTGTCTAGTGCAGAAACTTGAAGATAAATGAAAGATTCGGTTGCTAATTGTGCGTTAAAAGATATTGCAACTTATGGATAGAGTCCTATAACAGTAATTATATCTGTAATCTAGAGATTTGTTAAATTGTTAGTTGTAACACGGTATGGGTCCCGCTAGGGATAATATGGTGTTTTAAAACAGTAATTTAGATAGAGTCCAGGGTTGTTACAAATATTTGTATTTTGGGTATAAATAGGACACGTGACCTCTGTATAATTAATTCAATCAATCCAATCTTCGGCGCATCGCCAACCTTTTCTTTAGACGAACACTTTGTTTGGCTTCGGGCTGCATGCACGTCTTGATCCCCAAGTCCAGGTAAATGTTTGTCGTTAGTGGTATGATTCTCTGTTTCTAGTGCTTTCATCGCAATGATACATTAGAATCAGTGTTTTTACTGCGTTATGTATCATATAACGCATATGAATTAGATCAATGTTTAGGTCTGTCTTGTCATTGGCTCGTTCTGTCAAGAACATGTAGTCAATAGGGCTAGATCTAAAGGTTGGCTGGTTCATATGCGGTATCTACCGTCTCGAGGGGTATAAATCGGTTGCAACAGATCGGATGTTTCTTTTCATACTTAATATTGCATCGGGTTCGAACTATTAAGTCGTCTTTAGAACTATCAGTGATCTGTTCGTCTGAGATTTGTATTATTTAGAGACAGTGCTGGGGTTTCAGCCGGCCTTACTTGCCCTAATATGTTTCTTTTAATGTGTTTATTACTAGATTTGTATTATGACTGCCTCTTATGTTAAGATCGTGTTTCTGTCGGACGTTGCTTAATGAAATGGGCCTTTCCCGGGCAGCCGATGGCCGATTTCCGGAGTGTACGTTTGATTCAGGAATATTATCTTCACATAAGACTCATCGGAGTACTAGCCGATTCTTTGTTAGCTTTCTAGTATCGGTTAGGTTATCAATCCGTATATTTATTATTCTTCACTGTATTTGGATTGAGCGGCTGATGCTGTCTCGGTGTAGCCGATCCATTCCAGTCACTTGACCCAAATATGGCCTAGAATAGCATATATACATTCATGGGTTTCCTTAGCCGATTCCGTGGGCATCTAACCTAACACTTAACACGTATTTTCTTGTTTTTCTTGTTGATTAGCAGATTAAATCAACTGACACGCCCTGCACATTGTAGGTAGCTGAGAAGGACCTGCACTGGAGTCAAGCAGATCTCCCAGGCCAGCACGTGAGAGAGATTTCTCGTCAACACGCTTCTTGGCATGCCCGGTGGGACTGTCTTTGTCGGCTCGACTCGGACGAATAGACTCTGCCGGCAAGATGGTCGACTCCAAGAACCCTAGCATCACGCAGGACAACGTCGTCCCTGTAAAGATGGAACAACTATCGGCTAAACAGCAAGCCGAATATAAGAAGATGGTGGAAGAACTCCAGAATAATTATTTGCAATCTTTCACCCAAACAAGATCTGGAGCTGTGCACCAAAAGTACAAGTTTAGCCTGAACTATACCAAGGCATCTTCCTCAGGTGACGCAAAAGGCAAACAGAAGGAGGAAGAACCGACCGAGGTGCAAGATGATTCGGCCATATACTCTCTACAAGATCGGATCGACTCGGCTGTTCACCATGCACTGATCAACCAAAGTAGCATCTTGGTCAATACCCTCAATAATATGATCTCTCATGTGGTCGACGCCAAGGTAGCCGAACAGCTGCAACGGGGGCCCACGTATTTCGCAGATGACCAATTTCCTGGTTACAGGACACTAGTCACCCAGGATCGGCCGCTTCCACTGATAGCACAACCAAGCCCGCCAGGAGGAGTCGGTCAGCTGAATCCAGGCGAAACAGCTATAAGACCAGCGATTACTATACTAAACCGACAACAGCTGTTGCCTCAAGGTCAACTTGACAGCATATTCAATGACAATCGGCAGCCAGAGCCGATTGATCTAGGCAGGCGGCACAACGCCGATGGCCGACAGTTGTTCCCAGATCCACCAACGCCACAACAGGTGCCTTGGCCGCCTCCCGCTGATCATCGCTACCAGTACCAAGGGGGCCGTCAAGACCACCATTATAGGCCTCAGACGCCACCACAGCTGTATTGGCAAGCACCCGTGCAATATGACCCATATGAGCCGATACAGCAGGACAACCGAGCCTGGGCTGATCTAATTGCAGACGTCATGCGCGATCAGTTCGGCCTTAAACCGAAAAATTCAGGGAATATGTATCGGTATCCCTATCCAGAAAATTTCGAAAGGATCCCGTTACCCAACCGATACAAGATCCCAGACTTCTCAAAATTCTCAGGGCAAGACAACGTTTCCACTTACGAGCATGTTAGCCGATTTTTGGCGCAATGCGGTGAAGCATCGGCTACGGACCCCTTGAGAGTTCGACTGTTCCCCCTTTCTCTTTCAGGATCGGCCTTTACCTGGTTCTCCTCATTGCCCTACAACTCGATTCAGAGTTGGGCCGATCTTGAAAAATAGTTCCACAACTATTTCTACTCCGGCAACCACGAAATGAAGTTGTCGGACCTCACCAGCGTCAGGCAGAAACACAATGAATCGGTCCAAGACTACATCCAGCGCTTTAGGGAAATGAGAAACCGATGTTATAGCCTGGTACTATCGGATGCCCAGTTGGTCGATCTGGCCTTTCATGGCTTAATCGCGCCAATCCGAGAGCGATTCTCTGCGTAGGACTTTGATAGACTAGCCCACTTGGCGCAGAAAGTGACGGCCCACGAACAACGTTTCCAAGACACTAGGAAGGCCGTCAAGAACATAACCCAGGTTATCGTCGATTCAGACTACGGGTCCGACGACGATGAAACGAAAGTTACAGCAGCCGAATGGGCTAAGAACAAAAAGGCCATCGTCTGCCAATGGCTGCTGAAGACGGCTAAGGAAGAAAGATATGATTTTGACATCACCAAGGCCGACAAGATTTTCGACTTGCTACTCAAGAAGAAATAAATTCAGCAACCCGAAAATCATGTGATCCCGTCGGCCGAATAATTGAAGAAGAAAAAGTATTGCATGTGGCACAACTCCACATCTCATGCCACCAATGACTGCAAAGTCTTCAGACAGCAGATCCAGTCGGCAATCGAGGCCGGGAAGCTGAAGTTCGCCGACTCAAATCGGTCGATGAAGGTAGACGGCAATCCCTTCCCGGTCAACACGGTCCAGGCCGGCCCTGGGCAAGCTGATCGACAGAACAGAATGGCGCACGACTTAGCCAATACATCGATCGGGCCAAGGCAGAGGGCGACCAGGTTGGATGCCACACTGCACAAATTAATATGGTGCGCCCAGTCATCAGATCGGTTGGCCGATAGCCGATCCATGAACAAAGCCGATACCGTTGTCAATACCGGTCTTGGCATGAAGAAATTTACGATGAAGCACCTCGTCGGCATGAACGAAGTATCCAGAGTCGACGATACAAGGTAAATCACGACAATGCCGATCCACATTGGCATTGCGATTTTTTCAGGTACTGCTGGGAATCCGGCATGAGGCTACCAACATTGGAAGATTGCCCAGCATGTAATGATCGCCACGATGACGACGAAAGCGGAAGCTTGTCGCCTGTAAGTCCAGCTCGGCTCGTCCCCAGAGCCGTCCAGCTAAACCAAAGGTGGCGACCTGTCCATGATCTGCTCAGTCCGATCCATCAGGACTTCTTTATCGATGAGAACCGTGATGGAGACAACCGCGACGATGAAGAGGCCGATGATGAGGAATCGGCCAAACCCCAATGGTGCCTGTGGAGATTATGGTAATCGGGTATCTACATGGCAAGCTTATCCGACTGGAGGTAGGGATAGATTGCGCCTGCCATATCTGTAAACCAAACATGACTTGGGTGTTACGATTGCCGATAGAGATAAGGCAATCGGCCTATAGTCACGGTTTGGTAAGATTGAGGAAACCGACTTAGAGTAAGATAGGGTTTCCGATCTGTAAGCCCTCCTCCCAAGACTATATAAGCGGGGTAGGGGGCGTCCCTTGAGGGATATCAGAAGTGAGATCCACCTTTAGCTTTCAGCCTTAGATCACGAGATCAATAAAGACACTCGGCGGATCGAATCCACCGAAACAGGAGTAGGGTATTACCTCACAAGAGGGCCTGAACCTGTCTAAATCTTCTTCTCCTTCTAACCCATTGTGCTTGGCGATCTTGACTGCGACCCCAGAAATTATATTACCGAAACCAAGTTTCGACAGTTGACGCGCTAGGTAGGGGGCCGCGCGTCGAGACTTCTTCAACAATCTCGCCGACAAGCGTGATGGGATCTCCTTCAGGATTCGGCGACTTCGCCGCCAACTTCTTCGACGACTCCTCCTTCGACTCGGATTCAAACCAGTCGGAAGGAAAGACCCACTCGGCGCCATTCGGGCTCCCCAATAGTGCCGAGATCTTCGACGACATCCTCAAGATCGAGATGCAATCTACTCGCTCCAACGAAGGACCTCACTCGGCACCGTTCGGATTGCCGAACACTGCCGAAATCTGCACCGATCTTCTCGTCTCCCCGACGGAGACGATCTACTCGGAAGAAGACCTCTCGGTGTCGTTTGGGTTACCAAACGCCGCCGAGATCTACGGCAAACTCCTCTCCCCCGAGTCGAGGTTGACCCACTCGGAGGAGCTCGCATCCCCAAGCTCTGACTCGGACTGGAACGATCCAGACCCGGGCTACCCAGGATCGAGGGAGGTCGCCGTCATCCTCCCATCATTCGGCTCATGCTCATCTTCGGAGCTCAATGAATACCTCAGCTCCGCCGGCTTTGACGACCTCTATGGTATCCCCTCAGATGAAGCTGACGACTCCGACTGCCGCAAGGACTACGAGCCGAAGTGCTTCGATGTCCTCATGGCCGAGCCGGACGAGTCCGACTCAACCATGGCCAGGAGGCTTGCTGAAGAAGAGCGAGCCAAGATTGAGCAGGAGCGCAAGATGACCGAAGAGGAGAAGAAACGCAGGGAAGAGGCTGACAAAAGAAAGCAAGATCTACGCAGCGCGGACGATCCGCTCGGGAGGCCATTCTTCAAACACGAGTCCGCAACGCCAACATCTTCCGGACGCCACGGCGAACGCGTCGCCGCGCTCACACTCCTGGACACCGTCATGGAGACGGCACCGCGACGTGACTCCAATACTTGACAAGATCAAGACCATCGTCGCGGCCACAGCCAACGGCCATCCCACCACCCTGGCACGAAGGCCGACTGAGTCTGTGGTTGAAACGCCCGACAAGAGCTGACTCCCGCCTCTAAGGTCAGGAGACTATAAGAGGCCCGAGCCAGATCGGTCGACGACAAGGCCAAGAGGCCCACGCCACGAGTCCACACAGAAGTACCAGGATCAAACAGCCGACTCCCGCGACAAACGACACGGACGTCCGCCCGTCCACCACCGCGTCCGTCGCAACAATAGCTCCAGCTACCCAACCAGCCAACCAAAGACCCCGCCGAGTGATCTGCGGGAAGTCCTCGACCGCCGCTACCAGGAGCGAGACCGACGCACCCGGGAAGATCGGAGGGGATCACCCGATAGCGGCGACGACGGAGTGCCGGCCTTCACTCGGGAGCTTCGCCGAGTGCACTGGCCGAGTGGATTCAAGCCCACAGGAATATAAAGGTATGACGGCAAGACCGACCCCGAGTCATGGCTTACCGTGTACACTCTCGCCATCCGCGCAGTAGGCGGCGACAACAAGGCTATGGCCAATTATCTTCCAGTGGCCCTCGCTAACTCGGCCACGAAGCGGCTCACGAGCCGCCAAGAGGCTCAATCGCTCGTGGAGCGAGCGAGGACCACTTTATCGCCAACTTCCAAGGTACCTTCGAGAGGCCCGCACGTACCCGATCTATACAACGTCATCCAGAAGCCGGACGAACCTCTGAAGGATTACATCTGTCATTTCTTCGAGAAGCGCAACAAGATCCCCAACATCACCGATGACATCATCATCGCCGCCTTCCAAAAGGGAGTCTGTGATGAGCTGTTAATCGGGAAGTTCGGGCGCAAGCCACCGAAGACGGTGAAACAGATTTTCGAGACGGCGAATTCCTACGCCAAATCCAACGACGCCATCAAGGCCACCCATCAAGACCGGCCCGACAGGAGGGAAGACAAGCATGCGGGAGGAAGCCGGAATCCTAAGAAGGATAACGGCAATAGCAACAACCAGGGCCAAAAAGATCGCAAGCGCCGATCTGAGGACCTAGTGGCCGCAACCTCCAACACTCAACGCCGCCCCCGAGTCGCCGCCTACGACGCCATCATGAATGCCCAATGCACTCATCATCCCAATCATAAGCACGCGGCAAAGGACTGCTTCATCTACAAACAGTTCACCGAGCAGTACGCGGCGCAGCTCAACAAGAAGCCGACTGATGAGGCTGGTCCATCAGGCGCCAAGAAAAACAACGCGGCTGAGAATGCCGAACCTTTCCAAGACCCTGTGGGAGAACTCAATCACATCTTCGGAGGGCCGCTAGCCTATGAATCCAAGAGGAAATAGAAGCTAACCGACCGAGAGGTCAACGCGGCTCAACCCGAAGTCCCTCAGTACCTACGATGGTCGGAAGTGGCCATCACTTTTGATCTCTCGGATCATCCTGACCGAGTGGTTCACCCGGGGCGCTATCCACTCGTCCTGGATCCCGTGGTTCGCAACATCAGGCTCAAGCGCGTCCTCATCGATGGGGGCAGCGCCCTCAACATCCTGTTCGCCAAGACCATGGACGAGATGCAGATCCCGAGGGCCGAATTGAAGGCAAGCTCAGCCTCCTTCCACGGAGTCATCCCGGGGCTATCATCTACCCCACTCGGGCACATCTCCCTCCCTGTCACCTTCGGGGCTCGAGAGAACTTCCGAACGAAGAACGTCACTTTTGAGGTGGCCGACTTCGAAACAGCATACCATGCCATCATCGGAAGGCCTGCGCTTGCCAAATTCATGGCGATCCCACACTACACCTACCTCTGCATGAAGATGCCGGGTCCCAACGGCGTTATCACTCTTCGCAGCGATGTGAAGCAAGCCTTCACCTGCGATAAGGAGAGCTGCGACATGGCCCAATCTCACGAGAGATTGCGTGGCCAACAAGAAGTCCGATTGGCTGCATCAACTTCGGCAAAGGGCGAAGTCCCCGCGAAGAAGATAGCCAAATCAGGATCCGGCGACGCCAAGACCAAGAAGATCTCCCTTGAACCGTCGGATCCTTTAAAAACCGCTGTAATCGGCGCTGAACTAGATCCCAAATAGGAAAGCACGCTCGTCACCTTCCTCCAAAATAATAAAGATGTTTTTGCTTGGAAACCATCTGATATGCCTGGAATTCCTAGGGAGGTGATCGAGCACTCTTTGCACGTCAAAGATGACGCCAAACCGATAAAACAACGATTACGCAGATTCGCGCAGGACCGAAAAGACGCTATCAAGGAAGAGCTCGCAAAGCTCTTGGCTGCCGGCTTCATCAAAGAAGTTCTTCATCCCGACTGGTTAGCCAACCCAGTCCTGGTCCGCAAGAAGACGGGGCAATGGCGCATGTGCGTTGACTATACCAACCTCAACAAAGCCTGTCCCAAAGATCCATTCGGGCTGCCTCGCATCGACCAAGTCGTAGACTCAACGACCATTGCCAACTCCCGAGTTTCTTGGATTGTTACTCGGGCTATCACGGATCGGTTTGAAAGAATCCACCGCTGAAGACATCGTTCATCACGCCGTTTGGGGCCTCTTGCTACATCACCATGCCTTTCGGCGAAGAACGCCGGCGCCACATACCAACGCATGATCCAGAGATGTTTCTAGACGCAGATCGGCAAGAACGTAGAAGCCTATGTCGACGACGTTGTCATCAAGACCAAGCAGAAAGAAGACCTGATCGATGACCTAGAGGAAACCTTTGCAAATATCTGGGCCTTCAGAATAAAGTTAAACCCGGAGAAGTGCACCTTCGGCGTTCCATCAGACAAACTGCTCGGCTTCATGGTGTCACATCGCGGCATTGAAGCCAATCCGAGAAGATCAACGCCATCTTGAGCATGAAGCCCGAGTAACCGAAGGACGTCCGAAGCTCACCGGTGCATGGCGGCGCTAAGCCGCTTCATCTCTCGACTCGGCGAACGAGGCATGCCCTTCTTCAGATTGTTAAAGAAGACAGACGACTTCCAGTGGACCTCGGAAGCCAACAAGGCCTTTGAAGATTTCAAAGAGTTCCTTACAACGCCGCTGTCTGGCCTCGCCTCGGCCCGGGAACCTCTCTGCTGCACGTTTCAGCCACTCACCAAGTGGTTAGTACGGTCCTCGAGGTCGAGCGCGAAGAAGGACGGGCTCGGAAGATCCAGAGGCCGATCTACTTTGTTAGCGAAGTGTTGGCGGAGCCAAAATCGCTACCCTCAGTACAAAAATTGCTCTATGGTGTTCGATAACCGCGAGGAAATTGGCATGCTATTTTCATGGTCACTCGGTCACCGTTGTCACTTCCTTTCCACTCGGCGATGTCATCCACAACCGGGAGGCGACTGGGCGCATCGCTAAGTGGGCCTTAGAGCTGATGCCATTGGACTTGACTTTTAAGGCGAGGACGTCCATAAAGTCACAAGCCTTGGCGGATTTCCTGGCCGAGTGGACTGAGCAACAAGAGAACGTACCTCGGGAAGACCTCCAACACTGGACCATGCACTTCGACGGATCCAAGAGGATCACCGGCTTGGGAGCAGGAGTTGTGCTGATTTCCCCGACTAGGGAAAGGCTAAGACACGTCCTTCACCTCCACTTCTCCGCCTCACACAACGTTGCCGAGTACGAAGCCCTGCTACACGGACTGCGCCTCGCAGTTTCACTCGGGATACGTCGGCTCATCGTGAAAGGCGACTCCCAGCTGGTCGTCAACCAAGTAATGAAGGACTGGTCCTGTCTAAACGACACCATGGAGGCCTACCGACAAGAGGTCCGCAAACTCGAAGACAAGTTTGACGGGCTCGAACTCTCACATGTCTTGAGACACAACAACGAAGCAGCCGACGAGTTGGCACAGTTCGGGTCCAAGCGCGAAGCTGCCCCAACAGATGTTTTTGTCGAGCACCTTTATGAGCCAACCATCACGACAAAGACAACTCCCAACGAACAAACTGCAAACGAGGTCGCCATGACTGATGCCGACTGGAGGACGCCACTCGTCAAATTCTTAACTCAGCAAGAGCTGCTGGAAGACCGGGATGAGGCAGAGCGTGTCCGACGTCGTTGCCAAGCATATGTCATGGTTGACTCCGACTTATACAAGAGAAGCCCCTCCGGAATCCTAATGAGATGCATCACACCCGAGGAAGGGAGGCAACTACTCCAAGACATCCACTCGGGCATATGCGAAAGCCACGCGGCAGCACGCACTCTGGTGGGCAAAGCTTACAGACAAGGTTTCTTCTGGCTTACCGCGGTCTCCGACGCGGACAAAGTCGTACGAACCTGTGAAGGCTACCAATTTTTCGCCCGACAGAGCCATGTCCCGGCCCAAGAGCTACAAACAATCCCACTATCTTGGCCGTTCGCAGTATGGGGCTTGGACATGGTCGGCCCTTTCAAGAAAGCTCCGGGAAGATTTACACACCTCTTCGTCGCAATCGACAAGTTCTCCAAGTGGATTGAAGCCAAGCCGGTCGCCCAATTACTGCTGACAAGGCACGAGATTTCTTCCTCAACATCGTGCACCGCTTCGGCGTCCCAAGCAGAATCATAACTGACAACGGGACTCAATTCACGGGAGGCATCTTCACGGAATTCTGCGAAGACTTCGGAATCAAGATTTGCTATGCATCAGTTGCCCATCTCAAAAGCAATGGACAAGTCGAACGGGCCAACGGCATGGTCCTTCAAGGCATCAAGGCCCGCGTGTTCGATCGTCTAAACCCTTACGCAGGCAAGTGGGTCCAAGAGCTTCCCTCGGTCCTATGGTCTTTGCGGACCACACCCAGTCGGGCTACCGGCCAAACTCCCTTCTTTTTGGTCTACGACGCATAAGCCATGTTGCCAAACGAGATGGAGTATGAATCCCTCCGAGTCTGCAGCTTCAACGATGAACGCTACGACCCCGACCAAGTGGACGACCTCACCCGACTGGAAGAGGCCCGTGAGACAGCCCTCATCCAGTCGGCCAAATATCTTCAAGGGCTCAAACGATACCACAGTCGTAACGTTTGAGCACGAGCTTTCATCGTTGGCGACCTGGTTTTACGCAAGATTCAAACCACCAAAGACCGTCACAAGTTATCCCCCTTATGGGAAGGACCATACATAATCGCTGAGGTGACTCGGCCCGGTGCATACCGACTAAAGCGTGAAGAAGGATCTATGGTGGAGAACTCCTGGAACATCGAGCATCTTCGACGATTTTATGCTTAATTTGACTAAAGTTTCATGTTTTCCTTGACTGCCAACCTCAAGCAAGATGACTTCTTGAGTTAGCAGTCGGGGGCTGTACATATGTCAATAAAGCATAAGTTTTCCTCATCAACCTCTGTGCATGATTTGGTTTATCATTGTTTAATGTTCCTCAATTCGAGTTCATTGTCTAAGGACTGAGAGTTTTCTGATGACCTAATTGAGCCTAGGCTTGGTGACAGTCAGACGAAAATTACTTAAGAAATTTCACACAAAAACTCGGATAAAGGGATTAACATAAATAAACTAAATATATCACAAGTCTGTGTCAGAGCATCACGATCATACGATATTTACAAGCCAACATTCACAAGACAAATCAATTCCGGAAGTTATTTACTACATCGACGGAAATCTTCTTCGCCGACTCCTGCGCTTCACTCAGCATGTCCAAGGCCTGCTCATCCGTGGTCCCGTCAGCAAAGCCCTCTCTGACCGAGTTGATATCCACTTGGGGGTAGAGAGACTTGGTCTGTGCAAGAGCCAGACCAGCCCCCATGTTGGCGGCTTCAGTGATGTTCGCCAGATATTGGTCAGGGGCCCTCCGCAGCTTGTCAAAAATCTCCAATGGCTCTAGCGAACTGGCCCCGACCCCTTGGTGAAACAAGGACAGCAAGATTGGCGCAGCCGCATTGGCGACCTCTTCCCGGACCTCTCCGGCTTGTTTGACCCGCTCGAGCAAGACGTCGTATTGAGCTCGGGTCTTAACCTTGTAAGCTGCCAAAAGAATCTGATCATGCAAAGCACTCGGAAATAAAGCAGCGCCAAGGATGTTACTTCGAAGAAGCTTACCTTCAAATTCGGCCTCCAATTCGGCCTTGTCGAGGCTAACTGCCTCCAGCTGAACCTGGAGCGAGTGCACCTCCGACGAATTCTCTACAAGCAAAGAAGATCATCAGCAACCGGGATCAACATGAGAATCATAAAGAAACTCGGAGAGATGAGCTTACTCCCGACTGATCCTCGGAGGTCGAGGTTCTCCTCCCGGAGCTCTGCTATCTCCCTCCTTAGGGATGCCTCCCTCGACGCGGCCTCCTCCCGAGTGGTCTTCAGCTTCATCTGGATATCCTCCAGGGAGTTTAAGTGCGGGACCAGCTTCTCCAGCGCCTCCGACTTGGCCATGGAGCGGCAATACTCCTTCTGCACGCAAAATCCAAGGATTGATCGGCGAAGAAAAATGATGATACAAGACAAAGAGAAGATCCGGGCTTACATTGAGCGGAAGTCGCCTCATTTAGGCTGTTGACGAGGGCATCCCTTTCTTCGCTTTCGGCTTGCTTGTCCAAGATGATGCCACGTCTCTCGGCCTTTCGAGTCCCGCCACTCGATCTTGATCGGGGAACCGTGTTTCGGAGACGTAACCGGGATTTCCTCCTTGTGGTGCGAGATAGGAAGAACAAATGAAGACATGAAAGATTCAAACTAAAGAGCAAAAACAAGACTCTGATTCAAGACTTACCGGCTTGATGGCTGCGCTCTTGGGTGGAACGGCCAGGTGGCCTCCTTCCTCGGCTTTTCGCCGGCGATCCTCGGTCGGGGCTGACCAGCCGCGGCTGAGGTTCCCCGGTTGTCGGCGGCTTCCGGTCGGGATGTCCCAGGGGCGGTCGGGGCTCCTTCCTTGGGGTATCCTTCTTCGGAGGCGAAGGTTTTTTGCCCGGGGCACTCTCGCTCGGAAGCGGGCTCCGAGGCCTCGGCTCCGTAGGCTTGGGTGCCTCAGGAGCAGCAGCGGGAGTCGGCCCCTCACCCTTCCCGGCAGGATCTATGTCCAGGGGCCTCCTACAATAACGAATACAGCTGGGATGAAGGCAAAGAAAGTTTTCAACGAGAAAAGTTCGGACTTCAGTCATAAAGCATACCTGGACGACCGGCGGATCTTCGGCGCCGCCTTCGGCGATGGCCTTGGAGGAGGAGTCTCGACTGGAGGAGCCGGGACGTCATCGTCCGAATCGTCAATGATGAGCCTCCTTTTGCTCGCCCGCTTGTTGGCGTCCTCACTCGGGGCCGCCCTCTTCCCGACTGGGTCGCTTTGAATCTTTATGCCGCCCGTTGGCTTCTTGGCGGGGCGACGCGGCACGTCATCGTGAGGCACCTTGTACGGTTTTGAGACGACAGAAGTATTTTCCTGCAAGAGAAGTTCGCACAACACTAAGAGACAAGATATCAAGGTTACAAGACAATACGAAGAAGTCAGTCGGCTTACTGGAGGAGGAGGCCGATGGATGCTGAAGGGAAGAACTGGCAGTATGAGGGCGCGCTCGACTGCAATTCCAGTCGAGAAGATCTTGTACATCCGGATCATCAGGATCTCGTAACTGAGTGGATCTTGATCTTCCCGATTGGGGTCCTTCCCGCCTTCGTACTCGAAGGCCGGCTTCGACTGCTCTTTAATGGGAGCCAGTCGGCACCGGATGAAGTGCCGAGTGATCTGCTCGCCGCGAAGACCCTTCTGCTTCATTGCCAGGATCTTTGCAAGCAGTTTATTGGCCTCGTCCCAATCTTGGGCTACTGGAACAGTGATCCAAGTTTGCCTGGGTACAGGGGGAAGTCCGACAAAGGTTGGCAGGCTGGGTTCGAGATTGCTAATATAGAACCAGCTTGCATGCCATCCCTTATTGGAAGATTTTAAGGGAAGAGAAAAGTACTCCTTGCGGAGAGATCCGCAGAGTTGGAAACCCGCCCCGCCAACGACGCATGGGTGGTCCTTATTCGGATGCGGTTTGAGGTAAAACATGCGGCGGAAGAGTTGGAAGTGGGGGAGGATGCCAAGGAATGCTTCACATACATGAATAAAAAGAGCGATGTGAAGCATGGAGTTTGGGTTCAGATGGTAGAGTTGAAGGCCGTAATAATCTAAAAGCCCCTGAAGAACTCGGAGGTGGGAAGACTGAACCCGCAATAGAAAAAAGAGGTGAATACAACGAGCTCACCGGTGTTCGGGGTTGGGAAGTCTTCACCCGTCGCTGAGCGCCAGCCCACGATCTCCTTTGGGGGAAGCACGCCGTGCTTCACCATCTCCTTGAGGGTAGATTCCCTCACATCTGATGTGGCCCATTGGTCAAAGGGGATTCTCTTTTCCTCCGTCATGAGTGTGGTTTGGATGGAAAGTGGATCTGGTCGGAAAGGATGGAGATTTTGACAAGTGATCTTGGGAGATTGGCTGCGGAAGCTGGTTTGTTGCAAGAAGCGAGCTCCTGGATGGATGGATTTGGGTGCGCGTGAGTCTAGGGTTCTTCGCAGGGAACTGGTGGACAGTGCTGCGAAAAGAGGAATTTTTTGGAAGACGAAGAGGCGGGGACGACCTCGAGGCTTTATAGAAAGATTTGAGGGTTGCGCTAGGTTTTCTCGTGATTGGGCCGAGCCCATGAGAGAATCTGTGGCCCAGTTAAGGTGTGGCCCGACGCGTGTCCTTAGGGACTTAAGCGGATGAGCTTAAGCAGATTTGCCCTGGCAATATGCATGTGTCCGAATGCCCTATACCTTTGGAAATCCTTTCATACCGCGGTTTGCTTGACTTCATGAGAAGCTGGCACGATGCAATTTGGGAGGTGACCAACAGCTAAGCTTTTTATAGCTGCCTTGATGACAAGGGCTGTTTGGTTTTTTAGCATTTGACTAAGTGATTATGTCAATGTTATTTTTCCACCTTGGTGAAGATCTTTATAGATTAAGACCAGTATTATGGCAAGAGCTATTTAATAACTTGGTCATATTTTTTATACGATTGAAAGAACTCGTTTTCCCATGAGGGACGATTAAAATATTTGTTCCGGGATGACTCGGGCAGATCCACTCGGATAAGCATGAGCTTACCGAGTGCTTTTCACCCACGAGGGTTGGTTGGGTTATTTGTTCTGAGATGACTCGGACAAATTCACTCGGATAAGCACAAGCTTGCCGAGTAATGAGGTTGCTTTAGCTTGAGCTAAACATCTACATGAGAATGATTTTTTATAGTCCTTGACTATATGTTTAGTCTATTTTTGACTAACCACATAGTCGGGGCTACACCTAATTAGGTGCATCGGAGATGCACCTAGATATTTATTTTTGAGAATTTTTTAGATGTTATCCAGCCCTTCACAGTCTTTGGAGCCACTCGGAAAGATTCAGCGAGATGATGGAATCACTCGGCGCCGAAGCACTCGGCCAAAGAGATTTTTGGTCGTGTACTGTTTTGGTTTGAAGCTGAGCTGTCTCGTCGACTGAAAAGGACTCGGGGGCTACTGTGGAGATTATGGTAATCGGGTATCTACATGGCAAGCTTATCCGACTGGAGGTAGGGATAGATTGCGTCTGCCATATCTGTAAACCAAACATGACTTGGGTGTTACGATTGCCGATAGAGATAAGGCAATCGGCCTATAGTCACGGTTTGGTAAGATTGAGAAACCGACTTAGAGTAAGATAGGGTTTCCGATCTGTAAGCCCTCCTCCCAAGACTATATAAGGGGGGTAGGGGAAGTCCCTTGAGGGATATCAGAAGTGAGATCCACCTTTAGCTTTCAGCCTTAGATCACGAGATCAATAAAGACACTCGGCGGATCGAATCCACCGAAACAGGAGTAGGGTATTACCTCACAAGAGGGCTGAACCTGTCTAAATCTTCTTCTCCTTCTAACCCATTGTGCTTGGCGATCTTGACTGCGACCCCGAGAAATTATATTGCCGAAACCAAGTTTCGACGGTGCCGTCCGATCTCTTCACGAAGGCCCGAAGAGGAGGGTTCAACGACTCAAGCGTGAAGGAAGAGAAGACGAAGTGCAACAAATGATCTAGGAGCAGCGCCGTCGGCTGGGCAAGATCAAAAGGCAGTGGGTACCCAAAAGGAAAGCCGCCATAGCCGACGAAGAGCGAGCCGAGGAAAGCCCAGTTGATTAAGCCAGGAGGGCAGCCAAAAGGAAAGGCAAGGTTTCTGCATCGGTTAACATGGTCTTCGTGTTGCCAGCCGAGTTCGGCGCCTCCGAAGCCGATGCAGACACCATCGAGGATGTCCTGGCAAAGCTAACAATCTCACCAGACGAGGCTGTCTTCGACAAGCCCGAAGGAACCGAAAATCGGCACTTGAAGCCGTTGTACGTTAAAGGGTTCGTCAACGGCAAGCCAATTTCCAAAATACTAGTCAATGTGGGAGCTGCAGTCAACCTCATGCCCTACGCAACGTTCAGAAAACTGGGCAAGGGGGCCGAAGACCTGATAAAAACTAACATGGTGCTCACGGACTTCGGCGGCAACCCATCGAAGACCAAAGGCGTCCTCAACGTTGAACTGACCATCGGCAACAAAACCTTACCCACAACGTTCTTTGTCATCGACGGGAAGGGGTCTTACAGCCTGCTGCTCGGAAGGGACTGGATACACGCCAACTGCTGCATCCCTTCTACAATGCAAAAGAACCTGATCCAATGGGACGGCGACAAGATCGAGATCGTGCCAGCCGACAGGTCAGTTAGCGTCGTCAGTGCCGATTTGCCACTTTGAGAAATCGAAGGCATTGATTGTTTATCTGGGAAAATCTGGCAAGCCGATTTTTCTAAATGTGTCCAATTCAACAATACAGCCCATCGGAAATGACGAGCCGCAGCTGCTGCTTTGAACAATACATGGTGGAGGGCTCAAGCGTTCTCGGCGTAGCCACCGCGGACGAAGACGATGTCAAGTTAGGGCAAGGCTTCATGTCGGCCGACGAATTAGAAGAAATTGACATCGGCTCTGGTGATAAGCCGAGGCCGATGTACATTAGCAAAAATCTGTCTCCTCATTGTAGATCCCAACTTATTGAATTATTAAAGGAATATAAAGATTGTTTTTCTTGGGAGTACTTCGAGATGTCCGGTCTCAATCTATCGATAGTGGTCCACCAACTGCCGATCAAGGCATGCTATCGGCCGTTCAAACAGCCTCCCAGGA
The DNA here is from genome assembly GCA_019925245.2 of Oryza australiensis. Taxonomy (NCBI): domain Eukaryota; kingdom Viridiplantae; phylum Streptophyta; class Magnoliopsida; order Poales; family Poaceae; genus Oryza; species Oryza australiensis. Next base: position 519,935 of record JAIFGZ020000169.1, read on the forward strand.
GGTTTAAGGCCGATATGTACGACGCAATTAAAGCCGAAATCACTCGGCTATACGACGTGGGATTCATTCGGCGGTGCCGATACGCCGAGTGGGTCGCGAACATCGTCCCAGTATTGAAGAAAAATGGCAAATTTCGGGTGTGCATCGACTTCAGAGATCTGAACAAGGCAACCCCGAAGGACAAGTATCCAATGCCAATAGCCGATCTACTTGTCGACGCTGCCTCAGGCCATAAGATTATCAGTTTCATAGATGGCAACGCAGGGTATAACCAAATATTCATGACCGAAGAGGACATCCACAAGACCGCTTTTCGGTGCCCTGGTGCAATCGGCCTTTACGAGTGGGTAGTAATGACGTTCGGCTTGAAGAATGCTGGAGCAACATATCAACGGGCCATGAATTACATCTTTCACGATATGATCGGCTCACTAGTGGAGATATACATTGACGACGTGGTTGTCAAGTCAAGAGAGATAGAAGGCCACATTGCCGATCTAAGACAAGTGTTGGAACGGACGAGGAAGTATGGTTTAAAGATTAATCCGCTTAAGTGTGCGTTCGGCGCGTCGGCCGGGCAATTCTTGGGGTTTCTCGTCCATGAAAGAGGGATTGAAGTCACACCAAGGAGCAATAATGTTATTAAGATAATTCAACCCCCGAAAGATAAAAAGCAGCTTCAATCGTTGATCGGAAAGATAAACTTCATCAGACGGTTCATAGCTAATCTCTCAGAAAAAATGGAGCCGTTCACACCATTGCTTCGGCTGAAAGCCGATCAGACCTTCACATGGGGGGCAGAGCAGCAGAAAGCGTTAGACAACATAAAAGATTATCTAAGTTCTCCTCCAGTTCTGATGCCTCCACAAAAGGGAATACTGTTCAAGCTGTACCTGTCGGCCGATGACAAATCAATCGGCTCCGTCCTAATCCAAGAGGTCGACGGCAAAGAGAAAGCCATTTTCTATCTCAGTCGATGGCTGCTAGACGCAGAGACAAGGTATTCACCTGTGGAGAAGTTATGCATGTGCCTCTATTTCTCGTGTACAAAGTTAAGGCACTATCTGCTATCCAATGAGTGCACGGTAATTTGCAAAGCCGATGTAGTCAAGTATATGCTATCGGCTCCAGTGCTCAAAGGAAGAATCGGAAAGTGGATCTTCGCACTAACAGAGTTTGATCTAAGGTATCAGGCACCAAGGGCAGTAAAGGGACAAGCCATAGCCGATTTCATTGTGGAACACAGAAACGATTCAATCGGCTTAGTGGAAATTATGCCTTGGACTTTGACGTTCGATGGCTCGGTATGCACCAACGGCTGCGGCATCGGCTTAGTCCTTGTTTCGCCCAGGAGGGCAAGCTTCGAATTTGCTTTCGCCATTGACCCCCACGCTACGAATAACCAAGCCGAGTATGAAGCCGTTCTCAAAGGGTTGACTCTACTCAAGGAGGTAGAGGCCAACGCAGTCGAGATAATGGGAGATTCGTTGCTCGTCATCAGCCAATTATCAGGAGAATATGAGTGCAAGAACGACGCGTTGATGGTCTATTACCGACAGTGCCGGGAGTTAATAGATTGTTTTCGGCTAGTCACTTTGAAGCATATCTCCAGAGAGCAGAATGCAGAGGCCAATGACTTGGCTCAAGGGGCATCAGGCTATCGGCCGATGCTGAGAGAAGTAGACGTAGGCGTGGCCACCATCACAGCCGATGATTGGAGATTTGACGTATATAGCTATCTCAAGAACCCCTATCAATCGGCCACGAGGAAACTACGATACAAGGCGCTACGATACGTGTTGCTCGACGAGGACCTATACTATCGAACGATTGACGGCGTACTACTCAAGTGTTTGGGAGCCGATCAAGCTAAAGTGGCCATCGGGGAGGTACACGAAGGAATCTGTGGCACACATCAATCGGCCCACAAAATAAAATGGCTACTTCGCCGGGCCGGGTACTTCTGGCCGACAATGCTGGGGGATTGTTTCAAATACTACAAAGGGTGCCAGGACTGCCAAAAGTTCGGCACGATACAACGAGCGTCGGCATCGGCCATGAACCCAATCATCAAGCCGTGGCCCTTCAGAGGATGGGGCATTGATATGATCGGCCAGATCAATCCACCTTCAAGCAAAGGACACAAATTTATTCTGGTGGCCATGGATTATTTCACAAAATGGGTGAAGGCGATCCCCCTCAGAAAAGTGGATTCTAAGGACGCAATTGAGTTCGTCAAAGAACACATCATCTACCGATTTGGCGTTCCACAAACAATAACGACCGACCAGGAATCTATCTTTGTGTCAGACGAATTTGTGCAGTTTGCCGACGGCATGGGGATCAAGCTACTTAACTCTTCGCCGTATTACGCGCAAGCCGAGGCCTCAAACAAAAGCCTGATCAAGTTGATTAAAAGAAAGATCTCTGAGCATTCTAAGCAATGGCACACCCGATTGGCCGAGTCATTGTGGGCGTATCGGATGGCATGCCACGGGTCAATCCAAGTTCCCCCGTACAAACTGGTCTATGGACACGAGGCAGTGCTGCCATGGAAAAGTGTCGTCGGCTCAAGGCGCATTCAGCTACAGGACCAACTCATAGCCGACGATTATTATCACCTAATGGTAGACGAGTCGGAGGACCTCGTTTTGTCCAGGATGAGGGCCTTAGAAAAAGTAACAAAAGATAAAGAACGAGTAGCCAGACATTACAATAAAAAGGTTGTGCCTAAATCTTTTGAGGAAGGCGAACTCGTTTGGAAACTTATACTGCCGATCGGATCTAGAGACAACAAGTTCGGCAAATGGTCACCAAATTGGGAAGGGCCTTTCAAGATCCACAAATGCGTCTCTAAAGGAGCTTACATGCTAAAAGGATTGGATGGAGAGATATTCGGAAGGGCCCTTAATGGAAAATATTAAAGAAATATTACCCGAGCGTGTGGATCAATTCATGAGTCGGCTATAGTCACTTCGGCCGATCTACGATAGCCGATGTCTTACGAGGCATCGCCTTTAGGCAGTTTCACGCATCACTTTTTACAAAGCGCTCTACGATCGGCTCATGATTGCCCAACAAGAACGATCAGAATGCGCGACCAACTCGGACTCACAATTTTGTCAACACCGAAGCTATCAAGGGGCATACACATACACAATTCAACCGAAAAACCAAGTCGATTGCAACGCAAAAAATCAGGCATGAACATTAAACGAGCTTTATTCAGAATCGGCGCAAAGCCGTCTTTGACTACATGTTCCCTAGATAATCCCTGATGGCCGCCAGGGCTCGTTCGATAGGCTCCGCAGTCTCCATCTCTAAAGCATCCAAGATCAGATACTCTAGCCGAGTGACCCTTATGTCGGTGGTCGTGGTCAACAGTTCGTTGGCAAGTTGGGTTTGCCTTCCTTCCAGCCGGTCGAGGCGCGCGAGCGTCGAAGACGTCACGGGGGCAGCAACCGGAATGCTACCAAGGTTGATGGGAGGCCTGGCCGCCGGGTGACGAGCCTCCAACTCCCTAAAGCGCTTCAGGTTGGCCCTCACTCGTTGGTCTTGGCTGACCGTTAGTTCGTATGGCGTGTCCATGATCTCTAGGACCACCCGAAGAGGATGAGGCGGTTGCGAGAAAGTTCGTTCATGATTAATTAAGGGGAGGAAATGGCGAGAACAGATGAGTTAGGAAATCACCTGGTTTACCAACGAGCTCGAGGAAGCCATGGGAAGCCCAACCGAAGACTTGGAAGACTGGATGTTGTACTCCTGGAGATTGTCTTCTTAGATTGAGTGTCTTCTTCGGCCGTGAGTTATTCAGGAAGGACCGAAGGAGCCCATTTATAGAAAGAAAAGATGCGGTTTTCAGATGTGAAAGGTCGCTGCCGACGCGAGAGTCAAAGGAGGTCATCATTAAAGGCGTCGGGAATCGTTGAATGGCTGGCGACTGCGCAAGACTAGATACCTATCGTCCAGGGCTCACGGGTTCTTGAAGTATAGATTCGGATGAGTCGGACTACGAAACCAAATCGACAGTGCACTCGGGTATTACCGACCGATAGCCAACAAGACAGGTGTGCAAAGGATAACACTAAAGGTCGTGGCGTGATCTCGGAGTCAGGGCCGATTTCGACTCGAACAAGTCAAGGCGCCACACACAGCCGAGGGACAATCTTATCTGCAAATGCAGCCGATTATATCTACGAACGCGGCGGCACGAAATCGATAAATTATGACACGCGAGTTGAGGCCGAGTATAAGCACGAGTGGTACGGATTATCCGATCACATTACAGGAACATGACAAGTATGGTACAAAAATGTGAGCTGACCTCGAAAGGTCGGACAAGCTACAGTCTCATTTTTTAAGGAAATCGGCTATGGCCGACAATGCCGTCCGCCTAATTTGGTCGATTTCTCCGATGGACCTAACGTCGTCGGCCTCAGACCCCGCCACCGATCGGGTGCTCCTCACCAAGTCGTGCAAGTGCGCCACAGCCGCCCCGATGCCTTGGTGCTCAGCTTCGATCTTGGCCGGCAGGCCAGCCATGTACTCCTCATGGACATCGATCTCGTTCGTGACTTGAACGAGATCGGCTATCAGCTGATCCCGACGGGCGCGAAGTTGCTCAAGCTTGGCCGCCGGCTCTGTCTTCAGGCGGTCAAAGGCGGCCTTCCGGCTCTCAATAGCATCCTTGGTCGACTGGATGGTGGCCGACCACGCTTGACTCTCACGGCGATCAATTATTCACTGCGGGCTCGTTCGTACTTAAATTGATAGGCTTCCATGAAGGTCGCCGGCACGATGGCTTCGGCTATGGCGTCTGGTATCTGATCTTGGATGTCTCTGAATCACACGCGTATTGAGCCACTGTCGACCACCAGCGCGTCCAACGAGGCTTCCAGCCAATTGCCGATGTCGGCTAAATTGGCCCTCAAGCCCTCAGCCGGCGTCGCAAGCACCTCCTCGCCGGTGTCACCGGGCTCCTCGAACTCCGACAAATCAAAGTTGAGAAGGTCGGCTACGTTCTACAGTAAAGAAAGAAATGATCAAGGGTATGTTGGGCCAACAAAATTGATCATCAAAATTAGTTGGCTTACCATCGGCATCGGTGTCGGGGCTGTCGGTTCGGCCGAATCGTTGCCCATGGCCGTCGGGCCCTCTTCGCCGGTGTTGTCACCACTATCCCCAATAGGTGTGGTACGCTCGCCGGACACCTGGGGGCGGCCGTTGGAGACCGCGGGGGCTGCAGAAGAAAGGATTAACAGACAAGCCGATCGATTACCACAAATAAGGTAGCAGAAGATGATTACCGATGGTGCGGGGCGAGGAGTGCGACCGGCCAATCTCTTGACCTGCGAGCAATAATCTGATCAGATGCAAGTGATCATCGTGAAGCCAAGCCCGGTGGATTGAAAGCTCACCGGCTGACGTTTTGTTGGCGGGCTTGGGGCTGGCAGAACGTCGACTAGGGCATTGACCGACTCGGGACTCGGAACCCTGGGTTCGACCGCTGCCCCGGCAGCTGTTGGCGCTTCCTCGTTGACGGTGGTATCGAGGAATTGCGCGACGACCGGATCCAGAGGGGGAGGCTATCGGCTGGTGCTGCTGGCTTTGTTTTCTTCACCCTCTTGGGGGCAGGCGCGACCGATGACCGCGGTGGTGGTGCTGCCTTTCTCTTCTGCGCAATCGGCCGACGCACCTGCCCTCACAACAGCGATGCCAGTTTGGGCGCTCCCCAGCCAATGGCTGACGGAGCAAGGCCGCCCTCATCCAGAACACCTGGGTTGTATTCAATGGGGCGTCCGGAGCCGCTTACCGTCAGCCGCTCTGTCTCTGTCTCCTGCAAAATCAAGAGATGAATGTTAATCGGCTGTGGCAGCCGATGAATCGGAAGAAGAAAGTTGTTAGTCCGAAGCAGAAATTTACCGAGGGGATCTTGTTGGGCAGAAGCAGGTCGATGTAGCAAGCCGACCGTTGGTGGAAGATATGGCGTTTAAATTCAGACCACCATCGGTCGTAAGCGGCGCTTCTCCTCGATGACAGTGTTATCACGCTGGCGTCGCCGAGGGGAGGGCCGGCTATGTTCAGCAGCCGATTCATTATCAAGTCCTGGCTGACTGCCCCTTGGTTTCGATCTTATCGGCGTAGAAAAAGCCAATGGGCAGTTGCCCAAGACCAAGTTGCCTCGCCGCCGATACCGGGTAATAGAATTCGTAGCTCCGGGCCACTGATCAGCCTTGGTGAACCCCAGTCGGCAAGATGCAGGGGGACAAGGAGGCGGCGAACAGCTCCTTGCACCTTGGGTTGTCAGCTGAGTTGAGGTCGTCCCAATTGAAATCAACCGACGACTCAAACATTCCCCGGTCTGGGTAGAAGTACTAGGTACGGTTGTCGCGAGACAGCCCGTCGTAAAGGGCTATGAACTAGTCGGCCAACAGCTCGGCCGATTGCTTTGAACCTTCATGGGCGGCGGCTACTTCTCCATAGTTCATGCATCTCCTGGTGGTGATCCGGTTGCCTTCATCATCTTCAATCGGCTCCAGCCTTGGGAACTCGACATCTGTCAGACAGGGCCGACCGACTATCTTCTGGGTTGCCAACACCAGCCAGATTTGGAGGAACCACCAGGGGCCACCGGTGTTGACTGGGGTGTTGGCGGCTAACTTCACGGCAGCTTGATGTAGCATTTGATACAAGTAGCCGAGGAGATATTTCCCCAGTGCAAATTCCCTTCCATCAGCCAGAATTTTGGCCATGATCTGCCAATTGGCAGTCGGCCCACAGCTTGATCCGCAGAATATAAACTTCTCCAGCCACATCATCAGGAAGGCGGTGTGTTCCCTGTGGCCGACTGTCCCTTCCTTCATGTTTTGGGCGATGAAGCCGCTCCACCCACCAATGGCCTTGGTTTTGAACTGGTGTTGGCCTTTTCGGTTCAAGATGCTGGGGTCAGCCGATGATTCAATGTCCAGTCCAGTTGTCATATATACGTCGGCCAGTGTGATGGTCATCGGCCCTTGCCGGAAGATGAAGGCATTGAAACTGTCGTTCTAGAAGTAGGTCGCAACCGATAGGAGCGGCTCGTCTTTCTCCATGCCAGCAATGGACAATTCCAAGCATTTGGCAAGTCTTCTCTCTTCCCACTGAGCATGCTTAGCCGATCGTATCCTTTGGTACCATTCAGTCCAGGCTGCATCGGTGGATGGCCATGCTTTGAATGTTCCATTCCAATGAGAGAGAGAGATGGTTTGGCGGTGTTAAAAGGGATGCGGTTGGTTTCGGCTATGATGATGTCGGTTGGATCTGTGTTACCGATAGGTCCGAGGAAGTACTTCCCTCCTTGTGTCGAATTGGGGATAAGTATTTGATGAGACAGGTGCTACAGTTCAGAAAAGGGGAGGAAGGTACTAGTCAAGAATGGTTGTGTATTGCGGTTCGGGAACAGGAAAAGTACTAGTTGATATGAATGTGAAGTAAAATGTTACTTGAAAGATCACCGAACGTAATACTGATGCAAGAATGTTTGAAAAGGCAGATTTGGGAGTAAAATAGTGGATCGAAAGAGAGTACCTCTGGGAACTCGGTTTCGGCGGTGGCTGAAGCGGTTGCGGCGGCGGCCGGAATGGCAGCAACGGACGGCGCAGTGGTTGCGGCCGGCGTGACGACGGTGGCCGGTGAGGTAGAGGTGCTCGATGCAGCGACGGTGGAGGCCATCGGGGTGCTCGGGGACGAAGATGAGTCTGAAGAACGTGAGGAAGGTCGACGAGCACCGATGAAGTCGCCGGAGGAGAGAGAGAAAGGGCAGGAGGCTTGTTCGTGAAGATGGCCGAGTGCGCGTTGGAGGCGTAGGCAGTTCGGCAAGGGAAGTGAATATTTAAAGAGCACTTGGGGAGAAGCCGAGGCGGTTTGGGTCAAGAAGGAAGCAAGACTTTGGATAGGCAAGCAAATCCGCAACACTTCGTATTACGGACTTGGGGGGCATGTGTTAACACTGAAATTTGGTAATTGAGTTTCTAAGTTTGTAAAGGCTGAAGACAGGAATCGTATCGGCTAAAAGAGTGATCGGCTGTAGGGCTAATCGGCTGAGGATGGATCGAACGGGAGCAGCCGACAGCCGATTCTGAGTCCGGAAGAGATGAAACCGTGTCTAGTGCAGAAACTTGAAGATAAATGGAAGATTCGGTTGCTAATTGCGCGTTAAAAGATACTACCACTTATGGATAGAGTCCTATAACGGCAATTGTATCTGTAATCTAGAGATTTGTTAAATTGTTAGTTGTAACACGGTATGGGTCCCGCTAGGGATAATATGGTGTTTTAAAAGAGTAGTTTAGATAGAGTCCAGGGTTGTTACAGATATTTGTATTTTGGGTATAAATAGGACTCGTGACCCTCTGTATAATTAATTCAATCAATCCAATCTTCGGCGCATTACCAACCTTTTCTTTAGACGAACACTTTGTTTGGCTTCGGGCTGCATCGTCTCGATCCCCAAGTCCAGGTAAATGTTTGTCGTTAGTGGTATGATTCTCTGTTTCTAGTGCTTCCATCGCAATGATACATTAGAATCAGTGTTTTTACTGCGTTATGTATCATATAACGCGTATGAATTAGATCAATGTTTAGGTCTATCTTGTCATTGGCTCGTTCTGTCAAGAACATGCAGTCAATAGGGCTAGATCTAAAGGTTGGCTGGTTCATATGCGGTATCTACCGTCTCGAGGGGTATAAATTGGTTGCAACAGATCGGATGTTTCTTTTCATACTTAATGCTGCATCGGGTTCGAACTATTAAGTCGTCTTTAGAACTATCAGTGATCTGTTCGTCTGAGATTTGTATTATTTAGAGACAGTGCTGGGGTTTCAGCCGGCCTTACTTGCCCTAATATGTTTCTTTTAATGTGTTTATTACTAGATTTGTATTAGGACTGCCTCTTATGTTAAGATCGTGTTTATGTCGGACGTTGCTTAATGAAATCGACCTTTCACGGGCAGCCGATGGCCGATTTCCGGATTGTACGTTTGATTCAGGAATATTATCTTCACTAAGACTCATCGGAGTACTAGCCGATTCTTTGTTAGCTTTCTAGTATCGGTTAGGTTATCAATCCGTATATTTATTATTCTTCACTGTATTTGGATTGAGCGGCTGATGCTGTCTCGGTGTAGCCGATCCATTCCAGTCACTTGATCCAAATATGGCCTAGAATAGCATATATACATTCATGGGTTTCCTTAGCCGATCCCGTGGAGATCTAACCTTACACTTAACGCATATTTTCTTGTTTTTCTTATTGATTAGCAGATTAAATCAACTGGCACGCCCTGCATGTTGTAGGCAGCCGAGAAGGACCTGCACTAGAGTCAAGAAGATCTCCCAGGCCAGCGCGTGAGAGAGATTTCTCGTCAACACCCCATAGAGCCATGGCGATGGCGAGCGCTCACGACGAGGCTGGAGGCAGTCATGGGCGACGAAGCCGGTGGTGACACCTATGGGTCATGGTGACGGTAGCAATGAGCAGTTTGGCCGGAGACATGATGACAAGGTGTGTGATAACCCATACGGGACACAACGACAGTGGTCGTGAGCGATAAGGCCAGCATAGACCCCTATGGGGCATGGTGATAGCGGGCACTCACGGCGAGGCTGGAGGTGGACATGGGTGACGAGGTCGACGGTGACTCCTTTGGGGCATGGTGACAGCGGTATACTTCTAGAATGCAATTAAGGTGGCTACTGCGAGAAGCGGCATCGGCAAGACGACAACAAGCTGGTTGGCAATGTCGGTGACGGATGGGGCGTGATGCTAGATCTAGAGCCTAAGTGTCGCTAGATCCGAGGTGGTTGTGATTGAATTTGGTCGTGGGGCATCTTCGTTGCTTTCTTTGGATGGTGTTGGCGAGCAAAGGCACTAGGAACTGGGAAGTGCTAAAGCTGGATTAATTGGATTCGGTCGATGGTTGGGACATGCTAGCAAAGAAGTTAGTAGTGTATGGAACACAGATCAGAGCTATAGGAGTTTGGACTATATTTCAAAATTGTCTCAGTATGGTTTTTGATACGGTAGGGCTTGTTAGGCAATGGAAGTTCGAAGAAGCTCGTCTTCTAGTCTTTTAGTTTTTTGTTTTTGTCGCTTCTTAGTGCAAGTGTGTGAATCTGATATGCGTGCATGGTGGTGTGCACGTGCATGTCTTCCCCGTAAGAAAAGATAAGACTTTTATCACTACTGGAGAAACCATCATTGGTTGAAGTGGCAAAAAGCACAGTAGTCCCGGTTTGAGTTGCACCCGGGACTAGAGATGATCTCTAGTCCCGGTTGAAAAATTCAACGGCCCTCTAGGAACAGTAGTCCCGGTTCATGTCACGAACCGGGACTAAAGATCACCTCTAGTCCCGGTTCAAATGTTGTCGGCGCGTGTCGAGCGCCGGGGACCTTTAGTCCCGGTTGGTGTTAGATATGTCACCTCTAGTCCCGGTTCAAATGTTGTCGGCGCGTGTCAGAGCGCCGAGGACCTTTAGTCCCGGTTGGTAACACCAACCGGGACTAGATAAGCTACCTCTAGTCCCGGTTCGTGTTACCAATCGGGACTAAGGTCCCGCGCTCCGACACGCGCCGACAACATTTGAACCGTCATCTCTAGTCCCGGTTCTTGAAATGAACCGGAACTAAAGGTCCTAGAGAAGGTCCTAGAGAGCCGTTGATATTTTTTATACCGTTGCCTCGGGACTAGAGATGGCATCTCTAGTCCCGGTCGGTGTTACCAACCGGGACTAGAGATTTTCTTTATATACCCCTTACTCCTCCATCCCGAGCCACCACACTTGTACATCTTCAAAATTTTTCTCGCTAGAGGTCCGGTCTGCCGAGGTTAGCACCTTCTTTGGTGATAATATAAGCACCTTCTTTGGTGATAATATATTTGCTCTGTAAGGTTAGCAACTTCTTACTCTTATTTGCGGATGTTTTTATACATTTTGCTATCTACTTGTATAACTTCTTACATTCTTAGCACTTCGTATTTTGCGGTTATTTTATACACATTTTCATCTCTAGATTTGTTTGCAAACATGAGAAGATGTTTTCCCGCCCGATGAAATTCACCTCTAGTCCCGGTGGTTTTAAAAACCGGGACTAATTATTACCGTGCCCAATTATATTGTGTTATATTCATATATAATTATAATTAACATATGTTCATATATTCATATATAATTAAGATATGTAATATAATTAATATAAAATATTATAAATTAAAATAATAACATATAATTAACATATGTCATATTCCAAACTATTTAAAATTTAAATAATAATATATATTTAACATATGACCTATTTGAAAAAAAATTAAATTAGAATAAAACATATAATTAACATTTGTCGTATTTAAAACTATTTTAAACCATAAACCCTAAACCCTAAACCCTAAACCTTAAACCTAAACCCTTTTACCATTAACCCTCAACCTAAACCCTAAACCCTATTTTAAACCCTAAACCCTAAACCTCGTGCGGTGCGTGATTGGCATGTAGAAGGATTGCGACCCGAGCGAACGTCAATGCCTTCTCCTCTGATCTAACATCGTCTCTCATGCTCTTGAAGGCTGCTCCATTCTCATCAGTGTAATAGAGCAGTGGCAATCTCTTCTCACTTTGTTCTACCTAGTTCTCCGATTGCTTCATCTCATCCCAATACTTCAGCACATCATCTTCAAAGATGACACCAAGCTCGTCTGCATGGCAAGAAACAAGTGTCTAAGCAACACAAATCTAGAAAGCATCATTCCTTTTCGATTAGAAAAAAGAGAGCATCATTCTTGCGTTGATCTGAGTAGAAAGAAAAGAATCATACCTTGTAAAACGTTGCTTTGCATGACAGCAGAGCAGAATGGCTGGGGATGGAAGCTCGGGAAGGAGATACTAGAAAAGAGAGCTTCCTCCTCAAGCAGGTAACTATCAGTCCAAAGGCTAGTGCAATAAGGCCACCAGCTAGTTAATGAAAAAAGGTTAGATCAATAACACATAAACAGATAAACAAAGACAGTCTTACAGCCAAAAGAAGCTACTGCAATAAAATTTTCTCAGCGATGAGCATGGTTAACCATATGAATGATGCAAGGTAAAACTGCATTTACCTATGTTTTTGGCTGTGCTCCATTATTTCGAGAGACATGAATCAAATCTCACACTCCAATGACTCGGGATCAATGAAATAGCTTATCTTATTCGTCTCGTCCACATCCATATCCAGTTCCTCCTGTTGATCCGTGAAGAGGTCCCAACGTTTTTTTCCTGTCTTCTTCACCGATCTTGGTCTCTTTCAACATGTCATGATCCATCTTAGTAGCCTTCTTCACCATCTTGGTCTGTTCAATATTTAATGATCCGGATCACGGTCTTTTTTCTTGCTTTTCTCCCTTTGCTTTATAATCTTTCTGTCTTGCTATTTCTTCGAGTACGATGTAGCAGTACTCGTGTATCTCCATCAAACTTTGAATAGCGAGAGATATGGCAATGATTGGATAGTGCGGCTGTATATGGCAATGATGGCTTGCCTCCCCTGTTCTCATCTCAATGCCTCGGCGGCGCCATGGAAGCCGCCAGTGACGCGCACGACGACGGACTACCTCTATCCGCCTGCCGTGATCGATGGGTACTATCGCCGCCACCGCCCAGTCTTGGCTGCAGCCACCACCGCTGCCGCCGGTCTTCCTGATTTAGAGGTGTGCTTTCTCTGTGTTTCAGCGGTAATGTTAAAGTTCTCGTTGCTAATGTCTTCTGCCTTATTCTCGTGAATTGCCACATAAGCATTAGCCGTTAGAGCATTATTATCCTGACCACAAGTTAGGATCTTCTGTGAGTATGGAGCATGTCGACGACCGTCCTCCTCCTCCTCTTGTAATTCTCCCTAAGGACTTTTTCGTCGACCTCGGTCTCACCCTTTTACCGTTTTTATTCATAGCTCCCTGCAAATGTAATATGATCTAGGGGAATTGACTATGAATTCAGTGGATGGTGTTGGTGCCTCCTCCAATGTGGTTCCCCTTGTTCACTGTCCGAGGGACTGTTCAGTGCCTCCTCCTCCAACACTTTTAATTCTGGAATACAACGGATGGTGGCTTAAACTGGTTGGTGGCTTAAACCGGTTGGTGGCTTATAATTCTGGAATACAACCGTTGAAAATTTTATAGCAGTAACTTCTTTTGGCTGTAAGACTGTCTTTGTTTATCTGTTTATGTGTTATTGATCTAACCTTTTTTCATTAACTAGCTGGTGGCCTTATTGCACTAGCCTTTGGACTGATAGTTACCTGCTTGAGGAGGAAGCTCTCTTTTCCAGTATCTCCTTCCCGAGCTTCCATCCCCAGCCATTCTGCTCTGCAGTCATGCAAAGCAACGTTTTACAAGGTATGATTCTTTTCTTTCTACTCAGATCAACGCAAGAATGATGCTCTCTTTTTTCTAATCGAAAAGGAATGATGCTTTCTGGATTTGTGTTGCTTAGACACTTGTTTCTTGCCATGCGACGAGCTTGGTGTCATCTTTGAAGATGATGTGTGAGTATTGGGATGAGATGAAGCAATCGGAGAACTAGGTAGAACAAAGTGAGAAGAGATTGCCACTGCTCTATTACACTGATGAGAATGGAGCAGCCTTCAAGAGCATGAGAGACGATGTTAGATCAGAGGAGAAGGCATTGACGTTCCAGCTCGGGTCGCAGTCCTTCTACATGCCAATCACGCAGACCGCACGAGGGTTTAGGGTTTAGGGTTTAAAATAGGGTTTAGGGTTTAGGTTGAGGGTTAATGGTAAAAGGGTTTAGGTTTAAGGTTTAGGGTTTAGGGTTTAGCGTTTATGGTTTAAAATAGTTTTAAATATGACAAATGTTAATTATATGTTTTATTTTAATTTAATTTTTTTCAAATAGGCCATATGTTAAATATATATTATTATTTAAATTTTAAATAGTTTGGAATATGACATATGTTAATTATATGTTATTATTTTAAATTTATAATATTTTATGTTAATTATATCATATATCTTAATTATATATGAATATATGAACATATGTTAATTATAATTATATATGAATATAACACAATATAATTGGGCACGGTAATAATTAGTCCCGGTTTTTGAAACCAACCGGGACTAGAGGTGAATTTCATCGGGCGGGAAAACATCTCTAGTCCCGGTTGGTGGCTTAAACCGGGACTAGAGATGCCCACCTACCTGGGACACGTGGCTGCCCGCCATCTCTAGTCCCGGTCCGTGGCTTCAACCGGGACAAAAGGTATGCTCTATTGTCCCGGTTGAAGCCACCAACCGGGACTATATCATCTCTAGTCCCGGTTGGTGGCTTCAACCGGGACAATAGAGTAGGTACCTATATATAGCAAGAGCTTCACTGGGATCCAAACACTTAGCGTTTTCGCACAACTCCATCGTCTTCTTCGCCGTCGCCGAGCACAAGAACGCCGCCGCAGCACGCCGTCTCCGCCGTCTTCGTCGCCGTCGTCGTCGCCGAGGGACCACCGCGCCAAGGTCTTCGTCGCCGTCGCCGCCACGCCGGAGGTTAGCCGCCGCCGCCCCTTTTTCTCCATGATACGCGCTAGGGTTAGCCGCCGCCGTCGATGCCATCGCCATCGCCACCATTGTCGTCTCCGCCATCGCCGCAGCGCCGCCGCGCCGCTGCCGTGCTATATGTTCAATAATGTGAATGAATTTTGTGAATGTGAATGAATGAGGAGGTTTTGAATATGATTTCGATATGTATGTGTAAATTTGTGAATCTGATTTCGATGCATGTGTATGTATAAATTTGTATGGACTTTATATGTAAATGGACTGTTTATTTAAATTTTAACGCATGAATATTGTGAATTTAGAATTTTGAATGTGTATTTCAATTTAAATGCATGAATAGATTTAAATTTGAATGTGTATGTGACTTGTGAAGTTTGTATTTTTCAACGAACGAGAACAATAAAATCAACAAACGGATGTGGACGGACGAACGGCCGGACAGCCGTACGGACGTGGACGAACGGACGGACGCACTAGCGAACACTCGTTCGGTCGGTCGGTTGGTCGTGCGTTCGTTCTGTCGGTCGGTCGGTCGTTCGTTCGGTCGGTCGGTCAGTCGTTCGGTCGTTACAACGTACATAGGCATGCAACGTCCTCTCTGTCCTCTCCTCTCCACCTCCTCTCCTCTCGACCTTATCTCCCTCACATACATGATCATCTCTTTATCTCCTCTCCTCCAGATGATCGTACTCACAGACGTGAACGAATGGACGTGAACGAACGATAGGTTAGGGTTCGGTCGGTCGTTTGGTAGTTCGTTCGGTCGTTCGGTGTAGATGTAATCCAGAAGTGACTTCTAAAAATATCACCATTGTGGATGTGCACAATTGGATCTCGTGTCTATCGGATTTCATCTATTTTTTCCATCTTCTTCTTTTCTGACTATGTTTTTTTACGTACACATACATGATATTCGTAAATAATTGGTACATGTATTAACCGACAATAATTTTTTTTCAGAATTCTTTGATTAAGTCCTCAACCCACATCAATCAAATGGCGGATCATGACGAGGAAGTTTCTCCTTGATGAGATCGCACGAGGAACGAGTTTTACAACGAGGAGGGACACGAAGATCCGGATCGCACCTCAACGAGGAGGGGAACGAGGGGGGAGACGAGCAAAGGAACGAGGAGAGGAATGAGGGCTCCGCCTCCGCCTCCGCTGGACAGAAGAGGCCACGCGGCCTCGGCAAGAAAATAGAGGGTTGACATGTCATAACGGAGGTGGCACCCGACGGTCGACCAATTGCCCGCAGGACGCCGCAAGGAAGTTTGTGGCGCACGCGGATGGGTGGTGAGGGATGACGTGCCCATAAGCGTTGCCAACTGGAGGCGTTTTACCAAAGGAGGAGAGGAGCAAATCTATCTCCCAGACTCAGAGAAAGAGATGCTATGGACGACAATGCTGCAAACGTTCACCATCCCAGACTCAGATCAGGCAAGGGTCAAGGAATGGACGTTGAAGAAAATGGCGAGCTCTTCAGAACTACAAGAAACAGATTACACAAGAAATATATCCCGATGGGCCGACACGACTTCGACAAGTTTCCAAAGCTCGAGAGATCATTGGGATGCTTTTGTTGAGCACAAGACCAGTGAAGAAACGCAATCAATCATAGAAAAGAGCAAGGTCAACGCAGCAAAAAAGAAATACAATCATAGGCTTGGGTCAGGCGGCTATAAAAAAGCAATGGAGAAATGGGAAAAAATGGAAGCTGACCTAGAAGCACGGGATATCGTTCCAGGCACAGCAAACTGGCCGGAACGATCAAAGAACTGGTTCTATGCTCACGGCGGCTCACTAAATCCCGTCGATGGCACAGTGATCTTTGATGATGAAATTCTAGAAGCCGGACGGAGGTTAGAGGAGGCGGTGCAGGCCAGTTCCTCGGGCTCCTTCAGGCCCGATAGAGAGAAGGACGAGCTAACGCTTGGCCTCCAAAACCCAGAGCACCCGGGGCGTACGCGAGGAAAAGGTGTCGTCCCATGGAAATACGGGTTCCAAGATGACATCGGCACATACAGGAGCCGAATGCGGTCAAAGCGAGAGAATGATGCTAGATTCGCAGAGATGGAAATGAAGCTCTCGCAGATCGATCAAATTGTCGATGAAAGGGTGGCCGTAAGGTTGGCTGAGGAGCGGAGCCAGTGGGTTAGCCAACAGCTGGATCCAGCAACAACCGCACAACTCCAACAACAGCGCAGCAGCTGCGCGTCTACTGGAAATGGAGGCGAGCTGGCCCCACAAGCTCAACCGGGTCTGCCATGCCCCGTGGATGACATCACACAGCGGACCCCGTGTGATCTGCATATCCCGCTGAAAAACATAACAATAAAGGTATGTTCGTACTTTTATGTTGTACGTATATTTTCTTTAATAACTTGTCAATCAACGGTCATTATTAACTAATAAGCAATCTTCTCAACAGGTCGCGTCGGGCAAGGCTATTCCAGTAGCCCGAGACGGCACCTTCCACTCCCGGCCTGTTCCACCTTCGTACTCGAAGGTTGAAATTAAACAGGTGGAACGCGGCTATGAAGATCTGGAGGGGATATCCCCGGAGGAGACGGGGAGACGACGCTAGGAGAAACAATTCATGGAATATTTCTCTGGAGGAAGATCTACATAAAATTCCTCGGACGAATAGCGTCTCCTATCGTTCCACCGCCCTCGCCTCCACGTGGGTCGTCTCCTCCGCCTCCTTCGCCGCCTCCGCCTCCTCCGCCTCCTGCGTCGCCTCCACGAGCACCGACTCCTAAACGACCGTCTCCAACTCCACCGCCTTCCAACCCTCCTCCGTCGCCACAACGAGCACCGACTCCTAAACGGTCATCATCCAAGAGCGCGCCTTCAATATCAAGCGGTCGTCCAAGAAAGACTCAGAGAATTGAGAAGACGCCGCCACCCGCACCAAAGCGGTCGGCCTCAAGCAGGGGGAAGAAAGCGGGCAAAGATGTACCCCAGCTTGGCATGTAGCCACAGAAGCCTATGAAGTTCAGCACGATCCCAAATATTAGACCTGATTTAAGACAATTCATTCAAGAAGCTGGAATTAATATGGATCAATTACATGGGCGTGCACCCCTGGCGAAGGCTCCGCTTTACAAGTTCAACCTTGGAAAGCCTCTCGTCAAGCCGGATCTCGTGAAAAGGCTTCCAACTCAGATGTACCGCTTCCATCAGTGGTACATGTAACAATCCAGCAAGGGTGAAGACATGATAACATGCAAATATTCAACTGACTACTTCTTCGATGGAGATGACTACCTTTATATCCGAGACCTGTACCAACGTGATGCCCTTGACGTCTCACTTCTAACCGCGCGGGTTTTGTAAGTATCGCCCGGTTATTTCGTTTCTTACCTCCTTGAATTTAGCTGACTAAAATTCTTTTTAACCGTTGTAGAATGGCGATCCAATACTGCAACAAGCACGAATGCACCAAGCATGGATTCATGGATCCACGGAAAATCAACGGCCCATTGGTTGATCAATTTCCTAATGACACAGTGGACAACATATACAACGCGCTTGTGAAGCAACCCTTCTGGTCCTTCATCTTTCTGCCCTATAATACTGCGTAAGTTTTTTCTTTCTTTCCGAACCAATTTCAATCCCGTGCATACATAAAGTTTCATATGTGTCATCTAAACCAATTTACAGATTCCACTGGATTTTATTAGTACTTGACATGGGTCAGTCAAAGATCCATGTCTTTGACTCAATGGATAAACCAGAATCCACGTACTCCCATATATTTGAACTGTTTAACAGGTAATGTCATCTTACTTTCTATTGCATATATGCGGTTCTCGGATAATTACGTGCTAACTTTCAACTGCACGTAGGGCATGGGAACGATTCCGGGGTAATGTTCGTGGAATTGGAAAGATAAGCTTTCTGTGCGGATGAAGTTTCCAGTGAGTAACATGCCTCCTCCTAATTTGAGTTGAATCATTATTATGTTCGAAAATATGATATGCATATTAAATATGTCGTCGTTTCTTTTTTAGTGTGCAAAACAGTCGCAAGGCACCAACCTATGTGGATATTACGTCTGCGACTACATTCACCACTTTGTGACCGAAGTTAAAACTGTCGATGATCTAGATGTACGTATAACACCAATTCATACATTACGTCTCAATTTCTTATTCACTTCATATATTTATTTCTCATTTATTGTAATTAATGACAGCTTATGCGAGTAAGAGACGACCTCCCCCACGAGACTTTCATACAAGCCGCTCAGAAGATTTGATGGATTTATTAACGAGCAGGTCGTTGATCCCACGGGAGTTCTTCATTAGTTTTAGTAGCTAAACCACAGCAAAGTAGATTAGAGACATTTTTTTATAAGCTAGCTAGGAAACATGTATGAATATTGTACATATTTTGATAATATATGTATATTTTTTTTCTTAAGTTCGTTTAAATGTGTGTAAATTATATATTTATGTGTATTATAATTTATGTGTAATATATATATAGCAGTACTACTGTAGAAATGACAATTTAAAAAAAATAATCTTTAGTCCCGGTTGAAGCCACCAACCGGGACTAAAGATTGCGGAGGCAGCCACGTGGCTCCGCCACCTTTAGTCCCGGTTGGTGGCTTCAACCGGAACTAAATGTGCATCTCTAGTCCCGGTTATTTAACCGGGACTAGAGATAGACCACCTCTAATCCCGGATTCGTAGTCCCGGTTTGACAACCGGGACTACTGAAGGTTATGAACCGGGACTAGTGTGGCTTTCTCCAGTAGTATATGATGTCGGCATAATGTAAATTTTCATATATTTACAGTGTATTTTTCAACTATTCGAGTGTAGATTTCAAATCATACATTGTAACTTTTGTAGACCTAGGAGAACTGGATACTTCGATCCTGAAAAATAACACTGCAAATTAACATATGATCTTAACTAATTAAAAAGTACTTAACGTTTCTGTGGGTCTGTTCTGTCCGTCGCGGCCGATTGAGCATGTCCGTCTTCCGTGCCCCTACACTAGATAGCTGTCACAGCGCATCGCTCCCGCGCGACGCCTAGCTCGGATTAGCGTGAGCCCGCGTGACCCGATATCGTGTTCATGTCGCGCTCTCACGCACGTGCTCCCAACGCTATTGACATCACATCCGACGGAGCTATTAAAAAGCCAGGGTTGGCACGTGAAATTCGTCACGACACACTGAAGCTATAAGATTTGCTTAACTTCAGTGTATGTCATATCAATCGGATTTAGGATAATTGTCAGTTAGTTTGATACTGTAACTAACAAAATAAACAAATCGTATAATATCAAGGAGCCGACCGGCCAATGCGTCGATGTGATGTAACGAGATCTTGAACAGTCTATTATAGATCCAATGTGGAATCAGTAAACACTGTTATAAAGATGATCGAAAGGATTTGACCAATAAGCCAATCGATCGATACTTACACAATGTGGTATATGCATATGTCTGATGGTTATAGCGTCATCGGCTGAAAGTCCGATGTAGATCTAATGTAGCCGATATCTATCAAATCTCTTATACATTGGCTAGAAAACCGATGCTAGCATGATAGATACAAATAAAGATAAATAATGATATCAACTCTATCCTACTTTTTGAATGGACGAAACCTACCGGCTATCAACTTTCATTCTGTCAAAACCAACCTTGATAGATCAGATCGTACTGATACAGTATAAGGTTAAAGTTAATAAAATTAGGCTGATAAAAAATAGATAAATCACACTATTGTTGTAGATCGGCTAGATGTAATATAAATATAACTTATCGGCTAGCACTTCGATAAAACATAGCATAAAACCTATCAGTTTAGTAAGACTTAAATTATTAGCAATAATCTAGAAGATAGAACCTAATCAAGACTGTATGATATAACATTTTATAAAATAAGCTCGATAAACCGATAAGAGTTATACAAACGTGATGGATATATCTTGATCGGACCAAGAGGTCGAAACTAACCGATATAGCCTTAGACAGAACAAAATATATCAGGTAAGTCGACAGCCGATCGACTAGAATATCAAACTGAACCGAGAAAGTCCTAGCCGATACAACTGCCGGGTTGACGAGACTTACCCTTCTGCTGATGTTTGAACTTAACCGATGCAACCCCTCGTGAGAAGTAAGACCTCTTCGAATTAAGGATCGCGATACGCCAAAAGTAATTGTATTGATTTGTGAAGATGTCTTACAAGGACGTCGGGTGTATATATTTATACTCTCGGGTTGATACAAGTCCTGATCGAACACTACACATGTTTTTCAAAAAATAAAAGAAAAGATACAAGTTCTGATCGAACATTAGACAAAACTTTCTAAACATAAAAAAATTACTAAATCCTACCTAATTCATAAATAGAATTAAATTGTCATGTCTTCACAATTTTTTCTTGAACTCATCTCTTTTGAATAAACTTTCATCGGCTTATCGACTTCTTTTCTTAACCAAATTTAATAAAGAACCGTACCATTTTGATGTTAACAGTTGGTTCTCGATTTTAATTAAGACGGTACATATGTATGTAACACCGTTTCTTTTGTACGTGCAGGTCTACATCTGTAGGACTGCAAACACCACACGAACTATACATGGACATGTTTAAGTTTCTGTTATGGACTCACGTCCAAATACAGAGGGATAGACGAGATGGATGTCCTGCTACGTTGAGAGATCAACAAGGACATCTTTAGCAAAATGTGTTTCCGAGAGTTGTGAACTCAATGGTGTGATCTATTTTCAGAGGGAATACCCATATTGAATGGAACGCTAATTTTGAATATAAAACTATGACGACATCAGACATGAATCTAAGTGTCGAGATTGATATGGAAACAAGGGAGAAACATATGTTCCTGGACGTGGGGTTTCCATTTTTGTGGTTATTGGAGGGAAAAGAGGTGCAGGTCATGCTGGTGATTAGGATGACATGGTGACAAGCAGCAAGCCACCTATACTAGAGGCATACGGCTCATGTTGTTGTTGCCATCATACTAAGAGCGTCACTAATTGTGATGTCCATTTGATAATAGACATAGAAATTGTGTTGCTGCACCTACATTCCAGTCCTCTCTACTTAATTTCACTCGGCCAGCCGAAGGTTGTCTAACGTGGCCACCTTCAGGCACCCTCTATCTAGAGAGGTTTTAGGGATCGAAATAAACCTCTATGTCTGACATTAGCTGTCCTAGAGTCACGAGGATATATGGTCCAAATAGTTGAAAAGTATACCGTGGGAGTTGTGGAAGATCTTGGTCCGGCCGTGTTTTTTTTCCCAAAGAACTCAAATAGGAAAATTGAACCCAAATAATTTAAGTTTTATCATAATAGTATTTTTTTTATGTTGCAACACGCCGGTATGTTTTTAAGTCAGTAAAAGAAAAAAAAAGACAAAGGTTGATAAGGAAGAGACATGAGATATACAAATATACTTATAGGGATAGTTAGTTTCACATGGTGAAAATAATGATCTCACTCAAATTAATAATATGAAGCCGCTGTTTTTTTAAAGCAAAACTGAAGGAAAAAACAGAGAAGGAGATTTATCAAGATTCTCGCACACAAAGGAGCCATAGGAACTCAAAGTTTGTTAAAAGCGTGTATCCGAGCTTGCAAAAAATTTCCAAAGCAAGCCAAGGTGTTCTTTAGTCAGGTTGAGCCGCTTAAAAATTACAAAGCCAAGTCCTCCCCTTTCTGTTGCGTCAATTTGATCCACGAAAACCAATATGGCAACAAGTAGGTATAGCCAACAAAGTTTATCCTTGAGATGTCCATGTCTAGCCCGCAAGTACGCACTCGCACTAACAAATGCTTGGGTTGACTGTTCTTGCGGTCTAGAGTTAAATTGGCATGATTAATCATGCATAACTGCACAGCCCTCGTATAGAAAAACATACATGATCACTAAGTGCGATCGGTGTCTGACTATTTTGTGACATGTTTTGTTAGAGATCTATATATTGAAAAATATCACTGCAAAGACTGCTTGCAAAGACAACAGATCTAGGGGCGCTCTCCAAGCTAAGAGGAAGAACGTCGAGCCTAAGAATCTCCATGTATGCCGACGACGCGGTCACTTTCATCAATCCCACCAGACCAGACGTCACGGCCTTTACCGACATCCTCAAATGTTTTGGGACAGCTTCTGGCCTCATCACCAACCTGCAAAAATCCCAAGTGGCGGCCATCAGATGTAGTTCTCTGAACTTGGATGAGATCCTCCAAGGAGTCCCGGCAGTAAGGGCAAACTTTCCGCTAAAGTGTTTAGGACTCCCACTGGTGCTAGGGAGGTTGCGCAAAAGAGATTTACAGCCAGTGTTCGATAAGATCGTGGGCAGAATTGTCAGTTGGAGAGGAAAGAACATGGGCATCGCCGGAAGATCTACGTTTGTCAAAGCAGTCATCTTGGCGCAGCCTGTCTACCTTCTAACAGTTCTAAAAGTCACAAAAGGAACTTTGGAGCAACTAGACAAACAAAGACGAAGATTTCTTTGGGCAGGTATGGGGGAAATCACGGGAGGAAAATGCAAGATCAATTGGACAAGAACTTGCTTACCAACCATCCAAGGTGGGTTGGGAATTATCTACCTTGAGAAGTTCTCAAGATCCCTTAGACTGCGCTGGTTGTGGAATGAGTGGAAGGAGCCGACGAAACCTTGGGTGGGTCTAGCAATTCCATGTGATGAGACAGACAAGGCCCTCTTCGCAACCTCAACAAGAGTAACGATCGGCAACGGTAATACAATCCCTTTCTAGGAGACATCGTGGTTGGAAGGGCATCGGCCGCGTGATCTGATGCCACTGGTCTACAACCTCTCAAGGAAGAAAGGAAGATTCATGCGAGAGGCTTTGACGAACGACAACTGGCTACATGATCTTAGCATCGATGTGAGCACCAACTAGACAGTGAGCCTTATTGACCAATTAGTCAAACTGTGGGAAGCGGCGCGAAGAGTGCACATTTCTGAGATGGAGGATGATCAGAATACCTGGAAATTCACCAGTCACGGGTGCTACACGGCAGCTTCGGCTTACAAAGTGCAATGCATGGGCACGTCATCCACAAACTTCAAGAGTCTCATTTGGAAGGCTTGGACTCCTGAAAAATGTAAATTACATGCGTGGCTAATTATCAAAAACAGAGTGTGAACATCTGATCGGCTGGAGGCCAGGGGATGGAGGAACAATGGGCTATGCCCGCTTTGTCGCAACTCCCCCGAGACGGCAGCGCATCTGGTGGCCACCTGTAGATACTCCTCTAGGATATGGAGCTTGGTAGCCAACTGGGTCGGGTTACAGCAATTGCAACCGACATAATGGAGAGATGCATAAACAGTTTTATCAGTGGTGGGAGAACATGGCTACCACCCCGGGAGTCCCAAGAAAAGGCCTACGATCTCTCATCATTTTAGTTCAATTTCAATGGGAAGTTTGGAAGGAAAGAAACACACGTATCTTTGACCACAAAGAGGCCTCCACAGTGCAACTATTCTCGTTAATCAAAGAATAAGCAAGACTTTGGTGCCTGGCAGGAGAAACTCATCTGAGAGAGCTGACCTCGAATCCTGTTTATTGATGTATAGACCGCCCTGTATAGTTTTTTCTTTCTCCCCTAGGGGTGTATTTGTTCCTTTTATATGCAATGAAAAGGCACCATCGTGCTATTTTTTTCTTCAAAAAATATCATTTGGTATCATATATAATACACTGTCCAATATTATATTGATAATAGAAATATATTCTGCAGCCTAGTTTTTATAAGGGAGAGGAAAACCTTGTTCAAAGGAAGCAACAGTGTTTCAGCATTGCACCACTCCACTGCTACTACAGTATATACACTAGAGCTAATTTGCAACATTCAGTTGTTAGAAAGTGGAAAGAACTCCAATTACAGCCCAAGTATTCCGTTTGAATACCCCAAGCACAGCAAATTTACAACATTTAAATACTTTCACTAAAAAAGTATCTCATCCATCAGTTATTTTTACGTTCTCAATCCAAGCGACCAATTGATCAGCGCTAACAGCAGGCGGCTGATGAGAATACTCGTGTGTACGAAGTCCCAGTTGCTCGAGCCATAGCAGATAGAGTCCAACCAGGGAATATGCATTACCTAGCATGCTTCCCAATACCGCTCATTCCGATCGGTTTTGCATCAAATCGTCGTCGTGTGCTCCGGCCAGCCAAGTTATACACACAAGCAATGTACGCTAAGAAGACTCTTCCGAGGCTCGCGTGCAGTGTGGAGATGTGGCGGTGGGCGATGGCGTGCAGGGTGTACAGTACATAGATATACACACATTGGTTGGGTTGGGTGCCTGCATATATATGTGGCAAATCATCAATAATGGAGAGAGATGTGCATTTACATGCATGGTACACATTGATCAACAGACATGTCAGAAGCTTCACACGGAAATTTGGCGTTCAGAAACCGATTCAAGAAACATAAATAAGAAATGTGCTGATGACTAGTTCGTCAGAATATAAAAGATTGTACTCAAATTGTCATTCACGGACAGCAGTCTTGTATATTTTCACTGTCTGCTCCCAAAAAATTTTATGGTACTTATATCTTGAGATATCTAAATTATACATTGAAAATTTTGGTATCCAAAAATACAAAGTTTTATATAAAAATATGATATCTTCTGGTATCTTTTTAGAGATGGTAAAGTTATCCGTATGTTCCTACTCTTATACAATCATCATTTAAATATCTACTTGTAGCACAACACATATAGTTGAGTTGATTATTCGAGTTTTCAGTTAAACCAGATAACAAGAGGCCAACATTTTGCACTTATATTGAATTAGTTGAGAGACTAAGCTTGAATTAAGCAAGTCGGTTCATTCTTCATCGACTGTTCACTACATCGAGAGCAGTCACTGCAGCAACATTTTGATTAACTGTTGTACATTATATTGCTGCCCCCTTCTTGGCATCCTTCCTGGTGCCGCTCACTCCGATAGAGAGCAAGTGATGAACATGTTCGATGTATCATCCATTGATGCTAGTGCATTTTAAGCGCTTATATTTTGCCCTACAACGCACCACTACGTACCATATGCCGCTCACTCCGATAGAGAGCAAGTGATGAACATGTTCGATGTATCATCCATTGATGCTAGTGCATTTTAAGCGCTTATATTTTGCCCTACAACGCACCACTACGTACCATATGCTGGATTGTGCTTGAAAAAAAACGAGATTTGGAGGGAGAGACGTTCCTCTAAACATTATTTAAGAAGAAATTATGAGCGTCTGGAGAATTGAACACAGGACCTCAAGGTTAAAACCACACACCCCTTGCCACTGCACTATCAAGTGCATCTCTGTTGGATTGTGCTTGGTCTCAAAAGAAAAAAAACAAGTGAGATATAAGTAGTACGATACGGAGGAAAAAGAGGAGATATATCACGGAAGAAGAGATCATGGGATATGTCGGATTATGAAACTCCTCTAGCAAGAAATTAAGAGCTCCTTCGGAGATTCGGTCAGGAGGCGATATGAGTTCGGGTCTCTCTTAGAGAACAATGAACACAAAGAGTTATACAGGTTTAGACCGTATGGATGCGTAACATCCTAATCCTGTGTGTGGACTATGAATGTGTAATGGAAGAGTTACTATGAGATGAAAGCCTTATGAGAGTATTAACTGCTAAGAATTCGAACCCTCTTTTCGATGGCATGGATCCTCCTTTATACCCGAAGAAAATGCCACAGTGCAAATACATACATACAAGAGTGGGACCCACTTCAATGAAGTAGGTGTGTGCTTAGTCTTGTCGATGTGTCTCCTAGCAAACCGGCCAGATGTGGCTGCTTCACCTATCGACTGATAAGTGGAGCAGAAGGCAAGAAAATTTTCGCCAGGTTATCATGGGCCACGAGTCAGCCTTCACGAAGTGCCGAGGTGGGGCTGAGCAGCGGATGGTGAGGGCACGACACGCCACTCCCCTCCTATTCCTTTGGTCGACATAGGCATACGGTAGGTCACATGCAGCGCCACGTCTTTGAAGCATGCGGGTGAGCTGTACCCTAGGTTACTCTACCTTGCAGTTAAATTGTTGTGTTGGTTAAGGTCAAACTTCCGGGCCACCAGTGATGAGCCCATGACAAAAGGCGTGCTCGGCCCCCAGCATGGGCCCCTGAGACGCCTGAGTCTTGTTCTAGGACAACCTACATGCTTCGGGGCGACTATGTGCCTGGGGCATACCGCGTTCCTAGGGCAGCCAACACACTCGGGGCACCCCGTGACCGGTCCTATTGCCGATTCATAAGTTTTCTTATTGATTTGGACGAGTTTCTTGAAGATGTCAATGACGAAAAAGTTTTTGGTGAACATAACCTGAACAAGGTGTCAAAGGTTGCACGTTGCATCTTCAACACTTTGAAGATATAACACCCTAAAGATGTATACGTCTGTACCTCGAAGACCCAGAGAGGGCCCCAGTTCCTATTCCGATATATGCATGTAAGCAAAATGTGGATATATATAGAGAGTACATATGGCATGCTAAAAACTAGCATGACTTGCCATGGATATTATGGGGGAAGTCTTTGTTTTCCCCTCGAGGGGATGTTTTTATGTGGCACTTAAAAGTTATAATTTCTCTTGTAAAAATAACAAATATGACTCCAAACAATACACACTATTAATTGCATATTTGTGGTATATCACATATTTTTTTAAAAAAATTATCATTTTTTAGATGAAATATAAAACGAGGGAATATTGACGAAGAACCATTTGCTGCATACATGTGAATTAAACTTAAAAATGCCACAGCAAACAATCTTTGAAGGTCGGCGATGTATGTCAAAGATTCAAACATTTACAGCTACACGCATTCGCGATCCGATCACCTCTGTAGTGGGTCAGGCACTTCACCGAACAGCTAGCTAGCTATTGGGTGCAATTGTCTTCAGCCCAGGATGTTCAAATGCTAAAAATACGACGTACGGTGTATTAATAAAAAAATAATTTATGATGTATTAGTAAAAATATAATAATTTATGGTAAAATTTTTATAACATATATTTTTAGCGATTTAAATGTCTACTGGAAAATAAACTTCGATAAAAAAACTTAATAATTAAGTTTTAAAATTTAGGGGAACGATGGGGGCCTTCCTCAACCTGCATCGATCGCAGAACATAAGAAAACAAGTCTAGTTTGCAATTGAAACAGAAGAGACAATGTCCAATGGTGCTTAATTTTAGATGAACGGTTGTCATGATTGTAGAGCAAACAACACATTTTAAATCTTTGAATTTTTGAGAGAGAACTCATGCCATCGGTAACATTTTGGTCAATCGTTCTCCATCTCTAACTTAGGATACAACTTGAATTGGGCAAAAAAATGTCTAAAATTATGTGACTTGTGACAGAAATGAACTATGAACTATTGATGAGTTGACCGTGGGTATTCGTTATACTACCAACCCTAATCATGTTATACTAGCAACCCTAACCAGTATAGATCATTGGACGTCACATAAATCTTGTTGAAAATGTTTTCCCAACACCGCTCATTCCCATTGAATCCATACTACAAATCCACAATTTGAATGGAAATGAAACGAATTGATCAGTTTGGGCGAGTGATCTGCACAACTTGTCAAAGATCTGGTGTGACTCGCGGTGGATTCCATATATACGAGTACAGTGAGTAGACAAGATATAATGGGTTTTGTAGGTGACATGTAATGCTGCTTTATTATGGCTCCACTTTTTGGCATAAATTGGCGGCTTTTAAACCTCTGGTTTAAGGGTTGAAGTTTTAACTGTAACCCACGTAAAAAAATATGTTTGTGTCTCTTCGTATATATTTTTTTAAATTCAACGAAGAGGATTGCTAAATATTAAAAAGGAATGTGGATAATAGTGGCATTTATCACTAAAACAATCAATTCAAGCACGATCTACACACTAAGGGAAAAAAAGACAAATTCTTGTCTTTTAAATTTATTAATGTGTGAGTTAAGTTTAGATTAAGAATTTCATAAAGTGATATATAAGTATTTAAATGGTATTTTAAAAAATCAAGTTCAGGTATTGTGGAGATTGTGGCAATCGGATATCCACATGACAAGCTTATCCGACCGGAGATACGAGATAGGTTACGCCGCCAATTATGTAAACCAACTATGACTTGGGTGTTACATTGCAGATTAGATAAGGCAACGGCTCATAATCAGGTTTGGTAAGATTGAGAAAACCGACTTGGAGTAAGATAGGGTTTCTGATTTGTAAGCCCGCCTCCCAAGACTATATAAGGGGGTAAGGGCGTTCATTGAGGATATCGAGATAAGCTTTATCGGCTTTCAACTTTAAATTTAAGAGATCAATAAACACTCGGCGGATCGAATCCCCGAAACAGGAGTAGGGTATTACCTCACGAGAGGGCCTGAACCTGTCTAAACCTTGTTTTCCACCTAACCCATCGAGTTTGGCGATCTTGATTGCACCCCCAATTTTCTATTGCCGAAACCGAGTTTCAACAGTTGGCGCGCCAGGTAGGGGCCCGCGCCTCAAGACTTCTTCGACAATCTCGCCGGCAAGCACGATGGGATCTTCTCCAGGCATCGACGACTTCGCCGTCAACGACTTCAACAAGTTCTCCTCCTTCGACTCGGATTCGGACCAGTCGAGAGGGGAAACCCACTCGGCGCCGTTCGGGCTGCCGAACAACGCCAAAATCTGCGACAAAATCTTGAGTTCCGAGATGCAGTCCATCCACTCTGACGAAGGAATCCACTCGGTGTCGTTCGGGCTACCGAACGCCACCAAGATCTACAGCTGCCTCATCACCTCCCCGTCGGAACCAATCTACTCGGGAGAAAACCTCTCGGCACTGTTTGGACTACCAAACGCCGCTGAGATCTACTGCAAGCTCCTCTCCCCCGAGTCGAGGTCGACCCACTCGGAGGAGTCCACGTCATCAAGCTACGACTCGGACTGGAACGATCCAGATCCAAGCAACCTAGGCTCGAGGGAAGTCGCGGTCATCCTCCAACCGTTCGGGTCATGCTCATCCTCGAAGCTCGACGAGTACCTCAGCTCTTCAGGATTTGACAACCTTTACGACATCCCCTCGGACAAAGCCAACGACTCCGACTGCGACAAGGACTACGAGCCGAAGTGCTTCGACGTCCTCATGGCTGAGGTGGCCGAGACCGACTCAGCCATGGCTCGTAGGCTCGCAGAAGAAGAACGAGCCAGACTTGAGCAAGAGCGCAAGCTGGCGGAAGAAGAAAAGAAGCGCAAGGAGGAAGCCGACAAAAGAAAGCAGGATCTGAGGGCAGCCGGACGGTCCGCTCAAGAGGCCATACTTCAAACGCGAGTCCGCAACACCAACATCTTTTAGACGCCATAGCAGAACGATGTCGCTGCCCTCACACTCCTGGACACCGTGATCGAGACGACGCCCCCCGACGTAACGCCAATCTTGGACAAGATCAAGGCCATCATCGCGGCTACGGCCAATGGTCCTCCCTCTACCTCGGCCAGAAGACGATCGAATCCGTGGCGAAACGCCCGACGGGCCGACTCCCGCCGCCGAGGTCAAGGGATTACAAAAGGCCCGAGCCAGACCGGACGACGACTAGGTCAAGAGACCTTCGCCACGAGACCACGCACAAGAATCAGGAGAATCGGCCGACTCCCGCAAGAAGCGGCATGGACGACCGCCCGTCCACCACCGGGTCCGCCGCAGCAACAATTCTGACTACCGAAGCAGCCTGCCGAGGACCCCGCCGAGTGATCTGAGAGAAGTCCTTGACCGACGCTATCAAGAACGAGATCGGCGCTCCTACGAAGATCGGAGGAGATCACATGACAGCAACGACGATGGAGTACCCGCATTCACTCAGGACCTGCGCCGAGTGCATTGGCCGAATGGTTTTAAGCCGACAGGAACCGAGAAGTACGACGGAAAGACCGACCCTGAGTCTGGCTAACCGTGTACACCCTCGCCATCCATGCAGCAGGAGGAGACAATAAGGCCATGGCCAATTACTTACCTTCACGAGCTTGCCAAGAGGCTCGATCGGCTCGTGGAGCAAACTCGGGGATCACTTCATCGCCAACTTCCGGGGCACCTTTGAAAGGCACGGGACCCACTTCGACCTCTACAACGTTGTCCACAAGCCAGACGAGCCATTGAAGGACTACATCCGGTGCTTCTCAGAAAAGCGCAACAAGATCCCCAACATCACCGACGACATCATCATCACCGCCTTTCAGAAGGGAGTCCGTGATGAACTGTTGATCGGGAAGTTTGGGCGTAAGCCACCGAAGACGGTGAAGCAAATGTTCGAGACAGCGAACTCCTATGCCAAATCCAGCAACGCGATCAAGGTGGCGCGGCAAGATCGTCCTGACAAAAGGGACGACATGCAGTCGGAAGGAAGTCGGCATCCTAAGAAAGATAACGGTAGCAACAATCATAGCCAAAAAGACCGCAAGCGTCGGCCCGAAGACCTGGTTGCCACGACCTCCAACTCCCAACGCCGTCCCTGAGTCGCAGCCTACGACGCGATCATGAACGCCCAGTGCACGCATCACCCAAATCACAAGCATGCGGCAAAGGACTGCTTCATCTACAAGCAATTCGCCGAAGAATATGCGGCGCAACTAAACAAGAAGCCGACTGATGAAGCCCCCGAGTAACCAGAAAGACGTCCAGAAGCTCACTGGCTGCATGGCGGCGCTAAGTCGATTCGTCTCTCGACTCGGCGAGTGAGGCATGCCTTTTTCAGGCTACTGAAGAAAACAGACAACTTCCAATGGACTATGGAAGCCCACAAAGCCTTTGAAGATTTCAAAGAGTTTCTCACGACGCCGCCCGTCCTAGCCTCATCTCAGCCACAGGTGGTCACCACAGTACTCGTCGTTGAGCGTGAGGAAGAAGGACGAGTCCAGAAGATTCAAAGGCCAATCTACTTTGTTAGCGAAGTGCTGGGTCACTCGGTCACCGCCGTCACTTTCTTTCCACTTGGCGATGTCATCCACAACCGGGAGGCGACTGGGCGCATCGCAAGTTGGGCCCTGGAACGGATGCCGCTGGGCTTAACTTTTAAGGCAAGAACATCTGTAAAGTCACAAGCCTTGGCGGATTTCCTGGCCGAGTGGACCGAACAATAAGAAGATGTACCTCAAGAAGACCTACAATACTGGACCATGTACTTTGACGGATCCAGGAGGATCACTGGCTTGGGAGCAAGAGTCGTGCTGATCTCCCCGACTGGGGAAAGGCTAAGATATGTTCTCCACCTCCACTTCTCTGCCTCACACAACGTCGCCGAGTACGAAGCCCTGCTGCACGACCTACGTCTTGCTGTTTCACTCGGGATACGATGGATGGTCGTGAAAGGAGATTCCCAGCTGGTCGTGAACCAAGTGAGGAAAGACTGGTCCTGTCTAAACGACACCATGGAGGCCTATCGGCAAGAAGTCCGTAAACTTGAAGACATGTTTGACGGATTGGAGCTATCCCATGTCTTGAGACATAACAACGAGGCAGCTGACGAGTTGGCGCAGATCGGGTCCAAACGAGAAGCTGCTCCAACAGACGTCTTCGTAGAGCATCTCTATGAACCGACTGTGGCAGCAAAACCAACTCCCAACGAGCAAGCTGCAAATCAAGTCGCCACACTTGACGTCGACTGGAGGACACTGCTCATTAAATTTTTAATTCAGCAAGAGCTGCCGGCAGACCGGGATGAGGCGGAACGAGTCCGACGTCATTATCAAGCGTATGTCATGGTCGACTCTGAATTGTTCAAGAGGAGCCCCTCTGGAGTCCTAATGAGATGTATCACGCCTGAGAAAGGACGACAACTACTCCAAGATATCCACTCGGGTATATGTGGAAGTCACGCGGCAGCACGCACCTTGGTGGGCAAAGCCTACAGACAAGGTTTTTTCTGGCTTATGGCGGTCTCCGACGCCGACAAAGTGGTCAGAACATGTGAAGGTTGCCAGTTCTTCGCTCGGCAGAGCCATGTTCCATCCCAAGAGCTACAAACGATTCCATTATCTTGGCCGTTTGCAGTATGGGGCTTGGATATGGTCGGTCCCTTCAAGAAGGCTCCAGGAGGATTCACGCATCTGTTCGTCGCAATCGACAAGTTCTCCAAGTGGATCGAGGCGAAGCCGGTTGCTACAATCACCGCTGACAAGGCACGAGACTTCATCCTCAACATTGTGCACCGGTTCGGCGTCCCAAACAGAATAATAACCGACAATGGGACTCAATTCACTAGAGACATCTTTAAGGAATTCTGTGAAAACTTCGGCATCAAGATCTGCTATGCATCGATCGCACATCCCAAAAGCAATGGACAAGTTGAGCGTGCCAACGGCATGGTCCTTCAAGGCATCAAGGCCCGAGTGTTTGACCGGCTAAACCCTTATGCCGGCAAATGGGTCCAAGAGCTCCCCTCGGTTCTATGGTCTCTGCGGACTACGCCCAGTCGGGCTACCGACCAAACTCCCTTCTTTTTGGTCTATGGCGCAGAAGCCATGTTGCCGAATGAAATGGAGTACGAATCTCTCCAAGTCCGCAGCTTCAACGACGAACGCTATGATCAAGACCGAGTGGATGACCTCACCCGACTGGAAGAGGCCCGTGAGGTAGCCCTGATCCAGTCGGCAAGGTATCTTCAAGGACTCAGACGATACCACAGCCGCAATGTTCGAGCACGAGCTTTCATTGTCGACGATTTTGTTCTGCGCAAAATTCAAACCACCAAGGACCGCCACAAATTATCTTCACTATGGGAAGGGCCATATATAATCGCTGAGGTGACTCGGCCAGGAGCATATCGACTAAAGCGTGAAGATGGATCCATGGTGGAGAACTCTTGGAACATCGAACATCTTCAACGATACTATGCTTAAATTGCCTCAAGTTTCATGTTATTCTTGACTGCCAACCTCAAGCAAGACGACTTCTTGAGTTAGCAGTCGGGGGCTGCATACGTGTCAACAAAGCATGGTTTTCTTTTATAATTTGTTTATATTTGATTTATCATTGTTTAGTGTTTTGATTCGAGTTCAATAGATAAGGACTGAGAATTTTTTGATTACCTAATCAAGCTTAGGCTTGGTGACAGTCGGACGAAAATTACTTAAAAAATTTTCTATGAAAACTTGGGTCAAGGCATTAACATAAATAAGCTAGATATTTACAAATTCACATCGAGTTTACAAGCAACATTCACATAGTCATTGAGATCTAGGCCTCTAAAGATTACAGCCTAGGGATCTCCTCCTCTTCTGTTGATCGATTTAAAGAAGATAAATGAAGACAAAGAAAAGACAGATTGAAGACTAAAGTCAAAAGACCGCTTCAAAGCTTACCAGCATCAATGGTCGAACCCTTGATGGTACTTCCCTGCCTCTTTCTTCTTGGTTTACGCCCGACCGGCTCTCGGTCGGGGCATCATGAGTGGCGATCGAGAGATCTTCTTGTAGGCGGTTTCAGTGGGGTCTCTTGATTGGCGGTCGGGGCTTTTCGTTGGGACATCCTCACTGGGAGGTGGGGGCTTCTTACTCGAGCGCTCTCACTCGGGAGAGGGCCCCGGATTCTTGTTCGCAGGCCTTGTCGCCGGTCGCTGCGGATGATTTTGGGCCTTCACTCTGCCCAGTGGGGTCTATGTTCTGAGGCCTCCTGCAAAGAGAAAGATGGGAGCAATCGGGACAAAGGCAGAGAGCTGGTGAACAATACTACGAAAGAGGAAATTTTTGGGAAGACGAAGTGGCGGGGATGACCTCGAGGCTTCGTAAAAAGACTTGAGGGTTTTTTGCCAAGTTATCTCGCGATTGGGCCGAGCCCATGAGAGACTTGCGCCCAACTAAGGTGTGGCTTGACACGTGTCCTTAGGAACTTAAGTGCATGGACTTAAGCAGATTTGCCTTGGCAATATGCATGTGTCACATAGCCCAATACCTTTAAAATAATTTCATACCGCGGTTTGTATAACTTCATGAGAAGTTGGCACGATGCAATTTGAAAGGTGACAAATAGTTAAGCTTTTTATGGCTGTCCTGATAACAGAAACTGTTTGGTTTTTACGAATTTGATTAAATGATTATATCAATGCTATTTTTCCACCTTGGTGAAGATCTTTTAGATTAAGACCAATATTATGGCGGAACTATTTAATATTTTGGTCGTATTTTCGATGACTGAAAAATTTGTTTACCCGTGAGGGTGATTAAATTATTTATTCGGGATGACTCGGGTAGATTAACTCGGATAAGCATGAGCTTGCCGAGTGAATTGATTTTCTTACCCATGAGGGTCGATAGAATTACTTGTTCCGAGATGACTCGGACAGGTTAATTCGGATAAGCATGAGCTTACCGAGTGCTTTTTACCCACGAGGGTCGATTAAATTATTTGTTCCGAGATGACTCGGGCAAGTTAACTCGGATGAGCATGAGCTTGCCAAGTGTTTTTTACCCACGAGGGTCGATTGAGCTATTTGTTCGAGATGACTCGGGCGGATCAACTCGGATAAGTATGAGCTTGCCGAGTGAATTGATTTCTTACCCATAAGGGCTAATTAAATTATTTGTTCCAAGACGACTCGGGCAAATCTAGTCGGATAAGCATGAGCTTGCCGAGTGATGTGATTTTTATGATTGCTTTAGCTTGAGCTAGGCATTTATATGAGAATGATTTTTTATAGTTCTTGATTATATGCTTAGTCTGCTTTTGACTAACCACATAATCGGGGGCTACACCTAATTAGGTGCATCGAGATGCACCTAGACATTTATTTTTGAAATTTTTTTGGATATTTTCCAGCCCTTCACAGTCTTTGGAGTCACGGGAGATTCAAGCAGAGGTGATAGAATCACTTGGCGCCAGAAGCACTCGGCCAAAGAGTTGTTTGGCTGTGTGTTATTTTGGTTCGAGGCTGAGTTATCTCGTCGACTGCAAAGGACTCGGGAGCTACTATGAAGATTGTGGCAATCGGATATCCACATGGCAAGCTTATCCGACTGGAGATAGGGATAGGTTACGCCTGCCAATTATGTAAACCAACTATGACTTGGGTGTTACGTTGCCGATTAGATAAGGCAACGGCTCATAGTCATGGTTTGGTAAGATTGAGGAAACCGACTTAGAGTAAGATAGGGTTTCCGATTTGTAAGTCCGCCTCCCAAGACTATAAAGGGGGTAAGGCACGTCCCTTGAGAGATATCAGATAAGCTTTATCAGCTTTCAGCTTTAGATTCAAGAGATCAATAAACACTCGGCGGATCGAATTCCCGAAACAGGAGTAAGGTATTACCTCACAAGAGGGCTTGAACCTGTCTAAACCTTGTTTTTCACCTAACCCATCGAGCTTGGCGATCTTGACTACACCCCAATTTTTTATTGCTGAAACCGAGTTTCGATAGGCATGATCTAGACAACCTTATTTGGTTAATCTAAAAAAGAGATTAGAGAGGATTAAAAGAATATATTTTCAGATCACAATCGATATGAAATAAATTTCTTACAAATCTCCTCTTAATTTCATTAAAAAAGAATAATCGAATAAGGCCATAAGAAAGAAGAGAGTTTCCTCACGACTTATAAGTGATGTATTGATTCAAGGAACAACTGCATTCTAACCCTGATTTAATTTGTT
Source organism: Oryza australiensis (assembly GCA_019925245.2). Lineage (NCBI taxonomy): Eukaryota > Viridiplantae > Streptophyta > Magnoliopsida > Poales > Poaceae > Oryza > Oryza australiensis. Next base: position 556,199 of record JAIFGZ020000169.1, read on the forward strand.
AATGGAGTGCAAATTTTACAACCCGTTCAATTATGAAATTATTCATTCCGATCGACAATGCTTTTACGATCCGGACACGTTCGGTCGTTCAGGCGTGTTCATGGTCTTGTAGTATAGAATTCAATCTCAGCTCGGTAGCTGCAGGAGGCTACGTACTGTGGCCTTGGGGCTGCCGCGGCAGGCGGAAAATGCGGAATGATTTTTTTGGACTCCGGGCGTGTGCCCTGTGTTCAATTAGGATTTGTTCCCTGTGTTTCCCTTTGAAAAAAAGGGAAGAAAGAATCAAGGTTTACGAGATAACGATCTATAGAACTTTTTTTCTAACCCAGTTGAGGTACATTTCTATTCACAAGGTGACAATTGATCAGTTATACAATTGGAAATTGCAGGCTTACGTCTCACTAAGAATGTATTTCTTTTTAGTTATTTAGGCTTAAGCTACTTCTCATTTTTCTCATTTTTATTAGTATATTTTTCAAACTGTTAAATGTATTTTTTTCATTAACATGTTTTTCAAATATATATTTTGACTTTCTACATAAAATTTGCATCTAATAAATTATATATCAAATTTTTATATATTAATACTCAATTAATTATTATTAATTATGTTTTTACGTGGAGTTAATTAGCCGTTTTAAACCTCTCTAAAAGAATAACGCAACCTAAATCTCGTAGGCTGAACACAGAGCAGTCTACTACTTTCGTATTACGGTAGGCAAAAACACCAAAACCGTCATGATTTTCGTGGTTTTCGCGCGTATCGCAAGGGTGCGGCACGGCATCCCCACGGTTTCGTTTGAATAATTTCGTGCGAATTCAAAAAATTAAAAAAATTATCCCAAATATATATATTATAAAAAATAAATTTCGCACGGTTTGCTGTGAAAACCGTGGTATGTGTCGCGGTTTTCGTACGGTTTGAATGAAAACCGTGACACGACACGGATTTGAATTTGTTTCAAATTCAAATTACGGTTTTCACTGTTTTCGTGGTTTGCGCGGTTTTCGTGGTTTTTGACGCGGTTTTCGCGCAGTTTAGACGAAAATCGCGGGACAGCAAAATGTCATGAAAATTACTATTCATTCCGTCACGGTTTTCGTGGTTTTTTGTGCAAAAACTGTGCTACCGTGGAAGAACGGCATGGTAAAAACACACGAATAGAAAACCATGTTCCGTAGTACCGCAGCACACAGTCTTGTGCCTGCAGGCTAAGTGAAACCTGAAGAACTGCATCTCTGTCCAAAACTGAGTACTCTGAGAAATATATCGCTTCCGTGTTTTAGTTGGAACACAATGCTCTAAAATTGATTGTTTTCCACTATGGGATAAAGATAATCATAAAATAAAATAAATACACAGCCTTCAAAAAAAATTCTAGCACGCGTAGACGTCCAGATTGATGGAAGTAATACCCAAGCTTGCCAGCTTTACATCACCAATCCCAAGCTTGCCAACTTTCTAAAAGAAACATCCAGGTTGGACTGTGCTATGTTGAACAGCTCAGAATTTCTGAAGCCGAGCCTGTGTACTTCAGCTGAGCTTTTGGAATCCACGAACCCAATAGTGGCTGACACCTTTCATCCACGGGCCAACCGTTCTCTAGTCCACGTCTCTTCTGTTTTGTTGAAGCAGCCCAACCGATATTTGGAAACAAAACCGATATTTGAAAACAAAATTACTTTTAACAATTACCGTGATAACCGTCATATCATAAAAACAATAATCTCTTCTCAAAGGATAAGGGGAACCCTTTAAACGGGTAAGATCTGAAATCGTGGAGAATCTATTGTCGTTAGCACACCCTTTCTGGAGTTCCTGACGGCTTCGGGAATACTTGAGCTCATGGACAATGGCAGATGGACGATGGCCACCGCCGGCTCCGCGTGTTTCCAGATGCCACCCATTTCTAGCTGGGTGCACAGTGCACACACGCACGCATTGTTTAACCACTGTGGGGGCAAAGCTGGATGGCCAATATATAGATCGAAGGAAGCGGCAATCGAGAGGACGCGTACGTCATCAATAAATTACTTCATCCGGTTTGGAGTGCGCTGATGCACTGTAGTTAATTTGTAGTCCTCTCCATCACTAGATAATACTCTCTCTGTATTAAAAAGAATTATTGTTTTAGCGGATCGATTGAGGACATATTAAAAAGGAGGTTAGAAGACTACTTACATTTTATTAACATGGAGAGAAAACGAGAAAGAGAAAGTAATATTGGTTTAGTAATAACTAAAAACAAGAAAAAAAAGATGCAGTAGCGTTAGATTAACAGTGGATCACTCTTAAGACTTTAGAGACAAAGGGAGTACATGTCTCGCAGTCCTTGTGCCGCTCATTCCAGTAGAGCTACTATGGGCATCGGGGATGACATGCGCTCGTCTTTAAAAATGTCAGGTGAAACATGCATTGTATGACCGGAAGAAATTAGGACATATACAACGCGGCGCTTACATATGTCTGTAATTCACGAATTTTGCAAAAAGGCCCTCCATGACGCTGCAGACGGCCGCGTCGTCGACTCGCGAAACGACAGGCGTGGCTCATGGCCCGAGACAAGCTGACGCAACGAAGCAGCGTTGTACCGCGCTCGTCGACTCCGTAGATCCCGTGCGCGTGATGCTACTGCTGCTGCGCTGCTTTCCTTCTGCGGCGGCGAGCTCCAGCGTCGGCGGCGGTCACGAGCTCGAGCGTTGGCGGCGGTCTCGAGCTCCAGCGGCGTCGGCGGCGGTCTCGAGCTCCAGCGGCGTCGGCGGCGGCCGCGAGCTAGGGCGGCGGCGGCCGCAAGCTAGGCATCGGCGGCGGTAGTAGTACTCGTCGATCGGTAGTACTAGTACTTATTTTCTTCTTTTTCTCTTCTTTCTTTCACAAATCCATCCTACGAAAAAATAAATATAATCATGTTCATAGAATTTAAACTTAATTTATTTTAATCTAATAGTATACAAAGTAATGTTCAAGTAACGTTCATGATCTTAAATACATATAAAATATTAAATAGCTTATAATAGTCAATCCAACTTTCCATTATACGATCTATCTTTTTTTAGCTTATCTCTATATCATATTTTAGGTTCTTACAGACGATCCTTGTCTATAGGTTGTAAATACCCTTAAAAAATCGATGAGATAAGTAGATGTCTACATGCATTTTTACAAATGATACTTTTTAAGGGAATGCTTGTAAAAATTATGCTGGCCTGGCCACGAGCAGGTAGGTGCCTCCGCCCAAGCTAGCGCGAGCAAGGACGACGCAGGAGTCCCAAAACGACGTTCGTAGCAGCGGAGGGGAAGCGGCTAATTAGCCGTACGTAAAACAAGAAACATGATTAGTATATGATTTATTAAGTATTAATATATAAAAATTGATAAATAAATTTATTAGATTTGTAAGTAACTTTTATATAGAAAATTTTCACACGAAACATATCATTTAGCAATTTGAAAACGTGCTAATGAAAAAATATATAAAAATTAATAAATAAATTTATTAGATTTCTAAGAAACTTTTATATAGAAAATTTTCACATGAAACATATCATTTATCAATTTGAAAAACATGCTAACAAAAATTTACAAGAACGAGTGATGGCCGGATGGGTCGTGTGTCATGGGCTAGCCGGCACGGCCGCACTATTCATTGGCCCGCACGCACGACCCGTGAGGAGATGAGCCGTGCCAGCACGGCCCCTTAAGGCGTGCCATGCCTGGGTCGTCGCCCGAGCCCGTGGGCCGGCACGACACGGCACGTGCACCGTGCCGGCCGGGCACGCACGACCCACGAGCCATTTTTTCGGATAAAAATATTTTTTATGAATTTTTGGAATATTTTTATATGTCGTGGCCCACGGTTTTTTGGAATATTTTTCGGATAAGAAATATTTTTTTATAAATTTTCGGATAAGGAATATATATTTTTATGAATTTTTAGAAAAGAAATAGTTTTATTTTTAATTTTTATTTTTTTCGCATGAGTAATAGTACTCAGCCGAGCATGCATTGGCCCATGGGCTGGGTTTGGCCCATGGGCCTTAATCATGTCCGGCATGGCATGGCCCGACCACTCGTGAGTCGTACTTGGGTCGGAGGCGTGGCACGCGGGCCGTGTCGACACGGCCTATCACAATAACCGTGTTTAACGGGCCATGCCGTAACGGGTCATGTCGTAATCGTGTCCGGATTGGGCCGTGCCGTAGCCATATCTGGACTGGGCCATGTCGTAACCGTGTCCGGGTCGGGCCGTGCCGTGCGGCATGTTTGGCCGTGTATAACAAGAACGCACCTAGAGTATGTGCGAGACGTATCCTCTACTACCTCGGCTCCGCGTGCTTCCAGATGCTGCCCATTTAGAAGATAGACGCACAGTGCACACATGCAAATGCGTTGTTTAACAGCCATGGAGGCAAAGATGGACGGTCAATATATCGAACGGAGGAAGCGGCAATCGATGAGGACCCATCATCAAGTCCTTACCCATCGTCAATTACTTCGTTCTGTTTGAAGTGCTTACTCCATTAACTTGCAGTCCCCTCCATCGATACCTGTCTGAAGATCTTTGTGCTACTCATTCCGATAGAGCAACTACGGGCATCAGGGAAGGCATGTGCTCTAGTCTTTAAAAAAAAGGCAGGTGAAACATGCATGGTGGTACTCTCTCAAGGGAGTGTGACATTGGAAGAAATTAAGAAGAGATAAGATGGTTAGATTATACATATATGCTTTGCTGGCTGTGACTGCAGCAGCGCTGCCTCTACAAGACGTAGCAAGCAATTTATGCTTGGAGGTAGGTCTGGGCAATCGGTTTAAACCGATGGTTTGGTTCGAATTTTTTTATACAAGGTTTGGTTTGGCGTGAGTGAACAATCGATCAGTTTTCGTAAATACGGGAAACCGTATAGTTCGGGTTCGATTTTTTCGTTTCGATTTTTGGTTTTTACCGAAAAACCGAACAAGGGAAGGCGCTATAGCCGGCGACGCGGTGCGGAGGAGGAAGCTGTGCGCGGAGGAGGCGAGGCGGGGCCGGCGGCGGCGGCGCGGTGGGGGAGAGGCCGGCGGCGAAGGGAGAGAGGCCGGCGACGGAGGGAGAGAGGCCGACACGAAAAGGGAGAGGTTGGCGGATGAGGGGGAGAAGCCGACGACGGAGGGGGATAGGCCGACACGGAGGGGGAGAGGCTGACGCAGAGGGGGAGAGGTTGGCGACGGAGGGAGAGAGGCCGACACGGATGGGGAGAGGCCGGCGCGGAGGGGAAGAGGTCGGTGGTGGAGGGGAAGAGGCCGGTGGCGGCAGCGAGGGGGCTGGAGCGGCGCGAAGTTGGCCAGCGGCGACGTGCGCGGTTGGCTCGGCGATGGCGAGGGGCAAGGGGCGCGGTTGCACGGGCGAGGCGGGCAGCCGGGCTGAGCGGCGGGCGCTGCGTAGAGTCTGGACTGGAGGAAGTCTTTGGTTTTTTTGGCTCAGTTCGGCTCGGCGGCTTGGTGGCTTGACGGTTCGGTTTTTTCGGTTGTTCGGTTCTTCGATGTTAAAAACCAAAACCAAACCAAACTATGCGGTTTATGCAACACCATGAACCAAAACCGAAACTAAAAACTGAAAAACCGCAAACTTAGGTTCGACTCGGTGCGGTTTATTTTTTTCGGTTTGAAAGTGCCCATTATTTTAATACCTCTTATCTACCCATCAATCAATACAACGTTCTAATAGTATTATGGTCTTTTATTTCTCTCCTTAAATTTTTTTGGATGTTAGGGTTTAAGTTACATAGAAAATAGAAAAAAAGTATTATTTTCATTTTTTTAAAAAAATGTTTTCGCAATAGCACGTTGTCCTCGAGAAATCCGCATACAAAAAAGTTTCCAAGAATCCAAAAAAAGTAAGGATTTCCACAGCCCCTGTAATTAGAGGATATCTGTCCATCTGCAAGCAAAAATATGTGTTTACACCCAAAATTAGCACCTAGGAATCAAAATAGGGAAGATTGCCAATATTTGAAAATTTATCGGTTTTCTTCGGAGAGGCCGGTCTGACCGCCGTGTGTAGGCCGGTCAGACCGGGCAGTGGGGCCGGTCATACCGGAGGTATGTGGCCGGTCTGACCGGCAGAATCCGAAACCTAGACGACTTTATCGGTATTCGGGTTTCCTTTCTCCATACGGTATGTCTCGGGTTTCTAAACGTGTTTATCCCGAATTGGACGTGGAGAAGGGCCTGTGGAGGGCAAGACTAACCCCTATTTAAGGGCCAAGTCCGGTTCAATTGTAACAACAATCAACATACAACATACAATACAATCTAGAATCGTTTTTTTCAATATTCTTTACTTTTCAGCCCTATTTTTTTTACTTTGCCCTAGTTTAGTCCATCTTTGTCGGTTTGCGCCGTAAACCGTCCGCCGCCGCTGCGAGAGTGCGACAACTCTTTGTAGGTTTGTCCCGAAAACCTTCCGTTTGCCCACAAGACGGGTATTTATCGATCTATCTATCTAAATCGGTTCCGCTAGCCGATTTGATCTACAAAACCCACTTTGTTCTAGTTTTTGCTAGATTAAAGTGGTTGGCGACTCCATACCAAGAACCACCGCAAAGCTTTAGGTGAATCGATCATGTTCGTGCCTTTTGCCAAAAAAGGTGCCAACATGATTTTTGGCGACTCCGCTAGGGAAGACACGACGCCAACTCGGATTCGACGCCGCCATGTCCAAGCAAGTGGCGCAAGACGTGGAGCCATCCAACGTTGTCCACATCTCGTTGGACGACTTGGATGGGGAGGCTCGCCAAATCATGGAGGAGCGCATTCGAGCAATCACTCAAGAGGTGCTAGATCAATCTTGCACCAAAACGTGACAAGGCGTCATTATCAAGCCCGGGAGCCCGCTCAAGGTGACTCGCGGCGAGGTAAGCGCTGATCACATCTCTATGCCTATTCAAAAACTTGTTGCTAGTACGGTGGATGAGTCTGTTACTGCCGCCGTAAACAATAAGATTGAATCCGTTATGGAGGCTTGTCTTAATAGATTGTTTAAGGCACACATGAGCGGCAAATCCGGTCTTCCCGCGACCGATTCGCCGCCTACCTCGATTGCGAGTGGGAGTCAGCCCCCTGTGAACCACATATTCAGCAAAACCGACGGGGCAATTTCCCAAGGCCCCGGCGAAAATAGTTCTCGTCGCCTCGTCGGTCCGACCGGCCCTCACCACGTCGGTCGGCCGGGCCTACGGCCGGTCCTGACCGCCCATCAGATCTCTATGGCCGGTCTGGACTGGTCGCCTTACGTCGGCCGACCGGCTCTCCATACATCGGTCGACCGGTCGTCAGGCCGGCCCGCACCCATACTACACCGGTCTGACCGGCGGCTATATGGCCGGTCAGACCGCGCCTTACATAGCCGGTCTGACCGGGCCCCTGGTCGGTCAGACCGACGCTCTGGTGCCAGTATAGGAAGTGGATCCCATCACGGGCAACTCGGTTCTATACCATGTTCCCGCACACGACTCCCCTGTGGCTACTGTTCATGCACCGATTCCCCCGCATGTCCCCAATCAATACAATGATCCTAATAGGGGATATCCGCACGACACGAGAGATGGCCAATATGACAATATTGCGTCGCAACATCCACCTTTTAGGCCGCCGGTTTTGCCCGACCCGCCTAGGCCTGAAAATATGGAGGACCAAATTAGGAACATCATTAGAGAGTCGTTCGGAATTGAGCCCTGGACTCGTGCTAAGGTTTACCAAAAGCCGTATCCTGACTATTTCGATAACATCCCATACCCTCGTGGTTATAGAGTCTCTGAATTAACCAAATTCAATGGAGATGATAATAGGACCACATGGGAGCATATCGGCCAATTCTTAGCGCAATGTGGGGAGGCTAGCACTTCGGATGCTTTCAAATTGCATTTATTTTCTTTGTCTCTATTCGGTACTGCTTTTACTTGGTTTACATCTTTACCGGCTAACTCTATTCATGCTTGGGCTCAGCTAGAACAAAAATTTCATGATTATTTTTACACTGGTGAGACTGAGCTTAGGCTTTGTGATTTGACATCGGTTAGACAAAAGTATAATGAATCTGTTACATATTACATTAAGAGATTTAGAGATGCTAGAATCCGATGTTTTAGCTTGAGTATAACTGAGAGAGATTTGGCTGACCTTGCTTTCAGTGGGTTGCTTGCTCCCACTAAAGAGAGGTTAGATGGCCAACAATTTCTTGATGTTAGCCAAGTGATGCAGAAGGCTCTGGCTCAGGAAAGCCGAGTCAGAGATGCTAAAAAGTTTGTTAGACCCAGTGATAAGAAACCTCATGTTAGCATGATCGACTGTCCTAATAGTGATTCTGATTCTGATGAGGGCGATCATGACATGTATGTCGCTGAGTGGTCTTGGACAAACAAGAACAAACCCTTTGTTTGTTCTAGCTTGATGCCGACTCCTCGCAAGGATCGGCAAAGCGAGATCAAGTACAGTTTCGATGTGGCCAAGTGTGATAGGATTTTTGACTATCTCTTGCAGGAGAAACAAATCAAGCTACCCAAAGGCCACATCATACCCTCATTAGAAGAATTAAAACACCGTTCTTATTGTAAATGACATGATTCTTATTCGCATTCTACTAATGAATGTAATGTTTTTCGTCGGCAGGTTCAATCGGCCATAGATGAAGGACGATTGAAATTCACCGAGGGCCTGAAGATGAAGCTTGACAGCGATCCTTTCCCGGTGAATGCCATTGACCTTGATGGCAAGAAGGTGTTGATTCGGCCGGAGCAAGCCGAATCGGCTAAGGGAAAGGAAGTCGTCGTTGGGGAACCTAGGCCCAAGATGCTTGTGCCGAAAAGCCCAGAGGTTGGGACATGAAAAGAGAACAAGGCCATCTACACCGAAGAAGCCCCACAAGCCCAAGGTGACCTTCGACATGCTCCTTGACAAGTACAAGAAGAAGGGTGCCGAGAAGGAGCGTGCCAAGGGAAAGAGACCAAGATCGCCCCCTAAGGAGCGATTTGGTCCTTCGTCAAGGGCTTTGGAGCCACTGTTCCCCAATTGCCCTCAAGTCATGCCATGGGGACCATGTCCGATGCCGCCTCCAGGTTATCCGTTCCCTTACTTTATGCCTTGGGGGGCACCCCCACCTATGTACAACATGCCTCCGATGCAGGGTCATCGAGGATGGGAAAGGGAGAGGAGATCGCCGCTAGGGCATGCGTCTACTTCTAGTGGAAGCCGGTTCCCCACGATAGACCGTTTTGGTGGCGAGAAAAGGGCGTACAAGCGCGCCAAGCCTGAGGAGAGGGCTTCGGAGGCGATCACTATCAAGATAGGATCGTATGATGTGCCGGTACCATCTGGCAAGGAGGCTAAGTTGATATTTGGCCCCTGAACCAAAGCCACGAAGGATGCCGCGCAGGAGGACAGTCAGACCGGACGCTCTGGCCAGTCTGACCACAGCTAAGTAGCCGGTCAAACCGAGCCTTCTGGCCGGTCTGACCGCAGGTCTGTAGCCGGTCAGACCGCGCCGTCTGGCCGGTCTGATACTCGCTCCGGTCTGACCTGGCCTAGCTACTGGTCTGACCGCAGACACAGTACCGGTCTGACCGGCCACCAGGACCGGTCTGACCGCCGTTCTAGTAAGAAGAGTATCAGGGCAGTTCCTTCTTCGGGCAAAGGTAGCGGGGGCATTATTTGCCTCCTGGAACAGAGCCGAATCCTAGGTGGATGCCTGAGGATTTAACGACTACTTAGAAGAGGAGGTTTCAGCGTCTTCGTGCTTCTGAATTAAAGGAGAAAGAAGCCGAAGAGAGGAGAGACAGGGAGTTCAATGAGTTGCGACCACCGTCTGCGAGGGAGTGTATGCGTAAGTCATCAAATGTTGAGAAGCCAGTAGTTGTTCAAAAGGATGAACAACCAGCTGTGGAGGCATCGTCCAGCGAAAACATGGATATCAACATGGTTTGCATGTTGCCCATGGAGTTTTGCGTCATGAATGAGGCCGAGGTCGCTCAAATGTCACTAGGTCCAAAGGACGTGGTCTTCGAGAAGCCCGACGAGTCCAACCGCCACATGAGGCCTCTCTATTTGAAGGGCCACATTGATGGAAAGCCGGTCTCGAGGATGCTAGTGGATGGAGGCGCGGCAGTGAACCTGATGCCTTACTCTCTCTTCAAGAAGTTGGGTCGCGAAGAAGCGGAGCTGAAGAAGACCAACATGCTTCTCAACGGCTTCAACGGCGAGTCAACGGAGGCGAAAGAGATCCTATCCATGGAGCTTACGGTAGGTAACAAGACGTTACCTACCGCCTTCTTCATCGTCGATGTACAAGGTAACTATAGTGTCATCTTGGGGCGTTGTTGGATTCATGACAACTGCTGCATTCCTTCTACTTTACATCAGTGCCTAGTACAGTGGGATGGTGATGAGGTTGAGGTAGTTCAGGCGGATACATCGGCTGAAGTTGCCACGGCCGATGTTTCTGTAGGATGGAAACATGGAGGCATGCAATGCTTGTCAGGGTTAGATCTTTCTAACTTTGATTTTATTAGTGTTTCCAAAGAAGCCTTTGTACCCATTTCTGTAAAGCCGGCTAGTTTAGCACGGTTGGTGACATTACTTTATATGATGAATAAAGCAGCCAACTTGGAATGGTTACAAAAAAGAGTTCAAGAATATCGGTCAACAAAGAACGATATTGGAGAGACTATAGAAGATTTTGACGAGGTAGAGAAGCTCGGTCAAGGGTTCACATCAGCCGACCCATTAGAAGAAATAGACATAGGAGATGGGAGCGTACCAAGACCAACCTTCATAAATAAAAACATGAGAGTCGATCATAGAGTTAAGATGATCGAGCTGCTTAGAGAATATAGTGATTGCTTTGCATGGAAATACCATGAAATGCCTGGACTTAGCCGTGATCTTGTTGAGCATCGGCTTCCGATAAAGTCAGGTTTTAGGCCTTATAAACAACCTCCTTATCGGTTTAACCCATTTATATATGATCGTGTCAAAGAAGAGATAGACCGATTATTGAAAGCGGGGTTTATTAGGCCATGCCGATATGTGGAATGGGTGTCTAACATAGTACCGGTAGAAAAGAAGGGGAGCGGCAAGATTAGAGTATGCATAGATTTTAGAGATTTAAATAAAGTCACTCCTAAAGATGAGTATCCTATGCCTATAGCCGACATGCTAATAAATGATGCCTCAGGTCATAGAGTGATTAGCTTTTTAGATGACAATGCCGGCTACAACCAAATCTTCATGACAGAGGAGGATATGTATAAGACAGCCTTTAGATGTCCAGGATTTGTCGGGCTGTTTGAGTGGGTAGTCATGACATTCGGGTTAAAGAATGCCGGGGGCAACATATCAAAGAGCGATGAACCTAATTTTCCATGATTTGTTAGGTTTTATCCTAGAAATCTACATTGATGATATTATAGTCAAATCGGATGATATGGATGGACATATGGCCGATTTGAGGTTAGCTTTTGAGAAGATGTGTCGGTATGGTTTGAAGATGAACCCACTCAAGTGTGCCTTTGGTGTGTCGGCGGGATAATTCTTAGGATTCATGATGCATGAGAGAGGGATTGAGATCGATCCTAAGAAGGTTGAGAAGATTCAAGACTTCAAAGCGTCGACATGCAAGAGAGAAGTTCAGAGGTTGCTAGGTAAAGTAAACTATTTGAGAAGATTCATATCTAACCTAGCAGGTAAAATTTATGCTTTTGTGCCTATTCTACGCTTGAAGAAAGAAGCCGGTTTTACTTGGGGGCAGCACAACAGGAGACGTTTGAAGGTTTCAAAAAATATTTATCTACTCCGCCCGTGGTGCGAGCTCCTAAAGCCGGAATTCTGTTTCGGCTGTATATTGCTGCTGAAGACAAAGTTATTGGAGCCATTTTGACACAAGAGGAAGACGGTAAGGAGTACATAATTACTTATTTAAGTCGTCGTCTTCTGGATGTCGAAACGAGGTATGTATTTGTAGAAAGGCTTTGTCTTTGCTTATACTATTCTTGTACCAAGTTACGTCATTATTTGTTATCTAGTACATGCATAGTTACTTGTCAGACCGATGTCGTTAAGCACATGTTGCAAAGGCCAATTCTAAGTGGTAGAATTGGCAAATGGGCATATACATTAATTGAATATGATTTGGCCTATGAATCATTGAAATCTATGAAGGGCCAGATTGTAGCGGACTTTATAGTGGATCATCATGTAGACATTGATTGTGGAGATGAAGTCCGTTTAGTTAGTATTACACCTTGGAAAGTTTATTTTGATGGCTCTTCGTGTAAGGAGGGGCAAGGCATAGGTGTAGTTTTAGTTTCGTCTAATGGTCAATGCTTTGAAGCATCGGTTCGTTTAGAATATTATTGTACAAATAATCAAGCCGAATACAATGCTTTGTTATTAGTTTACAAGTAATGGAGATCGTTGGAGCTACACACGTAGAAGCGTTCGGTGATTCGGAATTGGTGGTGCAACAAGTTGCCGGAGTCTACAAATGCTTCGACAGATCATTGAACAAGTATTTAGATCAATGCTTAGATATTATTGCCAGTTTCGATGAATTTAAGCATATTGCTAGGAATGAAAATTCTGGGGCAAATGACTTAGCTCAACAGGCATCTGGTTATAGCATCAAAAGATGTTTATTTTTCATATTGGATCAACCGGTGCTTGATTATAGTTTTTTGGGCGAAATTGGCAAAGAGGCAGACAGTAGGCGGTCTGACCGGCGCATTGTCGCCGGTCTGACCGTGGATGGCAGCCGGTCGACCGGCGTTATATGGCCGCCCGATCGCGGATGGTTACGGCCCGACCGCAGCTTGTTTGGCCGGTCGACCGACTTCACAGAAGGTGCCTGGGGCACAATCTTCTCGATGCAGAAGCCGAATTAAGTGGAAATTCGGATATGTGTGCCCTGGAAACAGTAAATGATTGGCGAATTTCTTTGATTAGCTATTTGAAGGATCCTAGTCTTAGGGTTGATCGGAAAATTCGGTGGCAAGCGTATAAGTATACTTTGCTTGATGAAAAGCTATGTCGCTGAAATATAGATGGTGTACTATTTAAATGTTTAGATACCGATCAATCTAAAGTTGCTATGGGTGAAGTTCACGAGGGAATTTGCGGGACTCATCAATCGACCCATAAAAAGAACTGGCTGCTTAGGAGAGCGAGATTCTATTGGCCAAGAATGATTGATGATTGCTTCAGATACTATAAAGGTTGTGAAGCTTGTCAACGGTTCGGCAATGTCCAATTGGCACCGGCTTCGGTGTTGAATCCTATTATTAAACCATGGCCGTTCTGGGGGTGGGCTTTAGATTTTGTTGGTCAGATTTATCCTCCGTCTTCAAAGGGGCATCGATTCGTGCTAGTTGCGACGGATTACTTCACCAAGTGGGCCGAAGCCATGCCGCTCAGGAATATGACGCATAAGGAAGTAATTGATTTTATTCTGAAGCATATTATCCATAGATTTGGCATTCCTCAAACATTAACTACGGATCAATGAGCTTCTTTTATGTCTAAAGAAGTGAAAAGTGTTGCCGAATCTTATGGAATTAAGCTGTTGAGTTCGTCTCCTTACTACGCTCAGGCTAATGGACAAGCCGAGTCTAGTAATAAGACATTGTTGAAGCTGATTAAGAAAAAGGTTAAGGAATATCCGAGAAGGTGACATGAGGTGCTTTCTGAAGCTTTATGGGCGCACATGATATCCAAGCATGGTGCCACTAAGGTGACCCCTTTTGAGCTCGTTTATGGACAAGAAGCCGTTTTACCGGTTGAGGTAAATCTTGGCTCTCTTCGATATATAAAGCAAGACGATTTGTCAGCTGAAGACTACAAGTTCTTGATGGGTGATAATCTTGATGAAGTGGTCGACAAACGTTTGAAGGCTTTGGAAGAAATAGAAAAATAAAAGAAGAGAGTGGCTAAAGCATACAACAAAAGGGTGAAGGCAAAGACGTTCCAAGTGGGAGATCTAGTATGGAAGATTATTTTGCCTTTAGGTTCTCGATCTAAAGAATTCGATAAGTGGTCGCCGAGTTGGGAGGGACCTTATCAGATATATGAAATCCTTCGGGGCAAAGCGTATTTCTTGGAGACGCTTCAAGCAGAACGATTTCAGCGAGCTATCAACGGTAAATATTTGAAGAAATACTTTCCGAGTATTTGGCAAGATGCTTAGGGAGTTTTGTGGCTGATAATTGAGTTATCGTCCTAAGTATTAATATGTCTTGTGCTTTTAGATTCACGATGTTCATCATAAAAGGCATGGGGACATGTGTTTACACCCAAAATTGGCACCTATGAATCAAAATAGGGAAAATTACCAATATTTGGAAATTTGTCGGTTTCCTTCGGAGAGGCTGGTCTGACCGCCGTGTATAGGCCTGTCAGACCGCGCAGTGGGGCCGGTCAGACCGGAGGTATGTGGCCGGTCTGACCGGCAGAATCCGAAACCTAGACAACTTCGTCGGTATTCGGGTTTTCTTTCTCCATACGATATGTCTCGGGTTTTCAAACGTGTTTATCCCAAATTGGACATGGAGAAGGGCCTGTGGAGGGCAAGACCAACCCATATTTAAGGGCCAAGGCCGGTTCAATTGTAACAACAATCAACATACAACATACAATACAATATAGAATCTTTTTTTCAATATTTTTTACTTTTCAGCCATATTTTTTCTACTTTGCCCTAGTTTAGTCCATCTTTGTCGGTTTGTGTCGTAAACCGTTCGCCACCGCTGCGAGAGTGTGACAGCTCTTTTTAGGTTTGTCCCGAAATTCTTCCATTTGCTCATGAGACGGGTATTTATCGATCTATCTATCTAAATCGGTTTCGCTAGCCGATTTGATCTACAAAACCCACTTTGCTCTAGTTTTTGTTAGATTGAAGTGGTTGGCGACTCCATACCAAGAATCACTGTAAAGTTTTAGGTTTCGTATTTTTTTTCCAAAAAGGATGCCAACAATATGTTATGATCGTGTATAAGAGTGGTTTCTTTTATAGTCCTAACGCTCCCGGCAGCGACAACAGCTGGCCATGGGCAGCACAGACAATGTTCATGCTCGTCACAACAGGATTGCCGATATTGTGCAAAGATATGGAACGAGGGTGACATGGTTTGGGCTTTCATACCAGACAAAAAAGGCGCAAAATTCATTATTTTTATTATCCGATAGAAGCTGCAACAGCTACTTTACTATGTGTCCGTCAACATGACTCATACTGTCATGCATATATGCAAGGTTTTTTTTTTTTTGGAGTGGTGAATAGAAAAGAGATCTTTTGTAGTAACATATAAACCTAATTGATATAAGATTCATATATCAGTCATTTAAGTCAGAGGACAGTACTGTCGAGAATACCGATCCGATTGCATACGTGCATTCTTTAGTACGGGCAGCAGCATATATCAGTATCGATGCGTTTGCAGGTGCCTCCTTGGTAGCCGAGCGTTTGGCAGTAGCCCATGCACATTTCTGTGTTGCATCCTTGTAGCCGCGCACACGCCATCTTCTCGTCGCCTACATCGCCTAAACAAAAATCGAATTGTTCATGCTAGTGGTTAGGCCATGAATATGTTTGTTTCATTAGGCATACTTGATATTTTAACAATAGTTATTAAAAAGTATACTCTCAGAAGCAGAACATATTGTATATAATAGTACTTGTATGGATTAATTTGTTGATTTCGTTCTAACGAAAATTGTATCATCGTTACCTTGTCCTTGAGCAGCACGACAGGATGAGAAAACAGTAGCCATGACCATGAGAGCTGCCAAGAACACGGCAGCATTCCAACTAGTCTTGCCAAGAAGAGCCATATTCAGATTTAGAGGGAATTAGCTTGCTAATAAGCCCTATCCTTAGTTCCATATGTTTGAAGGGTGATCCTCTCCTAGGTGTTTATATAGAGTAATTGGATGATCCATTCCTAATCTCATTTAGAATGCATTTAACTGTACGTTATCCTAGTATATCTCTCCAAGACATTAATATTGTTCTTTTTTTTCTCCACATCTCAAATTGGTAGCATGCAATATCCTATATATATGTTTTGGGTTGATTTGGTAGCATTTGATTCACTCTTAATCTCCTTTATTACCATTAGCTGTATATTCTTAAATTGCCCTCCTCTTATCCTCATCCCAAACTCTGGCTGAGATGAGCAGGTCCGTTATGATGAATCGTCCAGATGCCGAACGTGGCCACCAAGATGCAAGATGTACATGATGTGTGAGAAGAGGAAGTTGAATTCCAAACCCTAGAGAACGTAGAAGAAGAGAAGGATGAACAAAGAGCAGAGGAGATGGGGAGGCTCACCGGAAACAGTCGCTGGATTTGAGGAAGGCCGCCGGTTCGCCGGAGTTTGGGACGCGAGGGATGTCAAATGCATCTTTCTTCGGCCCGAGAGGGGGATGTGGGCCTGATTGGCGCCAATCCACGGGCTTGAGAACGAGGCCTAAGCGGAAAGAGCCCAGCACAAACATGTGATCCACCACTCTCCGTTACATACCTCAATCAATTATATTTGTTGATAAATTTTCTCTCAAAATAGTCAAATATAAAAATAATATAATTATAGTATAGTTATGTTATAATTTGAATATAACTATAAATAAAATAATTTGTTTGTAACTTTCAAATAATTAAAACCGTTAAATTTGTTTTACGATTGGTGATGGATACTAGCGAGAAAGAAAAAATTGAATAACTTGTCATCCTAAAATTTTTTTAAAGTTATTTGGTTACGTGTAAGTTATAATATAATGGTATTATATTTATATGTGATACATATTTAGAGAAAAGAATTATGGACATAAGTATTGGCAGTCTCTACTCCAATTGGAGCAGTCGGACGAGACGGTTTCCGATCGACAAGACAAACCAACCCTCGTTTAGTTCGCAATGCCAACTAGGGCGTCGTCTTTGCTGTCGCGGCTTGTCCGCGACGCGCGCCATGCCGCGCGCTACTCGGCGGCCGCCCCGTTTCGTCCCGCACGCTTGGCAGCCGCTGCACTCGCGTCTCCTCGCGCCGCACGCTCCTGCGGCCGCCGCTGCGTCTCGCGCCGTCCGCGTAGCCTCGTGCATCGCATGTTACCTCGACGACTACGAGTACGAGCCAACTCCCACTCCCCGCCCATTGCAGTCGTGTAAAGCCACTCCCTCCCTCTCTTCTGGTAGTAGCTGAACATCAGCCTCATGTCGTTACGGCTTATTAACAATTCACAATTAATTTATGAATAAATATTTATTAGCTATTTAGAAACAAATGCTAGAAAATGTTGAAAATAGTTAAGTTTTAAAATTTAAATTTTCATTTATGTTTATAAGCTGAAGGCTAAACAATGGATCTGAATTCGTCATTTCTCTGTGCTCGCAACGAACCAAATTGCAACTTGATAACCTTCAATTTCACAGTGCTTGACTGTATCAAAAACACTTCGGTTCGGTCGCCCGGGAAAAGACAAAAATATCGGACACCTGAATTCACTTGCACCTGGCCACTCATTTCTTATCCACATTTCCTCTCCCTCGTTCTCTCTCCCCTACTCTTTTGGAGCCATGGAGACTCCTCTCCCTTGTTGTCTCTCCCCTCCTAAAGCTCACATCATCATTTACAAGAGAGTTGAGTGAAAACGGTATGAATAATATTCGAATTCCATTTAAAAAATCGGATATGGATAATATCAGCCGGATAATTTTTGGATAATTTCGGATTCGAAAACAGAAACGGATATTTTTTCTCGGATATGGATACAAATACGGTAGAGGTATTATTCGGCGAATAGCAGATACAGTCGGATAATATCCGGATACCTCATCAAATAATATCCGGATCCTGTAGGGGTGAAAACAGTACGGATAATATTCGGATTCCATCCGAAAAATCGGATACGGATAGTGTTAGCCGGATAATTTTCGGATAAAATTTCGGATTCGAAAACGAAAACAGATATTTTTTCGGATACGGATACGAATACGGTAGAGGCATTATCCAGCGGACAGCGAATACGGTCAGATAATATCCGGATACCTCATCGGATAATATCCGAGCCTAGGTGTAGAGCCTTTGGTCCAGCCGGCCCATGACCATAACTCCATAAGCCCAACAAAAAACATGCGAGTGAATTATGATATACACTCATGCGAGTGAATTATTTTTTTATTATGAATGTCTAAAATTACTATGCTTGATTTATAATGATATTTGATATGAAAGATGATATGGTCGTGAAATTAGTAAAACAATGTTAATATGGACATTTAAAATTTATTGTATGTGTTGTTTAGCTACAAAATTATAAATATTAATTAGTTTGAGTGGGTTTAATATTTCGATCAATATCCGTTACCATATTTGTTTCGATTCATATCCGTTCCGTATTTGTTTCTGATAGTATTTGTTTCTGTTTTCGTACCCGAGGTTTCCGATTTCAAATCTGATTTCAAAAAAATGAAAACAAATACGGTATAGCTAGTTTCTGACCGTATCCGATCCGTTATCACCCTTATAAAGAGCAAAGTTGGGGTCGGTGTCTCGATAGATAGTGGTGCCAACAGGAACCCCGAGTCTTGTAGCCCTCACTTCGTCGCCACCGACGTTGTTTTCCCGGCCTGTTGTCGGTGGCGGCGGGAACCCCCGAGCCACGTTGCTCCGTCTTCGTTGGCACCGACATCGTTTGTCTGGCATGTCGCTGCTGCCAACAGGAACCTCTAAGCCCCGTCGTCCCTGCTTCATCGTGTTGATGAGAAAATTCTCTCACGCGCTGGCCTGGGAGATCCGCTTAACTCCATTGCAGGTCCTTTTCTCGACTGTCTGATGTAAACAGGCGTGCCAGTTAGTTTGATCTGTTAACCAACAAGAAACAAATAGATATACGTTAAGGTTAGGGTTATATCCTACCGGATCGGCTAAGGAAACAAATTCACATATATTTGTTGTCCCAAAGCATATTTAAACTAAGTGATTGGGATAGATCGGCTACGACGAGACAGTATAAATCACTCAGTCTAAATATACACTAGGATAATAAATATATGCATTCATAGCCTAGCCGATACTGTAGACCTAACTGTGGATCGGCTAGTACTCCGAAACTTCTTATGAAAAGATATTAATCTAACCTAAATGAGTTAAACCTAGATCAATCGGCTATCGGCTAGTGCTGACAGATTGATACCGACTTAAAGCATTTAACCAGATCAAGATCTTAATATAAGAGGCAGCTCTAATAAATCTCATAGCAAATAATACTAAAAGAAATATTAAAATAGGTAAGGTCGGTTGAAACCCCAGCACTGTCTCTACAAATTTACATCTAGCCGAATAGATTATAATACTTCTAAAAGCGACTTAACAGATCATAGATGATGCAACATTAAGTACAAAAAGATAGCATCAGATCTAAATAGACCGATGTAAACCCCTCAAGACGGTGGATACAATATATAATCCAGGCCAACATCTAGATCTAGCTCTATTGGCCGCTGCTTCCTGAGAAAAACAAGCCGATGGCAAGATAGATCTAGGTATTGTTCTAGATTATATGCCATATATGATTACTTGCGCAGTCTAAAGCATCAAACCTAGAGTATTATGATGATGGAAGCACTAGATTCAACGAAATAAACCACTAATGACAAGCATTTACCTTAATCGGGGATCGAAATGATACAGCCTAAAGCCGGATCAAGAACTCATCTAAAAGAAAATGAGAGGCGATGCGCCAAGATTATATTGATTGTGATATATTATATACAGGGATCTCGGGTCCTATTTATACCCAAGAATAACACTATCCATGTAAGACACGGTTTCTATCTAATCTACTATTCAAAATATGACAATATTTCGCGATATTGTTAATACTGAAATTTGGTAATTGAGTCCCTAAATCTGCAAAGGCAAAACGGAATCGGATCGTTTGGTTTGGTGTGGAAACAGAGGCCGCATCGGCTGAGGAGTGATCGGCTGCGAGACTAATCGGTTAAGGTTGGATCGGACAAGGGCAGCCGATAGCCGATCAGATACAGTCTCATGTCGCATTACAATAGGAATATCTAAACAAATCCCTAATTTATATATACAATTATCGTTACAGGACTCTATCCGTAGATGGCAATATCTTTAACGCGTAATTTGGAACCGAATCTACCATTTATCTTCAAGCTTTCCATTGAAAACGGTCCCATCTTCCTCTCTGAATCGGAACTGGCCATCGGCTGTTCCCATCCGATTCGGCCTTAGCCGACTGACTCCGTAGCCGATTCAGACTCAGCCGATTCTGTTTCCGCCTCTTCACAGATCACACATCTTTCCCGATTCTGCTTCCATCTCCACTTCAGACTCGAGGATTTGGTTATCAAATTTGGTCGTTAACACGTCGTCACCAACATCGTTTCTTTGGCCTCGTTCTTCACTAGCGGCAAAGTTTTGTTAGAACTCTCCAGTTTGGCCTACTCCTCCTCTACCATCACCGAAGTGGAGGAATAAGCCAAATCTGGCTGGTATATTTTATGATTTTTTTTATGTTTCAGCCAATATATCTCAATGTTTCTTTGTGTTGGATCAAAATGTTACAGTGAGCTTTTTTATGGTGTTCTAATTTTTGTCTTTGATTCTTATGGATGTATCGGTAATTGAAAGCTTCATGTTTCGAACAAAGTGTTTCAATCCATGATTCAACTGTGTTTCATTATTTTAATAGTCTGAAACATGTGTTAAGCTAGCGATGAAATATTTTTCTACAAATACTAAAACAGCACCTGATTCTTAGAAAAGATCGGGCATCCGATTTATATAGTTGTGTCGTTACTGTATCAATGTTATTGTATTGTGATATAGATGATCCTGAGCCAGGTAAGGATGTGACGGACAAGGATTTCGAGTCGGATGAAGCCACATGGTCCTTGTACGACCGCTGGTGCGAGGCTTACGACAAGAAGCGTGATCATGCCGAGATGATTCGCCGGTTCGAGATGTTCAAGAACACCAGAGTATGTCATAGACTCAACAGTGATATTACTTCGGAAGAAGAGCAACTAATTTTGGGTCCATACTGTGATGGGTTCGATGAGCAAGACGAGGCTGAATTTTCTGCATGATTTTGGACATCTTAACCGGATTCACGAATTTGTAGAGTCGCGGATGATCGACTCTCCCAAATCAATCCCCGTGAATCGCCTTTGATCCCCCAAACTGCAATGAATTGAACCAGGACTGTTTAGTCGGACTGGGGTCAACTATACATTGTGATTCAGCTTTTTTAAAATAAATCTATAATCTATATCTATAAACTATTTATAAACTATTTATAAAAGCAAGTAGTATTTTTATTCAAAATTTTGTTATGTCTGGTTATGGTTATTTTACAAAAAATCCCTTGAGTTTTTTCAAAATTAACCCGCAGTCCCAATACTGAAAAGAAATAAAGGGTTTAGATGAAAAAAAGACCTCCTACACCCCTCCCTCCCTGCGCCTCTCCCTTCCGCCCTCATCCACGCCGCGTCTGTGCTCCTCCCTCCCATCGCTGCTCGGAGCTCCCACGCCGCACCTGTGCCCCTCTCTTCCGTCTCCATCCGCGTCACGCCTCAATTTCACCCGTTGTAACGTACGGACATAATTGATAATTAAACTATAATATACATGTTGATTCAATTCTTCAGAGTAATCCAAGTTCATGCAGTGAAAGTGACAACTGTAAGCACATATACCAGTTTACACCTCAAACCAACATGATCGATCAGCCTTCAGGCCTGCATGGTACAATACAGCCTTGGTTTTCATCTTTTTGACACACAAAAGCCTTTCAGTTTCCATCTCACACAAATTCCTGCACACGTATGGCGAAATCATGTGGACTACCACAGTAGTTTAATACAGGTTTAAATAGCCAATTGTTGACTTACCTATCAGCGCTCCACATTTCATTCAAGAGTCAAAGACCCCAAATTTCAAAACCATCTGCTCCACACCGACCCCTTAATTTACTAGCACAAACCAACACCTCGCACAATACCATTATGCTTTGTATACTTATTGTATTGCCTTGTCATTCAAAGTACTCTTCCCAGATAGTGATGGCCAGACACCTATACCCGCATGGCCGATCAAAGCTGAGCCACTGCGCTTTTACCCTCTCAAGAACCGTGACTATTCTCATTAAGAATTCAACACATATGCTTGAAGTTAAAATCACTCGTCTTTCAGCACTTCATCATCAATGGCATCTCCTCCTTGTTATACCACTTCATCATCAATGGCATCTCCTATCCTTGTTTGATGAAAGAGTACCAGCCTATTTCGGTAAATGTATTCTCCTGGCGCCTCCCATTCCAATGCCACAACTATTTTTATCTTTCAAGAGGGAGAAACCAAGGCCGCCGCAACCTTACTTCATTGTCATCGAACTGTAATGTTCTTTTCTGTACTGCCAAGGTCCAAAGAGGAGTACCATGAATGGATTACAGGGAAGTAAGTAGGCGTCTCTCTCCCTCTCTCTCTCACACATATATATAGTATATCTATATTGTACCTGGTATATTCTATGTAGAGAATGCACTTAGGCCAACCGACCCAACCACCCAACTAATCAGGCGCGCCACCCCGTATGCGAACCCACTAGCTGATTCCTCGATACCTACACTAAAGTATCAGATCCCATTATAACTCTGAAGTTAAACGTGTTTGGACGAGAGTAGTACTAAGATGAGTAATTTCCTGGGAAGTCTTAGTGTTTAGATTACCGACAAACTAGAGTTAGAACTAGTGTCAAACTAAAGTTGCAACTGGTGTTCAGATGAAGTTGTAAGTTGCAACTAGGCGATCGGTAATATTAATATGTCACAACTGGTGTTTATATGAAGTTGCAAGTTGCAACTAGGCAGTTGGTGATATTAGTGTGTGTGCCCAAGCACACTTAACTTTAGAATTTTAATGAGATTCGATGCTTTAGTGTCTGTTGGTTGCAGCTCTGATTAGAGGGTTGGTTCGAACCAAGTACCACTTGGTCTGTTCGGACATGCGCGAGAGTCTGATTTGGACGCGCATGAGAGTCTGTGCATCCAAAGGCTAAAATGCACTTGCATTTTAAGCCTTGTTACATATATATATATATATATATATATATATATATATATATATATATATTACCATACAATTATATAATGCACCTTATTAACGACTGAGATACATTCACTTACTCTTACTCATTCATCATCCAACGATCCATATCAACCGGCTTCTAAGGAATGCCTCAAACCGCCCGCATCAGGCCATCGCCAAGTTTCTTCTCGCCGTGCCGCCTAACCATGTTGATCCCATCCCCATCCGCCGCGTTGTTCCCATCTGCCGCCACGTCATCGCTCTCGCGGCCGCTCCGCCCCTTCCATCCGCCGCCGCCGCCTCGCCCCCTCCATCCGTCGCCGCACCCCCCATCCGTCGCCGCGCCGCCTCCTCGCGCTGATCCTGCCTCCATCCGCCGCGCCATCGCTCTCGCCGCCGCTCCGCCCCGCGCCCATCCGCCGCCGCGACGCGGCGCACCGCAACGCCTCCCTCCGCGTGTCGCCGCCGCCCTCACCTACGCATACAATGTTAGCTCCTGAGGAGGCCTCCCCAACCAAGCAGCAGCGGGGCGCGGGTGCTCGCCAGCTCGCGCCGCGTCCATCGACCATGTCCGCACCGTCTTCTCAGCCCCCGCGGCGGGTCAGGTCCTCGGCACCGAGAAGGATTTTCACTGGTGCTGCCGTTACCGGAAAAGTTCATTGTTCACCATCATCAAGCTTCACTGGTATGCTCCTCGAACCTACATCCCAAACCCTATTGATTTATCTATGGCGCGTTCTTAAACTATGTTCTGACAGTTGACCTGAAGCCCGACGCTCTAAATTGTTCAGGTGATAGAAGAATTGATGAATTGATGAGATTTGGTGATTAGAGGGACATTGCAGATTCTGTTTTTTTTCAAAATTTTGACTCATCAATTCAGTTTTAGTTCAATTTAGTTGGATTAAATTATTACCAGCCGCTCCAGGCCTCTGTCCACATGGAAGGCTTATTTTTCGAGTTGGAGGTAAAGTCGTCATAGTAGAACCCGTTGTAGGTGTTGATCTGTGGCCATCCATGGCACAAGGCAAGAATTAACAAAGATATAAAAATAATATGTTCAAAAAAGATTTTTCTTTTTTGGGAAATAAAGTGTAGCACAAATTGCAAGGCGTGTATAATTGTTTGGTACCAAGAAGCAAAGTTGGCAGCCTTGCTGGAAAGGAATGCTGCTGGTAGTGATGTCCTAACGAAAGGAAAGTGTAGGTTAATGCAAATTTCTTACTTGCTATTTTAAGGCTATTTATCCATCTACAAACATGTTAATCTTACTGAGATACCTATTAACAGTAGAAATAATCTTGTCTATTGATTCATTAAGTTATACTATCGGTAGAAAAAAAATTCTACCATCAGTAATCAATGTGGTAGTATTAATAAATATGATCCATTAGAATGAAAGTTAACAACGGTATAGATTAATTCTACTATCACTAAAGATCGCTATTAATTCCTTGTTTTCTACTGTCACTAAAGATCGATATTAATTCCTTGTTTCTGTGATCCCATGGTTTACCTGTATTCATATGGTTAGTGTCAACTGACATCATTAATGCCACTGTTGTCTTTTAGACTATTTAAATAACTCGCCTAATTGCAATTAATGATGACAGTTGTGCCTAACTGCATTGCACCTACATGTTTTAGTTTTTTCATGTTAAAAGTCCATCCTGATAGAGACCTTGCTGGGCCCTGGTCGTTGCTACATCAGAACCAACCTGCGCTTGCTTTGATCATTTCTTTGTCGATCAGGATAAGGATTTTCAATGAGTGCTGCCCTTACCGGAAAAGTTCACTGTTCACCATCATCAAGCTTCACTGATATGCTCCTCGAACCTACATCTCAAACTCTATTGATCTATCTACAGAATATATCTGCTATCAGTTTTTTTTTGTTTTTTGGTTGAAAGGTACTTGAATCGGGCACCCATGACATGCAATATTTGGGACAGATTTTACAGTACTCTCTGAGTATGCTGCTAAAATTACCTTCACCTGCAAAGGAAGACAAATATTATGTGTATTGCACCATCTTTGGGACAACACAGTAGCACTAGGAGAGAATGCCAAATCCACTGTATTCTTATGGACGGAAGCAGAATGGCTGCTGTGTCTGTAATTTGGCAATGGCAGCTTGTCGATATAACTAATCTACTGTTGCTCTTGTTTTTTTTAGATAATTCTCCTTCTGCTTCTCATATATCTGGTAGGGATCCTGGAATTGTTCCTCGAAATGCTCATCCACCAGAACCTGAAGATGTTGGTGAATCCCCCAACTTATGAGAGTGGCCAGGTGGTCAACATGGTTCGACAGGTTTACCTCTCACCAAAGATGTTCTTGTTAATGGCCACAAGAGATGGCTCT
The DNA here is from genome assembly GCA_019925245.2 of Oryza australiensis. Taxonomy (NCBI): domain Eukaryota; kingdom Viridiplantae; phylum Streptophyta; class Magnoliopsida; order Poales; family Poaceae; genus Oryza; species Oryza australiensis. The sequence goes on from JAIFGZ020000169.1 coordinate 581,700, forward strand.
GCTGAACTTAGACAAGTTTCATGATCAACATCATTATTATAATGGGATGTTGAAGGAGTTTCCGCAGATATTTGATCTTTTATTGTTGATAATCTTCCTTTCATACAAATATGGGTACAATATGTTCGTACTTTCGGCTAGCATCTGTATGGATGCTACTGTCATATCACCATCAAGTTGAAAGTATGGCTACATCTAGGAATACCGGTAACACCGGTAACGAATTGTAGCCATATTATATTTGATCTTCCTTTTTATTATCAGTACTTCCAGCATTACTTGGTTCCATGAGATGATCGGTCTTTTGTGTTGATAGTGAGTATCAGGATTATGAAGAAGGTATGCTTGCACACATTCCAGTTATTTTATCCATCTTTTTACCTATCCTTGTCTTTGCCTTTCCAGCCCTTCTTTTATGGTAACGAAAGATCTTAGGTGCCATATTATTCTTATTTGTAAAATCATTAGATGCCTCATTCAACTCTTCACATCTTAATCATACCGCAGAGGATATCATCAAAAAATTGTGAATGGCTTGTCCTCCTTTCTCCATTTCCCATTATTGCACATCGCATTATCACATCTTTTTTTATGTGAAGTCATGTGATAGTTGATTTTGTTGCCTATTATTGTGATTGGTTTCTGTACAGGTTTTTGCCATTTCCACTGGTGGATAAAGACATGGGCTATTTATCTTTGACAAATACTAGATATCATAGACTGCAAAATTAGTTCTATGTTTGGCTAAAAGGAGGACACCTCACTGCAGGCATGTCAATACACTATCCATACACTACACATTTTTATGTACTCAACACAAATTAATGTTTGCTCGTGTCACAAAAAAGAAATATTTCCCTGATTTAATTTGAGAATTCATCTTATAATTTAGCTGGCTTTTAAGCTTCTTAACCTGATGCATTCATATGCGATGCTCCTGAGGAATCCTAATATGTTTCTTGTTTTCAATTGTGTGATGAGATAATTAATTCTATACCCGAATAATCTTCTCAATGCCTATTCTGGACAATGTGTATTGAATTAATGACCTATTTCTTATTTATGTACCTTTATTCACATGTTGTTTTCTAATTCAAATTATTATAGATCTTGTTGTTTCTTGCCAGATTTATATCAATCTAGCTCCTATGAGCTTCCATATACATGTTATAAGAAATGCACCCAGTAATATTTATTGGATCTAGAATTCAAGAATTATATACACAAAATATTCTTTTAATCCAATTTATCTGCATGGTGCTTTTGATATTACTCTCTCACTTGGATGCCACACATAAGTCCTTTCATGCTACCCATGCGCAGATCAACAATATGCAATGGTTTGAGTTCATCTCTTTTATCTGTAATTCATTTTCTTATCTATGTAGTACCTTGATAATATATGGATTTTTGCTGGTCAGATTATCTGATTTGCTTTCTGGTTCCTATTCCTCCTTTTTACTCGATCTGCTCCTCCTTCCTAAGGCTGCGGTTTCACCTCTGGGATCTGAGTACTTGTTCCTCCTTCAGCTGTAATACCAGCTCCTCCTTCGGCTTGAGCTGGGTCCCCTTGATCCACTTGAAGTTCAGTTACTTCTTGCTTATCCTTCTACCCTCACATCTCTATGGTTGCTGAACACTAGATGCTAAGGTTATGTGATGGTATGGTGGTAAGTAATTGTTTTTTCAATTAGGGATTTTAATTTGTTATTCAGGCTTTACAAATGTATTCATGTCTTGACAGCCCTTGCGCACCAGCGCACGCCTGTACAATTGCTGTTGTTGTCTGCCAAAACGAGTTGAATGCTCCTGTTGTGCTAGGTAGAAAAAGATCGGATACAGGGCATCCAGAGCAGTGGACAGTGGAAGTAAACACAATTTCTCGGTCCATTAACCTACTCTTGTTGCACATATCAAGTGTTTCCAGTGTGCTTTTGAACTTTTAGAAGTAAAAAGGAAATGTTCAGAACAAATGAAGTTGGGCAGTTGGCTTAAGAAGTAAAATATGAATTCTGAACTTTCGACCTATCCTTAGTTGAATTAATATTTCTTTTAGACAAAAACTTCTTTCAGATAATTTTTTGTTGTGAAACACAATTCTACACATAGAATCTTCAATCATCACACAGTTCTGCAGTTAAAAATATTTGTCTGAAATTGATGAAATTCTACATAGTATCCTATATAATTATATTTGGATTTTGGATAAGGGGTGGTTCCTCACTGATATATATGATTACATGCTCAATCTTTGGAAGTTAAGGGCCACTTTGGATTGAAGAAATATTATAAGGTATAAGCAGAAGAATATGGATCCTATGGAATCTTAATTGTCCAAGCTTATATGTGAGAGATTGTAATCTATTATGGTGGTTTTATCTTATCACCCTTTCTGTGGTTGATTGGAGTTTTCTTGCAGTAAGCATAATAGAAGTAATTTATCTGTTTTTCTATTATGCAAAATAGTCTAATGATCATTTCTGAGCCTGTTTCTGTATTGCAGGGTATACAATATGAACCACTGGGTCACTCTCTTGGTAGTTGATAGGAGTAGGTTGTCTTTAAGCAGTTTTTAACTTCTTGAACGGTTATGCAGGTGCCATGGCCATACTATTGATCTTGTTAGAACAAACAAGACAAAATGGATGTGCTCAACAACTATACAGTACCACATAGCTTCTGATATTACCGATAGTGCCCTAAAAATCAGGGAATAGACAGTACAGTTTCTATTTGATTCAGAAGGTGTTTTCAAGCTTGCAGCAAGCTTCGTCTTCTATTAATTTTGGCATGATTGAGCGCCCCAAGTTGGCCTCCCTAAATAAAGGTGCCCACCGCTATTGACTATTATGATACACATTAGTTACTCTTAATTTTCAAAGGCTCTTGCCTTAACTTTGTTCAAAATCTAATGGAGAACTCTATTAACAGGAGTTGTAATGAGGCATCTCATGCTGTGATTCGTAGCTGAAGTGATGTTGACGTTACTCAATGAGGCTGCAAAGGTCTTGCAGAAAGGAATCGATCAACTTTGTTCTAATGCTTGCTCATCGATGAACAATAGGCATTAGCCCTTCTTGTTTTCAAGCATTTAATTTGCCGACATTGGTGCCGTGTACCCTTCATAGTATTATGTAGTAGAACATTATCTATATCATGTTTTTCGGGGACAAACTTACATTGAGTGATTATTTTACCTGGTATGATGGTGTGATTTGAAATTGAGGCATACTCTTTTTCCCGCCGCCGCGCTGATCTATCCGCCGATCCTGTCCTACTCCATCCGCTGCCGCGCGTCCCCATCCGCCGACCATGTCACCGTCGCCATCGAGGACCTCGATGCCTTCGATGCCGAGCTGTCCGACAAGATCCGCAAGTTGCCTGCTGATTACCTACCTTTGGTGCATTGTTCTTGCTGAATTTTTGTTCACTCTGGTTCTGTTGATGTCAATTATTGGTGCGTTGTTCTTGCTGAGTTTAGGGTTTTGTGTAGTTTGAGACAGCTGCGTCCGAGGTGCCTGCGAGCCTCCAGTCCAAGGTCGCCGGCGAGACCGGTGAGATGGAGGAGACCGTCACCGGGGATGTGCAGATCTTTTTGTCCTCAAAGGAGAACTACCTGTCAATGAGGTCTATTGGGGTCAGTTCTGAAACGATTTTGTGAGTAGCCAATTTTAATATATGTTGGCCTATTTATGTGGCACTAATTGTCTTTAGGCCTTTTGAGTTAAATACAAAACAATGATCCAACTCTTTGGACCTGTTTGTTTTAAGTAATGAGTTAATGAATTTTCCTCCCTAAAACTGGATCTGCTCCCGAACCCGTCTCCCCGTCGCCTCGGTGACCACGAGGTCGCCATACTTAACTAGATGATTTCACGCGTTGCTGCAGGAATTGATATAAAACTTATATTTGCAAATTTGATGATAAGAAATTTAGGAGGCATTGGGTATATATAAACATGCTGGCTATACCTTAAGTCAAAATAGAACTAGAAAACATTATAATTTTAATCTATTGCAGCAGTCGGATTGTTGAGGTACATCTCAACAAGTCAACAAGGCTGATATAACAGCTTATGAAATTTCTTGTGTTTCTCCTGGATAGATATGGGAGCGAGACAATAGCTGATGATGAGAGCTGGAATACTTTATGCAAGCTACATGGTCAATGTAATACTTTACTAACTCGCTCACTGTCAACAAGCATGTTCAATCCTTGTCGAGAAATTTCAATCAATCGATTTTGTTTATTTCAATCTGTGCTAATGTATGTATGTAGGTTACTGACATCCGTGTTCCAGCTTACTACTGCAATGGACAATGCCGTTGGAACGTCATGATTCAGCAGCAAGAACAGGTAAGGAGACAACAAAGTGCTCTTCAACAGCAGACCTTCTCTGCAAATTACTTTTACCATGTTTTTGACAAATGGCACTTGAATTCAGTAAATATATTATGAATGGGTTTGCTGCTAATTTAGTTTCAATATCAGGATGTCGTCACTAGAATTTAGAATTAAATATCTGTCATTTTCCTTTTTCAATAAAAAGAACTTTACAGCCCATCCAAGCACATGTTTTAAGTTCAACGTGCAAAAATTTTCCAGGCCTGTATGTCACACTGGTTTTGGGCCAGAAACCAGCCATCCAATTGTAGTAGTGCAATTCTTCTCCCACGGTACAATTGTTGGAGGTTGAGTATCTTTTTAGTTTTTACTTCAGTTGGTTAATCAATGCACTTCTTTCTGTCTTGCACCTATTTTTCATTTGGTAATCTTTCACCTATTTTTCATTTGGTAATCTTTCAGCCAAGGAGATGAATTCCAAATCTTGAGGCAACGCGAGACCAGAGAAGGGTGACCCCTGGTGATCCTGAAAGGCTGTATCTTTTACAACACAAATACTATGATGATAGAAATGTTTTTTTGGGACAGTTTATCTTGAAAGATTTCTATACAAAGCAAGGGCATTTTGACGCCATCGGTACAGTTAGCATTAGATGACTTATTGTGTTTTAACTTTTTTTTAGACGTGAGGTACGCAGAAGCAATAGGATGTATAGCATAAGATTCTAAAATCAGTTTATAATCAAAGGAGTTGTGATATAACCGCATACATAACTGTGTTTTTTATAATTAAATGCCCATGCAATATACATCTCTTTAGGAGTTTGAGATCCAACATTATGTTTTCTTTACCTAAACTGTTTGCGGATTTATTAACTTTTTGAACAAGAATTTATCCAAAGACAAAACTCATATAGGAATTCATCGCCGGTGTTCGCTCTCCCTCGGCCGCCCCTTCCCGTCATCTCCCGCTGTCTCCCTCGCCACCCGCGCCGTCGTCTTCCCTGTCTCTGGTGCCCTGCGGTGAGCCCCCTCCCCCTCTCCCTCTCGGTCGAGCCGTGCCATCGTCCCGCGTGCGTGCAGCGTCGCCTGCGCGCAAATCCGCACCACCCCGCTGCCCTGTGTCACCGCTCCGATGGCATCAACCAGTCTCTGGCCGTCGCACGCCATCGCTGGTCGCCGCGCCGCCCGCGCTTCTTCCCCAACCGTCCAATCTGCCTCGGCAGATCGGGGCTGTCCGCTCCCATCGGCCTGTGTGGCACGCCACGTGCGCCGCCCCGTTCTCGGCCGTGGACCTGGTCCACCGTGGACCGGTGCCCCCGTAGCCGATGACGTCAACCGCTGACGTCAGCCCTAGCGCCGACACAATCTCGGGATTTTATTGCGTAATAAAATATTAAGGATTTTTCTACTTTAGTAAAAACACAGTTAATCTTCTAAAATTCATATCTTCAATCTGAGCTTCGTTCGGGTCTATTCAAAATTTATTAAATTCATAAAAATGTCAAGAATTCATTAAAAATAATTTTGTTCTCTGTTTCATTAGACTTTTAGCATGTTTTATTGAGTCCTTTGTTTGTCGTGTAGATCCTGGTAGTTTCTCCGACCCTGTTTTCTTCGAAGTCGTTGCGGAGTATCCCAAATCGAAGAGCAAGGCAAGTCATGCTATATTATTGATCATATTGCTCCCATTTTTTTAAAATACCCCGTTTATTCTGTTAAACTGTATTTATTTTACAATGTCATGCTGTGGGGATTATTACAACTTTATTATTAGTACTCAGCCCTAGGTTTTTGATACCCTGAAACCTTGATAAACTTGGGAAAAAATATGACTAGATTTTGGCTTAAGATATTGCTTAGTCCTGCTTAGATCAACTAGCATACTAAATGGGTTATTTCACCCAGACTACACTATTTTGGAAATCGTGCGGCTTAAGGATGAGGTGGCTCGCCTCAAAAGGGAGAATGTTATTCTCCAAGGCCGCTCGCCGCCCAGGGGAGCCAGGGTCCGCACCACTCCGAGGAAGACGACCACAGCTCCAGTGTGCATCCAGTTCGTGCACCGGAACCCACTGCCAGCACCAGAGCCTCTCCCCGCATTTGTGCCGCCCCCGCCTCCAGCTTCACCCACCCCGACGCCATGGTTGACCTTCGCTCCGGCATCAGCAGCAGTGGGCAGCAGCCGTGGAGGTTGGCTGTCAGCGATGACCAACCCCTCCAACGATATCATCAACATCACCAGCAGCAGCTCTAGCAATTAAAAAACTATGAAAAGAATCTTGCCGCTGGTTGTTTTTAAGTACATTTCTTAAATAAAACCGTGGTGTTAGCACGGACTATATATATATATATAGAGAGAGAGAGAGAGACGCTGCTCTGTAAATCCATGGGCAATGTAATGAGGTTGTGAGCTGGTGGTTGACAAAATTCAAAAGCACATCATCAGCGGAGGGGGAGTTTCCCCACGCGAGGGATCGGAGGCTCCGACTGACAGTCAGAACGACGCCCGTATGTAGGCCGATGGCTTCTTCAGTTTCACGGGCCACACACGACACCCCAGGACGAAAGCCCAAAATCTCCTCTCGCCGCATGCAGAAAACTACAGCGGGGCCCTCTCCTGCACGGATCCAGCGGCGGAGGCTCTCCCTCACGCGGATCCGGCGACAGCGGCTCTGGGTTTGACGACGACGAAGACGGGTGGTGAGGGTAGCGGATCCGACGGTGACGACGACAGTGGGCGATAGATCCGGTGCAGATGATGACGGGAGTGGCAGTGACGGGCTCGGGTGGCAGTAGCGATGCCATCCTGTCGGGATCCGACGACGGGGGCCCTACCCCGCTCGTATCCGACAGTGAGGGCCCTCCCTCGCACGAATCTGACAGACGCGGCGCCGCCCGCGTGGATCCGACGACGAGGGCCCTCCTCCACGTGGATCCAGCGGCGGCAGGTTTGATGACGACGATGGCGACGATGGGTTAGGTTTCAGCCGATTTGTTTTTTTTTTAATTTTATTTTTACGCCAAAATTGTTTTTATATGCAGTCGGTACAGGTGACCATATGCAAAAAAATGGGATTTTTTTCATGTGGTTGCGTTGCCGGACCGTCCGTTCACATGCAAAAATCAGTTGTACGGAAAAAATAATTTCCGTGGTAGCGATTCTCGCGAAAGTGGTTCACAGTGAGCTTTCAACCAGGTAGAGCGAGCGCGCATTTACTATGACGGCAAGAACTGAAACTTCCTACCTCGTCATTCCGAGAACCATAACTACAACCCGTTAAGCTTTGCATCACACTGAGCCTGGAATTTATACCCACAAGAACGTGACCACCATATGGAGCGGACGACACTTCCTTGGTCGTTCTAGATGTTTTCTCGACATCTCTCGTTGCAAGGCTATCACTTGATGTATGTATATATGTACCAGTTTTCTTGGTATCGAATTGATCTTCCTCATCGTTCATGCATGGCTGATCTGAGCCCCTATATATAATGTCCATGTCAAGGCTCGAGAGTGAGTAAAAGGTGGGTATATATATCAACATGGGCAGTGTACGTATCAATAGATGTGATCATAAGATGGTGGATGGGACTCATAAATTAGCTTCAAGCTTGCTTAGCTAAAACGCGAAAAAATTTTACCTACAAACTTATATTGGGGTAAAGTATTTATGGTTTATGGATAACAAAATAAACTATCTAAACAGAATTTCCATACATAACAAAAACAAAAAAATCTCATCTAAATAGAATTTAATTCCTAAAAAATAAAAATAAATAGAATTTTCAAGGGCACTTTCACTTCATTGTGTGCTTGGATGGAGGCTAGCCCACTACCATCAAAAGAGAAAAATCGGTTCCTCACAGCTGTACAGTGGCTATGCTGTAGCAAGCTAGCTTCTTTTTTCATTCCTCCTTGCTTTAAATATTTTTCTCCTAAACTATTTATCCATTCTATTATCCAATTACATGTAATTAAATCTTTATAATAAAATATCATATGATTATATTATGATAAAAATAAAACATATATTTCAAACAGTTGAAACTACTTGTTTCATACGAGATAACGATATGTTTCACAAAATTCAGGCAACTACATGTCCCTACTCACTTTCATATGATATTAATTGTTCTGTCCACTTCATCCATACATGTATTTAGCACTTTATAAAATATTTTTTCTCATAAACTACTTATCCGATATATGATCGGATCATGTCATTGTATTCATTATAATTAAATATTTACAACAAGATATCACATGATTATATTCTGATAAAAGAAAAATATATATTTTAAATCATTAAAACTCAATATTTCATATGTAGTAGCAGTATGTTTCACCATGTGTTTTTACTGTATTTCACAAAGTTTTTAAATGTATCAATAGTTGATTTTCTTGTTTTACCATATATAACTTTTATGTTTTATCGGTGGTCAACTGAAACATTTGACTGCCTGATTTTTTAAAAAATGGACGTCCAATTCGTAGATTCCCCAACAATTAATAATGTGAAAAAGAATATTTTTTGAACGAAGTCAGGAGCACTACCATTATATTAGAGAGAAGGAGAAAGCAACGAACAAAATGTTTACATTTGATTTGTTACAGAAATAAACAGAAGACTCTACCCCTTGGCCATGCGGTATATGATGACTTAAGCGGATTACTCGCTTAAAGCTATTTATCCTCTGATTAATATCCTCTATAAGCCCGAAAGGCGCTACTGCAAATTCGGGGATATGCTTGTCCTGGGAAGACTCTTCTATTTCTTTCAAGCCATATGTGGTTCCACCACGTCATGGCTAGAGCTCATATGACTAATTTTCTTCTCATTTTTGGATCTATTGGCTTGAAGGGAACACCACCAGTCAGTCAGCTTGCCGTCTATCATTTCTATCTATGCCCTTCCATTGGCACACCAACTCGTCCCAGACCCTGCTGGGTAAAGGAGCAATCCTTGGTGATCTGGGTAGAAGTCTCCAAGGCTTCATTGCAAAAGCAACAAATCCATTCGCAAGGCCAATGCCTTATCAAAAGGCTCTTTGTTTTCGATGCTTTATGGTGAAGAAGAAAGCCAACCAAAGAAACGATGCTTAGGTTCCGCATGTGATTGACACAACAAGGTTAAATTCATGCTCGCCGTTGCCCCATTGAATTGTGCCAAATAAGTGTTTTTGGCCGTATATTCACCGTTAGCCGTCCATCTCTCAAGCAGTGGTGGACTCAGGAATTTCTAGTAGCCTGGGCGAATCCACAAGTGCTTACGACCGAGGTGATTAATGGGCAGACGAGGAACGACAACTCGTATCGATGAATAGTAGTAACCCACACCACACACATGGGCAGAAGAAACAAACTAGGTTAAGAGATCCTAACCAGTGTTATAAAAGGTTATATGTTTGTCTATAAACTTTGTCAAACTTGTAAAGATTTGGCTTAGAAAAAATATTTTGACTTAGAAAAAATCATCGTTAATTATTCAGTCATCGGCATTGCCGTTGAATGCCGATTAGGTTTAGTTCTCATTGAAAATCAAATGTCAAGGTCAAACAACATCATCTTGGAAGACATTGTAAAAGTACAACCCTTTTGTATCCTCTCCATCCGATGCCGTTTTCCCGTCATCCATCCAAAAGGTTGAGATATCCATTGCACGAAACATTGGAAAGTCATGGTGGGCCATGGGCCCCTTGCAGTCGAGCCCAGGCAGGGGCCTAGGGTCGCCGGGCCTGGGCTCGGCATTGTCTCCAAGTGATATCGTCTGTGGTTTCGGCTGTAAGATTGACCTGCTGTAGTTGGTTGCCTAACTATACCAGTTTGTTTAGCTCATCAATATGGAAGTTATCGGCCTGAGGTTTGAAAGCCAGCGATTGTTTTGCATCTCATATTTACTTTCCTGTTTTTTCTCTTAACCAGGCTAAAGATCCTCGATGCGACGGCCTTTGGGCAAGGAATGATTGTCAGGCCAAGCATCATTCCAGAACGAGGATTTTTTTCCCATCGCCCGTGTGATCGTTGTGCTGCATTGGAAGAGATCAAATCAGCTTGGTTGCATGGTGTTTTCATATCAGACGAGGGCTTAGATTCGTCTTTCAATTTGAACCATAGCCAGCGTAGGCGAAGAGCTCTAGCAAACTTCTGCAGTTTCAGTACACCGAGCCCCTCTATATTTTTTGGCCGGCAGACCATTTGCCAGTTTACCAAGAAATGGCCAGAGCTCACCTTGTCTGGTTCCTCTCCCTTCAAGAGAAATGAACGTCGTATTCTGTCAATTCTCTTGACGGCCAAATTTTGAATGGTAAGACCATTAGATGGTAGGTCGGGACTGACGAGAGAACTGATTTAACTAGGGTTTCCCTGCCCGACGAAGCAAAGAATTTTCCTTTCCATCTTCCCAATCTTGTGCTCATTTTATCAAAGAGCGGCTGTAGATGGATCTTCTTTAGCCTTGTTTTGTGCAGTGGTAGTCCCAAATATGTACAAGGGAGAAGAAAACTTCCAAGGGAAATGCAATAGGATTGAGTCCAAGTCGATGTTTTGACAGGTGATTGGGAAAATTTCCGTTTTATGTAAGTTTGACATTTAGTTCAATCACTTCTGCGAAATGTTTCATGATCATCGGCAGGGCTATTAGCTCATCTCTTCTCGAATTGATGAAAATAGCATACATCGAGCAGCGAAATCTACCAAGGGTTGCGAAAAAAGAATACGCTTCATTAGTTTTTCAATGTGGGGTTATCCGCTTATCCCCTCAATCTTTTCCAGCATATCTGACTCTACGAGCCCAATGACTCAAATAGCTCAAACGATTGACAACTAAAGGTATACTGAAGTTTTCAAGCAACACGAGAAAATTTAGCCCATATACATAGTACTTTTCATACGAGGTTGTATCAGATGCTACCACACCGCCATGATGCAATACATATGTACCGATCAGGATGTTGAGTCGCCTCATGGGCGCACACACTTCCAAGGAAATCACACTTACACTGGTCTCGCACGAACTGGTGCTAACGGTGAGCAAACCTGAACGGCAACCATGCCAAATCGAAAAAATAACTTTCTCGGTGCATCTCATTCCCAAACTATGCATGCTCTCATTGTAGAAGGACATGGCACGTCGTCTATTGCTAGCAAATTGATTTGGGAAGCGGAAGCATGGACTCTCGGCATATATTGTGATGCAAAATCGGACATTAGCCGTGAATGTTGAGTGGTGCACAGTGAAGTTATGCTTCATGTGGCCATGCATGTGTATGCACTGCTACCTGTTTGGTTCTACAAAATACTCCCTCCATGATACCACCCTACTGGCGAGCATGATACCATCCTGCTTTGTATTTACTGTCACAAACAACACTTGTGTGCAATTTTACCGAATATTGTATAGCTTGTACAGTATGATATTTTTATTTTTTTACCCTAGAGCTGTATTTACTCCTCCTATATTCAATGAAAAGACACTCTCATAACACTTTTCTGTTAAAAAAAGATTTATCCTAGCTGATTTTGATGATGGATATGATGTTAAAATGAGTAACTCAGGTGGCACTAATATATATTTTATTGGTTTTGAGTGATTGGTCTCCATTGACATTTTGTTAGTAGTGTTATGTTCACTGCGGAATTATAATTGTTTGTCATTTTTTTATATTATTTTCTATTTTTAGGTACTGTACGAATTTTGCAAGCTGTTTTGGTGGCATTCAGGATTTTAGTGATCTTTTTAGGAAGTTTTCAGAATTTTTCTGATTTTCTCCAGAAATTTTTTATTTCATTTACAACATTTTGAATTTCAGTTACACTTATTTTTAAACTTCAAGACTGCTATGTTCTAATTTGTTTTTTTTGTGTTAATCAAAACTTAATTTTTTGGCCTAACAATAGTTTGGACTACCATCAAAGTGTAATTTTCAGACCTTATGTCCATTCTAAATGGGCAAAATTTGCTACAGGACACTCAAAATTTGTGTAGTTTACTGGTGGACATTGCAAAAATATGTCACAATTTAAAACACCTAAAAATTGGTAATTTGCTGGAAGAAACTCAGCTCAATTGGAGAGAGAAATTCTTTAAAAAGACAAGAATACCCCTAGGATCAAAAGCTTTTGAGTTGAGGCTGGAGTGAAGATGCGTGTATGCTAGTGATGTACTTAAGGTGATGGCAAATTTAAAGTTGCATAATTTCTAAATTTTCACTCCAATGCTATGTTTGAAACATGTGATCCTATGGGCATTCTTATTTCTTAAGAATTTATCTCTCCAATTAAGTTGAAAGTGTCCTCGAGCAAATTAAAAATTTTTTAAGGTGTTTTTCAACCGTGACATGTTTTTGTGATATCTATCAGCAAATTACATAAATTTTAGATGACATGTAGCAAAATTTGCCTTCTGAATGTTACTAGGTTAACTAACAGATAGTCCTATACTGAATTACTGATGGGTACTTTTATCATTGATGCAGTGTCACTAGGCATGGTTGCTGTTGGACTCAATATTTCAGTTGGTTAGTCGATATATAATTTTCTTACTCTTACAGTGGAAGGTGTTGATGAAACAATCTGAGACTGACCTGGAGTTCCTGAATCCTGATATTGGCTCTGCAGGAGGCTGACAAAGTTTAAGAAGCAAAACCGATCTGGAGTTGGATGACCCTGATGAAATAACTATGCTAGCTGTTCGCTCAAATCCGTTGAGTCTTTTAAACGTCACATCAGCTTGCTATAGTTATTCTGAATTTAACCATGTATGATAAAGAATGATCACTTACAACTACTTTATCTGTTATTTTTTATTTTTTTAGGTTAATTCTCTGAAGATCATAAGTGGTTGCTAATGAAACTCCATTTAGAAATCTAAACCCAAATTAGCAAAAAACCATGTGCAGATCAAATTGATAGCATGTTTCTAGAAATAGTTGTTAAATCATGCTAAGGATATTTTTTTAGAAAAAATTGTTAACATGCTAAGGAAAAATCTGACCCTTGCTGTAAGCTATCTTGATCCTCTTTTGATATATATATATATATATATATATATATATATATATATATATATATATATATATATATATATATATATATATATGTATGTATGTGTGTATGTATGTATGTATGTATGTATGTATGTATAGCATGAATGTTTATAGATGTGCCTGGGAATAAATTAGTTACATCAGTAGATAATTACATGCTGAATCTTATAATCTTTATCCAGATAAAAGATTGATAAATTGACCAGAGACTATTTGGCTACATGTGCTTGGTTAGTTTCAAGAAATTGTAGCAGTGAATTTAGTATGCACATTCTGTACAGTAGCATATACTTCTCTATATCAAAAATATTATTCATATTATGTGTATGGTTGGAATAGACTAGCCTATGCATTTGCTTTAATATTTTTTCTTGACGAGGTGAGTTAAAGATGTGGTTGGAAGTTTACCTTTCTGATAATAAATATTTTAAGATTATACTTCTATAAAGTGATTTTACTCGTGTATATTGTGCCCTTTTGCTTTGTGGATTGTCTCTGTACCAGTTATACTTGATCTTGTTTAATTTTGAAGCTTACTTAGTGCACAATAAACATTTGGAGTCCTCCTATGTTGTTTGTTGCCAATTGTTGGTTAATTCTCTGACTATCTTAAGTGGTTACTGATCAGAAAGACATTTTTATTTATGTAGCCTAATGCATATGGGGGTTTTTGATAGACATCTGACATGGCCTTTTTTAGGATAGGGGCAGTGTTTTGCTAGCAAAAGAGCAAGTGACTTTGAGTACTTACGTTCGTTATGTTCTGATTGTGATATTGCATGACACAGCTTCTGCGAAGTATGTTGCTTGATTGATGCTTGTAGTTATAATACGGACAATATGAGATGTCTTCAATTCTGAATTATTATTGTTATTGTCTCACCAATTTAACGGTACTCTTTTAGATTTTTATTGAAAACTTTGTTGTTCCAGCTGACGGGAAAGCAAGCAGCATGAATTATTTGTAGGTTATTCATCCTGGTCAATTATCTCATTTTTTTCACTTCATTTTTTTCACTTAGATGCCAATTTATGATCCTTATAGTTTCCCTTGATGTGAGTGCATTTGATGATAAAGTTGATCTTGTACTTTTCCATGTGTTATGGTGAATTGGTGATGATGTTGTGAGGTGATCCATGCATATATTATGGTGATGACCGAAGATTCTACAATAATCAAATTTGATTTTCCCGTCGACAGCTTTCCAACAGTTGAACATAATGCATTTCCTGCTTGATATGGTCTTGTTAAGTGTATTGTATGACACTGGTTAACTGACGAAGAAGCATCGTTCTCTTATATGTATTGCTGACAGGATTTAGTTATCTCCGCATTGTCAAGTGGCCTCAAGCTTTATTGGATGATGCTTTTCTGCCTTAAATCGAATACATGGTTCTATGAAGGGATTAAGGGAGAGCAATGGATTTATTCTCTCACAGGGTATGAGTGTTATGAGAAGGATCCACTCAACTCCTCTGATAGGTTTCTCTCTTGGGGATTAAATCCCAAAAAACCGAACAAATCCTAAAGGTTGCCGAAGTTTTCACACAACATGAGAGAATGTGGCCCATATACCTGGTGCTCCTTCACACGCAATCCCCAGTTTCCTCGGCAGGCTCCACGGCCGCAGCGTGAGATGACTCGCCGGTTCGAGATGTTCAAGAACTCTGCAGAATACGTTCACAGACGCAACAGTGCTATTACTTCGGAAGCAGAGAAATTGATTTTGGGCCCATACGACGATGGGTTCGACGAGCAAGAGAGGGCTGCGTTTCTGCATCGTTTTGGCCATCTTAACCGGGTTCACGAATTTGTAAGAGTCGCCGGATGTTCGACTCCCCCCAAATCAATCCCCATGAATCACATTTGATCCCCCAAACTGTAATGAATTGAACCATGACTGTTTACTCAGGTTGGCGTCAACTATACATTGTGATTAAGCTTTTTTAAAAGGAAATTAAACTACTATATACATTGTGATTCATTCTTCAGAGTAATCAAAGTTCCTGCAGTGAAGGTGACAAAACTGTAAAGCACAGACACTAATTTACACCTCAAACCATTAACATCGATTGGCGCTTCATGCCTGCATAATACAACCTTTGGTTTTGATCTTTTTGACACACAAAAGCCTTTTGGTTTCTATCTCACACATATTCCTGTACCCAGGAAAATCATGTGTGAACTTCCACAATGGTTAAATACAGAAATAGATTTGTCACTTTTAAATGAGTCAGAGATTGTTTAGTCTGGGACGCCTTATTAAAAAGAAAAATCGGACGCCCTAACAAGCAGCATGCATGCAAGAATGCGAATGCAGCTTAGCTAGTTTCTTCTCTTTTCCTCCTCCTTTCTTTAAATATTTTTTTCTCATAAACTACTTATCCAATCTACGATTCGATCACATTATTATATTGTTGTAATTAAATCTTTACAACAAGATATCATATAATTATATTATGATAAAAGAAAAACATGTATTTCAAACTGTTAAAACTCAATGTTTCATACCCATGTTAACGACCAAATTTGACAAGTCATGAATCGAATTTGGAATCAAGGTCGAGGCATATTTGGAGGAAACCGTGATCTTTGGAAACAAAGTACTCATCAGTCGCAAGACGGATCAGCTAAGGAGTTCATCAGCTGATACCAAATCGGCTAAGGTGTTCAATCGGCTGATATCGAATCGGACAAGGTAAACCGATATAGCCGATTCTGGTAAGAGGACATTGGAATCACTGACGATTCAGGTTGAAGCGCTTCGTGGGGATCGCCATATGTGGATAGAGTCAAAAAAGATAATTGTATATATTAATTAGGTTGTTTTAAATAGTTTCTTTATAGATTGTGTCGGTAAGAGTCCGTCTAAGGGACTTATTCGTATTTTGAGTTGTATAGAGATAAGAATCGTGTCCGACAAGGATATGTTTTGTATTTGGGTATAAATATAGCCCAAGACCATGTAATCAAACAACAATTAGTTCAATACACCTTCGGCGCATCATCACCTTTTCCTTTCGTTTGTTTCGACGAGTTCTTGCTTTTGAGTTGGGCTGCATCGGATTCTATCTCCGACAAGAGGTAAAGCTTGTTATGGCGGCTTGCGCTCTCAAGATTAGTGCTTACATCTTTATGACACTTTAATCCTGTTTACGTAAATCGTCGAGGTATCATATATGCTATATAATCTAGGTCAATATTGCTGTCTAACCCTAATCGGCTAGCATCTGTTACTAGACAACAGCCGATAGAGCTAGATATTAACGTTGATCTAGGGTATATAGTGTATCCATCATCTCGAAAGGCTTTCATCGACTTGTTTAGATCTTATGCTTCTCTTTATGCTTAGTGTTGTATCGGTTGAGTCTGACCTACTAAGTATTATCTAGAATCATAATATCTATCTTGTCTTATGGTTGCTCTTAGAGATAGCATCGGGGTTTCAGCCAATCTTACCTGGTTTAGCTATCGTTTCCTGCATGTTTACTTGATATGCTAAATCTACCCTTTATATTAAGATCTCACTGTGGTAAAATATATTAAATTTGTTATTAATCTGTTAGGTCATCTTAACACTTGATTGATTTTTGTTTAGTATATTTGATCTATATTGATATCTTAGTATAAAGTGACATCGGAGTATTAGTCGATACATGTTAGATTTATGACATCGTCTATGCTATCTTCGTCTTAAAGTACTTTTAGACATAAGTGATTTATACTGTCTCAGCATGTTGCCGATCTATCCTAATCACTTGGTTTAAATGTATTTCGTGACATAGATTATATATTATGAATATCTATAGCCGATCGATTATATCTATTTTCCCTTTGTCGATCCTGTGCATTTCCCATTGTTGGTTGCATGATCAAACTAACTGGCACACCCTTGAACCCCAAAAGCAAGATTACGGACCTGCACTAGAGTTAAGCAGATCTGTTAGGCCAGTGTGTGTTTTTCGCATCGACAACCCGATAGTGATATGTTTCGATTTGTGTCTTCAATGTGTTTCATAAAATACACATAACTACCTGCCAGTACTCTCTCTCCTCTCTCTCCACTCTATCCATGCATGTATGCATTTTAGCGATCTTCAAAATAATTTTTTTCCTGAACTACTCATCCAATCTATGATCCAATCAGACCGTTATATTCGTTGTAATTAAAATCTTTACAATAAGATATCACATAATAATATTCTTATGAAAGAAAAACATATGTTTCAATTAGCTAATACTCGATGTTTTATACACAATAGTGATATGTTTTAATGTGTATCTTCACTCTGTTTAAAAAAATTGAATGTTTCAATGACTGATTTTTTTCATCATGTATAACTTAATGTTTCACCGATGGTCAATATTTGACCGTCCGACTTTTTTTTATAGAAAATCTGGCGTCCGTTTGTAGTTTTCTCCAAATGAGTCCAATCCATGGCACCTCGGTCCCAAACCAAACACATTCTAAATTTTAAAGACCCCCAATTCCAAAACTCTCTGCTTTATATACTTGCTTGTGTTACATTGCTCTATCATCTGAAGTACTCGTCCTAGAATTGGGTGGTTATAAAAACGCTGAAAACCAAAGGCTGAACTGAACTGAATTGCCGGTTTGTTTAGTGATCGATGTTCTCTTCGGTTTTGTTTTTTCCCTGACTCGGTATTTGGCTCTTTGATCGTTTTTTTATATCTGAAAACCCAGAAAACCAGATAAGCGATCAACTATTGCGATCCAATCGGATGACGTGACCAACAATCCGTTGGCGACTGCGTTCCACTAGTTTTGTTGTGGGTAGCCTGCTGCCTTGTGGCGCTGACAAGTGTGACGAGCGTTTTGAGCATCGGTGGGCAGCCTCCCTGTAGTTGCTCTAGCCTGTTTTGGAGAAGTTTGGTGTAGCCTGTAACTCTCTTGCCGTTAAATCTTAATAAACTTCAGCTGGCATACGCCAGCCTGACGATTACAAGAAAGCCTCAATGTCCAGTCCTCTTTCATCGGTGCAACAACCCGTTAATTCCACCACTTGGCTTCTCACCAAGTCCAGAGGCCCATAACCTATCTAGGCCAGTTCAAATCAGCGTCGTGGTCCAAAATCCTGCAACACAACATGTATCGCAGCTTACGTAGCAATAACAAGCGCAACAATTTTTTCACGGATTACTCGATAAAACTGAGGAACCAAACCGAAGTAGATCAGTTTAGTCAGTGCGGTTTATAGCATTTTACGAAGACTTCGGCTTCTCAGGATTGAAAACCGAGTTTTAAAAAACCGATGAAACCGAACTACAATAACCGAATAAACCGAACATCCACCTCTATCTGAAATAGTATGCAACTGGGAAAATAAACTTAAAAACATATTGTCAAATACATCATATGGATGGACGAGGATTTAAACGCACAAACTATTCAAACAAGCCCGTAGTCTAAGGCCAATAAGGAGGGGACACCTATCCTCATAGCCGATCAAGCTGAGCCACTGCACTTTGACCCACTCAAGGGCCATGACTATTCTTGTTAGCTGTAGGAGTATTGCTCAATCTTGTCGAATGTGTTTTCTTGGCGTCTCCCATTTCTATAACCAAAACTATAAACAGAAGTGAGAAATCAAAGTCATATCAACCTCGTCACCGGATTGATTTTTTTTTTGACAAATGTCTGAAGAGTAGTGTGAATGGACTCCAGGGAAGTGAGTAGGCAGATACATATGCTGGCATGCATATCCATGGGCAATGTAATGAGATTATGAGCTAGTGATTGACAAAATTCAAAAGCACATCATCAACAGAGAGAGTTTCCCCACGCGAGAGATTAGAGGCTCTCTAACTAGAGGTATTTGACAGAGCTTCATATCCTGGATGTAAAGCTAGAGCTCTGTCAATGCTCTATATCTAAACATCTGTAAAATAAATTAGCAAGGTGCTTCAGTTCCAGCTCTATCTGCTTTACCAGCCAGGCCGAAAGCCCAAAATCTCCTCTCGACACACGCGGCGTCCACGGAAAACGACCCAAAACTGTTGCGCGGCCTGGGCATCTGTAGCCCATTTAGCCGAGCGCGTGCACCCTCACTGAAGAGCATTGGATTGGAAGCTCGTTTCGGCCGTGTGAGCCGTCCACCAGCCACATCAAGCAGTCGTTGCATGGGCCGATGGACGGAGCCGCGAAGGCTTCCACTTTAGCGAAAGCGATAAGATTAACCGTAACCACCATAGGGAGCGGACAAAACTTGCTTGCTTGATCTAAATGCTTTCTCGACATCTCTCATTCCGAGGCTATCACTTGATGTATATACCAGTTCATGCAGGGCTGAATTTTTTTTTGAATGGAAATGCAGGGCTTAATATGAAGCCCACACCTATAATGACCATGTCAAGACTTGGGGGTGAGTACAAGTTGGATATATATGCACATGGGCAAGTGAATCAGTAAACGTGATCGTAAGATGGTGGATGGGATTCATAAATTAGCTTCAAGCCAGCTTGGTTAAAACGCGAAAAGATTTTACCTACAATACTATATCGGGTTGGTAAAGTATTTGTGGCTTGTGTACCAAAAAAGGAACTCCACTAAATAGAATTTCCAAGTACACTTTAATGGTATTTCACGTTTCATTAGTTCTACAATGACACTATGTCACTGGAAATTATCTCGATCCCTTATATATCACTGAAAATAATTTATATCCCTTATATGCTACTGAGTGTAACATTTTATTCCCTCCATGCCACTTTTGTGATCTAGCGGTTAGTTTGGTGTTAGGTGAGGTATAAAAAGAAAATTTTGCCCTTATTAGAGAATTCTTCACTGCTAAATTTAACATATATTTCATATCTGATAGAATGGTGTATAGTTGGATTGCACCCATCCACATGAAGTGTGGAACTCTATGGTAGAACCCACTGAGGAGCTGCAGCACTTGGCTCGGCATGAGAGTTGATCATCTTGACTTTGCTCCCATAATATAAAATAAATATGATATATATCCAGATTTATAGTATTAGAATGTATCATCTTCACCTTAATTTTTTTTTATGTTTTAAAACAAAGAAATTACTATTTACCGCCCAGTCAGGGCACACACCACAGGCATGGAAGCTCGCCGGGAAAAGCTACGAATGATTGAATGAATAACTAGCTAAAGGGTAAGATGGGTATTTTGAGAAAAACTGATCAGTCAATGGATGGTTTCTCTAACAGAGCTCACAGCAGTGGCACGGGAGGAATGGAAAAAAACTTTTGAATGGCATATCAGGAACTCAAAATTTTTCAATGATATATAAAGAACTACATGATTTTTTTAGTGGCGTATAGAGAATTCTCTCATTAATAGATTAGCTTTAGTATAATTAATGAGTGGACCATTTTTAACAATGACGAATTCAAATGTGAACTAGTCAAATATAGATTAAGTAGAAGGTTAAAAGCTGCTATATCATTTGTTAATGTGGAGAGAAAATGGGGAGGAGGAGAAAACGAGGAGAAAATACTATTGATTTGGTGCTTAAAACAAGAAAAATAAAGGTAAAATTTATACTACATTAAATAAATAATAGTAATAATAGTGATGATGTACGAATATGTCTCTAATATCACAAGCTGTAAGTGGAGCCATAAGGTGTTTACATGTAAATATTTTTGTTTAAGATATGACATTGTATGCTTATCGACTGCTCACTTTAGGCTGATAATACTTATCCTTTTAAACAATATATGATCTTAAAAAAGTAACTTTAATTATTACTTTTTATTACAATGTATATATATCAATATATTTTTAAGATAGATAATTTAGATCTTATGTACTTATGTATATAGGGGACATATTAGGTAAAAATCCATAAAAATCGGATCAAAAAGTTTTTTTAAATTCATAAAAATTACTAGAGATAAGGTATAGACATGAAATACATTCTCATCAAATCTCAAATCTCATGTTCAAATTCAAATTTATTACGGAGTAAAAAAGATATATTTCGGATGAAGAGTAACAAAACACTATTTATCTAAATTTATCCCTTTTGTTTTCTGAAGTTAAGTTTGAATTTAAGATTTGGTATAAATATATTTCGTGCCTATATATATCTTTAATATTTTTTATGAATTTATAAAATTTTTAAATATGATTTTCACGGGTTTTCATTTATTTGATGGTTTTCACTGGATATTTCCCCTATGTATAGTTAAAATCTTTAAAGTTTGATAATAGCCTTGTCCAAAACGAAGGGAGTAACTGTAGCTTTTGCTTTTATCTTGTAATATTGCAATGCACAAACCTAAAGTATTGATTAAAGATGTCCAGTGGATCCAAATAAAAATACACTCTTTATGAAACAAACTTTTAGACTGAAACAACTATTTTTGGGGACGCAGGGAGTAGTAAGCTATGTATACAGACCAGAGGCTCGTTACTTCCCTTATTAATGAACTATGAACTAAGTACTTAATCCACTCCCCAAAATCCTATTGGCATTCCACATTTCGATCACATTTTACTCCAAATTCCAAAACCATATGTTCCAAACCCCTGACCGTACTAGTGAAAGAAAAACAGCGAGTACAATATTATCCAATTCGTATATATACACATGCTATACATATTGCTCTGTTATCCAAAACACTTGACCCAAGTTGTGTGTCAATGGGAAAAATAAACTTGAAAATACATTATGTCAAGTATATCATGGGTGAGAAGTTGAACACACAACCTATTGTGAACAAGCTTAACCTAAGACTAAAGCTGATTACCTCGTCGCAAATGACACTTGCATGGACTGGATCACAGGACAACTAGCCGTCATGGCCCGTGGGTTCATGTATACTTATATTTTGTTTTAGAACAGTTAGTAAGTCACGAGTCAAATGCAGCTCTAGTTAATTGTTCGACTTTTGAACAACCCTGTTTTTTTCTATGGGAACCTTGTTGATTGGCTGATTAAAATGTGTATTTATGGTGCTCTCTATAGTCCGTATACAACCACATAGAATATTTCATTCTATTGTACGCACACGTATAGCTGGCCATATGGCTCGGAGCCCGACAACCCGGTACGAAGCACGATTTTTTGGCCCGGCCCAAGCACGACCCGGCCCGGCCGGGCACGTGCCGTGTTTGGGCCGAACCCCGGCCCACCGGGCGAGCACGGCCCGGCACGGTATTTTGGCCGTGGCCGCGAGCGGCCCGACAACACAACGGGCGGCGTCGGCCGCCCCGCCCCATATAAAAAGACAGCGGTGCCTCCTCCCCCCTCCCGCCCGTGAACCCCAAACCCTAACCCTAGCCGCCCTCACGCGCCTCTCCATCTCCGTCACGCGTCCGGATCCGAGATCTAGACCTCTCCACCGCTCGGTCGCTCGCTCACCGCCGCCGCCGCCCTCACACCACCACTCTGAGCGCCGCCGAGTGCACGGCCGTCGCCGCCGGCACGCCCCGGTTCCCCCTTTGGCCCTTCCTCTCTCTAGTCTCTAGTCTCTCCCTCTCCCCTTCACTTGTTCTGATCTTCCTTGAGTCCGGCGGCTCCGGTCGTGTGCTTGCTCGTTCCGTCGCTCGTGGATACAGCTCCCCTCCCATCTCTCTCCCCACCTCCTCTCAATCTGTTGATCTGTTCTTCCTCCGTCGCTCTTGATATTGCTCCGTCGTCTCGTGTCGTCATATCCGGCTCTGGGCTCCGGCCGTTGTGGTTCGTCCCCTCCCCCTACTTAATCTATCTGTTGATCTGTTCTTCCTCGAGTCCGGTCGTGTGCTCACTTCGACGGTCTTGGATACTGCTCCGTCGTCTCGTGTCGTCGTCTCCGGCTCCGGGCTCCGGCCGTTCTGGTTCGTCCCCTCCCCCCATGTGATCTATTTGTTGATCTGTTCTTCCTCTAGTCCGGGTTCTCATTCCTTCGCTTCGCTCTTGTTTTTTGATGCGGGTCGCGAGGGACGGAGCGTTGAGGAGGTGATCTTGATGGAGGAGCGGGACCGGATCGGAGAAGAGGTGATGGCGTCTGATCCAAATCAGACTGCCACCAATCACGACCTTGTGATTTAAGGGCTGGCCGAGGAGGATGATGACGATCTGGCTGGAGATGCAGACGTGTTGTTCGGTAGCTCTCTTGCGCCGATCAATGTTGATGCTGCTGCTCCAGATAATGGGGCTTCCGAGGCTGCAACCCTGACGGGGACGCCGGCCACGGAGTCCACTAGCTCTGGAGCGGCGTCGTCGGCCTCCTTGAAGAGGTCCAAATCCGGTGTCTGGCAGGATCTGGACAAGATCTTTGAGGAGGTAAACGGCAAAAAAGTTCTGGTTAGTGCCAAATGCATTCACTGCAAAACTGTTCTTTCTGCTAAGTCTTCTAGTGGTACTGGTCATTTACTTAGACATCAAAAGTCTTGCCTAAAAAAATCTGCCCATGCTGGTGCTGTTCAATCTAGACTTGCTATGAATCCTGATGGTACTGTTAGGAATTGGGAGTATAGCCCTGCTGTTGCTCATTCTGAGTTGTGTCGTTTAATTGCTAGACTTGATTTGCCTCTTGGTATTTGTGAGTATGATGCATTTGAGGAGTACATACAGCTTGCTCATAATCCTATCTTTAAGAAAGTATCTAGGCAAACCACAAATAGAGATATAGCTAAGCATTTCAATGAGCGTCGCTCTAAGATTAAGGATTATTTGCAATCTAGTGTCTCTTCTGTTGCTATTACTTCTGATATTTGGTCTGGCAATGCTAAGGAAGATTATCTAACTGTTGTTGCTCATTATGTTAATGCTAATTGGATGTTAGAAAAGAAGGTTTTAGGATTTAGGCTCATTGATGAGTCTCATTCTGGTATTAATATTGCTGAGCGTATTGCTATTGTTTTAGATGATTATGCTTTGAAAGATAAGGTTATCGCTATTTCACTAGATAATGCCTCTGCTAATACATCTGCCATGACACACATAACACCTATGTTATCTGGATATCTTGGTCGTGACCCTAATCCTAGTCATTCACTATTGCATCAGAGATGTGCTTGTCATATTATTAACCTAATTGAATAAGTCTGGTTTGAAAAGGCTTAAGCCTTATACCGATGCATTCAGAACTCGTTTCATTCTTAAATTCTTCTAATACTCGTATTGCTTGAATATAAGAACTTTTGCATTGCTAAGGGGTTAGGCCTCGTAAATTTCAGCTAGACATGTATGTTAGATGGAATTCAACATATCTCATGCTCAAGCATCTCATGCCATATAAGAGTACATTTCATGCTTTTATTGCAATTAAATGGGTCTCAGCTGATAATAGACCTCTCTTGACTGATTCTCACTGGCAAGTTGGTGAACAAGTGCTTGAATTTCTTGAATTGTTTTATGAATCCACGGTTGCTCTTTCTGGTGTTTATTATCCAACTAGTCCTTTAATGTTGCATCACATATATGATATTGCTACGCATTTGCATCAGCATGAACATGATGAGATGTTAAGATCTGTGGTTAGTCTCATGAAACTGAAATTTCTCAAATATTGGCAAAAAATTCGTATGTTATATTCTTTTGCCTTTATTTTGGATCCTAGAGCAAAGATGAGAGGATTTCATAACATCCTTCAGCTGGTATCACTTCCCACTAGCACTGACTACTCTGCCTATTATGCGGAAGTTAAAAATGCTCTTTATTTGCTTTTTTTTAAAATATGAGCAAAAATTTTCCTATGTTAGATTGCAAAGGCCACCTCAATCAACAAATACATCAGGTAAAAGAAGGCAAGTTTGGGGCAAGATATTTGGTGCTGATGGTGTAAGTGGTCCTCCTCCTTCTACTTCTACTACTACTCCAGCTCCTATGTGTGTTGTCTCTGAGTTATCTGCATATCTTGATAGTGACACTATCACATGTTATGATGATGATTTTAATATTATTAATTGGTGGCATGAGCACAAACTAACCTATCCAATCCTCTCTATATTAGCCAAGGATATTATGTTTGTTCCTGTCTCTACTATATCTTCAGAGTCCACATTTAGTCTCATAGGCAAAATTCTTGAGGATCGGCGAAGGAGCTTGACACCTGAGATGGTAGAGATGCTTACATGCATCAAAGATTGGGAGCTTGCGGATGCTCGGGCTCAACATCTTTGTTGAGAACAAAGAGCTCGAGGCTTCTTTTGTAGATTTGTATCTTGATGACTCAATCTCCTCGGTGTAACACTGTAAGTATCTCTTACAAAGTTGAAACATACAAACCCTAAACATTGAACCATTGGTTTTGCATATAGATTGAATCAAACAAAATTGTTTGTAGGGCTGGTGGCTCTAGGCTAGCAGTAACCAGCACTAAGTGCTAGGATGGCTGCTAGCTGCTGCTGCTGCTGGTGGTGCTGGACTAGAGGGTGAAGTGCTTGCATTGCTTGCTGCCTTGCTATATGTGATGTGTTGTGCTGTGGCTGTGTGCCTTTTGATATTTATGTCTTTGTGGTGTGCACATGTGGCTTTGGTTGTGATTCCTTTGATGTGTTCGCGTGAATCACGGTCCGTGATTGATTCATATGGTCTCACCGGTCGTAATATTGAACTATGTTGAACATGAAGAATTATAAATTGAGAATAGAGCTTGTTGTACTCTTTTTTCCTTTCTAGGGTTTTCTCATGAGGTGTGAGTTTTTACCTAGAAAGGTTTTTAATGAGGCAGCATCATAACGACACAACGTCATTGTGATTAAAAAGGCTCTATTCTCAATATTTATTTTGGAAAGGTCTTATGTTTGTCTGCGTGTGATGTATATGCTGTTATGTGTCATGGCTCATGTATATGCTGTTATTTGTCATGTATATCTCTTTGCTCATGTAGTACATATGATATGTGGCTTTGGCTCCTGTGATTTTCAAAAATCGTGCTTCGAGGCGCCCGATTGCTTTGATTTTTTCGTGCTTTTTCGTGCCGACCCGGCCCAAAATCGGCCCGTCGTGCCATGCCTGGGCCGTAGGTTAAGCACGCGGGTTGGCCTGGCATGGACCACAATATTTTTGGGTCGTGCCTAGCCCGAAGAACTCGTGCCGGGCTGTTTCGTGCTTAGGCCCGAGCTGAGCCGGGCGGGCCATATGGCCAGCTATACGCACAAGGTTACTTTAACTATATACGATCTGAACTCTCGTAGAAGATGCAAAACTTATAGGGATTTATATGGGTTCACATTTTATAAGTCTCGACGTATCTCAGATTAACTGTCCTTGTTGGCTGGTCTGCTGGTAGAATTGTCCACATCAACAATATCAAACGAGATCCTCTACAGTATACAGCTGAGAGATGAGTCCACATGTCAATGACATAAAGTCAGCTGACAAAGAATCCACTTCCCAACAATATACCTCTGGGGTTAATTGCCACTTTGCCTGCATCCACTAAACTCGCAGAGAGATAGTAATCAAGTCGATCAAGCCATGCTGCTCCGCAAATATATATCACGTCGAAGGTGTTTTCCTGACGCTTCCTGTCTCCAAGGCCAAAACTTTCTTTCGTTCGGGAGATAGAACTATAGATGTTGCCTTGGCATTGAGTTTTTCTTCGTCGTAGTGTTGGTGCCCAAAGAGGAGATGTTTTATTGCGTGAAGGACTCCAGGGACTGAGAAGGCAGATACGAATTCCGGCATGCATACACATGAGGTTACGAGTCAGTGGTTGACAAAATTCAATAGTAAATTTATGGTGGTATTTACTGATATTATTGGTCTTATTACCTGTACGAACTGTATAAGTGATGGTCACCATTGATTAATCAGTTCTATTACTAGTTGTACGTAGTTAATGCGGTAGTAAATAGGTACAACTTATTATATTACAAAATATAAATATAAATGGTCTAAATTGATTTTATTACCACCGGTAAAAATCAGTCACTATTGGAGAAACGATTTTTCTGGACGAGGCCCCCAATAGATTTCGAACGGGTCATAAGTGGCCACGTCTGGGAAAACCGAAGATGTATTATTCCGTGCAGCGCATTTAAGCGACCACACGGGAAAATAGATTTTTCCATGCGACCGATTAAGTGGGCCGCACGGAATAATCCATTTTCCCGTGTGGTCGCTTAAGTGGGCCGCACAGGATGATGCACATATATTTTTAAACTAATTTAGAGATGTAAGGTTTTAATTATCTATAAACCTATTGAATTCTCCATCTAACTTCATAGCAAATATAAAAAAATTTCATAACACACGAAACAATATAATGATATTAAGTTAATGTTAAGGTTATTTATAAATTTAATATGCATACAAGTTCATAGCTTCTTATAAGGTATATAAATTTGAAACATAGAGTTTATTTAGATGAAGCTATAATAGAGTGGCTCCCACTGCACATATAATGCAGTTTGTGCGCGTGTAACAGGTTTTTGCACGCATCGTGCCCGTTACGTCCTCTAACTCGGAATCGGTTTTTAAAACGGCCATAACTTTCACATACGGACTCCGATCAAGACGTTCCATATATGAAAATTGATGAGAAAAAAATTCGGATACGTTCGTTCGCAGCTTTGCCACGTTCGACGATTTTATTTTGCCCAAAAAAGCCTCAGAAGATTGCCTTTTTGAGCCCGAAAGCTTTTTTCTGATTTTGAGCATGTCTTTTGAATTTTTCACAGGCCACGTCTTTTGCTTGTTTATGCTCAAATTTTCTGTGGTTATTTCTCGTGTGCTCCTAAGTCCATAAAAAATATAAAAAATAAAAAAAAAAGGTGAAATTTTCTTCCAAAAAAGGGTTATTACTTAAAAAATATAAAAAATATTTTTTCACAACACAAGTGATAATATAACTTCATATGTTGTGATAATGAATTAATGTTAAGATTATATACAAATTTGAGATGCATACAAGTTCATAGCTTCTTATAAGATTTATAAACTTTAAAACTTAAAAGTTCATAAACTATAATACACGTGTAACCATTTATAAACAACATATAGTCTCACTTGATTAAAACTAATTAATTTTTTATGACAGTGTTATGGATCAAAATTAAGTTCTCTTGTCAATTTACATAATTTTTTAACCAAATTTAGATATTATTATATTTTTTGAAGTCTAATTTAGAGATGTAAAGATTATTGCATGCGGGTGGCTTAATCTTTCCATGCGGGCCGTTTAAGCCGCCCGCACGGAAAGATAATCTTTCCGTGCAGGCTCTTAAGCCGTCCGTACGCGATGATCACCACCGCCTATATAGGTGCGCACGGGCTCCGAAATTTTCTAACTCTCAACGAAATTTTCTAGCGCCACGGCTTCCTCCACCGTCGAGGGCCTCTTCCACCACCGCCGAGGGCCTCTTCCACCACCGCCTCCTCCTCCTCCTCCACCGCCACCGTTGCCGCCACCAACCCGGCCGGCCTCGTCCATCGTCGCCTCCTCCTCCACCGCGGTCGCCTCCTTCTCCACCGCCGCCTCCATCGACCGCGGCCGTCTCCTTCTCCACCGCCACCGACCACGGCCGCCGCCGCCTCCTCCTCCACTGCGGTCGCCTCCTTCTCCACCGTCACCGACCACGGCCGCCGCCGCCTCCTCCTCCACCGCGACCACCTCCTTCTCCACCGCCACCGACCACGGCTGCCGCCGCCTCCTCCTCCACCGCGGCCGCCTCCTTCTCCACCGCCACCGACCACGGCCATCGCCGCCTCCTCCTCCACCGCGGGCGCCTCCTTCTCCACCGCCACCGACCACGGCCGCCGCCGCCTCCTCCTCCACCATGGCCACCTCCTTCTCCACCGCCACCGACCACGGCCGCCGCCTCCTCATCCTCCTCCACCGCGGCCGCCACCACCAACCGTGGCCGCCGCCTCCTCCTCCACTGCGGCTCCACCGCCGCCAGCAACACCGACCGCCGTCTCTGCCGCCGCCGCTGTCGCATCGCCATCGTCATTGTAAAATTTGTTGTAAAACATGTGAAGTAATAAAATTGTGATGATGTGAAATTATTTTTATGCACTTTGTGATGTGATATTAGTTGTCGATTTAATTCAATAATACAATAATTCAATAATTCAATATGTAATAGGACGAGGATGCATCTTTCCGTGCGGGCCACTTAATTCGTCCGTACGGGAAGATCTATTATCCCGTGCGGGCGGCTTAAGTGGCCCGCACGGGATAATAGATCTTTCCATGCGGGCCTCTTAAGCGGCCCGCACGGGATAATAGATCTTCCCTTGCGGTTGGGCCACCCGCACGCGAAAATTTGATTTTTCCATACCTTTTCGTGCATGTGGACCGGCCTTTCGCACGGGAAGATGACTTTTGACCCGTATGCAAAAATTGTTTCTCTAATAGTGAGTCTAAATTAAATACCTCAGCATATCATCAGTAGATGGCGAATTTGTCCTTGTGGGATCAGAGGTTCTCAGCATATATCATCTCGCTCATCATGCACCAACCAATTATTAGAAGGTGTCTATTCCATGCAACTGCGCTAGAAAAATAACTAGCGCACACACGGCTAGCACGCCTCCCACACTTAACACTAACTGTGGTTAGCGTTAAGCTAATTGTTTCATAATAAAATAGTAGATAAATATTTATGTTCAAAAGGTTTAAAATTTGAAGTTGAAAGTCTTAGAGAAGTTGCAAGCTCGTAGCATGGGTTCATGTCCCAACCACTTCATGAGCCAATGTTGCAGGCTTGCAGTATGGTGCTGCTTTTTTTTTTTTGGGAAAGCCTTGTTGGACTCTCGAACAGTCCCATGTATTACTTTTCTATTGAATCTTGTTGATTGCAGTGGTGGAGACAGCTCTTGGACACGTCAGGCGATCGTCCGAGCTCAGTTGCTACTATATGTCTATAACGGTTTGCCATCAACTTTTGTAAAAAATAGTTGATCATTGAAAAACGCTATTAGTCTATCAAAGCTGATCCAATATCTATTCTCGATGCTATCTATAATCTATACATGACTCTCGTATACTATTCTATTCTAGTAGGTTACTTTAACTATGAACTGGAATCCCATTCTAGAAGATGCAAAACTTGTAGGGGTCAGATTCAAGGGATTCACATTTTTTAAGTCTCGACTTACCTCAAATTTAACTTTCGTTAGCGTATGGAATTGTACATATCAACTATAAATTTTGGGGGTCCATTGCCAACCGCCAAAAACCCATAGAGGTAGTCACGAAGTCGAGAGCACGCTGAAAATACAATGATGGAACATGATGGAATGATAGAGTAATTTGGACATTGACAAAAGATGGGGGTTTTCACTGTTAGGTCCTTAATTTTATAGAGCCATCATGCTACACAACACTGGCTTTGGGTTTCAGGGGATTTGGAGGTTTAAGATTCCACTTAGGGTGAAGGTGTTTCTATGGTTATTGTTGAAAAATAGTATTTTTAACAAAAGATAACCTAATGAAAAGAGGTTGGAAAGGCAAGGAATCGAAGTGTCAATTTTGTGTGGAGAATGAAACTGTAGAACATCTATTCATGACATGTCCCGTTGCGAGATTCATTTGGAATGTTGTGAGCTGTGTTTTTTATTTGAAACCGATAAATAGCACACATCATTTGTTTGGGGGATGGTTGCATGGATTTGGAAGAAATGATGAGAAAATTGTGGGGGCTGGTATTGCAGCTGTCGTACGGACGCTTTGTAAAATCAAGAATGCTCTGCCTGCTTAAGAAACAAAAGATTGCATGACCCTGTGGATCTAATCCATTCTCTATGCTTGTGGATTGACTCATTGGCTATTTTGCATATATCGGAGCAGTGGCGAATCTAGGATTTTAGCTTAGGGTATGCCGCCAAAAAAATTTAACATAATATTTTGATAATAATTATAAAATTAACAATGTGATTAGGTATATATACTAAATATAACATGATACTTTAAATCTTAGATTACTAATTTATTCGACACTTTCGAATGAACATGAATGTCTTAATTTATTCGGCGGCCTGGCGCACAAGCGGTCGGTTGCCGGTGCACAAGCGGCGTGCAGGCGCGAACGGCGGCTGGCGTGAGGGTGCGGGCAGCGGCCGACATGAGGGCGGTGGCCGGCGCACGGGTTCAATAGCACTGGTTCGAGCATTCGGCGACGGTTCTCGTCTTTCACTATTCTCGAGTTTCGACTTTCGAGTTTCGAGACAACAAGCCGAGAAGATATGTGTCATATATATATATATATATATATATATATATATATATATATATATATATATATATATATATATATATATATATATATATATATATATATATATATATATACGCGCGGACCGGGGTATGCCGGGGCCCACCCGGCATACCCCCTGCCTCCGCCACTGTATCGGAGGATGCATGAAGGAGATTATGATTGGGAGTGATGCTGCTAAAGAAGGTGGCCATTGATATCTACGGTGCGAATCATGGTTGGAATCCTTGCATTAAGCGGCTGGAGCATGGTGTCTAGAGAAACAGAGCAGACTTTTCTGTTCTTTGGTTCTTTTCAAGGTTGCTTTTAGTTTGATAGTTTTGACTGGTGTTTTGGAAGGTTTAAGCTTGAAGTTGGGTTATAAGTTGTTTCAAATGCTTGTAGAACTGAAGTCATTTCTTTAATGAAATGAGAGAGGTGACCCTTATTTTCTCATAAAAACAATGATGAGACATAGAAAAGTTGGATAGCTATCCACATGATTGATCAAGATTTATGCTGCACAAGTATGCACCTGAGGCGTGAACACACTGGTGAGCGATGCAAGCAATCTATCACGTCTAAGGTGTTTTCCTAACGTATCCCATTTCTAGGCCAAAACTTTCTCTCTCTTGCGAGAGGGAGAGTGAGCGATAAACCTAATGCCACAAACTGATGTTTGCCTTGTCATTAATTGGGTTGTTCTTCCATGTGTGTAGTGGTGATTGTCCAAAGAGGAGATGTGTGAAGGATTATAGGGAGTGAGCAGGTGGATATATATATATATATATATATATATATATATATATATATATATATATATATATACACACACACACATTAACAATTGTGTCCGTGCGTTGCAATGGGTGAAGTCCAGGCGCGACGCGGATGAGGACGGCGCAGAGGGGCGCGGGAGCTCCGAGCAGCGATGGGAGGGAGGAGTGCAGTCGCGACACGGGGCGCGGCGCAGATGGGGACGGGAGAGAGGGCGCGGGGAAGGAGGGACGAAGGGGGTCTTTTTTTCATCCAAGCCCTCCTTTTCTTTTCGGCATTGAAAGCTGCGGATAGGGCGACAAAATACTCGTGGCTTGCTATCTCGTTCGGCTCGTGGTTGGCTCGGCTCGGCTCGACTCGTTGAGAAATGCTAACGAGCTACGCCAAGGGTTTAGCTCGTTAGCTATAACGAGCCAGCTTAAATCAGCTCGCGAGCTGCTCGTGAGCTCAACGAGCCAGATGCAATGTACAAAGCAGGGCCTAATGTTTTGCTTGTTTTGCTATTTTTTTGCTTGTTTTATTGTTGATGTGACAATAAATTAATAATTTTTATGATTTTATGATGGTCAGTATGGATCTAATGCTTTAGATTATAATAGTAATAATATCTAATCTAGTTGCATCATTACATTTGCATGGATAATTGTCGATGGACAAGTGTTATTACGTTAATTATGGACTTAATATATCACTTTTTATTTTTTTTAATTATATATTTGCATGTTTAATAGGCTAAAAAATAAAATATAATTTGTACATAAATTACACGTATTAAAGTGGCTCGCGAGCTAAACGAGCGGCTCGAGCCGCTCACGAGCCGAGCCGAGCCGAGCGAGCCGGTATCCACCTCTACTGCGGGTTAATTTTGGAAAAAATCAAGGGGTTTTCGCAAAATAGCAAGGCGAACAAAATTTTGGGTAGAAACGCTACTTGCTTTATAGATAGTTATAGATATAGATTATAGATTATAGATATATAGATATATAGCAACTATGCCCGTGCGTTGCAACGGGTGAAGTCGGGTGCGACGCGGATGAGGACGAGAGGTAGGGGCACAGGCACGGCGCGGGAGCTCCGAGCAGCGATAGGAGGGAGGGGCACATGCGCGGCGTGGATGGGGACGGGAGGGAGGGACACAGGAGGTTTTTTTTTCCATCCAAGCCCTCTCTTTCTTTTCAGTATTGGGACTTATAGATATAGATTGTAGATTATATATATATACATAGCAACTATGCTCGTGCGTTGCAACGGGTGAAATCGGGGTGCAGCGCGGATGAGGACGAGAGGTAAGGACACAGGCACGGCGCGGGAGCTCCGAGCAGCAACAGGAGGGAGGGGCGCATGCGCGGCACGGATGGGGACGGGAGAGAGGGCGCATGCGGTTTTTTTTAATCCAAACCCTCTCTTTCTTATCAATATTGGGACTGCATGTTAATTTTATAAACACTTAAGAGGTTTTCTGCAAAATAGCAAGACAAAATAAAATTTTGGATAAAAACTTATAGATATAGATTTTATATACAGTTATAAATATAGATTATAGATATATGCTGATACGAGTACACATGGCCACAAATGAGATTATGAGCCGCTGGTTGACAAAATTCAAGAGCATATCATCAGTAGACGGCGAATTTGTTGTCCTCGCGAGATTGGAAGGCTCGTATATGACTGTGGACACCACTAGCCAGTCTGGCCTCATCATCTTAATGGGCCAAACGCGACAAGCAGGCCGAAAGCCCAAAATTGCCTATCGGCTATGGAAACCGACTACCACCACACGACATGTCTTTATAAACAGGCCTAAATCCTTCTACCTCGGACCCAAAATATAAAAACATAAAACTGAATGAGATATAAGCAGGGTTCACCTTTTCGTCGACCTATGTCATGTCGCCCCTCGTCGGCACAGCAAATTTCGTGTGAAAACCATGAAAACCGTGAAAACCGACCGGCGATGAATAGTAACAAATTTGAATTTGAACGATTTCGTGCGTACCGCGAAAACCGCGCAAGAACCACACAAAACACGCGAAAACCGTAATTAAAATTTGAACCAAATCTAAATCCGTGTCGTGCCACGGTTTTCGCTCAAACCGCGCGAAAACGTGCACTACCGCGGTTTTCACGGCAAACATCGCGAAATTTATATTTTTATATAAAATATATTTTTATGTTAAAATGAATTTTTTCAAATTTTTGAATTCTCACAAAATTATTTAAATGAAACCGCGAGGATGCCATGCCGTACCCCACGAAACGGGCAAAAACCGCAAACCGTGGTGGTTTTCGCGGAAACGAAACCCTGGATATAAGTAGATATATACTTAGCCTCTGTCTAGATTTTCTACGATATGTCCCATTCGATTATATGTTTTTATATTTTATGACGGGAAAGTATATAATTATTTCCTTTGCACTCCATAAGGATCCTTATTTTTCTTTCAGCTTTTAGGATTTCAAGCATGAGGTTAGTTTGAATTCGTTTGAGAAGTCTAAGACACTATCTCTCTCCTCTTAGTTTTACTCTAATGATATTTTTCTTCAAAAATTCTTATGTGTTTCTTGAGTATTCAGACAACAAATTTGTTAAATTCTGTTGGGCTTAGTCTCACGTCGGTAATCGATGATAGGGGACCATGACTTAAAAGGTGGGGACAATCCTCACCAATCAGACGAGTCTTTTTCATGACTTAAAAGGTGGGGACAATCTCACCAATCAGACGAGTCTTTTAGGTTGTGTATAGACCCAGAACCTAAAGTTGTGACTTCGGTTGGGCTTGTGATGGAGCAGGCCTGATGTGACCTGGGTGCCTCACGATTGGTGAGCCGAGTTGCACACTCTAACAAGTGGTATCAGAGCCCAGGTTTGAAACCCGAAACAATTTTTATGGGTCACGTGATGGAAGAGACCTAGTAAATAAGTCTTTGGGTCATATGGATTCATGTGGCACGGGAGATTGTTGGGTTTAGTCTCATTTCGGTTATTAATGATGAGAGAGCATGACTTAAAGTGTGAAGGCAATCCTCACCCATCAGACTAGTCTTTTAGGTTATGTAGACCTATTACTAAGTTGTTACTCCGGTTGGGCCTGTGTTGAAGTAGGCCCAATGTGACCTGGATGGCTCGTGATGGCTCGTGGTTGATGGGTCGGGTTGCACACTCTAACAAATTTCTATAAGATTTTATATGGCGTATATTTGATTTATATTTTTTTATTTCTATGTTTTCATTTTATATGTTTCAAAGGATCAATAAATCTTTGGAGGGTTGATTACGATAGCGGCTAAAACCCATAGAGGTAGTTGCCAAGTTAATAGCACGCTACAAGTACATTGGCCTTGATCAGTTGTGATTGTTGTCACAACCGCTACGGCTTTATGGTTCAAAGCCGATGCAAGCTGCAACCATTTTGAATTGCGGCTTCACAGCCGCAGGCGATGCAACAACATTGACATCCGAACATGTCCATTAATGAGAAATGGAGAAGCTAGATAATGTCATCAAAATTAGTCAATATAGCGAAACAACGACTAACCTGCTCGATCGTTTTAGTTATTGATCACTCAAAACACGACAAATAACGACATAGAAACACACAATATTTATTAACTAGATCCAACCAAAGATTATATCCTTAGGGCTCTGATTATAGATGTTTCTCCTCAAGCAACATAGCACCTAGCCGTTACGAGTTTATATCGTCATCGTCATCATCTTCTTGTATGTATATGTTACATTTTAATCGTCATGGTTACATTATAATGTCCTTCTATCTATTTAAAGGGAAAGTCTATAGGATAAAATTTATCTCTGACTCTATCTACATCTATTTTAACTTTAAATCTAACTTCTAGTAGGACCAATATATTCAATGTCTCTTTTAACAGATAACTGTGCAGATGACCCGTTGAGCTTTAGAGCAAATATTCATGTTTGAGCTATGACAATCGATGCTGGTGAGCTGTACAATCGGCCTACATCGTCAAAGGTGTTTTCCTAACGCCTTCCATTCCCTATGTCCAAATTTTGTAGAGAGAGAGAGGGAGATGAGTGAGAAACAAAGCCACGAACTTCAAGTATGTATATTCAAGTACGTATAGATGTTTCTTGGCTTTGAGTTGTTCTTGGTTTTAGTGATGATATCTAAAGAGGAGGAGATGCATCAAGGACTACATAGATAAAAGTGAGTAGGTGGAGACATATCCTCATATAAGAACACATGGGCAAACAAATGAGATTATGAGCTGGTGGTTTGACAATATTCAAAGGCATAGACGGCGAATTTGTCCTCGCGAGATCGGGCGCTCAGACTGATAATCAGAGCGACGCTCGTAGGTGGGCTCCAGTTCACAGGCCGAACGCGACAAGCAGGCCGAAAGCCCAAAAAATCGCCTTTCGCCCAACCCAACTACCGCCACACGACGCGCCCCCCAGAAATCGGCCCAAGGTGGCTGCGCGGCCCAAGAATTCGGCACCGAACGATTCGATTCCGACCGTTGCGTTCGCCTCAGGTGCGCGTGCCGCTTTTTCACGCGCACTCCACCCCGACCGTTGCCACAGCCACCGCCCCCCTCGATTCCGCCCAAAATTCCTCTTCAAATCCACCACAAACACGCGAAAACCGCAAGCAAATTCCCCCAACCCCACGACGCACGCGAAACCACCGCGACGAAGCCGAGAGAAGAATCCATGGCCGCCGACGCGCTCGTCGTGGCGGGGCAGCAGGCGCAGGCCAAGGCGCGGCACCCGCTGAGCCAGATCGCCGAGAGCGGGACGCACCGGCTGCTGCTCAAGCAGTGGCTCAAGGAGGAGGACCTGCTCGCCCGCCGCGTCGCGCTGCGGGAGGCCCGCCTCGACGGCGCCCGAAAGGAGATCGCCTTCCTCTACTGCGCCTTCTTCGCCTTCCACGCCGCCTCCATCCTCCTCCTCTTCCTCTCCGCGTCCGCCGCGTCTGCCGATGCGCCGGCGGCGTGCCGGCGCTCCTGGATCCCCTGCCTCGTGTCGCTGCTCTCGTCGCTGGCCATGCTGTGGGCGCTGCGGTACAAGGCGGACACGGAGGCGGTGCTGGAGCGGCTGCTCGCGCGGGAGCGGGAGGACGCGCTGCTGCTCGGCAAGTGCGTCGCGGA
Organism: Oryza australiensis; assembly: GCA_019925245.2. Classification (NCBI taxonomy): domain Eukaryota; kingdom Viridiplantae; phylum Streptophyta; class Magnoliopsida; order Poales; family Poaceae; genus Oryza; species Oryza australiensis. Next base: position 619,126 of record JAIFGZ020000169.1, read on the forward strand.
GCTCAAGCGGAAGGGGCTCGAGTTCGACCTCCTCAAGGAGGTGGACGCGCTGCGCCGCGCCAAGAGCCTGCGCGTCGAGGCCAAGGGCGGCGAGAGGCCCAAGCGATGGGCGGCCAGGGACCTCGCCGTCTTCATCCTCTTCGGCGCCGCCTGCGGCGTCCTCGTGCTCACCAGGTACTTGCTCTGCAATTAGCCCCCCACCGCAAGACGAGGGGTGATCGGATCGCAATGCGCCTTCTTGGCGTTGCTCTAATCGCACGCTGCTCGCCCGTGCAGAACTGTCTGTTCTGCGAATTTTGATGTTGGTTACTCACTTGGTTCAGTTTGTAATAAGGAAAAAGGATTCGATGCATTTTATTTTTTTTTTTGTAGTTGTGATTGTGTCAGAGAGCAAATTTACTCTCCAAACATGATCATTACAGTTTACCAAAAGCATGTGTTGTTGCACTAATTTAAGTAGCCACTCATCTCAATTTCTCCAATCCCCAATCACTCCATTGTTCAGAGGTAGTGATGTTCAGAATTATTTACCTTGGGACAAGGATTTTTTGCTTGAACAAACTTTGGGCAAAAAAGTTATTTAAACCGTTAAAATTTATTTAAACCGTTAAAATTGATATATAACTGGTAAAATATGTATTCACTCTTCAGATTGTAATGCACTACTACTAATCAGTTTCAGAACCTGGGCTGTCGACGAGTGAAAATTTCTGTAGCTGGCACCGTCTGAATTCTGAATTAAGATGTGCTGACAAAAAAAATGCAGCTTTGTTTGTCCAGTAGACGCACCAAATGTCCTACTGCTCAAACCATTCAGGTGGAATAGGAACAAACACAGAACAGCATGACTGAAATTTTAAAGCCTATGCATGTTCATAAATTTGTCACTTGTGTTACTTCGACATGGAAGTAGGAAGTGACAGATAATTCCATCGACAGGTAGCTGGCGTTGGCAACATGCACTGCCAGTATGTCGTTTCCACATAATCAAGCATTTGGTTATTTTGACAGAACTTACAAAACAATGATAAAGCAGTAAACTTTATGTAAGTGACGCCCAGGTTCACTCAGTCTTAATAAGGTCATCAAGTTCCTCTATCTTCCCTCAGCCTAAGAAAATCTGCCTCGGCAACATTAGAAATACTGAACCGTTTCTTTCCAATAAAATTTCTTGTGATGCTCTAATTAATGTGCCACCAATAATATGATTTCAATTAACAGTGCAATTTCAACCATGTTAATGTAAAACGTCAAGAATTATGGAACCTAATGAAATATGAACTTATGATAAACAAATTTCTTGTCGACAAACAACTTATGAATATGAACTAAATAATGATAAACCATTAAAAACTGAGATGATTGGCGCCAAGGTTCAATGCTCAGTTTTGAATACAACATAATCATCAAATGTATATAACCCTTTCTTTACAATGAAATATCTTGTTATGCTTTCAATAGACAATACGATGAAAAAAAAGAAATATTGATTTCATCAAGCACTGCAAAAAACAAATAATAAACTAGAGTCTTGGAAAAAAATCTTCTTTATAACCTTTCAACTTGGGTTGAAAACGGTGGTGAAAATTTCCGACTGACCAAGTATTGTTTTCGTAGAAGTAATATAGTTTCTGATTCTAGCTGTATATAATTTTTGATTTTTCTAATTTTTATTAGCGTTGTTTCCATATAGATGATACCGTTACACTTGGGAAAAAATTCTTCTTTATAACCTTTCAACTTGGGTTAGTGGCATATGCAGTCCTGATATGTGGGACCATATGCATCCCACGCTGACTCAGCTTATCACCTCAGCTAAAATCGGACATAATACTACCTTAAAACTTCAGTGATCCGGTTTTGTAAATTAAGGAATCCATTATATCTGATCTAGGGACAAATTATAAACTCGACGATTAAAAGAGCTAAAGTGAAATAAGTTCGAGCCCAATAAGCCATATAGGCCCACAATATTTATACTTAAAAATTTGAGCACATTACGTATTTTATTCATAGTTAAAATTTTTGTTTATGTTTTTACTTGATAAGTAATTTTTTATAAGATAGATGATATCTTACTAAATTTTTTAAAAAAATTATGACTTTTTATGGGACTTTTTGATGAATAGAGTTTCTCCGTAGATCCTTCTATTTCTTTTGATTGTGTACCAAAGTTCTCAAGCGATGATGTCGTTCCTCGCATGTGTGCGCCTTGTGCTCCAGCTATGATCGCCTCAATCCATTCACTCAAAAAACATTTTGTTGACAAATTTTTTGGACTGCACTAAAAATCCCAAAAAATGAAAATGTTTTCCCCCAATAACCTGGGGGTATCAAATAACAGAAATGCAAGAGAAGGGGATAAGTGATCATACGAAATTATGATATAAATAAGATCCACGCAAACTTCGCCGAACCTAAGCAACGGCAGGCAAACGATTGGTTGATTCGGAAATCCTCTTCGCCTCTTCGTCTCCACAGGCACGCACGAGCAGTTCGACGATCTCTGATCCGGTCATCCCCCACCCGATCGAGCCGCAGAGCACGCGATCGCCTCTCTCCTACGCTTCTCCCGCCGCGGCACCTCCTCGATCCCCATCGCCAGACGAGGTGACCCCGCGTGCCGCCTCTCCCCGTGTCCTCAATCCTCGTTCCGTGGCAAACCCCGTCGCTGATGGCGGCTAACCGATCGTGGAAGACGATGGATTTTGGGCTATGAACGCTTTGCCTCAGGATTTTGGCCTGCTAGGGTTTTGACTTTTCCGATCTTTCCGATCTTCTCAGGATTTTAGCCTGCTAGGGTTTTGACTCTTCCGATCTTTCCGGTTTTGACTCTTCCGATCTTCTCAGGATTTTAGCCTGCTAGGGTTTTGACTCTTCCGATCTTTCCGATCTTGGATTTGGTCCTGTTAGGGTTTAGGGTATTCGAGGTAATGGGATTTGTTGCTTCCGATCTTTGAAGATCTTTAGTTTGGGTTCCCCCGATTTTAGCCTTGGTTGGAATTTTTGGGCCTGGCTACGATTTTCCCACGGATTGCAAGGGGATTTTTGAACTAGAACGCGCTATTCTAGCCAAATTTCGGTAGATATTTTTCTGGATCGAACGCCGCTATTCTTGCCCCGAAGTCTGGGAAGAGCGTCCATGCCTTATTTTATTTGTCAAATTTCATCAATCCTCTTTCTTAGCAGTTATTCCATCTGGTTAACGACATTGAATTGCAATATCATAATTAATCTGGCATTGAAGGGGCCGATTGCTCGATTTGCAAACGAATTGAAGTTTTGACTGATGAAATGAAAATTTGCCTGATTACTGACAAATGCAGTTGGAAGATAACGAATTGAAGTTGACTGATGAATTGAAATTTTGCCTGATTACTGACAAATGCAGTTATTCGAACTAGTTAACGACATTTTGTAGCAACTTCATAATTAATCTGACATTGAAGGGGGGCGATTGCCCGAATTTGCAAATGGATTTAAGTTTTGACTGATGAATTGAATTTTTTTTTTGCCTGATTACTGACAAACGCGCTCTCTGTTAGGAAGTATGGATCCTTACAACAGGATCAACTTCCGTTGCCCAGTCCGAGGATGCAAGTTCAAGGTCAGAACCTACTATGATTACCATCTGCGTCAACACATCAGGTCTGGCCGCACAGGGCGGAACTGGCGAAGCGGACCAACAGGAGGTGTATGGACAGCGAGTAAGCAAACGGCGTGGGCAAAAACGCCAAGCTGACCGTGCCACGGAGTGTAGACAAAGCTGAACAGGTAACAGCCAATTTTCAGTAAAAAATGTTCGAGTATTAAGCCTGCTACATGCCTAGCACACTACTACTATACATTGCTGACTGGGGCATTTAAAATGCCAATTTAGGTAAATGAAAGTACAGTTGACAGAGTGCAATTGACAGAGTGCAAGTACATTTTATAAAGCATTTTCTTTGACAGAGAAATGTCAGAATGTCCGCTATGAACAAGTATCGCAGTTTATGATATTTTTTTAGTTAACTGAAATCAGCTGCTCAGTTAACCACTATAAAAGCTGTAAAGTCGTTAGTAACGACATGAAGAGGATGCTTACCAGAAACACAACATTAACATTTGTAATGGATCCAAATTCATCCTTTAGATAGAATGTCTTTTCAACCTCATCCTACAGATATCACATGAAAATATAAGCAGAATTGCGAAATTAGCACTATACAACCACAGAAAAAACTTAGCATTATTACAGAAAAAACTTAGCATTAATCTTCAAGAGAGAAGAGTATCTGAAGTATTGCGTGTTCCATAATCAATCATATGAAGATTACACTACAGAAGATATATGTAGCATGAAGAAACTACCTTTTGGGTTCCATCTGGCATGTTAAGAATGTCTTTTACAGTTATAATGACTTGAGATCAGTATGATCTGTAACCAGTTTCTGTTAATAAATTTCAACTAATACAGTTTATCTTACTGTTTTTGCAGACACGCATGAAGAAATCAGAGGCCCAGACAAGGAGTAAAGACCTTCGAATTTTGTGTTCATGCTGTATGGTTTGGCAAGAGACATCTGACATCAGAATATCCTTACCACATATAGAATGTATGTTCTTTACTGCCGCAGTTTGTAGAACTCACTGTATGTTCTTTGACTTAGGAGGTAAACTGGGTTCGGCATGTGCCAAATCTGAAACATCTCAGATCTTGAGTATTCCTACTGATGTGCACAAAACATTGAGATGGTGAATTAACATGGGCGTTTTTGTTCTGTATTGAGGCATTCCCAACCATTTCAGTTCTTAATTGTCATAGATCATTTTAAGGTTTTTCACTGTAGAGTACTTTCTTACTTATTGTTATGTGCCTCTAGGTATAATATCTTGCACCGATAAAAGAAACCAAAGCCAAAGCCAACTTCAAGGCCAGTTGGCATTTATCACTGCCTACAGAACAAGTCTTATCTAATCCAAACCATGTCTAGGGCATGTAAGTGGAGAGAGCTTCATTGAGCGAATCTTGGATACATTACTACATACATTTAAGCAGATCATGATAATAGGACTCAATGCACTACTGATTGAGCAATTCTCGGATACATAGTACTATGTACATGAAAACAGAGCAGCATTATATATGACAGCCATAGAAATGGACAATAATGCACTACTAATAACTGAAAACTTCAATGTGCCGCCTTGTAAGGATACATATGCACATAAAAATGAAACTGGCAATAGGACATGTGAAGGGATAGATGAACTTCTCGCAACATAAAAAATATACAGAAATTTTACACTAAAAAATTTTATGCATTCCATGTAACAGCTAAAAAAATTGCAACCTCTTAAATTCAAAATTTTCAATCAATCATTGAAAGAGAGCCTCTAAAATACTCTGTCTCGCGAGAAAGCAACAACAGAAAACAATTGAGACATGAAGGATCTATGAATTATATTACCCCACAACTTGCAAATTTCATGTCGCTAAGTCGGAATGGAATTTACAGGAATTGCACAGACAATGATTTCAAAATTTATGAAATAATAAAAATGTGACCTATACAGAATCAATCAATATGAAAAACCCTGAGACCAACAAACAATATGAATTTGCCCCCAACACACACCTCCGGCGGCGGCGTAGTCACCTTCTGTAATGCTGTCAGATATCAAACAAATAAGCGGCAAGATGTCACCTTTAAGGAGAAAACGAGCACTTGAACACTTGAGATGGCCGGGCTGATCCAGATCTCGCGCCAAACAGAACTCACAGGGCACGAACAGATCTACCAAAGGGCCTTCACTTCACAGGAGACAGAAAATTCTCATCACAGGAGACACAGAAAATTAAAGGGAACAGATTTATGGGGTGGATCAGGAGGAAGATGGGATGGAAAAGCGGCCAACCCATGACGGCGGCTTAGGGTTCGTCTCTAGGGAGGAGAGGAGCATGCTTTCCCAAACCATGTGATAATTACTAACGGTTTAAGTTTTTTAAAATCACGATAATCATCACGGTAACCGTTTTATCACAGTGATGATAACCTTCTTAAAAAACCATGAAGAGAAGACGAAGATTAGGGTAGAGGAAGAGTGGAGGAGAGGAAAGGCAGCAACAGTGGTTGGTTTGTTTGGCCTTTCATCGGGTTCGCGGCGCCTCTCCGTCTTTAATTCCCGATTTTTTGGTATTTTTAATTTTTTTAAAAGATTTAAAAAATAACTTCCGAGTTTCGAAAATTACAAAAATAATCTCCTCCCGCCCTCCGGGAGGCGTGAATGGAAAAATGCCCTCCCGGAGGGCGAATTATCCGGACGTGGCGGACGGCGGCGTGGAGGCCGCTCGCGCGCGGTGGCATTTTTGCGGCGGCCCTTCCCGCCCTTGGTAAGGCGTTTTTCACTATGCACGGGGCCGCCTGCAAAAGGCCGGCCGCCTGGCATTTTGCGGGCGGCCCTTCCGCCCTTGGTAAGGCGTTTTTCTTGTGCACGGGGCCGCTGAAAAGGCGGCCGCCTGGCATTTTGCGGCGGCCCCCTTCCCGCCCTTACCAATGGTGTTTTTCACCGTGCTTAGGGGCCGCCCGCAAAATTGCCACGGCCGCCCGGCAATTTTGCGGCGGCCCTTCCCCCCTCAGAAGGGCGTTTTTACCTGCCAGGTTTATAAGCCGACTCTCAATCATTTCGACCTCATTTACACCTTCCCAAGTCGAGAAAAAGAACAGAGAGAGGTGAGGAAGAGGAGGAGCGCGGCGAAGCCCTGCTGGATTGCGTACTTCATTGGAGGTAAATGCAATATCCCGTCGTTATTTTGTTTATTAGTTAGTATGTAAATGAAATATTAGGAAAAATATAAATTTGTAATATTTGAATAGGTATTGAATAATTTGTTATAGATTTGTAAAACGAGATGGTTTAATCTAGATCAATTTAGATAATTTAATCGCAATAACATAGGTAGAATAGATAGATCAACAAGGATAATTTAATGGACATTAACATAGGTAGAATAGATAGATGAACTTAGGTAGAATGTGTTTGGATGTAAGTGTAAATTATGTGAGTAGATGGTAAGCACTATAGAAAATCGTACGTATAATTTTGTTGATGATCAAAATATGTTTAGATATAAACTACGATTTAATTGAATTTAGTTTATAAATTTTGGCAAATTGAAATGAACGAGTTACGATTAGCGGTAGATGGAACGAACAAATCGATTTGAGAAAATTTAAGATGTAGACCGAGAGAACATATTGTTAAAGAAATTAAGTTAGGCACGAGAATCATCTAGGCAATATATTCGTAGTATGGAATAAACTCGGTTTCAATTTGTTTGTCGGCACTATGGCAAGTAAGATCATATTTCGAGATAGTTCACGGTGAAGGCAACGTTAGATACGGTCCGAAGGTGTAGATTTGTCGAATTTAGGATGAAATCAAAGGGCATCGATAGGCCGGGCGAGAAAACATTTGAGTCAGTGTATAGTTAGTTGCTACGTGGATTTAAAGTGGATACAAGAGTGAACACAATGTCTCTATCCGTTGTAGTAAGTCGTGCAACGAAGGATATTATTGGGAACTTATGCCTATTGATAACACCGAGTCGTGGAGACGTTATGTGGACATGGCACTTGAAAGGTCCTGGCCCCTTGTTATTTTTGTGGCACTTGCACGAAATCGATAGCATTAATACAATGCAAACGAGTATGGCGAAAGTCCAAGCAATAAAGCAAGCTTAGAGGAGGCGATTGGCGTGGCGGACGAGGGGAGAGAATCGAAGCAATTGTTGAAGAAATGGAGAGGGAGGATTCGAAAATGAGCGGGCGGAGGGCGATGAATCATCGGACGAGGAAGAAGATGTCATGCCGTCGATTGGGAACAAGCTGATTTCTCTCGGCTTGTTATCTCGGAAGGGCGCATGTTTCATTTGAATACAAAGATAACGAGGTCATCCAGGTACTAGGTATGCTCATAAGGAAGACATGAAAGAGGCGGTGAAGCATTGGGCGGTGTCTTTGCATAGAGAGTTTAGGGTGGTGAAGTCTACGAACTATGTGTATGATGTGAAGTGTATGAAGGATGATTGTCCGTGGCGCGTTCATGCATACAAGGGAAATGGAGTGACTATTGGAAAGTGAGAATTGTTGGTGAGCACACATGTCATCTTGGGGGTAGATAAGTACCACCGCAACATAACCTCGGCGTTTGTTGCCGGTGAGATGTCTGACCATGTTGTTAAAAACACGGATTTTGAACCGGGCTCCATTATTAAACACATTGAGAACAAATTCAAGTATACTATTAGCTATGCGAAGGCTTGGAGGGCGAAACAAAAGATATTGGAGATGAGGTACGGCACATTTGAAGCATCGTATGACAATTTACCTCGTCTATTAGCCACCATTGCTCAGAGAAACCCCAATACCTACTACGACATTCGGACATTTCCATCATCTCCGATTCGAGCAAGAGCGTGCTACAAAGAGCCTTTTTCTCGATTGGTGCTTGCATCAACGCATTTGTGCACTTGTCGCCGTGCTTGTGCATAGATGGAACCTTTCGGCGGCAAATACGGAGGTCGGATGCGCGGCGATTGGAGCGGATGGGAACAACCGGTGTTACCTATGGCGTTTGCATTTGTCGAGAGTGAGAACTCCGAAAGCTGGTATTGGTTCTTGGAGAGAGTTCGATGCCAAGTCGTTCGTATGAGGCCCAATGTTTGTCTCATACATGATCGTCATGCCGGCATGCCGAGGGCAATCGACTATCTTGAATGGTTGGCCGGAGAGGGACTTCCGGCTAGGTGGCATGATGTTCGGAGTATGTGGTGCATGCGTCATATGGGAGCCAATTTCTACAAACAATTCAAGAACAAGCACCGATGGATCTATTCAAGAGGCTATGTGGTCAAAATCAAGAGAAAAATTCAATAAGATGTGGAGAAGGTTGGATGAGCGACAACGAAGCAAACCGACGAGCAATCTCGTTTGCCACAAGTTGACGAGCTGCGGTACCTCTTGGTCCATTGCATAATGACCCGCCAACAATGAGAAGGAGGTTTGCACCATCAATACGTAATTTCTCCCCCTTTGGATAGAGAATGAACCGAAAGAAAAGTGGTCTCTGTTGTATGACACCGACGGAGCTCGATATGGTATAATGACAACGAACCGGCCGAGGTGTACAAGCTGGGTGATGCGAGGAGTTAGGGGGCTTCCATTGGTGGGTATTGTGGAATTTATCCTTCATGGCACTCGGGCATATTTTAGGGATAGATTTAAGAAAATATCCCCTTTAATGGTCGATAACAAAATTGTATTTGGCAATGTGGTGACGAAATATATGCAAGACAAAATTCGAAGGCTATGAAGCACGAGTAATCCCCAACGAACCCAAGTTCTTGATGCAGAGATCATGTGTGTCGACGGGGAGAAGGCGAGGCATCAACCGTGTTCAAGGCGTGCGGGAATGTGTGCTTCATGCGGATGGTGGTTGTAGCTGCGTTGTATGAAGCCGAAGCTTAGACATCCGCCTTGCTCACACGTCCTTGCCTGTGGGGGCTGCGGCATAGTTTCGAGATATTTATGTGTCACCGTACTACGGGAAAGAATCAATTTTTCATACGTGGAAGGAGGAGATATATGGTTTTGGGATATCTGGATCGTACACAACACTGCGGCCACAAGTGTTCTACATTCCGGATCCATCGAAGTTAAGGATGAAAAAGGGACGTCGTCGTCGAGACGCATCGAAACGACATGGACGAGTCCGAGGCCGGGGAAGGACCCTACGTTGCAGCAAATGCGATGAGCGCGGACATACATACAAAAATGTCCGAAGAATTCGAAACTTCAACCGTCGAAGGTTCGGGACTTTCGGACAGCCCTCCGATGGTAGCCGTCCATCCGGAGAAGGAACAACAACGAGGCGACCACGTCCTAGACGTGCTCGTGCAGCGACTACGTCGTTTGGAGATGCAATGGCTTGATTATTTTGTTTGCTCCTTTTCAATCTAGTGGTGATCCGATATTTGTAATATTTGTCATGTTGTTGCCATCGTCGTGCGTGTAATATTTATCATTGTGAGACGTAAAGCTGTTTTATTGTTGTTGTGATACTTATATGTTGTGTTTGTTAGTTTGAATTAAGACGTGCACTTTTTTATGTTCGGATATAATGGACCATTTATGTCATGTATTCATGTTGTTTTGATTTTTCTTATAAATTGCTTATTGTGTGCTTCATGTATTCATGCAGGTATGGCGAACGATACACCAGCGCTTTTCAGCAGACAGGTGGACGGGTACAGTCGTACTTTGCGCGTGCGGGGTGCTCGGTGACCACCTTTCGTCCACGGCCGTCGCGCGAGTTGTTGCGTGTCGATCCGCGACACGTCCAGTACGATCAAACTCTTATCACTTATTGCAAGAATACTATGCTTGATACTAATATTACACTATGTGTATGATATGTAGGTTACGTGAGTCTGGCCTGATCGCTCTCTGCAGACTTGTTGAGACGGTGGGATGCGGACCGGTCCCTGATAGCTGCTTTGGTGGATCGGTGGCGTCCTGAGACGCACACCTTCCATCTTCCTTGTGGGGAGATGGCTCGACGCTACGGGACGTCTCGTACTGCTAGGGCTACCACTAGCCGAGAGAGGGTGTCGGGCTGTGGATCTTTGTTGGTGGATGGAGGAGGACATCCTTGCACGCTTTGCTCGAGGTGATGAGGCTACGGGGCTCCCAGTGTTCGGTCGATCTACCCTTACGCGACCACCGGGCCTACGAAGACTTGCATTATGCAGTTCACAGTAAGTTAACTTGAAGACTTCGGTATTTTTCATTACATCTGATGTTTGTTAACATGGTTTTCTCCTTTGTAGGCCGACAAGCTCCACCCCCACGCCGACGAGTACTCCGTGCGACGCTCGTTGGAGGCGTACCTTCTTTGGTTGTTCGGTGGGTGATGTTCACCAACACGTCGGGAACACTGCGAGAGAGGGGCCGATCCACTACGCCGGTCGATAGCGGACGCGGAGATAGGCTTCGTGCCTCAGTGGAGTTGGGGTTCAGCGGTCCTTGCAGCCACCTAACATGGGCTGTGCGACGCGTGCACGAAGACAGATCCGGGAGCGATCTTCACAGGCTGTCCCCTTCTCTTACAGCTGTGGGCTACGGAGCGGTTCGCGATCGGCCGACCGGTCGTCGACACCTCTCCATACGACGCAGCGCCCGCTTTCGAGAACCCGACCGACAGGCCTACGATGGGTTCGTACTGGTTTCGACGCAACGTAAGTACAAAGTCATATTTCTTTCAAATATTTAAATTGTGTTGAACAAAACTTGTAACCACTTGATTATTTTATTTTCGTAGCGTCGTTACGCCCACGCTCAGGTGAGACGGAGCTACCCGGACTTCGTGTTCGAGTTGGACCGTCTCCAGCCGTACGACGTTGTCTGGGAGTCGTACACGCAGCAGGCGGTCGCAGCTCGGGCGCCTCTAGGCCTCTCGACGTTGTGCACGCGCGACTCGGCCTACTAGATGACGTTGATCCCGATGGTGTACGACATCACTGTCGAGCCTCACTGCCCAGGCCGAGTGATGAGGCAGTTCGGACTGCGCCAGGGATTCCCGGTAGACGTACCGGTTGCCGTTCCCCACCAGGACCACCAGTGAGTATTTTTATTTCAAATGTACTACTATTGTGTCAAATTAAATGGAACTATAGTCGACCTTTTGCGTGTACGCAGTTGTCTCGACGGGGACAGCGGGGAGGCTCCCTCCGGGAACCACGTATGCGGCAATACGTGGCGGATCGGGCGATAGCCACCGAGGAGGTGATCGGCGAGATCTACGCCCACTCCGAGGAGAACTACACCGCCTACCTTCGGTGGTACCTACCGCGGACGCGTCCGCGAGTTACCTTCACACCGGCCACGCAGCAGCAACACCAGGCAGCAGTCACGGACACCTACCCGCACGAGACCAGGACTACTTCGTTGGGGTACGTCATGATTTCTCGGCATTAAAGCCTTTGTACGTCATTATGTTTTTTTATTAGAGCGAAAAACCTAACTTGTTTTGATTTTTGTAGGCCGACGCCGCACGGGCATTGAATGCCGAAATCGACTCGGTGATGCGAGGCCGGACGCGAGCATTCACCGAACGAGGTGGAACAGAGGATGACCTTCCAGCGGATGCAGACGACGGCACGTTCGATCTTGCGGATCTTCTCTTGTCGTTCTGCCGTCGACGCGGTTCCTCCACAGGTGTTACAGTCCTCGTCCACGCGGTCCAGTGCCGGATGGTCACCACACGGCGGTGCTTCCACGGGTTAGTTCCACTCATTTTCATTGTGTCAACCCTACAACGTGATCTAACAAACCGAATGTCGCCTAGGTCCGACGCTACCGAGCGGGGATACGGCGGCGCGAGTGGATCGTCGATCCTCGGCCTTTCGCTACTCGGCCCGGCATTGCGAGCTTTCTTGGAGCGAGCGGATCCTCCGTTCCTCGTCCCCTCACTCAGCGGGAGGTGAGCAAGCGTCGTCCGATGATTAGTTCACACGTGTTAGTTTAAGTCACGATGCTTGACATTGCTTACATACGGGAGGATTCTACTCGGCGGGGATTTTCCGCTCGGGGGCTTCGTCGACGCAGCGGGCGGGTCGGGGAGGCGACGAGGGGGTCATGTACGGGCGACGACCGACGACTGGAGGACCCGGATCGGGACGTTCTCGCCTCCTCTCGGCTCGGTGGAGCACCTCTACCACGAGCCGGGAGCCGCCACAGAGACGCCGCGCCGGATGTCCGTGCTAGTCGTGGCGTGCCCCCAGACAGGCGACGTACTCTCGGGGGCACGTCGAGCACGCCTAGGAGGGATAGGGGTAAGAGGCCTCGTCGTAGCTGCTGTGTGCAACAGTTTGTACAAATTGTAAATATTTATTTTGTGTTTGATGTTTGTATATATCTATGTCTTCGTCGCACTCACATGTCACGAGATCCTTCCGTATCATTTTTGCATGATACTCTTACTAACGACAAAAAACTTTCGGCCCGATTAGACACCGCACGAGACATCGCTATCGGCTTTTGCCCGTGATAGTCCCGCACGATACGTCGCTATCAACTTTTACCCCGTGATAGTCCCGCACGATACGTCGCTATCAACTTTTGCCCCGTGACAATCCTACACGATACGTCTCGATCAGTTGCCCGTGGAGGACATAAACGATACATAGATGTGAACCTTCACCTCCCTTCACTATATATTGCCTAGATCCGAATACGAGCTCTTCAAATCTGCATTCTCTTTTCTACATTTACTCCCGCAATGAGATCTTCATATCATCCATTCCTTGAGCGTCTCCACGGCGACTCCATCCTTTGAGCGGTTTTATTCCACCATGGTGTGTGTCCGTTATGCCATTGTGGAGATGGTCGCATACTTACGTCGTCCCTCCTCGCGAAACCGGGGAGACGATTTTCCAATGCGCCAACATTGATCGGTATGGCTTAACGCACCTTGCTTTCATCTATAAAATCTTCACGCGAAACGCTAACTTGATTGTACATCGTGTTAACACCTCATGCGGGCATATTGTCGGGTGTGCACTTCGTTGAGTGGATAGATACGGAGAACCCACGAACCGACGGAACACGTTACTACCCACTTAGCGAAACAAGGTCGGACTACCTTCAACGGAAGGTGAGTACCAACGTCGAGTTGCGGCGAAGCTTTGGGCGGCCTATGGATCGGTGGCACTACCCACATGGCGGGAACGTCCGAATGTCACCGTGGTCTACGTTGCCGGTGGTAAGATCCATAAGACAAGCAACTAGAGGACAAAGATGCTTCGTGTGTCCGAGATTGCGGATGACGATTTTGTCATGAGTATAAGTTTTCTTTCTTTAACCTTTTCGCTTGTTCCATTTTTAACTCCGACCATAAAAAATGTGCAACCGGGAGGATGTACGTCGGTGTCCATACAAAGATTGGATCGATACGGTTAAACACGCTTGATCGGTCGGACGGTAACACAACCCGAGTCTACGAACAATTCATTCAGGCTTGGATGGAGTATGAACGTCGCGTCGAAATCGCAAGCTTAGCTTGGAGGAACAACCCACGGGTTTCCCTAAATGGTCGGAGCGTCCTATGTGCGGTTGTAGGGATCGTTGCAAGATGGCTACCTCATTTGAACCACGAACATATGGTCGGAGATATTTCATTTGCCCCAACTTAGACAACGACTTTGTTGTACGTCTTTCATTTTATCAATTATGCAAACGTCTTCGCTCTAGTGGCTCTCTAACTGATTACATGTGCTTCTTTACCAGGGCATTCAAAGAAGGTGTGGATTTACTAGGTGGATCGACAATGTCATTCCCCAATATAACGGCCTAAAAGTAACTAAATGTGAAACTCAAAAGGAGTACAACACCGAGAAGAAAAGAGAAAATTGATGACAAGCTTATCGCCCTTGAACGGTTCCGTAGGTAGCCGAGCCTTGACTCGTCGGGGATGAGTTAGTTGTATTGTATCATCCGTACCTATTGGGTATTGGGTTTTGTAACACTGTGACAAACAACTGCTTAACCATTGCAACTAAGTTAACTTGGTTAAAACAATATGTTCACAGGTAATGCAAACAACATATGTACGATACCTCGAACATTTACACTTGCAACAATATTTACATTTGCATCCTTACGACGATAACATTTACATTTCAAACAATACGACAAATCACGAAGATGGTTACATTTGCAACAATACCACAAATCAAATGGATTTGTTATATTAGCACAAAATACAATGATAACATTTCACATCTCAAACAACACGAGAGAGTGGGTCGATGTCGATTAGGGCAATTAGGGTTTAGGCAAAAAAACGCCCTCTGGAAGGGCGGGAATGGGGCCGCCTACAAAAGAGCGAAAAAACGCCCTTGGTAAGGGCGGGAAGGGCCGCCGCAAAATGCCGGCGGCGGCTTTTGCGGCGGCCCCGTGCAGATGAAAAACGCCCTTACCAAGGGCGGGAAGGGACCGCCGCAAAAATGCCGGGCGGCGGCCTTTGCGGCGGCCCGTCGCGTTAAAACGCCCTACCAAGGGCGGGAAGGCCGCCTGCAAAATGCCACCGCGCGGCGAGCGGCCCCCGGCCGTCGCCACGTCGGATAATTCGCTCTGCGGAGGCGTTTTTCCATTCACGCCTCCCGGAGGGGGGAGGAGATTAGTTTTGTAATTTTCGAAACTCGAAGTTATTTTTAAATCTTAAAAAAAATTAAAAATGCCAAAAATTCTTTAATTCCCTTTTAATTATTTCTTTAAATAAATTCCGCTCCTCGCATCGTGCACCGAGGCGGCATCACTGCCCTGGACCGAATGCGTCACTGACCATTGGGCCCATTAGACTGGTAGGTCCTAGTTACAGTGTAGTCGTGGGCTTGAGGACTGCATGGGCCACTGACTGTTGGGCCCCCTTCGGTGGGTGGGTCTCCTCGTAGGTGCTGAAAAATCTCGGATTTAGCGTGTCATCGCCTTGCTGCAAGACGAGGCAAGGCTGAAGCGGATCCATCAAATCAGAATTTGTCTGAAAATGGTGAGGTGAAAATCTCTCTTGGCATATCAATCGATGGAGAAATTTGACCTTCTTGGCATATCAGCCGAGGCAACCAGAGTACAACTCGACTTCGAGTCCGTCTCCACGATCCGCGACTGAATCGGATTTGGATACCGAGTAAGAGAACCTATTCAAATCAATCCAATAGTCAATCAATCAAATCATCTGCCTGGGCTAATTGCGAATTTTTGTGATTACAAATTTTGGATTCGAACCCTTTTTATACCAAAAAAAAAGAAACACATAAATTGTGATTACAAATTATCACACTGATCTCAAACATGAACAACCAAATTAACCACTTCATGTACACCACCGCGCCACGAACAGTAGAGTATATAGGAAGAAAAGAAATGAGCGGATTCAGCAGCAGCAGATCAGACGAGATTCTCTGGGCCTTCCTTCTTCGCCGTGAACGGCTCCGGCGGCGGCGCTCCAACGCCGGGCGGCGGCAGCGGCGTGCCGTAGACCTGCGCGCCGACGCCGGTGCGCATCTCCTCGCGGCCCTTGTGCTTGCCGAGGAAGTAGCAGCCGAAGCCGAGCAGGATGGAGAAGAAGATGAAGGGCAGCGAGATCACCAGCACGAACCCCATCTTCTTCTTCTTCTTCTTCTTCTTCTTCTTCTTGGCTACTTACCTCTCACAAGTCACAAGCTCCTTGTAGCGGCAATGGCGTGGCGAGGTGAGCTCCAAGAAACAGGAGGAAGCTTGTGAGGAAGGTGGAGAGAAGTATCTGTGCTTTGCTTTGCTTTTGCCTTGGGAGACGAAGCTGGCAGGGGAGGACCGGAGGAGTTGGTATATAAATAGGGGAGACATCAGCCATGGATGGAAGCTGCGGAGTGCAGAGGTTGAAGAATCCTATGGAAGAAGGCAGCTGCAAGCTCCTGGAAGCTTGTGGATGTGTGTGCTACAGTGACAGTCTTCCCCAGATGACCGTTGGGTTTGGAGCGTGGCCCAACGGTTGGATGCAAAAACCCCCAAAAAAACAAAAAGAAGATGATGATTTTTAGTACTTTATAGAAAAAAATCATTTTATGTGGTTCTAAAGGGAAAGAAAACTTTGGTTGGGAAATGATCAAACGAAAATGATAGCGGACAAAATGGATTTACCGTGCAGTAAAAAGTTCAGGCTGGACACTTCAAGCTCTCCAAGCAGTAATAAATCAGGAGGTTCTTGAGCCACTTGATCCTAATCGTGGTACCAACAATTTATTTGAGTTTTTTTATTTGCTTTTTTGGTCTGATTAAGAATCTGATTCCCTCGAAATAATTAAGCCTTTGACCATTGCTTTTAAAAGGTAGATTATGTAGACGCGTAATTAGCCAAGTGGTTCTTCGTCCTCCTTTCTTTTGAAACTGCGAATGATGCTTCTATAATTATCTATACTCTTCTTTCATGTCCTTTGCCATTATCTTGCAAATCTGCAATGCTATACTACTTTTTTGAGAACTCAATGCTCTAATATACAGTTCGAAGTTGCTGTTTGCAAAAGGCAACGGTCTACAGAATATAACTGTACGTACTATAGGAGTATGTACTCAGTAATCTTTTCATAATTCAGACCAAAAAGTTTTTCGGCCTTTCAGTTATTAGTTTTCACATAATTTTTTTTACGAACACGTAAAATTATTATGTGTCAATATATTAATATATTAATAGAGAAAACAAAGCATGTACCACATGATCAACTACTCATAACATCTAAACTGACTCATAGTCTCATGCTAAACCAGCAAGCTTGTTGAGATAAATGGCCTAAGGTGCACTCAGTTTTTAATACACAAAAATAGGATAGACTTACCAACTGTCTCACTTCACTTCGGACCGTGAAGACAAATCCATCATGCAGTTTTTTTTTCCTGGAAATCCATCCTTCATTTTACAAGGGTCAGCTAGGTACAGTAGTTTCTAGTTGAGTTTGAAAATTTCAGTAGTTTTTAATAGAGCTTGGAAATTTTGAGAAACAATCTCAACTGAAAGAATTGCTAAACTGCTCAGATTGTGATTAAGTGGAGCCGTAGTTCATACTTATTCATGAAGTCCCTGATTCTTCTTCTCAGTGTGTGAAAATCTGTATCAGGGATACCTGAAACACTAAACCTTTTCTTTCCAACAAAAATCTATTTCCAATGCTATTGGTGTACTGTAGATAACTGGGTTGAAATATATATAGTTCGAGTTGATGCAAAATGAAAGATTGGAACGGTCAAAATCCAAGATTAACTCTACTTTTATAGGGTACAAAATGATGAAAGAAAACACAGGGATCAAATTTATCAATATGATTCTGAAGCTAAATATTTTTGCTGTGACAAAAGAAAAACTATGGATCAGTAGGCAGAATCCTCAATGCTCTGTGTGCCGCTGGAACTTCGACGAAATCATTCTATCCATCTTTCACGCTGGACATCTTCAAACACGTAGACACCTCATCATCCCCTGGAATGAACGCATACACACAATACTCGTACAGCCCAAGCTCACCGGCCAAACACGTCGCGCAGAAATACCACGGAGTCAGCGGGAACGCGCCGCCGGCGAGGTCGCCGGCTCTGCGCCACCGCTGCTGCCCGGAGAAATCCATCTTATAGACTCGGGTTTCGTAGTCTGTCGCGTCACTGTCAAAACAACGGCACACCAGCATAACCATGTATATTTCCACCAAAAATACCTTCGCTCTGTACACAACTTCGAAATCTCCAGCAAGCTCGAGGAAGCTGAACATCGGCGGCGCGGAGGGAGAGAGCTCGAGCACGCCAATGTCGGAGAGTCTACTGTTGAAGTAGAACTTGCCTTGGAAAGCGGCAATCGAATATATCGGTACCTTCTCGTGGTCCTCGCCGTCCACCGGCGGGTCCAGCGGCTGCGTCCCGATGTCGTACTCGTGCCTCGTCCACCCGTCGTCATCACCGACGTGAATATACCAGATGACGGTGGCGATCGGCTCGACGAGGAGCGCGACGCAGCCGAGGATCATCGGCTTGCCGGAGAGCAGGCAGGTGGATTTCCTCTGCAGGTCCTCGGGTAGATGTGGGAGGTGAATCTTGTCGCCGAAATCCTGAGAATTCTGCAGAAACGTGGCCGCGGCGGCGGCGTCGCGGATCAGTATCCATCCCTGTGGCGTCGCCCATAGTTTCTTCTTGTTGTTCTTGAGGCTGTCGATGCCGCAGCCGATTTCCGCCTCCTCGAAGATGTCGAAAAATGTCGGCTTTGGCGTGTCCGCGCCTTGGTACAGGGAGCGGATCCATCAAAATACCAAAATACCGTACTCTAATCACCAAAGAAGCTGTGTGAATTCCACACGTTCGCTGGATCTAGCAGATCGATCTTTGTTGGTGAAGAAATGAGTCCCGTGGCTATCTCTTATGTAGGCGAAGAGTGCATGGGCAGGAAGAACGAAGCCTCGGAATCAAACAGCCCTGCCGGTCGGAGTGCAATCGGATTCTGAGTCTCGTCTGCACGAACCGCAACCGAATTGGATTCCTCCTGCATCGTAAATCAGAATCTGTCGTATCAAAATTGAATCTACGATAAAATTTTCCCATCTAACTATGAACTCTGTATGATGTGTTCTAAATGGAGACAGTAATTTTGCTCTTTCTATTTCACTGAATCGAAGAGGTACAACCGTACGGAGGTAGATAGCATTGACATGTACACATTGACAAATGGCAATACTAAAATGGTTGAATTGCTGATGAAAGATAAATCTTGGCCGATAATGCTAGAAAAATGATATGTCAAACAAAAAACTGGTTGCTATGGACCATACAAATCTAATATACTCCCAAGAGATTAGAGATAGATCCGATGACTGTATATGTCGTCTACTAAGATATTCAATTGAACCAGAAGCTGGAATGGCATTAATCAAGAAATTCAGGTTTTAAGACATGGGATGCGCCTGAATCCTGATAGTATATTATAGTATTGTCTTGTTTGATTTCTCATGTGATGACATGTCAAGAACAGCTCCTATTCCAACAGTTTGACACGACCAATAAGTTTTTGATCATGACTTCAGGAGTTCAGGGATAATGGAGTCATCTGGAATATCCGTACAGGATGTACTTGTCAGTTGTCACATTAGTCGTTGCTCTCTACGACTCTATATAAACTACTCTTTTTAAAGTGCATGAAATTGACCATAGGATTACTTTAATTTGCATTTAGTCCCATTGTTTTCAGCAATTGTCAATCTTTCGTATTGTTGGTAGATCCTACTCTCTTTCATGCAACAGCTACTACAAGATGGTAACCAGAAGACAAATGCATAGGACAATATAAAAAAAGTTCATGGCCACACCGGTTAGATCACCCACTGAAATCATCTGCATTGCCAGTTTGCAACTTGAAAAACCTTTGCTTATATATATATAAGAGAGGATCAAGGTGATCACCTTTTCTCCAACTAAGTACCACAGGGAGGATGGGGGAGATCTTCTCAGTTCATCGAGGGCGCATCCCGGTGCTCGTCGGCGAGGGGAAGGTGATGGAGAGGGTAGTGATCCACATGGAGGAGCTTCACCACCCTTACTTCTTCGTGCTACTGGAGCTGGCAGCAATGGAGTTTGGACATGAACAGGAGGGCGTTCTCAGGATCCCTTGCAGCATCGAGCACTTCCAGGCGATCGTTGAGCTTATCAGAAGCAGCAAATTGAAGGTGAAAATTGCGTGCCTCTTTTCAAGACTGTGCCTTTTCATTCAAAATCTCGGGCATTATTTCATCAGAATAACATGTCACGTGTGACGAGTCTATGACTTTACTTTATTATATGTTTTGTTAAGTTATCTGGTGGCATATGCATTAGTTTGTACAGCTGTTTGATTATACTTTCATCAATTCAAATTTGTATATAAGTGTCAAAGAAATTGCAATAAGCTAACCTGCCATGGTTGTCCTAGTCATCACCTTTGAAGAGCTTCTTTGCTGTAGTGGGGGTTCCAGTCCTCTCCCTGTTCAATGTGTTATGGGATTTTAATATTCTTTTGTTATTGCGGGTTATAAAGGTAAGTAAGGTATTCTACCTAGTTATCTGGAAAGTATAAATGTGCATACCGTTTTTTGCCTGTGGTTTTAGTATGTGGGGAAGGAGCCAATGTCTGGATGATGCCTTAGATAACCTCATGTTCTGTTTCAGTTTGCAAGATGATGGAATTAACTAGTGTGTTTGAAAGGAGTCTGTATGTGATGTGAGAGCGTATTTGTTGTAGTAAGGGTTGTTAGTGTTTAGAGTACGGGGCACATGATCTACTATGTAAATTGGGATTCACCGTCGAACTTCATGGAGGAAGACGCCATGGGTCGTCGGTGTTGTCATTGGCTGTGCGACGATATGGTATTGATGGGTGTTTCCCGTCGCTCACAACGCCCCCTCTAATCGCTCTAGATCGGCTCACATCACGGCGATTTGTTAGATTAGTATCCACCACGGTAACCGCGTGGTTTTCGCGATAACCGTCTTACCACGAGGTGACGGTAATAGGTAACCTTCCAAAAACGATTTGAGAAACCCTGTCTGTGACCAACTGGCTTGTACTCTTTTGTTTGCAGGATTGACTGAAAGGAGTCAATGTACGCCTTTCCTTCTTCCAAAAGAGGCTTCAAGTGTTCAATACTACTTACCGTAGTGGGGTAAACGACACTGTAAGGATGAAAATTTAATTAACACAGAAAAACAGTACCGTTTCATCGATAAGAACAAGGTCAATGTGAAGAACTTTTGTTTCATCGTCCATTCGTCCTTGTCATAAAAAGTCCCATAGCCTGGAAACACGTGTCCATATACATATATGTTGTCGTCTCCACAAAACAGTTCGGAAATGAGATTGTAAGCCATCTGAAAGATTATTAAAGGTTACATAGTGCGAAATCAGATTGTACACCATCTAAAAGATTAAAAAGGCTTCATAGATTGTTTACACAATATAGATAGGGTATACAGAATCATGTAGTATTTGTCTTGTTTTATAAACAGAAACTGCATCTTATCGATTTGAACAGGCTCGATGAAATTGTGTCAGACTAATACTTAGACGGATGACGGAATCTGTCGTGGATGGCAGTTTGACATCGCTGCACCTCTCGCGCTCTATTCTGGCCAGCGGCCAGCCGCGGGACGCGGGAGATCCAGGTGCGTTGCGACTTGCGAGAGAAACAATTGGCTGGTTGGTGGCCAGGTCCCAGGTCGGTAGACCGGAGCGTGCAGTGGCGTTTTACACGGAAAATGTCCGGCTAAAAAAACAAAAAACAAAAAACAAACCGAGAACGAATGTTTCTTACTGACCAAATCAGTAGAATTACAGACAGTATCATACAGGTTGGTGGCCATATGGTGATTCCAGCGAGTAAAAATGTCCAGAGATCACACGAAGGGAGCAGTATGACATGAGACAACGAGGCAAGCATACAGGCTGCGACAAAACAAGAAGGGACAATCCACACCCAGTAATCCATATTAATACCACAATATAAGAGTTTGGGAGAGGGTGTTTCATAAGTTTTACAGGGTCGAGACCTCATACAGGTAAAATCTCCGACAACATTCCATCAGCAGCTAGAATCATGCAGGCACGGCTAAATTATGATGATGATGATACGTTTTACAGGAAACATGGATATCTTTCTTATTAACAATAGTATGGCAAGGGGGCATCGCTGATAGGATGAATTTGCGTCTGGGACTTGAGATTCGCAGGTGATCGATCATCTGGGTCAGGGCCTTAATGAGCCCGCTCCCGGAGGACCTCAAGGTCTACCTCAGTTGGGTCGGTTGCCTGGATCTCGTAGTGGAACCCATCAAGTTCTTGCTTGATGCGATCCTTGGAGGTGGAATACAGCATCTTAGCACGAATCCGGGATGTTGATGGAGACCTGATGCAGTATATTAGAAGAGATTACAAATGCATAAGCAAAGATCGGGTGCATCAGGCATGTAAAAATGATAAGCACCTTTCCTAGTATATTGGATTACCAGCAGCAACTACAAACCAAAGAAGGTTAAGGCTGTGTTCTTTTGTTAAAGTTCCCACCTCACCCTTCTCATTTTCCGCATGCACGCTCATGGTACATTTTTTGCATAAGAAAACTTTATATGATAGTTGCTTTAAAAAATCATATTAATCTATTTTTCAAAGAAAATAGCTAATACTTAATAAATCATACGCTAATAAGTCATTCTGTTTTGCGTGCGTGAGGGATTAGTTTCCAACACCAAGGACCAAACACAGCCTAAGACTGTCATGGCTTCTAGATTCTTATAGCAAGATCTAATCAGTGTTCATGAATCAATAATGCCTTTATTAAAACAGTAAGGAGCCAATGATATACACTGATGATTACTCTGTCCCTCCTAAAGTGCCCCAACCACTTTTACCTACTGATCAGGATTAAGGCAGAGAACCACTCCAGCTAATGTAGCTGCTATATAGCATAACAAAATGGATATCTGATAGTGAAGCTCACCAGGCAATGAAGAAAATCTTGCTCTTTTGCACATTCTCCCCAGTAACAAAGTCAAAATCATAGAGGGCATATCTGCAGTCATTTTCTGGGAGAGATGCCAGGAAATCATCATAACTCTCAGTTGTAGCCCCAGTCTTCTCCACAACAACTTGCTTTTGCTTTTCCTCAATTTTGAAGATAACATAGCGAAATGCTTTCTTCATCTGAAGCTCAAGGAATGTGTCCCTGATGTCAGGAGCAACCCCCATACCGGAGGATGCATTGGACTGCAAACAGAATTACAGACACTTGAGAACATGATCAATAAAAACAAGACCTCATAATAAGAGAAACTGTTCAAAAATCTCCATCGCATGTCAATTCAATATTCAAGTAAGAAAAAAAGTGAAGTAAACCAATAAACAGAAGCAAAGACCATTCAAGACAGATCATATTTAGTGTGACAGTGGTGCTAAATTTTCAGTGTCACATTGTAAACTTGCAAGTCACCATGAGATTGCTAACTCATTCTACGCATCATTGAGCCCTGAACATCCACATGTGCATATGGCAAAATATGTAACAATCATATTTGGTATAACAAACTACAATCTCAGTAATCAACTTGTTGTAAAATTGTTAACAGTAATATAACTTGGCTTGGGTATATTTTTTTCTGTTTGGCCACAGGACTCATAAGCAGTAAAAGACATGCTCAAACAGAAAAATGCACAAATATTTAAATCAAATAGGCCCAGGACCCCTGGTTGACAAAGTGAGTTGAGTATGCATCTATTAGGATAAAACTAAGATATTAAAACTTAAGAACCATATGTTAAATTACATGGCTGGAAATTTGATATTTGGGCATCATAAAAACTTAACTATACAGGTTATCCATTAATTAACTCAGCCACACCGAACCTAAAAAAAAAAAAGCACAGCTGTGCAGTGGTGCCAGGTTAACTTGACCACTTTTGGCCATTTAACCTAGCAGACTGAAAACATAGATGTTCTAAAACAAGGCCTTACAAAGACATATACAAGGAATTGGTACCCAACCTTGTAGCGCTTAAGCCACATAAGCCATCAATTATACTGTACAGGCAATACAAGGTGGGCGACCGCACAAATAAGTCTCACCACTTTTCAGAACTCCACAAAAATCCTATAATTTAAGAGGCATCTTCTAAATATCTCCGATGTGGAAAAATATTGTTCTACCCTGATAGGCAGTCACTCAATAAGGACATAACATTTTAACAGAAATGATAGCATAACCCATTATGTAGGAGTCATAGATTGTTTCGATTGACTCCAAACTAATTTCGTAGAATGCCTAATGTACCTGGCGATCCAACGCCAACATATACAAAGAAGGGAGGAGTTTCCTATCCAAGTCCAAGTGGCTGCTTAAGAACAATGCCCCATTCCCCGCCCACAAAACCTAACTACTATTATCTTTTGGAAACATTCCTCAACATGCTTTTTTTTCATTTCTAAGTCTTGCCTATTCCCCGACCAGTTTCTGGTGCATTAAACACCATCGCATCCAACTGCAACAAGTGTACTCCAAAACTGCATGTCTGCACCTGGTCTCACAAGTATATACACTAAGATGATGAGAGAAATCATATAATTGCTGTCAAGACAGATAAACCATTAGACATGCAATCTGATCACGAGGAATCCAAAACAGTAAACTTCAAATACAGTAAACCAACTTTATCTAATCCAAAACTAGCCATAAACAATTTCACATAATCACCCCTAAAAACCTCTCATCAAACTGCTAGCCAGAACCGTCTACACAAATCACGCAATCAACTACACGAAACCAAAACGATCTCTAGAAATCCATCGCGGCACACAGAGAAACTCCTCCCGCGCCAGTGGATCTCACGTTTAGCGGTCCGATGAAACCCGTGCGGCCGGATCTAAACAGCACATGGTGAGACGGATCACAGGGGGGGACTCGATCCAGACCACGCAGATCTAAACCACCCTCGCCGCGCCGCCGCCGCCGCCCGCAGACACCACAACCAAAACAGCCACCGCCGCGACGAACCAGAGCAGCACAGCACAGAGCGGGGAGGGGAGGAGAGGAGGAGATCGACTCACGTGGGTGCGCATGAACGCCATGGGGATCGGAGCCGGAGGGGAGGAGGAGCGCCGCGCCTCGCCTCTGCTTCGATCGCACGCAGACTCGGAGAGGAGAGGACTAGACTACTTGAGGAGGCAGATGATTCGGTTGCTGTGCGCGAATTCTTTTTCCCTTTTTTGTTCTTTTTTTTCCTTTTCCGCCTTCGCGAGTTGGGCGGCGTCTTTTGATGTGGTGAGGAAAATTTCGCGAGAGGGGCGCGTTCATATATACACGCGCACGCGCCTCTAGTTGTGGAGGCGGGGTGTTGCACCATGCGTGTGGGCTGTACGTGTCAATGACAGGTGGGGCTTTTGTTAAGTAGGGCCCAGGGGTCAGTGACTGAGTTCGGTGAGCTGGTGGGGTTGTGCCGGGTTTGGACGGCGGGAGGGATAATCCAACGGCTGAGAAGGGGTCTGGTAGGCTGGCTCTGACTGAGTTTGTGGGCCCTTTGCCAGAGGCGTGATGAGTAGGAGTCCTTGAAAGGGTGACTTTTCGGGAAGAATAAAATGAGGAAAAATTCGAATGGAAAAAGGGGAAAGAGAGATGTAGGGACAGCTTAATATACAGTTTTACACGCGTGCCCGTTGATAAATTAGAGTAATGTTTTATACGCGTCCATATATTTTAATTGAATTTCTGACTTATTCCAATAAAGATTATCGATAATAACTTAATTATTTTACTTAGCTTGGTAGTTTGACGTCGGAAGAACTAAACCTGATTCTTTTAACGTCGAATATATTTTATTAGAAGGAATACATCGGTAGCTATGTATTCTGATGAGAAGATTGGTCTCCTAATATCTTGTGAAGTGTTGTCGTCTATCGTATAGATTTTGTCAATTTTTAATCTTGTTATAAATCTTATGACTAGTAACATCCATGCATTCTAAATTCAAGAAAGTAATCCGTTTATGGATGTGCTTTGACTATAACTTGTTGTTTGTATGATTGTTCTTTATTTTGCACAAAAATTTCTCCCGTCACAAATAACTAAATAAGGGATGTTATGCATTTCAGAATTTAATGAGCTAGGTCCAATTTAATAGTAGTCATTTTCGTCAATAATTAATGTTAAGAGATTAATGTCATCTTAAAAACCAACGAGAAGAGACTTCAACTTAAATAGGCTGCTAATTAAGATTACATGTTGAGAGGTTGAAGTGATGGTGGGACCGTCATGGTGGGACCGCCATGAGCGCACACCAAGGCGTGACGTGGCGTGCGAGCGAGGCAACGGTTGTTCTCCTTCCCAACGTTATGTTTTTTCCTTATGAAGGAAGACGTTACCCTGTAACGGCCGGAACAATTAGTCGGGATTAATCTCTCTTGGAACGGACGGAGCAATCGGTCGGGGAAGCAATTAGTTGGGATTAATCTCTCTTGGAACGGACGGAGCAATCGGTCGAGATTAATATCTCTCGAAATGTCTTTCTCGAAACATCTCTCTCGCTAATTATCCTCTGTCTACAGGATTGACAGAAGGGCTCACCCTTCTATTCATCTCCCCACTGGTTCACGTCTCTCTTGTTGATTATCCTCCACCTATAGGATAGACAAAAGGGCTCGCCCTTCTATTCATCTCCTCACTAGTTCATGTCTCTCTTGTTGATTATCCTCCACCTACAGGATAGACAAAAGGGATCACCCTTCTGTTCATCTCCCTATTGGTTCTCCACACCTCTGGTCATCTCTTTCATCTGGGTAACTGCACTAGTAGCGAACGATCAAGCTTTTTTGGGGGGTATTCTTTGCTACATCAACAACTCTCAGATCATGTTGACCAACAGGGAACGGTGGCAGCAGAGAAAACAGCAGCAACGAAGGAGTAGAGAACGACAACACCAACGGAGGTAGCAACAACAACAACAATGCCTCATCTTCTGAAACGTTCTCCGAGTTTGTAACTTTATTCATTTTAGTGTTAAACATGTCACTATATGATGCTATTATTGTTATTAGCATGTTCATGTTTAGCACTATCATAGGACCATTTTTATTCACATGTCATGTTTAGTATCGTGTTTTTCAGGATTAATACCAAACTGTGACTAGATTTTAAACAATCCAAAAACTTGATAGGTTTTTTTGGTAGTTGGATTTGTTGCATCACTAAAACCGTATGCATTTGATGGTTCAAATTACAAAAGATGAAAGGCATGTGCACTATTGTGGTTGACGGTCATGCAGTGTTTCTTTGTTTGATAGGGCAAGACGACCGAACGACCTCTCTCTCCTAAGGAGGAGGCTAAGTTCGAGTCCACGGATTGCTTTTTCCGTGAAGCTGTTGACGAGAAAAATCAACACGCCGGCCTGAGAGATCTGCTTAGCTCCAGTGCAGGTCCTAGAATCGATGAAGCGCGGGCGTGTCAGTAAGTTTGATCCTGCCACTGAGTGGTGGGTTGATACTAGCATTAATATTCATGTGTGTGCTGATATTTACTTGTTTTTTCTTATCATGTCAAGAGATGTTCCTCCTTGTTGATGAGGAACGATTCGCATGCACCTATTCATGGTGTTGGTACGGTTTATCTGAAGTTTACTTCGGGAAAGACCGTGCAGCTCAAGAACATGTAGCATGTTCTCTCAATAAAGAAGAATCTTGTTAGCGGCTCTGTACTTTGCAGAGATGGTTTTAAACTTGTGTTGAGTCCAATAAGTGTGTCGTATCTAAATATGGAACATTTGTTGGTAAAGGTTATGACAACGAAGGCTTGTTTTCGCTTTTCTTTGGATAATGCATGTAATAATGTTGTGAACCATGTGAGCAATGATGATGAGTCCAATGTGTGGCATTTGAGACTTTGTCATGTTAATTTTGGTTGCATGATGCGCTTACCTAACATGAGTTTAATCCCAAAATTCACTTTGGTCAAAGGTTCAAAGTGTCATACATGTGTTCAAACGAAAAAACCTCGCATGAATGGCGTGTTGACTAAAGAGGGGAAAATGGTACTGATGATTGCACTGGATTTTGCTATGTGTATTTATTAAAAACAAAACATGAAGCATTGCATTACTTTAAAATCTATAAGGCCGATGTAGACAACCAACTTATAAGGAAAATCAAACGGTTAAGGTCTAATCGAGGTGGGGAGTATTTTTCAAATGAGTTTACTTCATTTTGTGAAGCGTCTAAAATTATTCATGAGAGGACGCCTCCCTATTCACCCCAATCAAACGGGTTGCCAAAACAAAGAACACTCTAACTGAGTTGGTGAATGTCATGTTAGACACTGCAGGACTTTTCAAGGAATAGTGCGGTGAGGCTATATTGATAGTGTGTCATGTCCTAAATAAAATTCCTACAAAGAATAAAGAAGTAATACCATTCGAGTAATGAAAAAAGAAATTGTTGACTCTCTCATACATGCGCACATGGGGATGTTTGGCTAAGGTCAACGTGTCTATAGTCAAAAAGGGCAAACTTGGACCAAAAACTGCAGTTTACGTATTCCTTGGTTATGCTATCCACAACATGGGATATAAATTCTTAATTGTGAATTCTGGAGTACCTGACATGCGTATTATAGAATTTTTGAGTCCAGAGATGCTACATTTTTAAGGAATGTATTCCCATGAAAAATGCACATAGAACTTCTAGTCAAGAACCTATTTTATCCCCTGGGTCTTTTGTGCCGATAAAACACGATGATCAAATGTTTGTGAAAAATCCAGAGGAGGATAACAATGTAGCAACTCGAAAGAGTAAGAGATAAAGGACTGCAAAGTCTTTTAGTGATGACTACATTGTATATCTTGTGGATGACACTCCTAGAACCATAAAAGAGGCATATTCATCTCCTGACGTTGACTATTAGAAGAAAGCGATATGCAGTGAGATGAACTCAATTATGTCTAATGGTATTTGGGAAGTCGTCGAGCGTCCTTATGGGTGTAAACCTATAGGATGCAAATGGGTTTTCAAGCTTTAGGCCTGATGGTACAATTGAAAAATACAAAACAAAATTTGTGGCTAAGGGTTATACCAAAAAAGAAGATGATGATTTTTTCGACGGTTGTTCATCGATTGCTTATTTAACCATGATTCAAGTACTACCTGTCCTAGCAGCTTCTCATGGTCTTCTCGTTCATCAGATGGACGTTAAGATGGCTTTCCTTAATGTGGGATTGGAGGAGGATGGCTATGTATTAGAAGGTCAAGAGAGAATGATGTGCAAGCTGTTGAAGTCTTTGAATGGCCTTAAACAAGTACCTAAGTAGTGACATGAGAAATTTGATAAAACTCTAACATCTGTTAGCTTTGTTGTGAATGAAGCTAGGAGTGATCTTCTGCTTATATGTCAACATATTGATTTTTGGGACAAGCCTCAATGCGATTGAGGAGGTCAAGGACTTTCTATCCAAAAGCTTTGAGATAAAAGATTTGAGGGTGACTGATGTTATTCTCAACATTAAGCTACTGAGAAGATGATTGCGGGGTAACACTCCTACAATCATACTATATGGATAATGTCTTGAGTCACTTTGGTTATAGTGATTGTAAGCCAACTCATACTCCTTATGATCCAAGTGTGTTATTAAGGAAAAACCAAAGAATAGCAAGCAATCAACTGAGATACTCTGAGATACTCCTAGATCATTGGTTCACTAATATATTTGGCTAGTGCAACGAGGCCTCACATCTCATTTGTTGTAAGCTGAACCGGTGTCACGCCTAGAAATGTAGTCAAATTTTCAAACTATTTTGTGTATGAATCCCTGTCTAGGAATTAGCCAGGGTACACAAAACAACAAATCAATATACAAATTCGAACGTAAATAAAGCGTAAATACTTATAACAGAGGCACTTAGTCCTCACACCGAAAAAAGCAGCAACAGAAAAGACGATCCTAGTGGGGCTTCAGCTCTACTCCACAGGCAAAACTCAGCTGGGGTATAGCCTTGGTCTTCTAACTTCGTCTTCAACTCAGAATCACTATATTTCTGGAAAGAGGAAATAACAATGTTGAATACAACCACCGTACTCAGCAAGCCACACCATTGATGTAGACATGCAAGGGGAAACAAAGGGAGGCTTGTGGCTATTTGCATAAAGGCGGTTGCAAAAGTCTATAGCTGAAAACTGTAAAATAGTTGATTAATTTAGGACAGATTAATATTTACTGAACAACACTACACCACGTTGAACAGGCCTAACCAAACCACCTGAACTAAACCAGTTTATTAAGCCGGGTTAATTAATAGTGTGGGACTAATCATGGTAAATCTGGTCAACCGTCCATAACCCGGGACACAATTATTTGAATAGTTTTACTCTGGTCAGAAGTGTACAACTGTACTCATAAGACACAATCCACCATGTGTCACCATACGAGTGATTGTGACAAGACCATTTGCATAACTCCCTAACCAATCGCACCACACTGTAGGTTTCATCCCCACCCCTAAGCCGAGGTGAGCAATACTCTCTTGTGCTAAGGTAAATCCGGCAGCTGCATAGACCGTCGCAGGATCCGTTCAAACTCCAT
The DNA here is from genome assembly GCA_019925245.2 of Oryza australiensis. Taxonomy (NCBI): domain Eukaryota; kingdom Viridiplantae; phylum Streptophyta; class Magnoliopsida; order Poales; family Poaceae; genus Oryza; species Oryza australiensis. The sequence continues at coordinate 649,817 of JAIFGZ020000169.1, forward strand.
CATGCCTACCCTTTTCTAGGTATGTTAGAAAGGAAAGAGCTATACTACAAGTCAAGCAGTTGTCCATTATTGTTTGTGGTAAGCACAGTAAGTCTCCCAAGGTTTCTCGTGAACCGGTCCTTAATTGCCATGGGTGTGACAAACAAAACCATACACCCAAAGCCCACCATTAAGTCATATTTTAGTTGGATGATTACGACAATTGAAACATGGCCAGGTGTCTTGAGCTCGCAATTCGTCAGATACTAAAACGAATAATGTGATTATCCCATTAAGTGAACTAGTGGTAATTAAGCATGGCTAAGCATACATAATTGTACAAGGTCATTTGAGTGACGCAAGCCAGTCAAATTATCACTCAGGTTCGACAACAAATGGATATCAAGTAAACATGGCACAAGCAAGCAAATAGTTAGTCCCAATTCCCATGTAATTAGCACAACATGCAATTTTATTTGTAAACGGTAAACATTTTATAAAATTAGGCTCAACATGCTTCAAGGAGAAATGTGTTACTTACCAGTTGCCACAAGTGAATAAGTGTTCACACTTGGAGGTGGCGTTGTTTTATGGAAGTCTTGCAAGCAGACCATCTTAACGATGTCAACAATGATAGCATAACTCACGGCCATAGACATTGTCGCTGTTGAGGCCGAATGGCTTCGCGAGCTCCTGATGGATTGGTCGGTGATTGAAAAATCAGTACGAGCTATCCTGATGAACTATGATAATCAAACGATGATTATTAAGGATAACAATTTGAAGGACAACATAAAGTCATTTAGGCATGTAAAGAGATGACTTAAATCTGTCAAAAAGCTGAAAAACTCTGAAGTGATAGCATTGGACTATGTCCAGACTGCTAAAAATCTACCAGATCAGTTTACTAAGGGACTGTCATGTAATATGATAGACAGTGCATCGAGTGAGATGGGCTTGAGACCCACTTAAGTTACACAATAGTGGTAACCCATCCTATGTGATCAGAGATTCTGTGAATTAGGATGATGAAACAAACTATTGGGTGGCTGGAAGGAGAGACCCTCCTATGTGATCAGAGATTCCGTGAATTAGGATGATGAAACAAACTATTGGGTGGCTGGAAGGAGAGACCCTTAAAAAGGCTCATTTCTTTGATGTACTTCTTTCTTTATCTGTATGGTAAGGTTGGTATATATCTTAATGTGATCTGAGTGGCATTTCTTAAAACAGACATATTGACCTACAAAACATCTTCCTATATGAGTCCGACTACTAGGCACATTATATGAGATTTGGGTGATCTCTACATACTCATAAGAAGGCCTAGAGTATGACTTATACGCTCCAAACAGAGGGATGCTAAGGGCATCCTTGTATCAGCGAATTGAGTAAAGCTTGACTGCACAATACTGACAATTCAAGGCATAGTCCATTGTTCAGTTATGGTCTGTTATAACTCCTTTTCTAGGTGGAAGTTCAATTTAACAGTGTTCACAGAAATACTGTTATAACAAATAGGTGTAGAACCGAGAATATTTATTATGAGCCTTGAAATTTGATGGGGATTGTTAGAATTAAATGTGCTAGACCCAATTTAATACTAGCAAATTCCATGACCCACAATTAATGTTAAGAGATTAATACCATCCTGAAAACCAATAAGGAGGGACCTACTCTTAACTAGGTTGCTAATTGAAAGTAACTATTGAGCGGTTGAGGTGGTGGTAGGACTACCACGTGCGCGCGACGAGACGTGACGTGGCGTGCAAGTGAGGCAACGACTGCTCTCCTTCCGAACGTTACGTTTTTTCCTTATGATGGAAGACGTAACTGACAGAGACGTTACTCCTGTAATAGACGGAGCAATCAATCAGGACAGATCTCTCCCGAAACATCTCTCTCGCTGATTATCATCCACCTAGAAGGGTTCACCCTTGTGTTCATCTCCCACTGGTTCTCCATACTTTTGGTCTTCTATTCCTGCGCTGCTAGAGTTTTTCCCAGTTATGAGTTCCTCGCGAGCAAGGCAACGGTTGCTCTCCTTCCAAACGCTACTTTTTTCCTTATGAAGGAAGATATAACTTGTAGAGATGTTACTCCTGCAACACACGGAGCAATCAATTGGGATTAATCTCTCTCGAAACGTCTCTTTCGCTGATTATCCTCCACATGCAGGATAGACAGAAGGGCTCACCCTTCTGTTCATCTCCCACTGGTTCTCCATACTTCTGGTTTTCTGTTCCTACGCTGCTAAAGTTTTCCCCGGTTATGAGTTCCAGTGTGCATGGGTTCTCAGGACTAGCAGACCTCCAGAACTTCGTCCATCTCAGGACTAGCAGTTTTGTGCATAGTTCAAATCAGACTTTTATGAAGCGACAAGGTAATGTTTCAGGTAAGTCTGGTTTTGATTCTGTTTGCGCATATGTACCTACTAGTTCTACTGGTCATGCGACTCAGTGTTGGGTTCCAAAATTTCTTATTTCCAACCCCAACACGGAGGCCTCGACATCTTCTTGTTTATAGGTATTTTGATGGTATACTCCCTATATGTGTGTAATGTGGAGACAACGATTGCTTTTCACGATGACATCAAGGTAATTTTGGATTGACATAACTTTTTTTCTACTCTCTTGATTATTAGTTTTTATATGCTAGTATTTGAGGTAGTAGTTGTGTTAGTATAAGTGAAAATGTGTCATTTTTATGAGAACCTTGATGATATCATTTGCAATTGGATGTTTTCTTCAAAGATCTTTAATTTCTTCTTTATTTTTCTTTGGGAAAATTGGAGGTTATTTTGATGGGGAGTTTATGTTTTTTTTGTGCATTCGTGTTTGATTCTTCTCGCTTTTCTTTTCTTCGAGGAGAATTGGTAATCATTCATACTTTTGGCATGTTTTGAGGGGGAGTTTTTGTGCTCTTTATTTTATCAAGCTACATGATTAAAATAAATTGAAAAAGAGAACTTTATCCATACATATTGTTGTTCATGTGCATGATAGCAATATTATGAAGGTTTATTTGCTACTCGCGTAGCTTGTATGTATTCTAGTATTTTTATGTGATCTAGATTTTATATTTAAGTGAGATAATGCATGACACTTTAATCATACTTGAATTAAAAAATATGCAGTGTTGATACTAGTACTTGTGTTGGATTTTAAATGCTTATATATATATATATTATGTTGCATTAATATTTCTCAAATTACTTTAAAATTGCTCATTGAGTAAAGAGAATAAAATGTTATCTATGAGAGAAAAAATGAATACCGAATCCTTAGAAACAGTCTTGACGACAAGGACGTATTCGATGTGAGCAAAAATAATGGGTGCCGAATCCTTGGAAACAGTCTTGACGACAAGGACGTACCCGGAATAATTGAGAGAAAAAAATATGAGCAACAAATATGGCTCAAATCAATATGAAAAATTTTCTCTTGAATTATATGTGCAAAAGGTAAATTTGAGAAAGAATAAAAATTGCAATAGATGTATATATTTGGGTTTATTTTTTAACCTATGTGCTTGTAAAAATGTTGCATTATAAATCGTTTAAATCCATGAATTTTTATTGCGTTATTGATCTTAATTATAAAATATTTGATTCATGATTATACTCTAGTACATATTTGCTATATAATTGATAAATTCATCTTCTTATTATTGCAACACATGACATGACTTGCTTTATGTTTGGTGCTAATCTCTTAAATATTCATAAACATAATTCCTATGCTTGATGAATTCATTGTCAAAAGGGGAAGAAAATAATGTTATTTGGGAGAACATTTGCATGGAAGAACAAAAGTGCAAGTTTTGCAAGTTTTTTAGGGTCAAGGGATTTTCTTTCTTTTCAAAAGGGAGAGAATTTTTTTTTGATTTTTGAGCACTCAAATACTTTTTACCATTTTTGTTTTTAATTTTCCAAACACCAAAACAACACTTTTATTTTGTTTGCCAATGTGTTCATCAAGGGGGAGATTGTAAAATCAAAGTGTGTTTAACTTTTCATTTGATAATGAACAATTGGCATCGAAATTATTGATTTGTGTGTTTTGTTATTTGGAGATTTATTGGCAAAGTGGTTTTGGTTTTCGAACAATGAACGGTGTTGGTCGGCACGCCACGGCCGATCGGCCAGGAGCTTATCTTGTCGGTCGACCGGAGGTATTTGGGCGGTCGAGGCCAGGGCGGATTACTGCGGTCGAGCCGCCGAGCTAGTCCGACTGGTTGCCGATTCTGATTCGGTTTTGGTTTCGGTTTGTTTCCTTGCATATACATGGGAGTTTCGTGTTCCTATGCACGTGTCTGGTTGTTTATGCTAATAATGAATCAAGTTTGGATAGCTTGTACTCGGATATGGTATTCTTTGTTTAATTGTGTGCATGTACTCTTTACGCCTCGGGAAAGTGTCGCCGGTGATCGAGTTGGAGTCAACTTGGAGATAAGGTGATGTCCAAGATGGAGATCATGAGGGATGCTGAAGGGTAGAGATTAGTGCACATAATTGGTGAAGTTTCCATATGGCATATGATGGAGATATTATGTGCGTAGGAAAGCGGAATTTCGGTTTTAGGAAGACCGAGATTGTTACAATTGGTTTATGTAAAGTTTGTTTCTTGTACGGGAAGGTTTCCTAGTGGATTAGGACTTCTTGTATGAGTAGGATTCGTGGCTTTCGGCTGCGGGTTTTATGTATAAATAGTGAGGGAAGGCGTGGCCTCTCAGTATCGCTTTGAGTTCAAGTTTTAGAGTTTTTCGAGTTAGGGTTTCAAGTTCAGCTTGAGATTTTGTGAGGAGTGCTTTGTTTGCACTTTGTAAACACAGAGAGTTTTAATAAAGATCAATCTTCTTGATAATTATTTGTGTCTTCTTCTTCCTCGGTGCGACGGCATAATTGTCGGTTAAACCGGATCTACACGTCGGTGTACACCGCACACTCTACTGCGGTCAGACCGCGGCTTCTACCCGGTCAGACCGCAAGCACACAGGCGGTCAGACCGGTGGGCATCGGACTTCATTGGCATCGGCTACATCGAGCAATCGGCTGAGGCGATCGGCTAGGGCAGTCAGACCGGAGTTCACTTGGCGGTCAGACCGGTCGAACAGCGCGATTAGACCAACGCGACACCTGCGGTCAGACCGACTTCATAAAACAGAGGGTAAATCTTATTTCCGCTAAGATTTGTTTTTTAGGTACTCAACCATTCACCACCCTCTGGTTGGCTTTTCATTGGGTATTCGATTCTACATTCATCTCCCACTTGGTTCTCCATACTTTTGGTCTTGTTCTGCTTTTGCTAGAGTTTTTCCCGGTTATGAGTTCCTACGCGAGCGAGGCAACGATTGCTCTCCTTCCAAACGCTACTTTTTTCCTTATGAAGGAAGATATAACTGGTAGAGATGTTACTCCTGTAACACACGGAGCAATCAATTGGGATTAATCTCTCTCGAAACGTCTCTCTCGCGATTATCCTCCACATGCGGGATAGACGAAGGGCTCACCCTTTGTTCATCTCCCACTTGGTTCTCCATACTTCGGTCTTGTTCCTCTGCTGCTAAAGTTTTCCCCGATTCTGAGTTCCAGTGTGCACGGGTTCTCAGGACTAGCAAACCTCCAGAACTTCGTCCATCCAAGTACTTGCACGGGTAGACAATGTTGACGTGAAATTCATTGTTCCACTCGAAGGCCTGAGAGATCTCCTTAGCTCTAGTAAGGTCCTATCAACAGATTCATGACGTGCCAATTAGTTTGATCTTGCAACTAACAAGACAGACAAATCGTATAATATCCAGGAGCCAAATCGACCAATAAGCTAATGTGATCTGGCGAGATCAACGGATGTTGATAGGATTTTGAACAGTCGACTAAGAATCCAATGTAGAAATAAACAATCAAATGAACAATGCTACCATCGTTAGAACCAAACTATGCATAATCATCAGTAAACCGTTTTTTATCAAAGACAATCTTGATAGATCGGAACGAACCGAGACAGTATAAGATTAAAGTTGATAAAGATAGAATTAACTAAAAATTATACAAGTTTGAGTAGAAGCCGATGTAGCTTAGAAGATATAACAAGGTAATATAATGTGAACCAATCTGCAAAAAATGATGTAATGGGATAAATATAAATTCAATGGTTAAAATATACATCGGCTGGGGATCCAATGTAAGTAAATTAAAGTATATATCAACTAATTGACCGATATATCTGATAGCTGAAGCCCAAAGTAATGATAAATTATTGGCTAGTATTCCGATGAAATATTGCATAAAACCTATCGACTTAGCAAAACTTGTATTATCAATAACAATCTAGAAGATCAGACCTAACTAATATAGTACGAGATTGCGTTCGATAAAATAAACTAGATAAACCGATATACTTATACAAACTACAAACACGATGATATATAAATCTATCAAAAATAGTAGTAGTACGATTAGAGAAATATTAACTTAGTCAAAATGTCGGACCTAACCAAGAAAGTCCTAACTAAGCTGATATGACTCCAATAACAATACAATTAAAGATATAATCAATATATCAGATAGGTGACGTTTGCGTCAACCTAGATAGAATATCAGAATTAACCGAGAAAGTTCTAGCCACGCCGATACAAACGAAGTAGACAAAACTTACTCTCTTGTTGGAGATCGAACTCAACCGATATAGCCCAACTCGAAACTAAGAACTCGTTGAAATAAAATGGTGGCGATGCACCGAAAGTAATTGTATTGATTTGTCGAGATGTTTTACAAAGATTTCGGGTGTATATATTTATACCATCGGATTGATAGAAGTCCTGATCGGACACAACACATGTTTTCTAAAGATACAAGAAGAGATACAAGTACTAATCGGACATTAGATAAAACTTACTAAAGACAAAAGAAAAATTACTAAATTATGCCTAATTAAAAGATAGAATTAAACTGTCATACCGTGGTCTTCACGATTTCTTCTTGAACTTAATTTCTTTGAGATAAACTTTCATCGGTTGATCAACTTTTTTCTTAACCAAATCTACTAAAATACCATATCGAATTTTGGTGTTAACAGACATGCGATGAAGTTTTTGGGGAGCGCGTTCTTCACGCAACTGCTCTCTGCACTGCTTTCTTTGCATCATGTTCTACTTTTGCTACATCAACAACTCTTGGATCATGTCGACCAACACTAAGAACGGCGGCAACGAAGGAAACTACGACAATGAAAAAGTAGAGAACAACAGCACCAACCGAGGCAACAAAAACAATATCTCATCTTCCGGAGCGTTATTTGGATATAACTTTATTCACCTTAATGCTAAACATATTACTGGATAATGTTATTATTGTTATTAGCATGTTCATATTTAACATGTAATTTACATGATCACTCTTTTATTCTCTTTTATTCACATGTCATCTCTAGTATCGAGTTTTATTAAAATATGTCGAATCGCTCTTCCAAGGGACCCACTCATCGACCGAAAATTCACACGGCGGATACAGTGGACCCACACGTCATCCACCGAGCGCTACCCGCCAAACTGCTTTTCTATCTATCGCAATCGCCAATGTGCCATAAACCCCGAGCCGTTCACGTTCCCTCTTCCCCCGTCGATCCCTTCCCCATTCCATTCTCATCCTCGCCACCGCGCCGCCCCGCCGCCGCTAAAACCCTAAAATCTCCCCCTCACCCATGGCGGCGAGCAGCGCCGATCTCGCCGACGACGGCTTCCCGGCGCCGCGCCTCTTCTCGCAGGGCGTCTCCTACACCTACGACGACGTCATCTTCCTCCCGGGCTACATTGGGTTCCCGGCCGACGCCGTGGACCTCTCCACCCGCCTCTCCCGCCGCATCCCCCTCTCCATCCCCTGCGTCGCATCCCCCATGGACACCGTCTCCGAGGCCGCCATGGCCGCGGCCATGGCCTCCCTCGGTGCCGCCGCCGTCGTCCACTGCAACACCGAGCCCCACCTCCAGGCTTCCATCGTCCGCGCCGCCAAGTCCCGCCGCCTCCCGTTCGTCTCCTCCGTCCCCTTCTTCTCTCCTGCCTCTACCCCCTCGCTCTCCGACTTCGCCGGCCACGACTACGGCCTGGTCACGGAGCGCGGCGATTCACTCTCCAAGCTCGTTGGTATCGCAGTTGCAGCCGACACCTCCTCTCATAAGTTTCCCCTCCCTGTCTCTGAGTACATGCGCCCCGCCCCGCGCTCGGCGTCCGCCTCTTTTGATTTCGAGCAGGCGGCGGCCTTCCTAGCGGACGAGGGTTTGGATTACGCACCTCTCGTATCCGACGATGGTGAGGTAATCGACCTCATCACCGTCAATGATGTGGAGCGCATCCGGAGCTACCCGAAGCTAGGCAAGCAGTCTCTTGGAGCAGACGGGAAGTTTGTTGTTGCGGCTTCCATTGGGACCCGTGAGGATGACAAGCGAAGGCTGGAGCAGCTAGTTAAGGCAGGGGCAAATGCAATCGTGGTAGATAGCTCGCAGGGGAACTCTATCTACCAGATTGATATGATCAAGTATGCAAAGAAGATGTACCCGGAAGTGGACTTGATCGGAGGCAACGTGGTGACCATTGCGCAGGCACAGAATTTAGTCGCTGCTGGAGTGGATGGATTGCGTGTTGGGATGGGCTCTGGTTCGATTTGCACTACCCAGGAGGTTTGTGCCGTGGGCCGAGGACAGGTATATGCTCGATAAATTTCTCGTAAAATTTTTCTTCCTGAGTAGTAGTTAAATTCGTCTGCACAATACATTCAACCTGCTGGGGAATTAATTAGTTTTTAGTTTGTGGATCCTATGCCATTTATAGGATGACCAGTGTGCTCGTGCCGACTATTGTTCTGAGAGCCATCTAATGATTTTATTTTATTTAGAGGTCTGGTACCGAGACAGAAACATTGTTTGGCATCCCCACTTTTCCACAATTCTGTGCCAAAAGTGTGGCAAGCTGTATATTTTCTGTCTCAAAATTGGTACCACACCTGTGGCCAATTTTGGCTAGAGAAAGTTGATGACAAGTGGGGCCAAAGGGTAAGAAAGTGTGGCACAACGCAGTGGTAGTAACAAACCAAAAGCACCAGCCATATTTGGTCAAATCCACCTAACTGATGTGTGGCAATATTTGGCAGCTATCCAAATAGGCTCAAAATCTGATGCCTTAATAATTTCTAGTCCTTCATCTTATCAAGGCATCTTAACTAGAATCTGATGCCTTACTATTGTTTATAATCTTTCATCTCTGCCCTGTTATCCCAAGCATCTAAACTAGTTGGATGGTTCATCTCTGCATTGCTATCCCAAGCATCTAAAGTTCTAACCTAGTTGGCTGACCTATAACGTTTTCCATTTCCACCAACACTCAGGAGGATAGGCATATCCTGTTTCATATTTTTAGATGGCACAAAGTGGGTAACTGGGTAGGTTCTTCTTGTTTAATTAGGTGGTTGGGTTGTCCAGACGTTACATTTTTTTCCGCTGGGCCGGCGAAGGAGCCGGCTGAAGTACATTAAGTATGGGGTTAGAATGTACAGAAACACGAAGAATAAACGTGCCGGGCACAACTCAACAAAGACGTCTAATTGCAGGGAAAAGGGGCAAGAGGAACACCCCCCCCCCAAAAAAAAAAAAATCGGCAGCTCAAAGCGCCGTGAGCAGCCCAGCTGCCTTCCATGTTTCCCTTTCATCCTTGATGATCACGCACAAACGAATCGGCAAGATTGCCCTTCCATCGAACACGTGAGCGTTATGCTCCTTCCGTACCATCCATGTTACCAAGATAACCCCCGCATCGAAGATACTCCTGTTACGCTTGGTGATCGCCTTGCGAGCTTCACACCGCCAAGAAGAGACATTTGCCGTTGGGACAGAGCATGGTAGGCCTAGTCTGCCTCTGACTCGTTCCCAGACAGATTGTGTATAGTTGCAGGCTTGAAAGATATGCAAACAAGACTCCGCGTCCTTTGGAGCAGAGATGGCAAACGGGCGCTAGGTGCCAACCACGATGCTGCAGGTTGTCCACAGTGAGACATGTCCCCCTCATTGCACAGAACATAAAGAATTTGCATCTTTCAGGGGCCTTGGACTTCCAAACGATCTTGCCCGAAGCGCAACGCGTCCTCCCAACACAGAGGAGCGAGTAAGCCGTCCTTACTGAGAAGACTCCCATCACCGCTGGCTACCACACCACCTCATCCCTCGCCACTTGCACGGTCTGCAGTGGCGCAATCAAGTCCCAGAGAGCAAATAACTCAAGGAGCGCCTGGATGGATAGGCCACCCCGGATGTCCGTCACCCAGGCATTCTCTCGCAATCCCTTCGCCATAGATTTCTTTTTGCTACTGACAAAAGGGAGAAGCACTGGGTATATGTTCGCAATCTCTCCCTCGTAGGGTAGCCAGTTGTCCGTACAGAAGGACGTGTCTTCTCCGTTGGCGAGCCGCACCCTACACCCAGCTGCTAGGCATTGGGCCACCTTCTTGTCTTGTGCAGGAGCCAAGTTCACCCAGGGCCGCTTTGGCTGTGTACGGCTGAGCCACGACCACCGGGCCAAATGTTACATTTGAAGTGTGAACTTTGTGTTAGTTGCTATGACCTCCCATTCATACCCATGGAACCTGGGCATTATGTTGTTTACGAGATTTTGTTCTGTGATGTATTGAGGCCTTGTCTAGCTCATTCCTTTTCTGCTGTTTGTAGATCTATATTTTGACTTAGGTTGAATGATGCTCTGTCCTATCAGCCTAAACTTGAAATGAGCTTTGTACAATAAGTGATCATGGGACATGTGGTGGATACAGATGTTACAGGGGTACAACACGTACGGTATATATATGATATATATCATATAAATACCAAAGAATTTCGGCGCTGCTGTGTGCTGCATGTGTTTGATACTTGTTTCTTGCCTTTTTGTGCAACAGGCTACAGCAGTGTACAAGGTTGCATCTTATGCCAAATATCACAATGTGCCAGTCATTGCGGATGGTGGAATATCAAACTCCGGACATATTGTGAAGGCTTTATCTCTGGGAGCATCCACTGTTATGATGGGTAGCTTCTTGGCTGGCAGCCATGAAGCTCCTGGTACTTACGAGTACAAGGTATTCAATTTTTTAAAGCTTTTGCAGGAATTTTTAGGTCCACAATGTGATTTTATTTCTGATATGCTTTTACCATGCATGAACTATTTTGAAGTTTTTTAGTGATGTCTGTCCAATCTGTACAACCGTACAGATTAAATTGATACTTTGAGGGGAGACCCACATGCCATGCACATGCAAATGTACATCCCATGTGACCACTGCAATGAGAACAGTTCAATTTTTAGGCAATAGTTTGGTCTAATTGATGCCATAAAAATGCTAATCAGGTTGTCGTAAAAGTTCTTCTATAAGATGATTGTGTGTTACATATGTTGCTTCTGATTTTTCGCTTCATGGATGACAATATTAGTAACATGACTGCTGGACATCACAGTTATTTACAACACAAACCTTAAAACAGAGAGAGACCCTGAGACAATTTGCTTCCTGTGCTTTGTATGAGATTGCTGTGATTGAACCAATTGCCAGTACATATTCTGTGTAAGTGTAAATACTAGATATATGTGTGTTTTATTGGTCTTCCACATCATTCTTGGGGATCATAATCTATGGGCCTGAAGTATCCATGTTAGTCCTTAATTATTTCTGCAACTATTGCAACCTGTAGCATTGCTAGATTGTTCTAGCTAGTTGTTTTGAGGTCATATCTGGTAATTAGAAACCATGTTTTTAGATAAGCACTCTTATTCTTCAATGATGCTTTTGGTGAAACCGCACCTTAGTATTTTCCATTTGCAGATGTTTTAGTTAATTTGACCTGCTTTAGGATTTCTGCAACATATTAGTAAAAATGAGTGAACGCTGCCTCAGTAGCTATTATTGTCATATCTGAGATTGGCAATGTGGTGCATGTAGTTGCTAGGACTATGGAATTTAATGGGCAACATTCATCCCTTAAAAAATATTTTGAATTAACATAATTAAGATGTCATCTGCATTTTCCTATTTCAGTTTTTAGCACTGTGTCGTAGAAGTGGGTTTTTAATTGCTTATTAGTGTTGGTTGGTCGAATATATTTATGTTGTTCTAATACACATTCTTGCTGTTTCACTCCCTCCTTTCTAAAATTGTGGCTCTTGGAATGCATTTAGGATGGCCGGCAAGTAAAAAAATACAGAGGCATGGGCTCTCTCGAAGCAATGACAAAGGGGAGTGATGCCAGGTACCTGGGTGATACCCTCAAGCTTAAAGTTGCCCAGGGAGTTGTTGGAGCAGTTGCTGACAAAGGTTCTGTCCTGAGGTTCATTCCTTATACAATGCAAGCTGTTAAACAAGGGTTCCAAGATCTTGGTGCATCATCTTTGCAGTCCGCTCATGATCTGCTGCGGTCGGAGACTATCAGATTAGAGGTATTTCCATGCCAGATAACATTTTTGCTCTTCCTCTTAGCATTTTCTAGATTATGAAATTGAATAAGAGTGTCAAGCATCTTAGATAGGATAAAATGCTCTTTAACAGTTCAATTTTTTAGAAGATGGATACATTCCCTGTTTCTGGGACTTCACATGTCTACTGAATAACCACTGCCTTTCTGCCTCTAAATTGAAACAAAGAAACAAAACTTTAGTATCACAAGTTAACAACCAACATAGTTTTTTGACCAAGAAACAACAAACAACTAAGATATGCACTGCAGAGTAATCCTATTTTAGTTTATATTTTACTTGTTGAGCAAGGACATGATTTGCTCTTTCATTATAATTGATATATAGCACAGTAGGAGACTCTCCTGCTGTTTTTTTGTAAAATAAAAAAAACAAACTTGTTTTACTCTATTTGGTATTCTTATGATGCCGCTCTATGCGAAATGTTACTAATGTTATGGTGACTAAGCTGTTCCAACCAATCTTATTTCCTGTACATTACTGGCTGGTTTTAAGCTTATTATCTGCCAGTTAAAGCATAGTCAAATTCTCAAGGGATTCTAGATCATTGAATTTTAACGATATGATAAGGCATATGATTTTCGCCCCCAAGTGAAGTTCAGCTTGCAACGTGCAAGTAATGTTTTATTATTGTTATGCTTGACCTTTGTTTTCCAGATTAAGGGACAATCTACCTCATCATGCGACCAAACTGTCCCTGCTAAGTATAATCAGCCGTCTGTCCATACCAATTACCAAATGAAGCAAGTCTCCTTTTTAGTAGGAACCAAAATGGCATACTAGTAGCTGACTGCACACTGTGATCGAATAGAACTGAGAAAATGCATTACAAGACACCTGCTTCATGGATGTGTAGTCCATAAAGTACATATACTAATTTAAATTTTCCCCAAATTATTTATGTTCATAGCATTATTTCCATGTGAGTTTCTCTTGAAATGCTATAGTGAAACTCGAAAAGAGTAACTGGACATTCTTTATCAGTCCAAGAGGTTATCAGTGCCCGAACTGCCAACTCCAGAATCAAATAAAATCTGCCTTTCTGCTCTTAAATCCTGTCTTTGGAGAAAGCTAATGTTAACGGTAGAACTGATTTTGTTTATCCCAAAACAAGAACAGAGAGGTCAGACAGAAAAGAACACGACTGATTGGTCTTTACTATCTTCCTTTTCAGGTGAGGACTGGCGCCGCGCAAGTTGAAGGGGGGATACATGGGCTAGTGTCGTACGAGAAGAAGGCATTCTAGTTCCAGATTTAATCATCAGGACAAAGCGGCTATTACATCCTATCCTACCTGAGGAAACAACTGTCCCTATCTTTACCTGATCAATGGTTTTCAAGAACAGCTCGCCTGTTTGATGAACCTGACATGCTCTCTGTTTCATCGGTCGGTAGCTTCACAATCCATCGAGCGTGTTTTAACTTCAGTTTTGCTAGAGGGGAAGACTACTTATCCCATGATTGCCTCAACCGGTTGATGCTGATGTACCTTGCCTTGTGCAAACTGCAAACTCGTTCTGTTGTAGCGAATTCGGCCTCAGTTTTTCATGAAAAAGAATAAATAAGTTTGGCTTATACTTTCGGCCACTTCGGCCCCAGATGTTATCGTTGCTTGCTTTTGTTTCCTGATAGGCCAGTATCTGTGTGGTTGCTGCTGGTGATTGGTCTCTTTCATCTTTCTTATCAACAGCTACTACATCTACATGCTTTGACATCCATGCGTTGCTTGGATTACCAGCCAAGCATCGCTATCATCCATGATCCTCTTAAATTGCCGTCACAGTTCGATATCTAATCAATTAATAATCATCCTTCCTTCAGCTGCACACCCTATCCCAGAGGTACGACCCCACGTCGATCCTCTCTGGCTGCAGGTGGGGCCAGCTATCGGTTATGCCATCCTGGCAGGTGGGACCCACGTCGATATGCCGCTGCAGGTGTGCCCCATCTTCGGTTGCGCCAGGCTGTCACCGGCTGAGGCTGAGCGATACCCGATTCGCTTCCAGAAACTTCAGGTCCCGACCGTCCGATGGCGAAACGCGCGGTTCAGATCAACCCGACCCACAGCCACGGCACAGCTGTGTCGCCTGTGCGTGGGCCCTATGTCACACTCCCACCGCAACTGGACGCCGGGTCCCACCGATGTCACGCGCCTCTCCCACCCACCGGATGCGGTGTCCGGACCACACCACGTCACCACCCGAACGACACGGAGGCGTCCGCAGTATAAGATGGCGAAAAAACCATTTCGAATTCTGTCACCCAAGCAACCCCGTCCGCTTCGCTACTCCGCACCACCGCAACCACCTCGTCGTCTCCGGCTCCGGCGAGCGGCGGCGCGATCCCGGGCGAAGGGCAGCCATGAGGGAGATCCTCCACATCCAGGGCGGGCAGTGCGGGAACCAGATCGGAGCCAAGTTCTGGGAGGTGATCTGCGACGAGCATGGCATCGACGCGACAGGGCGGTACGCGGGCGACTCCGACCTGCAGCTCGAGCGCATCAACGTCTACTACAACGAGGCCAGCGGGGGGCGGTACGTGCCCCGCGCCGTGCTCATGGACCTCGAGCCCGGGACCATGGACTCGGTGCGCTCCGGCCCCTTCGGCCAGATCTTCCGCCCCGACAACTTCGTCTTCGGCCAGTCCGGTGCCGGCAACAACTGGGCCAAGGGCCACTACACCGAGGGCGCCGAGCTCATCGACTCCGTCCTCGACGTCGTCCGCAAGGAGGCCGAGAACTGCGACTGCTTGCAGGGTATATCATCTCATCTTGCATGTCCCATTCCGTGTGATTTAGCTAGATCTGAGAGAGGCTTTGCACCATGGAGTTAGATCTAATACAGATCTGGGGTTGTAGCGGGTGGAAGTGCGATTAACGTCCTTTTTGAAACCATGAAGTGCGATTAACATCGGTGTCAGTTTCGCATTTAAGGGAGATGCGGTTTTAGCATTTAGACATTCCCCAATTCGTAGACCTGTTAATTATAGTGGTGTTTGTATCGAATTGAACTGTTCATTGCTGTGGATCATCTCTATAAGTATGTCTTCGTGTTATTTGTTGTCTATCGTGATAATCGGTCATCTGTGTTACTTATGCTCTAAATTCTAATGGCCTAATTCACATGTAGATTACCATGCCATTGTGTGGCTTATTTTTCATATCTTGGTAGCGATGTGCCTGTCAGAATTTTAAGTTCCATAAGGCGCTGGATCAATCATCAATCTATGTTTTGTATATGAGCTCCTATTGTCTTATGTAGCTTGATCAACATCAATTGTTGTTGGTGGAATGGACCATCACATCAACACCAATATCTTATCTAGCTCCTATTGTAGCTGTTCTAGATGTTTACACAAAACTTTTCTCTTTACCTGTGGTGTCCACCTGTGTCATAGCTGGATTTAATTCTTTGGTCAAAACTCAAAACATAACAAAATGGTGTCCTTGTCTTCATGGTTTACAATGAAATCAGAACTTTATTGCTTTGGTCATCCTTATGATTAATTTATTTTTGGTACAACTGTACAGGTATAATATTCAATATGATAGACCCAAGTAATATGTCTTAGTTGCACGCCATGACAAGTTCATCAACCAATAAAGCATGGTAGAAGAACATGTGAAAAATTGCCTTTGCCTTAACTCATATAATACCTTTTCTATTGGAACATGATCAATTGCTCCCAAACTCTTGTTTCATGGAAGACACAGTGAGATCCTAAACTTCTAGACTGCCCTTAGCCTTCTGAGTGTTGCTACATTTGTTGAACCCAAGGCTGTCTTTTTATAGATGCATGTTTGAAGTCTGTTTGCATTGATGACTAACATCATGGTCTTATTTTCTTAACTTACAGGATTCCAAGTTTGCCATTCATTGGGAGGAGGCACTGGATCTGGCATGGGCACCCTTCTTATTTCTAAGATTAGGGAGGAGTACCCGGATAGAATGATGTTGACATTTTCCGTCTTCCCGTCACCAAAGGTCTCGGATACTGTTGTGGAGCCTTACAATGCTACCCTTTCTGTTCACCAACTTGTTGAGAATGCTGATGAATGTATGGTGCTTGACAATGAAGCTCTCTATGACATATGCTTCCGCACACTAAAGCTTGCTACCCCGACCTGTAAGTTAGTCACCTCTTGTTTACTTCTCCATGATAGCACTAAATTACTGTTCAACTAGAAGTAGGCACTGATAGCTTGGTTCTAACAATGCAGTTGGCGACCTCAATCATCTTATCTCTGCAACCATGAGTGGTGTTACATGCTGCTTGAGGTTCCCTGGTCAGCTCAACTCTGATCTGCGCAAGCTTGCTGTGAATCTCATCCCCTTCCCCCGTCTCCACTTCTTCATGGTTGGCTTTGCGCCATTGACTTCACGCGGATCACAGCAGTACCGTGCTCTCACCGTTCCTGAGCTGACACAGCAAATGTGGGATGCGAAGAACATGATGTGTGCTGCTGATCCCCGCCATGGCCGCTACCTCACAGCTTCTGCCATGTTCCGTGGGAAGATGAGCACCAAGGAGGTGGACGAGCAGATGCTCAATGTTCAGAACAAGAACTCATCATACTTCGTCGAGTGGATTCCCAACAACGTTAAATCCAGTGTCTGTGACATTCCACCCAGGGGGCTGAAGATGGCGGCGACTTTCGTTGGGAACTCCACCTCCATCCAAGAGATGTTCCGCCGGGTAAGCGAGCAGTTCACTGCCATGTTCAGGAGGAAGGCTTTCTTGCACTGGTACACAGGCGAGGGAATGGACGAGATGGAGTTCACCGAGGCAGAGAGCAACATGAACGATCTCGTTGCGGAGTACCAGCAGTACCAAGACGCCACAGCCGAGGAAGAGTACGAAGACGAAGAGGAAGACGAAGCTGAGGCCGAATAGCATTGAGCCCCGTTATCCTTTACAGGTTGTTTGCCAGTGAGAATTGTGTCTTTGTGATGCTTTGCTTTTCTTTTTTTTGCTGACGTGCGTGATGGATGGATGGGTGAGGTTGCGTCCGTGCTTCGTTTTGTCACCTGTGCTGCGTAGCAGGCTGCAGTCCCGTTTTGTAAGACGCGTATCTGGTGGTCAGTAGCTGAATGCTTGAAAGTGTTCTTGAGTGCTCTCCTTGAGCTAATCACCTGTAAGTTCTGACATGTATTGGTAGTGGGTTTTCTCATCTCTGTGAAGCTTCTGTTTAGTCTGTTACTATCCGTTTTCTCTGTATATCGATCGTACACCTTTGCTTAGCTGAAACGTTTTAAAGATCACTCTGGACTACGCTGTTAAACCTCTTGCTGAATGGTAGCCTGCATCGTGGACTCGATCATAGCAGAGGAGCTGTCATTCTCTCTGAATTATGTGCATTTCTAAACATGCCTCTGAACTGTTCTAGTTTGAGACTTGTGAGCTCTTTGGCTTTACCTCTGACCTCTTCACCAGCAGTGCGCCATTTGTGCTGCAATGCAAGTGCACACAACCGAGTGTCTGTTTCAGATCAGATCCAAACTGTCCATGGATCCAGCGGCCGGTCAAATCGAATGCACATGCACATGCGATGCGAGGCGGATCTTCAGACAGAATCATGGCCTCATGGGGGGGGTCGATTGAAGTTCTCATCTCTCTCGCGCAAGAACGTCCCAAATAAGAAGATTTTTTTCTTCGGGTATAAGAGAAGATATTTACTACGTGGAGATTGTACAGAATCGATAGAGTAAATATTTAGAAACCCCACACTCTATGATAAAAAAATTACAAGAAAACACACATGTAGTATGACTTGTGACACATAACTATTAGTTTTAGGATTTAAATGTTTTATAAAACCTTACCTTATTTGAATCTTAATTAATTTTAACATATTAAAACAATATTTTTAAAAGTAATGAAGAGTTAAAACAACGACCTTAATCAATAAATCAATGATTCAAAAAATTATATATATATATTCTATATTCTAAAATTTGAAATAAATGCGTGCTCAACGAGCATATAGCGAGGTTTTGTGAACTTTAGAATCTTAAAACCTAGGGTTATGTGACATCGATACCTAATATTTTCTATAAATTTTGACCAGAAAACGTGAGGTTTGTTGAATTTAAATGTCAATTTCAAACCACACCCACATCATGTCTCCATTTTAATGCGCATATGTTCAAGTGCAACTGTGTATGCTGCATGCACATGTGGAGAGATGCATTTCTGTATGAGTATAATTTTTGTTTTCTTGTGAGAAGCCAATCAATAACATGTAGGAGTAGTACAAATATTTGCTGGATTACTGTTCACTACTACCTCATGGCACACTGATTCACAGCACACAGTACAGCCATCGCCAAGCTGGCAAGGCTGGGCCCACCACCCCGCATCGCAGCCAGCCTCCATTGCCTCCTATTTGAGAGAGCCGGAGGGGTTAGCGGGTTACGGTTGTAGACGCACCCCTGGAAATATCTGGTAATTACGAACTCATCCAGCCGCCGCCCAGCAAGGCGGGGACGTTTTACAAGGAAGCCCTCGGGTTTCTTCCCTTATTCCTCCTCCGACTCTCCGCTCTCTCGTCCGGGGGTGGGGTGGTGGTGGGGAGGAGAAAGGCTCCGGTGGTCGGAGAGGGAGACCGCCATTGCCGCTGCTTCCGAGGTACGGGGTGACCTACTCGATCCTCCTCCTCCTTCTCCTCTCCCTCTCGCTCGCGCGTCTGGGTGACATCTGGTGTCTTTGATGATTTTGGCTGTGGGTTTGTGCCCGTTCGTGTCGGTTCTTGATGGCTGCCCGCGCGCATTGCTTTGCTTCCTTCCTGGCAAGTCTGGCGTTCGTCGCCCTCATAGTTTCGTAGTTGATGCGAAATTCTAGTGGGGGTTTTGGGGATCTTGTGGATTGACCGATGGCGACTTGGAGATCGAATACTTCTTTGGGAGGAAAAGATTGGATCTAGAACGAGATTTCCCCGTGCCTGCATTTGTCGTGGCGGTGTGGTTCTAGTCAGATTCATGCGAGCAGGGAAAGGGCAATCTCGTATGAGGGCACTAGTTCTTGCCAAATTCGCGTGAACGATCGTTGGGCACTGTAAAGTGAGGAGATGCACATGAAGCTCGCCTTCTGTTGTTGTTGTGTTAGTGGAGCCCCCATGTGTGTGATTGTCCAGTCAAAGAAACGTTAGCGTGGGGCAGTGCAAAAGGTGGTGGTTATGCTACCCTCTTTAGTGATTAGAATAGGTGTTTAATAGCATTCTGCGGCTGTCAACATTGGTAGGATGTATTTGTGGTACAGTTAGTGTTGCTTTTGGATCTTGTCTCTGAGTTGTGATTGTTCAGTTTGTGTATATAATGATGTGTGATTCTGTGATGCAGTTCAGATTGGGGAAGATGGTTGTCCATGAGTTCACCGTTGATCTGAACAAGCCTCTCGTTTTCCAGGTTTTCATTTGCTCTCTGTCAGTGATCTTTTGCAAATATTTTTTTTTGCTGCACCTGCCCTTGAAAATTATACCATTGCCATACTCACCTTTTTGTTGTTTTTCAGCTTCTTGCATACAATTTTTAGTTTTTGACCATATGGTCTGTTGCTGAAATGTTAAATTCTGATTTTCTAGCAACGCAATGTAGCTGTAAAATTCTGGATTTCTAGATAAAACCAGTTCAGTTGCTTTGCATTTGGAGTAACTTTTGTTTGTGGTGCAAATTTGATGGATGAAGGTTGGCCATCTCGAGGAACGTTATCAGGAATGGGTACATCAACCTATAGTGAGCAAGGAAGGTCCACGCTTTTTCGGAAATGATGTCCTGGAGGTAATATACATTTTTCATTGTTATTTAGGATTTTTGAAACTGAGCTTAACATAACTTTTTGTGTCCAGTTCTTGACGCGCACAAAGTGGTGGGCTGTGCCAACCATATGGCTGCCTGTCGTCTGCTGGTTGCTTGTGAAATCTATTCAGATGGGTCATACTATTCAGGAAGTAGCTCTAATGACCCTATTGGGAATATTCATTTGGACATTGATTGAGTATACTTTGCACCGTTTCCTATTCCACATTGAGACCAAAACCTATTGGTAAGAAATTATCAACCTTCGAGTTGGTTATTCTATTGTTTCTTTTTTCCTTCTTCTCAGCAAGTGGCTGTCAATGCAATATTGCAGGGCAAACACAGCACATTACCTTCTTCATGGATGTCACCATAAGCATCCTATGGACTCACTCAGGCTTGTATTCCCCCCTACTGCAACAGCAATTTTGTGTGTGCCGGTACTTCCCTTAACCCATTGTACAAGCATAGAGTCTGATGAGACTGCATACTTATGTTTCCATTAAAAATTTGTATCCACAAAACATGGTCCATTTGAATCGAAGTGGTTGACGGCTTCCCTTTTCAGTTCTGGAAGCTGGTAGCGTTCTTCGCAACTCCAACTACCACTCCTGCGCTATTTGGTGGCGGCCTGTTGGGATATGTGATGTATGACTGCACTCACTACTACTTGCACCATGGACAACCATCCAAAGACCCAGCAAAAAATCTCAAGGTGACAACTTAGTGCCACTTATAAAGCTATAAATCATCTAGCTGTTCCAACCAAAGTCACATGAGGCTTGTATTCCTTACAACTTTTGCTCGTTATGCAGCGATATCACCTCAACCACCACTTCAGAATCCAAAACAAAGGCTTTGGCATCACCTCATCACTCTGGGATTATGTTTTCGGGACATTGCCTCCGTTGAAGACCACTGGGAAGAACAACTGAGTCACTGACACAAGTGTATTCTTTTGCATGAGAAATTTTTAGAGGATATGTAATATATTAAGGCTAGGCACAACTGCTTGTTTTGTCTTCCTGGGACAACAGGTTCACATGTCCATTCAGTTCGAATTCCTGTGGTTTACTGATGACTGCGTTGATGTGGGTGAAGAGACATTTCATTGCCTTGACATCCAATGTTCTGAGTTCAGATAATGGGTTGTTCTTGATGCAATCCATATGCCATATTAGGCTTGGCAATTCTATTGGCCTGTCCAATTACAAAATTGTTTCTTTTTAAAGGATTTTTTTCGCAATCATCAAGAGTATCAGCTACTCCCAGATGCGAGATGCCGTTTTTTTTGGTCCTCATCATGCCTGTGATGAGTTGTCTCCGGATACATTTCAGACTTCTTGCCTAATAACGTTTATGCAGTCATATAAGTAAAGAAGTATGAAGCATTATTTTGGAGGAATAAGCATACTGGCTAGTCTTACAGATTTATACAGGCGAGAAAGCTACTCAGAAGTCAGAACAGCTATGGCAATAGTGTACTAGTTTCTTTCATGTATATACCTTTTCCTTTGTTACGATATAAGCCTTTTTCTTATATATAAAACCTGCCATACTGATTCTTACATGTCATTAAGCGAGCAAAGAGTCGAAGTGCAAATTCTGACTTTTGTTTCATGAAAAATATCACAGTTAGAACGTGGCAAATACAAAAAGCATTCTTGAAGTCACAGCAGATCGCACATGAAATGCAGACATAAGCTATCGATGAGTCTTTGCTTATCACCAGATCCCCGGTTGAGTCGTCTCATCCACAATAATTTCGGATCTACAGACAGTTGGGGCACTGGAAGCACATGGGGACCATCTTAGTTCCAGTTCAGAACTTAAGATGCTCCTCATGAAATATATTTCCTCAAAATCACGAGATGATAAACATAATATGTTACAACAGTATCCAATAATCCAGCAGCAAGTCACAGGAAAACTGTGCCTATTCAAATTGAAATGAACACCAAGCAAAAATGAATCTGCAAAATTCTGTGCTTGGAACTTGACAGACAAATAGCAATACATCGCCAGACAAAATGTGCTGGTGTAATAACCCATCTAATATGTGGGATTTCAAGAGCGGATCATACGGGGTGAATTTTTAGGTCGCCTTCTCTTCCCATTATTTCGAATTTTCGGCTTTTCAGTCACCAATGCATACATTTTAACAGCAAACAATTCCTTTGGAAGGTCACTCTGGTCCTGTTATAATTGCAAGATTTAATGGTTTACAGAAAAAAGGTGTTGTTTGTAACTGAAAATTGCAATTTTATGGCATGCATACCTTAATGCTATGGATATATAAACCACATTTTTTAAATAGCTCCTTGAAGTACGCATCAGATCTAGTGATACTGTTATCCTCCTTGTCCAAAACAAATCCTGAAAGTGCAGTACATCATATTAAATCCCAAATAAGTATGATGTTAAATTTCTCTCGGAAAGTATATGCAGTACTTAGACAAACCATTTGATACAGTGACTCACCGTTTCTTGCAATATTCTCCTTCAGAACAAAAAATCCATTGGGTTTGAGCCCAATCTGGAAGCAACATTACCAATCAAAATTTAGTTAGAATGCGTAGAGATGGAATATCCATATGCTTAATCATAAGTTCATGACATGGATTTTATCACTACTACTAATAAGTGCAGAAACATGAATATTGATAGTTTTCATTCAATAAAATTGGAAATAGGCTGAAAACAAAGACTCCAAGACCAGAAATACTACTTGGCATAGATTTAGAACAAAGTATCGGCTTCTAACTGGAAGTAAAATCACTCAAAATAAATATAGCAGTGCAAGTGCAACAGACATAATTATCAAGGTAGAAGTTGCAGCATCATTGATCAACTGGATAGGTATTTGCAGATAGTACATAAGAAACAACTTTGTATTCATGCACAAGGTTATCTGTAAGCCTTTGTATCGAAGGGAAAAGGAGACCATCTTCTTTCTCTAAAAATAATGGTATAATGCTATAGCATGTTAGCATGTTTTTGTGCACACAAAAATGTTAAATCGAACTGTCAAGCACGGATGAATAATTCAACACAAGCAGAAACAAATCACTATAACAGTAAAAGTCACATAATAGACGAGTCAAATGCAGCACCTTTGCACGGTCAAAAAATGAAATAAAGTCATCATCAGGAAGTTGCCCTATGCACCACTGGATCCATATTACATCATATCTTCCTTCATCAGGAGTGAAATCCTAAGCAACAAATGAATGCTATTAAGAAATGGAGCGGAAAAGCAAAAAGTATCAAACTTCAAGTAACAATGATCTAAAGAAGTAGAGAAACCAACCTGAAGAGGTACACAATAAAAGTTAGCAGCCTTATGTGTGTCTTCCCCTACTTCCATACATTCAGTAAGATTTTCCCGTGCTGCTTCTAGAAAATGGGACACTGGCTCAACAAGATCAACCTGAGTACCCATTTCCAGTTTAAAACAAACCATTGGAAGATACAAACAGAGAACATCAATGATAAATATTACAGACAAAAAAGAAAAAAAATATTACTAGAGTTTTGCTTGACTAGCAAAACAAAATGCATTGATTCTTGCCAATATATCATCATGTAGGTACTACAACAGAAACTGCATGGGGTGAAGATAACTCTACATGGTCTAACAGTACCATGATACTGATAAGCATGCAAGTATCCATGATTACAGTTCAATCTCAAAGATTGTGTGAGAAACATACAGAGGCATACCTCATTGAAATGCCTAAGAAGAAAATTCTTTGTAACCCTCCCGATGCCCGAGCCACAATCTGCCATAAATTCAGACATCAACCAAGTGATCAAGCAGATCACAGGGAACACGCGACGAATCAATAGCTTTAGCACTGTGAACAGCTAAACGAAATCTTGCACGGAACTGAACTCACCGAGGGCGACGAGATGGCGCTTCCTGGTGCCGAATCGCTCGGCGAGGAGAGGACGGAGGAACGCGTCGCTGCCCTTGACGTCCACGTCGTTCACGCACCCGTACCCTCCCAGGACCCCCTCGGTCGACGCCTCCACGCCCTAGTACACAAAAGCAAGCAACTTGTAGCCGAATTCGCCGCGAGGAACAACGCACTCCGTTTTTTTTTTTGGGGGGGGGGGGGGCGCTGGGAGGGTTAGGGTTTAGGGAGGAGGAGGGCTGAGTGAGTGAGCGCTCTTTACTTGCCAGTAGGCGATTGCCTTGGAGTACCACTCCTCCCGCTTCCCGTGGCCGCCGCCTGCCTCCTCCTCGACGGCGGGGGCCGGAGCGGGTTCAGCTTCCGCGGCGGAGACCGGGGCATCGGCCGCGCCGATTTCGTGCGCCCACATCTCAGTGGCGCTGGAGAATTCCCGGCCTTCGGAATCGAAACCGCGGGAGTCCATCTCTCCGGCGGCGGCGGCGGCGGGGAGGTGGCAGCTGCTTGCGCGCGAGGTGGAAGCTGAGAAGGAAGAAGAGAGAACTCCTTGTAATATTCGACCTTTGTGATAGGATTTGTTTAATAAACTTTAACCATCAACTTTATATAATAGTATTTTAGAGGCAAATCTACGCTACGCATACCATTTTGTGTGCGCTAAATATCAAAATACGGAGTATTTATAACCGGAGGAGTATTTCTGTAACATAATAAAAAACAACAGATATTTCATCTCGAGTGACCTCAAAACTTCAAGCATCCGTTGTGAGAAAAACAATATCATACCATTTTTTTCTTCTGCTGTCACGTTTGTTAACAAGGCTGGGGACTGGGCGTGTGGGTACCAGGGTTTCCATATCGTTTTGTCCTGCCATGTCGCCTCTCAGCGATAGCGTGCTGCGAAGAAATGAATAGTAAACGGATTTGAATTTGAATCGATTTGTCGTGTATTAACGACCAAATTTGGTAATCAAATCCCTAAGTCCAAGCCGAGATTAAAGCGGAAACGGATCAGGAAAATGGTCTGTGTGAGAGCTGAGTCCATGTTGGCTACGACTCAATCGGCTGGGAAGCCAATCAGCTAAGGTCGAATTGGACATGGACAGCTGATAGCCGATTTCGATTCAGAGAAGATGGAACCGTTTACGATGAAGAAATTTGAAGATAAAAGGAAGATTCGGTTCCGAAATGTTCGTTGAGATATTGCCATCTATGGATAAAGTCCTGTAACGACAATTGTATTGAAATAGGGTTTTGTTTAGATATTTCCTTTTGTAATGTGACATGGGACTGTATCCCGAGATATTGTCATATTTTGAATAGTAGATTAGATAGAATTTGTGTTCTACATGGACTTTGTTGTACTTGGGTATAAATGGGACCCGAGACCCTCTGTAAAAGAAATCGAATCACATCAATACAACTTCGATGCATCGCCTCCTATTTCTTTTAGACGGGTTCTCGATCCGGCTTTTGGGCTGCATCGATTCAAACCCCAAATAAGGTAATTTCGTCATCAGTGGTTCATTCCGTCGAATCTAGTGCTTACATCGTCATGATACTCTAGGTTTGATGCTGTAGACCATGCAAGTTATCATATACGGCATATAATCTAGAACAATGTCTAGATCTATCTCGCTGTCGGCTCGTTTCTCTTGGGAGACAATAGCCAATAAAGCTAGATCTAGATGTTGGACTAGGTTATATGTTGTATCTACCGTCTTGGGGGTTTGCATCGGTCTATATAGATCTAATACTATATTTTTGTACTTAATGCTGCATCATCTGTGATTTGTTAAGTCGCTTTTAGAAGTATTTAGAACTATTCGATTAGATGCCTACTTGTAGAGACAGTGCTGGAATTTCAGCCAGCCTTACCTGTTTTAGTAATCTTTTAGCAGTATTTACTATTAGATATATTAAAGTCGTCTATTATATTAAGATCTCAATCTGGTTAAATGCCTTAAGCCAGTATCAGTCTGTTGGCGTCAGCCGATAGCCGATTGATCTAGGTTTAATGCATTTAGGTTAGATTAATATCTTTTCATAAGATACATCGGAGTAATAGCCGATACACATTATATCTGCAGCATCGGCTAGGTTATAAATACATATATTTATTACCCTGATGTATATTTAGATTAAGTGATTTATACTGTCTCGGCATAGCCGATCTATCCCAGTCACTTAGTTTAAATATGCTTCGGGATAGCCAATATATGTAAATTGATTTCCTGAGCCGACTCGGTAGGATCTAACTTTAACCTTAACACATGTATCTATTTATTATCTCTTATTGGTTAGCAGATCAAACCAATTGGCACGTCTAGTTTATCACAGATAGCCAAGGACGGACTTGCACTGGAGTTAAGCAGATTTCCCAGGCCAGCACGTGAGAGAAATTTCTCATCAACATTATGCCACGGTTTTCGTCCAAACCGCGCTAAAACCGCGGTTTTCACGGCAAACCGCACGTTTTTCACGACAAACCGCGACGAAGTGAATAGTGATGGAATTTAAATTTGAACCAAATTCGTGTCGTGGTTTTCGCTCAAACCGTGCGAAAACCACGCCACATACCGCGGTTTTCGCGCAAACCGCGCGAAATTTATTTTGTGAATTACTGACATATATTTTTGTGATAAAATGATTTTTTTTTCAAATTTTTTAAATTCACACGAAATTATTCAAACGAAACCGCGGGGATGCCGTTTCGCACCCCCGCGATACGCACGAAAACCGTCGCGGTTTTCGCGGTATCGCAATCTCTGTTGGGGATAGTTCCCTTGACTCTTATTAAAAAAAATATATGTCGCATCAAATTTCGTTTGAAGATTACAATGTTCAAATGACAGTCTATAGGTATATATGTCGAATTATACTCTAATGTTTCGTAGAGAGCTTATCTCGAGTGATTTACAGGGCCATGGCTAAAACAATGATGCCGCAAAATTCCAACGACGCCGAGTACAGTTGATGTCTGAGATAAAAAATTCCCATGACCTTTTCTCTGCCTTGTGCAAAATTCGAGTATATATTGAAACTCCTCGCTGTTGCTATTATTGTTGAGTTGTTGTCAAACGTTGAACCGGAAGAGCATGACATCGCCTTCCTGCACGATGTAATCCTTCCCTTCCAATCTCAACTGCAGTGACAGAGGTAACAAGTGAATACATATCTCTAGCCCTAGTCTGTTGGATAAAAAATTGCAAATAGTTTTACCACTCCCTTCTCCCTTGCTGCTCCAAGAGAACCCGCCGCGACAAAATCATCATAGGATACCTGAGATATGGTAAGCCCCCATTGAAAAAATAGTAAAAGAATATCTAAAAGAATACTAGGAGGTGAGCAATATCTTATAGTCTAATGCATCTAAAGAGATGTAGATATCGCCAAATTTTAACTCCATCATGACAATTACTAGAACCATTTGTTAACCTTTATGATTACGGAACTTACAGTTTCAGCTCTAATGAAGCCTTTCTGAAAGTCACTATGAATAACTCCTGCTGCTTGAGGTGCAGTCATGCCTATAACACATAGTTAAGACTTTTCGTTCCTAGAGTAATTGAAATGCCACAAAAACAACACTGTGAAGAAGAATAAAACCTGCAAGGATAGTCCAAGCTTTTGTTTCCTGATACAGAGGGGGGGAAATTGGAATCAAATGGTAATACAAAATACGAGGAAAAGAAGTAGTCCCTTGACGCAAAACATTCACCTTATCTCCAGTTGTGAAATAAGTCCTCAATCCCAAAAGGTCATATGTTGCCTTTACCAAATTTCCTAGTCCACTTTCGGTAACTCCAAGGGATTTTAGATATTCAACTCTCTCTTCTAATGGCAGTTCAGCAAGTTCAGCCTCAACCTGATTTGCATTCCACGCATTTATTTTAGCTTAGATAGGTAACGTATTAGGTAGCACCGATCAATGTCTATGTAAACAAATGCTCTCAGATGTAGATGCGTAGTACAAACCTGAGCTGATATTGTAACCATGCCAGATTCCAAGTCTGTTGCTAGTTTGGCCACCTCTTTGACATGAGGGTTGTTATCAGGTTCAGCAAGATCAGATTCAGTTACATTGGCAACATAAATGACAGGTTTCATAGTTAGTAAACAAAGATGTTGGATAGCTTCTTTCTCATGGTCAGCCAAATCAACAGATCTAGCAGGTTTTCCATCCATAAGCACAGTCTGAATTTTTTCCAATCCAGTCCTCTCTGCTTGTTCCTGAGTAGTGAGAGCTGTTGGGATCTAGAATAACCATCAAACAAGGAGAAGAGCCTGAATACCTTACCTTCACCTTTACTTGTTGGTCTTTAGTTTTGCTCTTTTTAAGCTTATCTAGTCTTTTCTCTATCTGCATTTCAAACACGATTGCCAGTGCAAAAAAGGACAGGATAAATTAAGTCTGTACACGATTTCTTTCACCCCACAAAGCAGGCAAGGAGATAAGAGAATGTATATACGAAATTACCTGTTCAAGATCAGAAAATATAAGCTCCAGATTAATTACATCAATATCTGATTTGGGATCAACTTTCCCATTCACATGAACAATATCATCATCTTCAAAACATCGCACAACCTGATAATCCAAATAAAAGGCCTTAAAACTCGCTTATAAGCCTATTATGCTTCCAAGCCCCAAAAGGCATGACATCACAAGAAAATTAAAATACCGACAATGGATTGCAGTACCAAGAAAAACAAAGTGACACTAATTACGTGTGCACATTTTGTACAGAAGCTTAATTGGTACTTGACGAACATTGGAAAACATCTACCAGAGAATTATATATACTTATCCTTTGCAATATGAACAGTACAACAAAATAATATGTTGTACTTGACGAACAATGTGATGAGGCATTCGGACATTGCAAGGTTAGAGTATCCAGAGCTTGATAAATATCTAATGACAAAAGCATATATAAAAATGACAAGAAACCGACCTGAAGGATGGAATCAACCTCACGGATGTTCGAAAGAAATTGGTTTCCTAGTCCCTGATGTATCATGGTTATATAAACTAGTCAGAACTCAGAAACAACATCAGCCAGAATGCACATTAACGCCCTAACATAAAGTGAAGTCATTAATGAAATCAGCACCTCTCCTTTGCTTGCTCCTTTGACAAGACCTGCAATATCCACAAGCTCTATGGATGTCGGGATCGTCTCCTTAGACTTGCTTAATTTTGAGAGCACATGCAAGCGAGCATCTGGAATAGCCACAACGCCAACGTTTGGGTTTATGGTGCAAAAGGGAAAGTTTGCAGCTTGTGCCTTCCCATTTTCAACCTGATAATGTCGAGAAAAGAATTCACGCTACAGCATAATGAAGAAATAGCATGTACATTATTGCAAGGAATGGCGTGTCCGCTACAATATGTCAGTTGCATTTCCCCATGCCAAAGATAAAAAAAACTTCCGATCAAACAATCATCGTTACTGCAAGAACACTTCTTGTGCAGCTAGGAAAATGAAAAATCAGTGCAAAAAAAAACTCCATCTAAGTTAAGCATCCTAACTAGTCAAACGTTGCAGAACTGCATCTCTGTGGCAAAGAATCAAACAGTTGGTGCGCAGTTCCATTGACGCCGCATACACACTTCATCCTCGACCAAAACCAATCCATGAATCGGGAAGAACTCCTCAAAAGCACAAATAAGCAAGATCACCTTCTTTCTCCTCGAGTTGCTTCCAGCTAAAACGAGTTCATAACAGCATGGAATTCTTCCGAAGAAGAAGAAGCAAAGGGAGGCGGCAAGGGGCGGGGCTAAGTTCCTTACAATGGCATTGAAGAGTGTGGACTTGCCGACGTTGGGCAGGCCGACGATGCCGGCGCGGAGGCTCATGCTAATCCGCGCGTTGCGGCCGGACGCGAACCGCCGGGCGCCTACACCCACGCTCCGGCGCCAGCGCAGGAGGAGCGCCGGGGACGCGCACGAGGAAGGCAAGGTGGCCGTCGTCGGCGTCATGGCTGGTGTCCGCGTGAATCCCGCGAACGCAGTGCCGAGTGCGCGGCGAGACATCGTCGTCGCCATGGACGTACGCCAGCGCGCGCGGCGGCGCGGATCGGGAAGGCCGGGGGCTGTACGGTTGTCAGAGCGAGACGAAGCGGGCGGAGGTGAGAGATAGCGTAGTAGTAGTAGATGAGATGGCAGGACACATGAGCCGCTCGTGACGTCACGGGCTTGGAACACAAAAGCGTGGAAGATCAAAGGAGGAGCGAACCCTCAAATGGGCTATAATAAACTCTTGATGTGAGGTTTATGTCATTTAAAATGGTTATAAAAAATTTAATAAAATAAGTTAATATACGATAGATTACTTTAAATATGTAAAATTAAATTTAATTTTTTATATTATAACGAAGAAAAATAAATTTAGTTGTGAATATATGTTTAATTGTTTTTTATATAATTTTAATTGTATGTTCGTGGAGTGAAATGTCAGGTATTAATTTATTTTTTAAAATTTTTCGTAACTGTAAAATAAATAGAGGATTCGAGAGTTTAAATCCACCCTCAACCTCAAATCAAATCAAACTGAGCGAGCCGCCGCGTCGGTTTCCTCGTCGGCGGCTGCCATGCGCTTCAAGCAGCGCCGCCTCCTCCTCCTCATCCGCCGCAGCGTCAAGCTCACGCCGCCGCCACGGCCATACTGCATTCGCAGCACCACCTTCTCTACCACGGCCGCCGCTTCCTCCGACCGCCTCCTCGCCGTCCTCCGCGGCTGCGTCTCCCCGTCGCACCTCTCGCTCGGGTTGCAGGTGCACGCGCGCGCCGTCACCTCGGGGCTCGATGCCACCGGACCGGCGCTCCAGACCCGCCTCATCGGCATGTACGTCCTCGCGCGCCGCTTCCGCGACGCCGTCGCGGTCTTCTCCTCGCTGCCACCGGGCGCCGCCGGTTACTCGCTCCCGTGGAACTGGTTCATCCGCGGGTTCACCATGGCGGGGGACTACCGCTCCGCGCTTCTCTTCTACCTCAAGATGTGGGCGCACCCCTCCGCACCGCTCCCGGACAGCCACACCTTCCCCTACGTCGTCAAGTCCTGCGCCGCGCTTGGCGCGATCGCTCTCGGCCGCCTCGTGCACCGCACCGCGCGGACGCTCGGGCTCGACGGCGACATGTTCGTTGGCAGCGCGCTGATAAAAATGTACGCCAATGGCGGCCTCCTCTGGGACGCGCGGCAGGTGTTCGACGGAATGACGGAGCGGGATTGTGTCCTGTGGAATGTGATGATGGACGGGTATGTCAAAGCTGGGGACGTGTCGAACGCGGTGGAGCTGTTCGGGGACATGAGGGAGAGCGGTTGCAAACCCAATTTCGCAACCTTGGCATGCTTTCTATCTGTGTCTGCCACAGAGAGTGACTTGTTCTGTGGGGTGCAGCTCCACACCCTTGCTGTGAAGTGTGGATTAGAATCTGAGGTGGCGGTGGCGAACACATTGGTGTCTATGTATGCCAAATGCAAATGCCTGGATGATGCCAGGAAGTTGTTTGGCTTGATGCCACGGGATGACTTGGTAACCTGGAATGGAATGATATCTGGTTTTGTGCAAAACGGGCTTATCGATCAGGCATTGCTGTTGTTTTGTGATATGCAGAAGAGTGGCATTCGACCAGATTCAGTTACGCTGGTGAGCTTGCTACCAGCTTTGACTGACTTGAATGGTTTCAAGCAGGGGAAGGAGATACATGGTTACATTGTCAGAAACTGCGTGCACATGGATGTCTTCTTGGTTAGTGCTTTGGTGGATATCTATTTCAAGTGCAGAGCTGTGAGAATGGCACAAAACGTGTATGATTCTTCTAAATCCATTGATGTGGTTATTGGCAGCACTATGATTTCTGGTTATGTTCTAAATGGGATGAGTCAAGAGGCAGTGAAAATGTTCCGATATTTGTTGGAACAGGAAATCAGACCAAATGCTGTCGTGATTGCTAGCATGTTGCCGGCCTGTGCTAGCATGGCAGCTATGAAGCTTGGTCAGGAGGTCCATAGTTATTCTCTGAAAAATGCATATGAAGGAAGGTGTTATGTGGAAAGTGCACTAATGGACATGTATGCTAAATGTGGCAGGCTTGACCTGAGCCATTATATTTTCTCTAAGATATCTGCTAAGGACGAAGTGACATGGAACTCAATGATTTCAAGCTTTGCACAAAATGGGGAAGCAGAAGAAGCCCTTAACCTTTTCCGTGAAATGTGTATGGAAGGAGTAAAGTACAGTAATGTGACCATATCTTCTGTGCTATCAGCTTGTGCAAGCTTACCAGCTATATATTACGGAAAGGAGATTCATGGTGTTGTCATAAAGGGCCCCATAAGAGCAGACTTGTTTGCTGAGAGTGCTCTTATAGATATGTATGGCAAATGTGGTAACTTAGAATTGGCTCGTCGTGTTTTTGAGTCCATGCCTGAGAAAAACGAAGTGTCATGGAATAGCATAATTGCTTCCTATGGGGCTTACGGCCTTGTTAAAGAGTCAGTAAGTTTATTATGCCATATGCAAGAGGAGGGATTCAACGCAGATCACATAACGTTCCTCGCTTTGATTTCTGCTTGTGCTCATGCTGGACAAGTGCAGGAAGGATTGCGACTTTTCCGATGTATGACTGAGGAATATCAGATTGAACCTCGAATGGAGCATTTTGCTTGCATGGTTGACCTATATAGTCGGGCAGGGAAGTTGGATGAAGCTATGCAATTAATTATTGATATGCCTTTCAAGCCAGATGCTGGTATTTGGGGTGCTCTTCTCCATGCTTGCCGTGTGCATCGCAATGTCGAACTTGCAGAGATTGCTTCACAAGAATTATTTAAGTTGGATCCTCATAATTCTGGTTATTATGTGCTCATGTCCAATATCAATGCAGTTGCTGGACGATGGGATGGTGTATCAAAAGTGAGAAGGTTAATGAAGGATACGAAAGTCCAGAAGATACCTGGTTACAGCTGGGTAGATGTAAATAACTCCAGCCATTTATTTATTGCAGCAGATAAAAGCCACCCTGATTCTGAAGATATTTACATGTCCTTGAAGAGTCTTCTTCTAGAATTAAGAGATGAAGGTTACATTCCCATGCCGGATTTATGTTGTACCACGCACCTGGACAATAGCATACAGGTTCATCAACGATAACTCTGCAACTTGTTTGATTGTGCACCTTCATACTTCAAACCTTTTGATCTGCTGTGTCAATAATGTCTAAATATGGTCTGAAGATATTATATTATGGATCTACATACTAACTAGCCTCTGTTGAAAAGCCATCACTGCTCTGCTGGCATCATTGTTGTACCAGATTGTTGATCCATTAATAGCATGCAACATCAGAATGTAGGGTCAATTGCGCAATTGAAGTTTAGGTAACCTATCCCAGATCGTGTATGTGTTCAGTGAACAGAACGACAGCATATCATGACTTACCTTAACATTCTTTGCAGACTAGCTAAATCAGAATGACATTCTTGAATCTCGACAAATATATAATGCCCCTATGCTATTGTGTATTTTCTGTCAAGGAATTATCAAAAGCTATTTCTATCTGATTTCGTAGTGTCGTAACATTGCCTGGTTCAGGAAATCATTTACTTTGTTGTTTCTTATATATGCGTTAATGAAAAGTTCGGTAAGAGTTGCCAGTCTAGAGTAAAGATTTTACTGCTAATGTCTTTATCTTCTTGCAGGTCATGGAGATTTGATTGCGATGTTTTCCAACACTGCAATCTGATCTTCTGCTGATGATTAATTGAGAACCCATTATATCATTATCATACAAACTTTTGTTTGTGACCAAATGATCTTCTTATGCAGCTTATTCAATATCTTCATCTGGAGAAGTGGTGGGTTGACTTACATTGCCCGTACATTAATTGCTTCAAGAGTGTAGGGTTCATCTAAGTAACTATGTCAATCAACCTTCTCCTTGTTGTTCAGGACTGTTCATATCATGACAATTAAAATCTTCTGCATATCAACCTTCTCCTTGTTGTTCAGGAGGGTTCATATCATACCAAATTTAAAATCTTCTGCGTGATTCAAATGTTTTTTGTGTACCAATATGGTTAGCCTTATTCTCTTGCGATACTCATTTAATCTGCCAATCATGAGAATTTCAGTTTAGCTGGTTTAGTGTATGTGCCTTTCAATCTTTTACAGAAAGCTGCATTAGTTTTTACAGTAACTGAGCAGTGAACGGTGCCAAACTGGATCTGAGAAATATGTATATGATACCTAGAATCAGTACAAAATCCAAAATAAGTGCAGCTACACCTAGGCTAGGTTGAATTTATAGAAGCTTCTTGATGTGAGCCCCTTAAAGATTTCTGTAAGTGTTATCCTGCATAAATAAATCCAGAAGCATATTGCCTTGTTGTCTGAATTGTGAAAAGTTGTTCCATTTTGCCACTGACGTGAGCATTTTTTTTACGCTTGGTTCCATTATGTGCGTTCTTGCTCCACCATGGCCCTATCCAACCTTTTTCTCGTGTGTAATCTAAGTGAACATCAGCCTGCAGAATGAGAGGGTCATGAAAACCACATTGGCGTCAAAGCTTGGCAAGTTAGCATGCACCATCATTTCCTAGCAAGTATTTCATTGAATAAGGCTTGAGTTGCACTATATGGTGCTAATTTGGAAATTTCACATCAATGAAGTCCGGCTTTTGAACTGATCAAAAGGTAATTTTGTGGGTTTTACCCATATCAATCTTACAATTTAGCATGATAGTTATATGCGTTGGTTTATGTTACAGGGCTTTGCACATGAACAGAGGGCTCCTTGATTGCTAACTTGGAGATATCCAGCAAGTTTGCTCAGATTTTGAAAAAGAAACATTTGTCAGTTAATGATATAAATCAAAAGATCCTTATATTGACTTTATTATTATATAGGATCCTGTATTCATGAAAAACAAGGTACTATATATTTTATATACAAGAGATTTCTGTATTTCTGTTGTTTCTGAATAGTAACCTCACAAAATATTGGTTGATTTCAAGGCCATGTTTTTCCCCCTTGCAATAGCTGTCACTTGGTACCAATGTTTCATAAACATTTCATTTAAAGAGCAACAGTACTTGAAGCACATACATATGAAGTTGGCCGATTTTCTGATCCATAATCTGGACCATAACAATAGCATCACAAACTCAAAGTTAAGAATAGTACAGGGTTACTTTATACAACACAAACCATCATGTTTCTTTTGAGTCCTGTATTCCTGTTTAAGAGACTTTTAACTCATATGTCGTCGTCCAAAATTTTCAGATCTTTTGGAAGCTTCTCACGCTGTATGCGTGCAAGGCTCTGAGGATTTCTGATTGCATCCAGCATTCTGTCCAAGAATTCAATGAACCGGCGATCTTCATGAGCAACCTGAGGATCTGAAAACCTATCGAAGTGATACTGATCCTGCACGTTCCATTACAACCAGAAAGCTTCAATAAACAGAAAGCTTCAAGAGATACATCATGGAGAAATCATATACTACGTACAGACGTCTTAAATCACAGGTATGTGCAACCAGAAGATTAGTAAACTCGTAGATATATATTTACCTCAAGTTTAGTTTTATGATGATTATGATTACTAGCTTACCACAATCTTGGAATTTATTTGGCACTGTACATGAAAAGCTGAACAAGAGATCTACTTATCTAAGCACAACCCTTTTATTTAAACGGAATAACCAAACCACAAACCTTCAACTTCGATATAGAAAAAAGGCAAATTTTGGATAGAGGTCGAACCTTGATCGTGGTGTCGACTTGCCCACACGCGCTGCTGCAGAAGGATTGATAGCTCGCTGGAGAAAGACGACGGAGCCCCTCCCCACGGAACAGCTGCAGCCGGCGATGGCCAGAGGGGCGGCAGATCGCTTGGATTCTCCCGAGGACCAACTCCGACGCCATGTTTGCCCAAGCAAGCGGTTTTCCTTTGTTTCCTTCTAATTTTCCCCTACTTCAAGTCTACAAAGTTCTCCAGGGATCGAGCAGGAGTTGTAGTTGTAGTACTATTGGAGTACTTACGCAAGGTATCGGCAGAGTCATGGAAAGCTTCGTTGGCCTCGATTGGACCGGCTTGGTCAGAGATTGACTCAGATTAGCAGTCATCCTTTGACGGAACGTGTTTGGTCTCGTCACTGATGACTAGATAATCGCAGGTCACGTGTCTCATGATCTTCTCATCTTGATTTCTCCTCCTATTGTTATCTTGTTGATTACTACTAGGTTTGTCTCCGCACACCTGGGATGCTCCCAGTTTAGTTATTACCCCTCTCAGGCTCTGCCACGTAGCCCAGAATTACCATGGCTGTTTTTGCCAATTGGCCATGCATGGTCGCCGGCCAACTTCCTTTCATGACTCGGCTACAAACTTTAAAATAGTACTATCACACTGGAAGATGCCCCAAAGATTGCCGTTACACGGTCTCTGAAAACTTAATATAGTGTGATTCACAAGAAACAGAAAATTTCACACGA
This sequence comes from Oryza australiensis, assembly GCA_019925245.2. Lineage (NCBI taxonomy): Eukaryota > Viridiplantae > Streptophyta > Magnoliopsida > Poales > Poaceae > Oryza > Oryza australiensis. Next base: position 686,508 of record JAIFGZ020000169.1, read on the forward strand.
TTCTTCACAGTTACTGTAGATCTCGGGCTGTAAAAATTCTCTGGTTGTGTGGTGGACTGGTGGTTGTCATAAACTAAAGGACCACAACGTCGGATGGTCAAAAAAAAAATATAGCCACGCGATAAACTCAGCGGCATTTTTCAGCCTATCTGCGATAGCTTCTTCCATAAAACTTCGTGAATTTGTATGTTTCGGTGCTATGGTATCACCGACGACTTCTCATCTAAGACCTGCACTTCCCCGTTCAATGCAACGACGACATGTGATCTGCAAATAAAAGATTGCAATGTCTCAGAATATGTAGAGCACTGCATTGCCATAGCTGCATTACTGCATACGTAAGTAGTGAGTGGATCATTGAATAGAAATCTTGAACCTCAATGGTTGCTTCTTATAATCATAAAGAGAAGGTTGCTTCTCCTACATCTTACTATTTCTTTCTTTGAAACACACTGGTCTAGTAACTATATTAAGCTATATAGAGTTAGGTTGGTTGAGAAATTTACGGAACGCTGGAAACAATCCCATGGTCCACGACACCAGCAATTTTCTCCAAGCTTTCTGCTACCTTACCTGAAACATTACAAGCCAAACCAGCTAAAAATCGATTCAAGAAATGATTTACTATATCATTTGGTTGAATTCAGCTCCTCAAGTGGTAGCAATCATTATATATACCAAGATAAGGGATGGGAGTTGTGAAGATAACATCAAGTATATGATGGCCCTCCTTGGTAACCAATGGGAAGTCCCCTCCTAATGGACCAGCGGTTCCTATCGATGGCCGCCTCCATACCTTCATCAGGTTATCACGTAACGATGACCAATGATGGAAAGGTCTCAGATTCACATCACCACAAATCCAGTAGTTGCTCAAACTTCAAAAGTATGTATCTTTAGAAATACATAACAAATATATGAGTGCACCTCTGCGTCCCCTAGGAACAAGTCATCAATCTCTTCAGCAGTGTCAATCCAATTTGCCTGAAATGATCTGTTCTTCTTTTAATGAACATTGCAGAAAAGTGATTACTGTAGTACTAGGAGGTTGCTTACACTTTTCACCAAGACTGGAATTGAACCTTCGATGCCTTTCACATATTTGTCGTGACCAATGATGAAGGCAAGTTTCCCAGCTGATTTAATAATACTCTATGGAAGCAAAACAACCAAAACTTGCATTTAAGCAGAGGATATTTCCACAGGACTATTGAAGAAATAAAGAGAAGAAATCATGCAAATGTTGTTTTGATTTTTAGCCAGCAAGGTAGCATCAATGAGAGCATCAAATTTCTCATGAGCTTTGCATACCTTCTCCTCCATGAAAGAAGGCTCTCCGCTCTCCGTTTTCCGGCGCCCAATGACACCAGTCAGTGTGTCCTCTTCAATTATATCAGCATCAGTGAAAGCAAAGTCAATCTATACGTCAGTAAGCACCGTTTCAGCGTTTCAGCCACTTGTTCTTGTCAACAAGATTTTTACAATGGTGAAAGAAATCATCATACTTGGGTGCCTTCCTCGTAGTTGCTGACTTGTATCCCTGCTTTCTCCGCCTCACTTGCGCTGATCGTGGACCTGGCTGATCAATCCTAAGAATGGATTAGATGCAACTGACAAACATGTCACCCAAGAAATTCAGGTCAGGAGCTCAAACATTCACTATTAGAACAACGAGTGATCCAAAGAAGTTTGGCTTCAGCAACCAGAACTTACGAGGGTATTCCAAGGATGCCAGTGAGAGACCCTCGCCGGAGGCGAGTGCCGAGGTACTGGATGGCGAGGCCGGACGCCACGCCGGAGCCAAGTCCGACCACCATGCCGCTCTCCACAAACCTGTCCACCTGAGGCCAAGCCAGCCACCGAGCTCGTTAGAAATATACACATGATCAAAGTGGCAAGTGGCAACAAGCAGATGGAACAGTGGAGAATTCCCTCACCGTGAGCTTGGCGGCGTCGAAGAGGCCGACGACATCGGCGTCCGCCGCGGCCACGCATGCGACGGCGCGTCTCCGGAAACGGCGGTGCACGGAGGCTGTTGCGACGTTGCCGACGCGGCGTCGCAGTGGGCATGCGCGGAGCCGCGCCGAAGAGCTCACGCTTGCGCCGGCAATGGAGTCCATGGTTGGGTTGGTGCCTCAGCTTGCTGGCCTAGTGAGCTTGACAGTTACATGCATGGATGGATGGCACATTGGCGAAGCGGATAAGGGGTGCGAAGCAGGTTGAACACCAGCCTTATGTCTTTGTGCTCCTCAGGCTCTCTCATATGTTGGGTTGTGGAGTCACCGATAGGTGATAGCTCTTTGCAGTATAAATACGTCCACTAATCGATTTGTAATCAAATTCACAAATTCATATGTTTATACAATGGCAGGCAAACAGCATTTGAATCTTGGGTTTTCGTTGCAATTGTACAGTGGGATTGAAGCATCAATAAAACGATTCAGTTTTATTGGGATTTCGTTGGCAGTAATATATTGGGATTGAAGAATCATTAGAATCATTATTAAGTTTTATCTCATAACAGGCAAACAACATTTGCATATTAGATCACATGGCATGTCCATCTCATAACAAGTTGAATTGCAAACGAAAGCTGCAAACCACTGAGTAGAAAGCTGCATACGCTGAAATTATTCACAAAGCAGACTTGATATCGAAATCCAGCGGAACGCAGAATAGGCATATTCAAACAATTACAGTCGGCAACAATATGCACGATTCTTCAATACATAATCAGATATCATGCAGAGCAAAAAAAAGCATTTTCTAAACCTTGACCACATATCAAAGCTGCATTTTTCAATTCATAATCCGATATCATGCAGAGCAACAAAGCATTTCCAAAACACAGAGCAAATACCACAACAGGTAAAGGTACTTCAAATCTCATAAACTATCATAAGGCGAATTATGGTCATCACATTACATAATACTCCAGTCTAGGAACATAACCAGAGACACTTCAACAGCTAGAATTAACCAAAACCAGGAAAGGTTTCACATTCCTACAACAATAGCTGGAACATTAAGAATCAGGAGAAACCATCATCCCAATGCACCAGGCAACATGACGTAAGAACGCATCCGCCCCTACTGATCACACGACTACTTGGATCTCTGCCTCATCTTTCGGCGCTTCCTCTTGAGCCTCCTCATTCTCTTCTTCTTCCACTGCAGATTAGCAAACAAAGACTCAGAACAAAGTATCAACAGTATCCATAATGAAGTGTAGTTGTTGAATAAATTAAGTGTAATCTCATGGGGATAAAAGTGTTGGAATCAGAAGTACGAGTGCTTCATTGTAGTTTCATCACGAGATGATCAGAAACACGGACCAATGGTTCTTCATCATGTTCCATAAAACATTAATTTAGTGGTAGTCATAGAGCATAGAGCCATATAACAAACAAGATGTGACCCAATGACTGAATCATGTTCATGACGTAGAATGCGGACACTAATGTATTGACTAACCTACATATCGAAAGAGAAACAAATGTAAGGATTTGGCATTCAGAATGAGTAGGAGGAATTTATCATCAAATAGATCAGATAAACATAAGTTTTCCTCATCATGCCAATATCATTAAGCATAAAAAGAACACAAGAATCGGCAAGAGCAAATAAAAATAAAATGTTCTCTCAGACAAATGCCTCGATTGTCCCCATGATTCAATGGAATGGATTAGATCGGACTCGTCATCTGTGTTTGGTCATCAAGGAGAACCGCAAGCCCATAGAACACGCAAGTACAACTACCAACAAAAGAACACAATTTTGAACAAATAGGCGCACCAGCAAGTGAGATCAGACATCAGATTGCAACAGAAGGATGAAATCTGCAAGCGCGACAAGCAATGCAATTCTCTCAGACAAATGCCTCGATTGTCCCCATGGTTTAATGGAATGGATTAGATCGGACTCGTCATCTGTGTTTCGTCATCACGGAGAATCGCAAGCCACAGAAAAAAAAAACGCCAACAATTCGCACATACCACAACCTCAGTTACACTAATCGAACACACGAACTACCATCTACCACGAGTCTACAACTCAACAAACAATTCAACAATCAACACTGTGCTACATTTAGATAGCTGAATCAACAAAGGTAACAAAGCGAAACGAGGTATATGCAAGTATGCAACCAGATCCAGTGGTAGAGGCGGGAGAGGGAACGAACCTTGGCCCTCATCGCGGCGGCGGCGGCGGCGCACTCGCTCTCAGTACCTTCTCTCTCGACGGCGGCCGCGAAGGGTGAACCAGGTGAGATGGTGGAGGCGAGGTCTCTCTCGTTATATTTATAGAGCTAGCGTATCAGGGGGACGGGAGAAACCCTAACCAGGCGTGACTGATGGACGGCTCAGATCTTCCGCCCAAGCCGGGTTCTACGCCATTAGGACTCTGCTTAGTGGGCCCATAAACAGATTCGGACTCGGCTGCTCAGTCCCAGATCACGAGTTAATGGGCTTATGGGCCTTTTCCTGCTCTAGCATATTGGGTCGGCCCATGAAAACTATAAAGAACATAGAGCAAAGCTTGAATCAAATTCAATGCGAATTCGTAAAAATAATAAGTTTTTGCCTCGTTTTACAGTTTAGAAAACTTTTTTTAAAAAAAATGCAAGGATTCATTTCGTCGCAGAGAGTGGATAGGCTGGTTAGTGGAAGAACTACGTGTTGTGCCACGTCATCGATATTGATGACCTGGCTTGGAGGCTGCCATGCAATTCTCGTCTCAGTTGATGACCTGGCTGCCGGCGCTTGGCTCCCGTGTCACCGTCGGCGCCGGCGCCGGCGGGGATCCGGCGCGGACTGGCCAGGAGCCGCCGGGGCGCCCCAGCCGATGGGCTTGAAGGGGATGCCGGGCAGCGGCATGCCGAGGCCGGGCATCCCGGGGAACAGCGGGAACGACGGGATCGTCGACGGCGGCAGCCACCACTTCATGCTGTCGCTGCCGGCGGCGCTCCCCGCCTCGGCCGCCGGACCAGGAGCCGGCGCCGCCGCATCCGCCACGGCGTAGGGCGTCGACCCGGTGTCGACCGGCTCGAACTCCACGTGGCTGATCTCGTTCTCGTAGTCGTCCAACGACGGGTCAAGCGGTTCCGTCTCGGCGGCGGCGGCGGCGGCCGCCTCGGCCTTGGAGCCGAAGACGAAGCCCTGACCGAAGTCGCCGTCGACGTCGTGGAGGATGCGCAGGCCGTGGCCGGAGCCGGCACAGAGGAGGAGGAGAATGAGGCAGACAACGATGGACAGCTTCTTCTCCATGGTGTTGCTCCTCTTTGGCTTCTTGGCCTCCTGCAGTTGAGGAGACGCATGATCAAACCATCAGTCCATCGAAGCATTATAGCTTGGCAGGAATGGAGTTAGGTTGGATCATGGTGACCTGCATTCGCATTTCAGTATGATAATCTGATAGCTCCAGGAATTGAGAATGGCATGTCGAAGGTGTGGATTGCCACCTAAACTGCATCAGCATCGTTCAGTATTTACTAATCTAGTATGATGATTGATGCAAATAGATTTCACTGCACATAGGCTTGAAGCAGCCTTGGAGCATATATTGAACACGGCCTGACTGCCTGAGATAAATTCAGTGTGGACAGCAACACAACATACTGATCGTTTTGCACATTCCGTTGTCTCTATACCTCCTCCTCTTTTCCTCTTCCTTTTCTCATTTTCCCCTTATTCACGCAACTTTGTAACTTATCATTTCACAACTTTGTAACTTTATCATTTCTATCAATGAAATAGCTATAAGGTAGAGCTGACTCTACCTTTTTACGCCAAAAAAATAATAGGGTTAATTTGATCTATGTCATTGTAACTTCTTTGATTTTAAAAATATCATTACTATTCGTCTATTTAAAGACATAACATTATAATTTGACTAAAACTGCATGCCACAATGTACCTCTTCAATGCAATTGTAAAAACATTCGGACTAAATTACCCCTCCTTTTATCACCCCCTTCTTTCTTGCGCAGGAACCTCTGCCACCTACGCACCACTGTCGTAGGCGAACCACCCCCCTCGTGTCCTCCTCCTCCTCACGTTCTCCCCTGCCACCACCAAAAGATCTTCGAAAAGAGTGACGTGAGCTCGAAGGGGCTGTCACAAACCGCTCCCTAGCAAGGTAATAGCAGTTGCTGAGTTCTTCGTTGGGCAGTTCCGCCATCGTCGCGCAAGAAAAGGACGACAAGATCCATGACCTGCTCCAGTGAGCTCGATCGGCTGACCAGTGATGAATAGGCTATGATTGTGGCATGGGAGTAGGTGGTGAGAAGTAGACCTGGGCACGCAGGGGTGGCGGCAGATGGCCGACAAGTATGAAGAACGTCGAGAGCATCTGACCGGCGGGCTCGATGGGAATCACCGGATCAGACCGACGGAAGAGATGATAGAGACTAGTGAGAGAGAGAAGAAGAGGGTGAAGGGAAGAGAATGGAGTAATTTGGTCTAATTTTTTTATAAGTGCATTGAAGGGGTATGTAGTGGTCTAATTTCGGTCAAATTGTAATAACATGTCTTTGAATAGATGAATACTAGATGAATAGTAATGATATTTTTTAAAATTAAAAAAAGTTATAATGACATGAATCCAATTAACCCAAAATAATATTGATCCAGAGTTCAGAATTCAGTGCTATCAGCAATGTCATGTCCATGTCCATGAGGCCTCTGATATCACTATACTATCAGTAGTACCATGATGGTCACATAAGTCTATCTCGTGGAAACATAGGGTAGAATCAGTACATGTTTCAGTTCAGTAGCAAAGCTTGAAATACAACTTAGTATATAACATAACTTATGAGTGGTCATATTTTTTTTCTAGAAGCACACTAAAATTAGCTATCATATTTTCTAATTTCTGCAAACGAATTATGCTGATCTCACTAATTTATTGATTTGCTGAGCTCCACTAGTGAAAAGAATAAGAAAAATTAATTGAGCCACTTGAATAACAGTATACAAGAGAAGGAATGCAAGGCAAAGCAGTTTAAATATTAGTTCAGATGGCAGCGAATGAGCGCCCCATTCAGGAAGGCATACAGCTATCAGATGACAACTGCAGTCAATGTCTGCAATACATAGCAGAGCATGGCACAAGTTCATGATTCATTCTATTAATGAAACCCAGCTACTCTATGATTTCAAGTCATAAAACCCAGATAATCTACTCGCTCTTCTTGAACTTCATGTTCCCCTTTGGTATCTTGCTCAAGACACCTTGATCAAGTTTCTGATACTGGTCACGCAGCAGGCCAAGAATATTGTAGAGGAAATCATCAACTTGATCTTCATACTTCTCATATAGCACGGGCAGTGTGTGAGCGCTAACAAATCCTGTTCCAGGGAATCAAATATGAAATATCAATTATAGCTAACACAGTGGACTGTGACATTCAGAAAATAGTGACAACATGAAATTTCCGAGTTTCAGAGGGAGGCAAAGATCTTATCATGGGAGAAAGTTTGAAGTAGCAGCCTCTTACCAATGTAAATGACAGTTAGGAAATTGCACCAGCCCCCAATAACAGCTGCAACCCACAGTCCAACGGTTGCCTGGAAGGAAACATAGTTTGACACAGCCATAAAGGTCAGTGAAAAACAAACAGAACAGTTTTGTTTGCATATTCAGGGTTTGATTCTTCAGTCTTTACCAGTTTAATCTATTCATGGTGTTTATGGAGTACAGAAAGAACCAAAAGGAGGTCCACATACCAGTACAAAGTGCTTCAAGTTTCTTTCACAAGACACATCCTGAAGAAAACTTAAGAACTTATTTACTTGGGTACCAACTGCAACTGCAATGTTCACAAACAGCTCTTCTGGCAGCTCAACACGGGGTACTTTAGAAGGAGATCTAAAAAGTTGCAAAATATATTTTTATGACAATATGAAGAATTATTAGGGGACACTATTCAGATGCTTTGTAAATTCCATACCCGCTTAGCGCACTTGAGAAATTGGACCACACGAACTGGACTACCATTCCAAGGACAAGGGCAAATGAAACAATTGTTAGGAAGTGGTAGTCAAGCCACTCAAAGAAAACCCAAATTGCTGTTGCAAGAGCCAGGACACTTGAAGATATCTTCTTGTTCCTCCATAGCAACACATCAGCAGCTACAAGCACAAACAGAGAGCATCACACATGGCTACACAAATAAAACATTATAAAAAAAAAGAAGATCACATACGCTTTCCACCACCCAGAACTCGATGAATGGTCTTCTGACGACCAAACAGCTTGTCCTTCATTTTGTCACCATCGAACTTCCCAGACTTCTGCTTAGGAAGGTTCTCAGCGATGGTATCCATGATGCTGCTCATAATTTTTTCTGTTGCACTATCTGAATGTTCCGACATCTTTTTGTACCTCACTGCAGAGCACAAAGATAAGTTAGGCAATATAATACATCATATCATGAACACGAATATGAGAAGAAAGACCAGTGAAATACCAAGACATATTCAAGTCTAACTAAAATTAGGGCCAATGTGCTTGCTTGACTGAACTCATTGGGCTACACATTTAACATTTCAGGCTAAAGCATATACACACTCAATTTTGTTATCACTTGATAGGATACCCATTCCATCAAGCTTTAGTCCCCAGAACTCTCAAGTCTCAACAATCACCAGCTCATGGAGCAATCTTCCTTTTTTTTCCGACTAAAGCTTCTTATCAGAACAACTTAAGATAATCAATTCAGATTTCAGACATGCAGTTTGACAAGCATTCGTTGAGGGAAAAAAACATTTTTTTGAAAGATGTCACGCAAAGAAAGACATTGGATCGTTTTTCATCTAAATCCTTTATAGCCGTATACACTTTAAAAAGTAGTACAGTGCTAGTTGAATCTGTTTGCTACAGTACAGCAAAATTGGGGGAATCATCTCAAAAGAAAGAAAGAAAGAAACTGGGGGACTCACCTCAAAAGAGCATCGAGTACCAAAATCAGCGTACCGTAAAAAAAGAGTACCGAGATGAATCCATAAAAATCACAGTTTATTTGCCAAAACTATCTCCTTCAAGAAAATCTGCCCAGACCAAGACCCAGACTGACCGATCAAACATCAACCAAAAAAACCTTCGATTTCTGGCCTAAGAAACATCATATACCCCCTGAAGCCCTAACCTTAAAGAAGCATAATCAGAAATCAGAAATGATCTGCTACGGCTCCTCTCCTAATAGCAATACCCTCACAGAATCAGAGCATTCATAAGACAACCACCTCTAAAATCCCAACCAAAAAATAAGAACAGACACACGAGCAATCAATCAACCCCGAATCAAACAAGCTACAAAACCAAACCGCGCCCTTTCCCCAATCTTCCGAACCTGTAAAAAAATTATACCTTTCCGTTCAGTGGAGTCCCAAGATTCTCCCTTTCAACAAAAGGCTAGCAAAAAAAGAAAAAGAAACGCTTAAGATTCCACCTCCACATCGCCACACCAAGCGACCAGAAGAGCTCGAACCAACCAAGAACAAGATCACAAACAGATCATACCGCGGAGAGACAAGGCAGGTGAACGAAGAGACCCCCCGGAGACGAATGATCGAAGGCTCGAAGCAGGCGGCGAGAGCAAGAGCATAAGTGTTCAAACTTCCAAGTAGTAGTAGATGGAGAAGTGTTCTTCGAGGGGACTAGGCGACTAGTACTACTAGCAATTATTCCAGGGTTGGGTATCTGATTTGCAGCCAGTGCTGCTCCTGTGCGTGCTGCACTGCGGGTCCCACGAGTAGGTGACCTTGCTACGTGCACCCGACTGCTACGGGGTTATTTCACTTACAGGTGGGCCATAGCGGAGGGATATTCATGGTGGGGCCCACGTGCAAGAGAATGTCACGATCCTGTGCGTTATTTGGAGTGGGGAAAAGAAAGTGTTTGCATGGAGCACGAGGGAAGTGTGGTCCATTCCGAGGATATTTTTCGCCTTTATTATTGGGCTTGTTTGTGTTGAGCAAATCGCCATGTTGTTGATTCGGAAATTATTGCTGAATTGTTCGCCGGGACCAAATGTAGGAGTACAAGTTTGAGCAAATTTTACGCTCCACGTGGGTGCCGTTGTGCAGAAAAAAAAAGAGTTGAATGATTTGAGTGGACAACTGCCAAGCTCCTATGAAGTTATTAGATATATATCTATACGGTACTTCTTTTTAAAAAAGAGTAATAATAGTGACGGTGAATGATAGTAACGAAAGAGAGTAATGAATCTGTTACTGTCTTATATCAAATATAGTATTTCTTTTATTTATCAATTAGTTAAATGTCTGTGCGATGCAACAAAAATTAAAAAAGAAAACCATATCATATATTTTAAAGCATCAAAAAATTAAATTTATTCTTATTGTAAAATCTTCAAGTCATATTATTTGTCTTCGTTTTGTCTCACTTCAAGATAAAATTTCATTCCTACTTACCTAGGGATGAAAGCGAAAACGAGAAAATCCTCTACCGACTGACACCGAATACCGAAAATCCTGACCGAATACCGTTTCCGTGAGAAAAAACAGGAACATGAAAAAAGAAACGGGAACGATAACAGGAACGAGAATTGTTGGTGTGTTTTTCCGATCGTATTCGCGGATCCCGTATTCCGGAAAAATTCCCGTGGAAAATTCTTATTTCTCACGCCTTCTCAACCAATTTCGGCCCACACAACCAATTTTGCTACTTTGTTTGTGTAATACTGATGTAGACAGTGAAGAATAAACAGATGATCTAGACTTTGACTTGTAGAGTTCCCTGTTGCTGTATGCTAAAGGACTTGTGCTGTAATGTTGTTAGATTATCAATTATGCATGGTCAACTTGTGAGTTATGAGTCACTGAGTTGCGATATGTTTTTTAATTTGGACTTGTGTAATGTCGTTGGATTATGTATGTTTGCAATTGTTGCATCGAGTTAACTCTTTAAAGTGATTACATGTGTGTCGGTGTTCCTGCTTTTTTTATCAATTCTCGATCGTAGTTGACATGCTCCCGACCATTCTCGATGTCCCGTATTACCGAATTCGTTTTTTCGTTCGTCTTTCCTGTTTCAATTTCCGATCCCGATCAAAAAATACGAAAACATGAATAATTAAGGTGTTTTTCCGACCGTTTCCAACCGTTTTCATCCCTACACCTAACTCACTGTTTAAGGATCCTAGCGGTGGGTGGTGGCAGATCCACCACTCATCACCACCATTGGGTTTTTTAATAAGTATAGAATTTCATGTTTTCTACCAGCTACTCCATACATTTTAATGTTATAAAATAATATTTCTACATTTAAGATTCTATTTTATTTTATCTGAACAATATAACATCTACGGAGACAAAATTATCTCCAAAACCTCACCATTAATTTCTTTTAGTTCATGGCAAAGCACTTGTATTTAGTTAGTTTATTAGATATGTAGAGCACGTGAGCAATTAAAAGAAACTATGAGAAATAAGACTTGCACATTATACTAGCTGTAATGGTCCTATGAAACTTTGTTCAAAATATATGACCTAATATGAAATATACTTTTATACATTTGATAAGAATCACACATTATGACGAAAAACAATGACCCTTGAGGCCTTACTACCTTGCATCGTTCATTTCCCATGAAAGATTTGGGATTTTCACGGACATGCTTTCTAAACTCCTAATTCGGTGCATTTCATGAAAAAACTATATAAAAGTACCTCATCTAATCTTCACATAGCAAAATTTCAACCTCATAGTTATTTATACCCTCAAATAGCTATCACAAAATCTGATAATCCACTCAATTAGAAAATCTTATCGGAAAACGGGTCATGTGTAGAGTTGTAGACAGTTTTATGAAAAAACTAAAAATAATACCAATGACTAGTTTGGTCAAAATAGAATGGCAGTTCTTTGGCAAGAGAAATGTTTGGCAACTACCGCTTGAAATGGTCGAAGTTGTAAACAATGGAGGAATAAGTCTACTCCTCATTCCTAATCTTTACATCGAGCTTAACTGCGATATAAATCTTCACCCCTTATCTATATAAAACCATTAAAATTAGATTTTATAGTAGTATGAAGGGCTAGTTTCGCTGACGTGGCATCCTAGTTAGAAAAAAAATGTGGGCCTCATATGTCAGCGGTCAAAAATGTCTCCCCAGTTTACACCACGTTCGTGTGGAGCGGGGGGATGCGGTGCGGGAGCTACGGCTCCCTCGGGTTGGCCGGTGGCGGGAGGAAGGCTAGCGTCGGGGGCGGGAGTGGCGCGCGCAAGAGGAAGAACGAGCGACTATAGCGCTCCACGTCGTGCTACTACTGATCGTGTCAGGAGGAGGGGGGTGTTGCCGCTGCTTGTCGCTGCCTTCGTCATCGTGGTGGTGGATGTAGTCACGCAGTGCATCGTCCTCATTTGGCGACCATAGCCCCTCTTCACCGCCTCGACGGTGATGTCTCCATGCTCACTTGTCTCGCCTGGAAATTTACTATTAATTTTTGAACTAATTTGTGCAAACAATCCTCGTCCAGGAATCAGCCGAGATACACAAATCAATAAATTAATATACAAATTCATCAAATAAACTAATGTGATAAATACTTACAAATAGGTACTTAGTCCTCACCACGAAGAAAATTGCAACGGAAAAAGAAAAAATAATGAAGCTTCAATTTCACTCCCACAGGCAACTCAACTGGATCTAAGCCAAAAAATCTTCTTCTTCCCTTTCCACCCGATTTTTTATTTTCTTTTTCTGACTATGATGCTATTTCAGAGAAACCAGTCCTTCATACTATCATGGGTTAAACGGTTGTGTATAGATGAGGGGTGAAGATTGGTTTTGTATAGATGAGGGGTGAAGATTTCTGATATAACGGTTTAGGGATGTCAAATAAACTCAATGTAAATACGATGGACGACAAGTGGATTTATTCCAACAATGGAATCTTTTTGTTCTTCCAACAAAGATCCTCATCAAAACTCAGGGTGTGTTTAGATCCAAGAAAATTTTTTGGCAAAATATCACATCAATACTTTGGACACACATTTGAAGTATTAAACATAGACTAATAAAAAAACAAATTACAGAATCTGTCTGTAAACGACGAGACGAATTTATTAAGCCTAATTAATCCGTCATTAGCACAAGTTTACTGTAGCACTTTATTGTCAAATCATAATCTAATTAGGCTTAAAAGATTCGTCTCGTAAATTACATGCAAACTGTGCAATTAGTTATTTTTTAGTTCATATTAAATACTTCATTTATATATCCAAACTTTTGATGTGACAGGGTATAAAATTTTAGCGATGGATCTAAACATCCTCACTCCATTGAAAAGAATCAGAAAAGGCCTAGCAACAAGCAACCAATGTTAGATTGGGCCGGGTCACTAACTACGGTTGGGCAGTGGGCCTTTATTGCCACGTGGGGTGGGCCGGCCCATGGCCCATGTAGTCAATCCATAATTGGCCTGTGAGGCTGTGACTTCTTCGCCAGCCTCGACTTCCGAACGGACGCCTCCGGCCGCTGCCTCGTCTCGCCTGCGTCGATCTCCATCCATCCCCGCCACGCCAGCATCGTTTTCGGCGTCTGCTGCTTCCGCCGCATATGCTCGCTAGCTGGCTGGTGAGTATCCATGCATCCCCTCTTTCTCAGATCATCTCTCACTACCCCCACACTTCTTTCTCGAATTTGCGTTAGCCCTAGGGGTCACAAACTGTGTGTCGCTTGACATATCTAGGGGTGGTAGTCATCCGACATGTGCTCTTTGATTTGTGCTAGAATCAGACTAGCTTGTTTCAGATCTGTGTTGAAATTGAGAAGAACGCTATATGTTAAAATTGAGGGATAAGTTTTTTTCGATGAAATTGTGTGTTTGTATAAATTATTCTTGATTTTTTTTTGAATTTTCACCGCACCTGAATTTCATTTCTCAAAGGAAAAAACTCTGTACAAACGATGGGCAAACAAGACTAAATATTCTTGATTGATTATACCCTCTCTAGTCATTGCTCGTTCCTTGCTGTTATTTATTGATAGCTCAAAAATAATCCAGATTTCTCACCCTCTTCTCCATTGAATCTCTACTTCTGCTTTTGAGTGTCAGTCAGGCTACCAATGAAGAGAAAATTAATTTAAGTCGCTCATCCGTTTTGTTGACTTGTGGAACGATTCTCTTTCCTTGATTGGACATTTAGGTCAAGGAAGCGTGAGCGTTGAAGATGAGCTGCCAGAAGTTGAGCCGCCAGTTTCTGCACTTGGTTTTGAGCGAGGGGCATGGTTTATATCGCTAAGGCACATGGACGTATCAAAGCTTTTCTACCCATCAGTGGCAGAAGCACTGGAAGCAGAGGCTAAAGATAAAGAGGAGGAGGAGGAGGAGGAAGAGGAAGAAAAGAGGAAGAAGAAGAAGAAGAAAAGGAGGAGGAGGAGGAAGCATGGTATACGTGGTCTACGTCTATCCCTACATTTCAATCTGTGCACTTGCTCTCTTTGGCGAGAGCAAGAACAAGATCCTCTGCTCGGACATGGCAGGCCACACCAGCATCTACAACACCGAGATGTGCTCCTTCATAATCATGCCTGATCTGAATTTGCCCAAGGGACCCAATTGTTTGGCTGCTCATATCACCCTCACTGCTGCCAACGCGAGGCATGACTTTGATATCCGGCCGGATGTGGACTACAATTTTTTCGCCGAGAATCCCGATGGTGAGCACACTGACAGCCTCTACCTTGATGGACATGGACCAGGGCAAACCGGGCTGCTTTGAAGTGCTTGTGTACTATCCTATGAGGGACTCCCATTGCTGTCATTCTTTGATGAACTGGAGCACAAGGCCTCCAACAACATATCCTACGCAGTCGTTGATGGTACCCGAATCTGCGTATCATCTGCCACTGTGACCTACTCTTTGTTAGGAGCTATAGATCACTAGTCACCGATGCTAAGTGGGTTCTATCGGGTAGATCGTTAGTAGCACATTAGAGAGAAGATTAGGGTTACCGGTGAAGTGAGAGCTTGAGGACTGCCCGTCGGCCATGGTGGTCGTGCGCCGGCGAGGTGCGTCGGTGTAGATGTCGTCGGAGCGCGGTGGTGGCGTTTCCGTCGTTCTTGCGCGCCCGCAGTTAGATCGGCTAGGGTTTGTGGGTGAGGCTTGGCGGCGGCGCGATCCTCGTGTCGTGTGTCGCCCGGCCCTCACCCTTTTATATGGCGCAGTGACAGGGCCCACCAGCCACGGGAGGGTCGGCGCCCCGATCAGACGCGATCAAGGATCCCCGTTGGGCCGTTGGGCCCAACGGGAGGAGATCAATTCTAACATTTTTCCCCTTGATCTCTTTACTATTACTTTTAACCTTTGTCTGTTTCATCACAAATTAACGCATAGAGCATATCTCATCGTCACGGTCAATCGCCGATAGATTCAATAGCCACTATACACATCTCGTTCGAAACAGATACTTTATACTTTAACTTTTGGGCCCCGAGTCCGAATCATAAGGCTTCCTTAAACCCATGCCGGCTACATGTTCCTTGAACAAATTGGGTGGTAGGCCTTTCGTTAGCGGATCCGCGAGCATTTTTCGTCTTTATATGCTCGAGACTTATTATTTGATCCGGACTTTATCCTTCACAACATAATACTTTATGTCAATGTGTTTGGCACCACTTGACGATTGTTGTGAGAGTACGATCTGCGGGTTCATTGTCGTAGTATAACTTTAGTGGTTTCTCATACGTCAACCACTCTCAAACCGGGTATGAACTTCTTTAGCCAGTTAACCTGCCCTGTGGCCTCATAACATGCTATAAATTTGGCATACATTGTAGACCTGCGGTGATAGTCTGTTTAGAGCTTTTCCATGAAATAGCTCCCCGCAAGAGTGAACACGTATCCGGATGTTGACTTTGTTTTATCGTAGCAAAATCGAGTCCGAATAACCCACTATTTGGAGTGAGTCGGATCTTCGTATGTCAACATCGGGCCTTTCGTTCCTTGCGCATATCGCAGACTTTCTTTACCAATTTCCGGTGCTCGGGCTGGATTGTTTTGAAATCGCCAAGTAACCCGGTGACAAAAGATAGGTCAGGGCGTGTGCACACTTGTGCATACTGTAGGCTTTCTACAGCCGAAGTATATAGCTTTGATTTCATTTCATCGAGCTCGAACTTATTTCTAGGGCATTGCCATTCCCCATATCTTTCGCCCTTCACTATAGGAGCAGGCGTAGCACTGCATTTCGACATGTTGAATTTCTTCAATACCTTTTCTATATATCCCTTTTGAGACAATCCCAGTGTATACTTTTTTCTATCTCGGTGAATCTCTATACCCAAAACATATGACGCTTCACCAAGATCTTTCATGTCAAAGTTTGAGGACAAGAATTCTTTTGTTCCCTGTAGAAGACTAACATCACTACTTGCCAGTAGAATGTCATCCACATACAGAATCAAGAATATGAATTTCCCATTCTTGAACTTTGTATAAATGCAGTTGTCCTCAACGTTTTCTTGGAAACCAAAAGACATCAAACTTCAAGTACCACTGTCTCGAAGCTTGTTTTAATCCATAAATGGATCTCTTTAATCGACATCCCATATTCTCTTTTCCTTTCATGACAAAACCTTTTGGTTGTGCCATATAGACTCTTTCTTCTAAATCTCCATTTAGAAATGCCGTTTTTACATCCATTTGATGTAATTCCAAGTCGTAATGTGCCACTAGTGCCATTATTATTCTCAAAGAATCTTTACAAGAGACTGGAGAAAACGTCTCATTGTAATCAATTCCTTCTCTTTGTGCGAATCCTTTTGCCACAAGTCGCGCCTTAAACTTTTCTACATTCCCTTTGGAGTCACATTTTGTTTTGTAGACCCATTTACAGCCTACTGTTTTGGCTCCTTTAGGAATTTCCTCCAAATCCCAAACATCATTTAGTTTCATGGATTTTATTTCATCTTCCATGGCTTCCAGCCATTTGGATGAGCGGGCGCTTCTCATGGCCTCTTCATATGAGGTGGGATCATCCTCTATATGAGACTCTTCTGTGTTATACACCTGATAATCATCAGGAATAGCTTTTCTTCTTACTCTTTCAGACCTTCTGGGGGCCTCAACATTTGGCACATTTTCTGTTTGAGACTTTTGTGAAGTCTCTTGATTTGGCACATCTTCTATTTGAGGCTGTTGTTGCTCCTCCTCATGTGTGGTAGTGTTTTCTGATGGATCCTGAAGAACAGGTTCCTCATTTCTATTCATTTCCACCACGGGAGAGCGAACAACAGGTGTTGGAGCCGCAACGTTAGGCATTGCAGGCGCAACATCAACAGGTAGTGAGAAGAAAGGTTCCCGAATCGTCGAAGTGGGTATATATTCCGCTTCTCCTCAAGATCAATCACTCGAGCTACCGTGCTCCCCTTATCATTTCGTCTTCCAAGAAGACGGCATGTCTCGTTTCCACAAACTTTGTATAACTGTTCGGACAGTAGAAACGATAACCTTTCGATCTGTCAGGATAGCCAATGAAATAACAACTGACTGTTTTGGGATCCAATTTCCCAATGTTTGGGTTAAATACTTTAGCCTCCGCAGCTCCCCACACACGGAGGTGAGCTAGCGAGGGTACTCTTGGTCCACGGCTCATACGGTGTTTTGGGCACCGATTTACTAGGTACTGTTGAGAATATGAACGGCGGTTTTTAACGCCTCCATTCATAAACCCAATGGTAGGGTGGAGTAGCTCATCATGCTGCGCACCATATCCATTAAGGTACGGTTACGCCGTTCAGCCACCCCATTCGTTGAGGCTCGCCGGTGTAGAATATTGGGCGACTATGCCATTTTCCATTAGAAACCTTGCAAAAGGTCCGGGACTTGTCCATAAGGAGTATGCCGACCGTAGTACTCCCCCATGATCGGATCTTACTATTTTAATCCTTTTATCATGTTGATTTTCAACTTCACTTTGAATACTTTGAATTTATCCAAAGCTTCCGATCTTTCTTTAATTGGATAAATATAACCATATCGAGAGTAATCATCTCGTGAATGTTATGAAAGAGTCATAACCATCCACACTTTTTACAAGAAATGGACCACAAATATACGTGTGAATGATCTCTAATGTTCTGCGCTTCTATTTGCACCTTTTTTAATGTGCTCTGTATATTTTCCTTTGATGCATTCTATGCATTGTTCTAAATCGAGAACTCCGGTGGAGGAAGAATTTCATTCTTAACTAGTCTCTCTATTCTCCCCTTGAAATGTGGCCTAAACGACGGTGCCACAATTTCGATGAGACATTAGGAGTTCTCTTTCTTTTCTTGTTTTCTTTTGTCAACGAGGACCCATCATTTACATCATTTGCATCATTGCATAGAACATTCACACTTTCATGCAGGGGCAGCATATAAAGTTTGTCTCGTCGGAAGGCGAGACCCACACATTCATTATTATGAATTATGCGACATTGTACTTTATCAAAATAACAATAATAGTCATCTTCTGCCAAACATGGCACACTAATCAAGTTTCTATGCAAAGATGGGACATAAAAAACATCTCGAAGTGGAAGGATAAAGCCGTTATCAAGTTTGAGATTGAGATTTCCGACGGCTTCAACTTTCACTTCAACTCCATTTGCGAATTTAACGTTGCTTTCGCTTCTTTGCGTAGTCCTCGTCAAATGGAATCCCTGTAAGGAGTTGGAGGCATGAATAGTTGCTCTAGAATCGATCCACCATGTGGATTTCGAATAACTAGCATACAAGGATTCATTTACAAAAGCGATAAAATTCTCACCTTTCTTTGCCATTATCATCTTTAAGAAATCAGGACAATCTTTCTTGAAATGTCCTTCCTTCTTGCAATACATGCACTGGTTTGTCCCCACTGTAAATTGCTTTTGTTGAGGTTGGTGCTGACATTGGGACTTTTGAGGCTGTTTGTCCTTTGATTGAGACGGTTTATAGTTCCTTTTCTTTGGCTACCAACGTAGTTGATAACGCCATCATTTTTGGGCCTAATTCTCTCCTCCTCTTGTACACATTGTGCAAGAAGAGTATCAAAGGTCCAGTTCTCTAGGTGCACATTGTAGTTGAGAATGAAAGGATCAAACTCCTTTGGCAATCGAGACATGATCAGGTGAACCAAAAAGTCCTCCTTTAGATCCAAGTCCCATTGCTTTAGTCTTGCATTTTGTGCACTCTTCTATAGGATAAAATCCCTAATGCCACCTCCAGAGTACCTGTCCGTGACAAGGTCCTTTATGAGTTCTGTGGCATGAGTCTTTGAAGAACCAGTGAACTGGGTCTTTATCCTTTCTAGATATTCAGAGACATTGTCAGTCTCTGGAATTGAGCCTACAATAGCCTGCTCAATTGTATTCTTTACCACAACCATACATTTCTTGTTGGCTGAGGTCCACTTTGCCTTTTCAACTATATATAGTTGTATAAGGTCAGCATTTTCTTTTTCTCTTTTTTCAAAGTCAGCGTTAGACTCTGTGTTGCCTCTGACTAACGCAGCAGGCTCTATAGGACAGGGTGTGGTTAGCACCCAGTCCACCTTTTCCAAGATAAATGTAAGGTCGAGCTTTCTTTTCCATTTACTGTAGTTATCTCCTTGTAGAGTCGGGATATCCTTTATGCATCCCATCAAGGAGTAACCTCCTGAAAAATGATCATGAAAAGTGAGAAACAAAATATCACATAACTTTCCTATGCATTAAGCCTACATCACCGTTGGGCAGAAATTAGGCATAATACATAGCATGATATTGCAATTAACAACGTTGGTCAGAAAATAGCAACATCATGTACCATAAATGAAATTCCTAAAATTTGAAATTCTCCCGTTGGTTCGAAAATCAATTTTAGAAACGTCAATTTCAACAATATTTGTCAATTTTGCAGCGGAAACTTTAAACACAATAAAATTCAATAAAACTGTACACAAAATCAATAAAATTTTTATATTTTTCTTTTTCATCCTTTTTTCTTCCTTTTCCCGGCCCACTTGCTTTCGGCCTACTCGGCCGTGAGTGCGCACGGGCTCGGGGCCCAGCAGCTGACGGCTGGGCCGCCGAAACGGCCCAAACAGCCGCCGCATGCCCGCGCCTCGATCTCGGCCGTCGGATTCATCCGACGGCTGAGCGGCTCTTGCGGGAGGAATAAAGGTGGAGCGCACGGGCTGGAAACCCTAACCCTAGCTAGGGTTTTCCGAATCCTCCGGCCGGCCGCAATGCCGTCGCAACCTCCTCCTTTTCCCGCCGCAGCTGTCTCCTTTCGCCGCCGGCCGCCACGGCCGGCGAGCCATCTCTCGTCTCCCCTTCTCTCCTCCGGCGCGTAACGGCTGAGGGGAAGGGCACAGGAAGACGGCGCCGCCGTGGGCCCCTGGCCGGCGCGCGCGTGCACCCTAGGGTGCGTGCGCCGCCGTCGACCGGCTTCGTCGCGGCGCCCTTTGCCCCGGCGGCCGAAAACCGACGAGGTAAGTATGCCCCTTCTCTTTTACCTTTTCCGATCCGATCGGATCCATTGCTATTCTTTTCGGATTTTCAAAACCCTACTTAGATCGATGAACTAGAAGGCTCTGATACCATTGTTAGGAGCTATAGATCACTAGTCACCGATGCTAAGTGAGTTCTATCGGGTAGATCGTTAGTAGCACATTAGAGAGAAGATTAGGGTTACCGGTGGAGCGAGAGCTTGAGGACTGCCCGTCGGCCATGGTGGTCGTGCGCCGGCGAGGTGCATCGGTGTAGATGTCGTCGGAGCGTGGTGGTGGCGCTTTCCGTCGCTACTGCGCCCCCGCGGGTTAGATCGGCTAGGGTTTGTGGGTGAGGCTTGGCGGCGGCAGCGATCCTCGTGTCGTGTGCCGCCCCGGCCCTCACCCCTTTTATATGACGCAGGCGACAGGGGCCCACCAGCCACAGGAGACTGGGCGCCCCGATCAGGCGTGGTCAAGGATCCCCGTTATGTCATTGAGCCTAACGGGAGGAGATCAATTCTAACACTCTTTTGACATGGTGGCCCTCGAGTGGAGCAAGACTGGTGACTGGGTGTTGCCCTTCCACACCAAAGCCGAGTACATTCTGAGCTCAACCTATGGCTTGGCCTGTCAGCTAACAGTCCCCTCCGATCTATGCGCTTTGGAACTCTTCACCGCCGCTATGGATTCTTGTGATGTGCTGCCGATGGTGTAGCATGTTGGGCTTGATGTTGACCTTCCTAAAGGTTGGTCACTAAAAAATCGCATCCTGGTGAACCTGGGAATGGGAGGGTTTTGCATTGCCATGTTCTTCCATACTACAGATAATGGTCCTCAGGTGATTGTCTTCGCTGGTGTGGATGTTGTGCCCTGTGGTGACAATCAGCAAGGGGAGCAGGCCCTCCACAGGATCAAGCACAAGTCCAAATGCCTTGTCACAAACAGGATCGAGCATGTGCTTGTGCTATGAATTGTGATCATCGATGCTCTCATCTTGGCTAGCCTAGTCGATTGCTGCATGTTGTCCTTTTTCCTCTGTTGTTATATGCATCATGTCTTCCTTTTTGGGTTGACAAGATGGGGCATTGAGATACTAGATGTTACATTAGTCCTACAATGACTTTCCATTTATTAAGGACTATTGCCGGTGTAGCTTATCTTTTTGGGTTGTGTTTGGTTTGAGCCCTGGCAAATGTTAAGATAACCATGGAAGCGGTAATGCAAATCACTAGAGTGATTTACTGACTATGTTTGGTTGCTTATTGTAATGGTTTCAGTTTGCATTAAGATGTTTTGTTGACTTGTGGAATGATTCTTTTTCCTTGTTTGGACCTTCAGGTCAAGGAAGCGTTAGTGTTGAACTGCCAGAAGTTGAGCCGTCAGTCCATGAATTTGGTGTTGAGCGAGGGGTACGGCTTGTGCTCCCTAAGACACATGGACGTATCAAAGCTCTTCTACCCATCAACGGCCGAAGCACTGGAACAGAGGCCTGACGCCAACAAAATTGGGAGCATCGGTCGTTTTGCCAACATCGAGCGTACACTACTGACCATATACGTGGTACGCGTCTAATCCCTACAATTCAATCTGTGCACTTGCACGCTTTGGCGAGAGCAAGAACAAGATCCTCTGCTCAGACGTGGCAGGCCGCTCCAGCATCTACAACACCGAGTTTGTGCTCCTCGAGTGCTTGGCCTGAGCTGAATTTGCCCAAGGGACCCAATAGTAGTGTGGCTGTCTCCATCCCGGGTGCTACTGCTGGCCACGCCATGTCCAACTTTGACAATGACACAGACCCCACAGCCTGACATCATGGATATCAACCCTACCTACCAACTCATGTTATTTCGAGATGCTTGCCTATGATCCTATTTAGTTTTTTCTAAGGAATAAGTTTAATTTACATCTTTAACCATAATACCAGAAATCTTCACCCTCCTCTTACCGAAATCATTTAAGTTATGTCCCACGACAGTATAAATAGTTAGTTTTTCTTACATGACATCTAGTATATGTATGTGTGTATATATATACACACTAGCAAAATGATGCCTGTGTGTTGCAACGGATGATGACACAGGGAGGGAAGCAGGCGGAGGGCGAAAATCCAGGCGGCGGCGCGGGAGCTCCGAGCGGCGACGGGAGGGAGGGGTGCAGCTGCGGCGCGGGGCGTGGCACGGATGGGGACGAAAGAGAGGGACGTAGGAGGTCTTTTTTATCCAAGTCCTTCCTTTCTTTTTAGCATTGGGACTGCGGGTTAATTTTATAAACACTTAAGGGGTTTTCTGCAAAATAACTATACGACGAAAATTTTGGATAGAAACGTTACTTGCTTTTATAGATAGTTTATATATATAAATATAAATATATATATATATATATATATATATAACTTTGAAAGCATGGGTGTCTTCAACTTTTGTACCACTGGACCTTGATTAAGAAATAGTATCAGATAGACATTTAGTCTAAGTTAATTTAATTTCACCAAATTAAATAAAAATATAATAAAAATAGATATTGAATTATTTATACTTTAACCGATGAAATTTGATAAAAGTTTAAAATATTTACGACTCGGATATTATTAGTTAGAAAAGAATATTGATAATAAGATAAGTTGCATGTTATCATCAACGGCATGTGAACCCTTGCATCTCCTTATAATTTACTTACCACATTTGACTACGGTCAAACATCAACCAATGGGGCCGATGTAGCCTCTAGGACTGTTTGTGATTTACCATAAATATGGGACTAAAATATAAAATCGTCAAAAGCTACGGGATGCGTCTTCCTCCCGTCCTCACGCGGAAGGTGACGCGATTGGCCATGCCTTCGGCCGTCGGTGATAGGAGGACGTGTCGGGGAGGCATCCCGCCTCACAGCGCTTCTTTTGTTCGACGGCGGCGTGCTAGCTCATGCGTGCGCGTGTGCTCGCCGTCGCTCGGTGGCAATGTACGGTGAGGCAGGAGGCGCGCGAGTCGAGCTCGCCTGCTGGAGGTGAGGAAAGCGAGGCAACAATGGAGTGAAAGGTTATACGGATCAGACATTTTATAGATTTGGACGAAAAAAAGATTTGATGATCGAGAAGTTATAGATTTTTTAAGTAGTTAAGATAAGCTCTATCGTACGTATAACTGGGTTTTTTAAATAGTCAGGCGGACTGCGGGTTAATTTCGGAAAAACTTAAGGGGTTTTCTGCAAAGCCAGGCAAAATAAAATTTTGGGTGGAAACACGACTTTGCTTTCTAGATAGTTATATATATACTAGTAAATATGTCCGTACGTTGCAATGGGCGTCATTTTATCTTATCACAATTATTCCAAAGTTGAAGTCTCATGTAATTCTAATTTATATTTTTTCTTTATGTCTTCACGTGAGGCCTATTTCAGCATTAGTTAATTTTATAAACACTGAGGGGTTTTTTGAAAAATAGCCAGGTGGGTTGCGGGTTAATTTTATACACTCTCAAGGGGTTTTCTGCAAAATAGCTAGGCAGACTGCAGGTTTATTTTATAAACACTCAAGGGGTTTCTGCAAAATAGTCAGGCAGACTGCGGGTTAATTTTATAAAAACTCAAGGAGTTTTCTACAAAATAACCGGACATAACAAAATTTTGGTGGAAACACTACTTACTTTACGAGATACTAGCAATTGTGCCCGTGCGTTATAATGGGTGAAGTCGAGGCGCGACGCAGATGGGGACGGCACGGAGGGCGCGGAGCTCCGAGCGCGATGGGAGGAGGAGCGCAGGGCGCGACGTGGGGCGCGCCGAGATGGGGACGGGAGGGAGGGGCGCAGGAGGAAGGGCGAAGGAGGTCTTTTTCATCCAAGCCCTCCCTTTCTTTTCAGCATTGGGACTACGGGTAGGGTGGACGAAATACTCGTGGCTCGCTAGCTCGTTCGGCTCGTGGTTGGCTCGGCTCGCTCGTTGAGAAATGCTAACGAGCCGCGCCAAGGGTTTAGCTCGTTAGCTATAACGAGCTAGCTCGAGTCGCCTCGCGAGTTGCTCGTGAGCTCAACGAGCCGATGCAATGTACAAAGCAAGGCCTAATGTTTTGCTTGTTTTGCTATTCTTTTGCTTATTTTGTTGTCGATGTGACAATAAATCAATAGTTTTTATGATTTTATTATGGTCAATATAGATCTAATGCTTTAGATTATAATAGTAATAATATCTAATCAAGTTGCATCATTACATTTGCATGGATAATTATCGATGGACAAGTGTTATTATGTTAATTATGGACTTAATATATCTCTTTTTACTTTTTTTAATTGTATATTTGTATGTTTAATAGACTCAGAAAAATGAATATAATTTATACATAATTGCACTGTATTGAAGTGGCTCGCGAGCTAAACGAGCTGGCTCGAGCCGGCTCACGAGCCGAGCCGAGCCGGCCTCCTCTTTATCCACCCCTAAGTGCGGGTTAATTTTGAAAAAACTCAAGGGTTTTTGCAAAATAGCTAGACGAACAAAATTTTGAGTAGAAACACTACTTATTTTATAGATAATTATAGATAGTTATAGGTATAGATAGTTATATATATACTAGTAAATATGCCCGTGGGTTGCAACGGTGTCATTTTATTTTATCATAATTATTCCAAAGTTGAAGTCTCATGTAATTCCAATTTATATTTTTTCTTTATATCTTCACCTCAGGCCTATTTTAGCATTGGACTGCGGGTTAATTTTATAAACACTCAAGAGGTTTTCTACAAAATAGCCAGACAGACTGCTGGTTTATTTTATAAACACTCAAGGGGTTTTCTACAAAATAGCCAGGCGGGCTACGAGTTAATTTTATAAACACCCTAAGTATTTTCTGCAAAATAGTCAGGCGGACTGCGGGTTAATTTTATAAACACTCAAGGGGTTTTCTGCAAAATAGTGAGGCGGACTGTGGGTTAATTTTATAAAAAACTCAAGGGGTTTTCTACAAAACAGCCAGGCAGAACAAAATTTTGGTGGAAACACTACTTGCTTTATAGATATTATAGATATAGAGTATAGATTTGTGATAAAATGAATTTTTTCATTTTTTTGAATTCGCACGAAATTATTCAAACGAAACCGTGGAGATGCCATGCCGCACCTGCGTAACGCATACCCCGGGTCCCGAGAGTCGAGTGGCGCTTGATGAGGTCGCCCTTGTACACGACAAGGTGCGTTGCAACGGACGTCATTTTATTTTATCATAATTATTTCAAAGTTGAAATATCATGTAATTCCAATTTATATTTTTTTCCTTTATGTCTTCACCTGAGGCTTATTTCAGCATTAGGACTACGAGTTAATTTTATAAACACTCAAGGGTTTTTTTTACAAAATAGCCAGGAAGGCTACACGTTAATTTTATAAACACTCAAGGGATTTTCTGCAAAATAGCAAGTCGGGCTGCGGGTTGATTTTATAAACACTCAAGGGGTTCTATACAAAATAGCCGGCGGTCTGCGGTTAATTTTATAAACACTCAAGAGGTTTTCGCAAAATAGCCGACGGATGTGGGTTAATTTTATAAAACCTCAAGGGGTTTTCTCGCAAAATAGCCGACAAAACAAAATTTTGGTGGAAACACTACTTGCTTTATAGATAATTATATATATACTAGCAATTGTGCTCGTGTGTTGCAACGGTGAAGCGGGGCACGACGCGATGAGGACGGGAGGAGGGGCGCGGAGCTCCGAGCAGCGATGGGAGGGAGGAGCGCAGACGCGACGTGGGACGCAGCGCAAATGGAGACGGGAGGAGGGGCGCAGGGAGGAAGGGGCGAAGGAGGTCTTTTTCATCCAAGCCCTCCCTTTCTTTTCAGCATTGGGACTACGGGTAGGGTGGACGAAATACTCGTGGCTCGCTAGCTCGTTCGGCTCGTGGTTGGCTCGGCTCAGCTCGTTGAGAAATGCTAATGAGCTACATCAAGGGTTTAGCTCGTTAGCTATAACGAGCTAGCTCGAGTCGGCCCGCGAGTTGCTCGTGAGCTCAACGAGCCGATGCAATGTACAAAGCAAGGCCTAATGTTTTGCTTGTTTTGCTATTCTTTTGCTTATTTTGTTGTCGATGTGACAATAAATCAATAGTTTTTATGATTTTATTATGGTCAATATAGATCTAATGCTTTAGATTATAATAGTAATAATATCTAATCAAGTTGCATCATTACATTTGCATGGATAATTATCGATGGACAAGTGTTATTATGTTAATTATGGACTTAATATATCTCTTTTTACTTTTTTAATTGTATATTTGTATGTTTAATAGACTCGAAAAATGAATATAATTTATACATAATTGCACTTGTATTGAAGTGGCTCGCGAGCTAAACGAGCTCGGCTCGAGCGCTCACGAGCCGAGCCGAGCCGAGCCTCCTCTTTATCCACCCCTAAGTGCGGGTTAATTTTGAAAAACTCAAGGGTTTTTTGCAAAATAGCTAGATCGAACAAAATTTTGAGTAGAAACACTACTTATTTTATAGATAATTATAGATAGTTATAGATATAGATAGTTATATATATACTAGTAAATATGCCCGTGGGTTGCAACGGGTGTCATTTTATTTTATCATAATTATTCCAAAGTTGAAGTCTCATGTAATTCCAATTTATATTTTTTCTTTATATCTTCACCTCAGGCCTATTTTAGCATTGATCATGCGGGTTAATTTTATAAACACTCAAGGGGTTTTCTACAAAATAGCCGATGCATCTTGGTTTATTTTATAAACACTCAAGGGGTTTTCTACAAAATAGCCGGGCGGGCTACGAGTTAATTTTATAAACACCCTAAGTATTTTCTCGCAAAATAGTCAGGCGGACTGCGGGTTAATTTTATAAACACTCAAGGGGTTTTCTGCAAAATAGTGAGGCGGACTGTGGGTTAATTTTATAAAAAACTCAAGGGGTTTTCTACAAAATAGTCGACGAGAACAAAAATTTGGTGAAAACATTACTTGCTTTATAGATATTATAGATTATAGATTATAGATTTGTGATAAAATGAATTTTTTCATTTTTTTGAATTCGCACGAAATTATTCAAACGAAACCGTGGAGATGCCATGCCGCACTGCGTAACGCATACCCCGGTCCCGAGAGTCGAGTGGCGCTTGATGAGGTCGCCCTTGTACACGACAAGGTGCGTTGCAACGGACGTCATTTTATTTTATCATAATTATTTCAAAGTTGAAATATCATGTAATTCCAATTTATATTTTTTTCCTTTATGTCTTCACCGAGGCTTATTTCAAGCATTAGGACTACGAGTTAATTTTATAAACACTCAAGGGGTTTTTTACAAAATAGCCGACACAGCTACGAGTTAATTTTATAAACACTCAAGGGATTTTCGCAAAATAGCCGGTCGGGTGCAGGTTGATTTTATAAACACTCAAGGGTTCTATACAAAATAGTTGCCGGGCGGGTTAATTTTATAAACACTCAAGAGGTTTTCTGCAAAATAGCCAGACGGACTGTGGGTTAATTTTATAAAACCTCAAGGGGTTTTCGCAAAATAGCCGACAAAACAAAATTTTGGTGGAAACACTACTTGCTTTATAGATAATTATATATATACTAGCAATTGTGCTCGTGTGTTGCAACGGTGAAGCCGGGGCACGACGCAGATGAGGACGGGAGGGAGGGCGTAGGGAGAGAGGGGCATGACGTTTTTCATCCAGCCCTCCTTTCTTTTCGCATTAGGATGCGGATTAATTTTATAAACACTCAGGGTTTTCGCAAAATAGCCGACGGACGAAAATTTTGGGTATAAACACTATTTGCTTTATAGATAGTTATAGATTATATATATATATAACTATCAATAAAGCAAGTAATATATATCTATAACTATCTATAAAGCAAGTAATGTTTCTACCCAAAATTTTCGTTTGTCTAACTATTTTACGTAAAACCCCTTGAATGTTTATAAAATTAACCCAGTCCCAATGCAAAAGAAAGGGAGGACTTGGATTAAAAAAAGACCTTCTACGCCCCTCCCCATCCGCGCCGCGCCTGCGCCTCTCCCTCCCGTCCCCATCCGCGCCGCTCCCCGACTTTACCCGTTGCAATGTATATATATGTATGTATATATATATATATATGATCCACATGTAAGTGGACTTCCACCTCACCTTTACATTCTCTTTCCCATCTCTATACCTCTCTCCTCTCTTCCGAGGAGCTTGCCGGCGAGGGAGAGGCGTCTGCTGGTGAGCCCGTCCACAGGAGGTGGCAACGGCGGTGGGAGGTTGGTGATGAAAGGGCTCGCCGGCGGCTCGACATGGCCCGTGAGCGCGGAGAACGACATGCTCTACTCAATCATGTTCTCCGTGCCGTTCACTCGTTCTACTATGGCCCGCCGGCGAACCTCATGACGGCGGCGTTTTGGGTGTTGTTGCGACTGGCGCCATGCACCGCCGCCCAATAGCTCCGGGAAGGTACATCTTCCCCAGCATGGCGGTGAACAGCATCGTGCAGCCACACTCAGGCCCAAACGGATTGCAGGATGCGCCACCCCTTGAGTTGTTCATGGAAGCGTTTGCTCTTGTGTTCTCTTTTCTTTCCCTTTTGTTTTTTTCTATGTATGTTTGATTTGTCAATGAAAAGCTAGATAGCAGATGGATTTTGGTTGAGGGACGATGCCGTTTTGCTAAGACTAGACGGCGGGACGCCCTAATGGTGCGCCTCCACAACACAATTGTAAGAAGTTCATATTCTAAATTTGGAAAAAGAACATGTACTCTCTTTTTTAAAATATTTGATGCCGTTAATGTTTATATATTTTTTTGATGCATGTATTTTTAATATTTGACGCTCGTTAACATTTAGATGAAGGTTTGACCTTTCGTCTTAAAAACTTTTGTGCAAATATCTATAATTAACTATCTATAAAGCAAGTAGTGTTTTCACCTAAATTTTGTTTTGTCCTAGGCTATTTTGCGAAAAACCCGAGTTTTTTCAAAATTAATCCGCGATCCATCCGCTATTTTAAAAACCCAATTAAAAAAGAAAAAATGTTATTTTGCGAAAACCCATTGACTATTTATAAAATTAACATATAGTTTCAATGTTGAAAAGAAAGAGAGAGTTTGGATGAAAAAAAGACCTCCTGCGTCCTCTCTTCTCGCCCCCATTCGCGCCGCGCCGCATCCCTCCCTCCCGTTGCCGCCGGAGCTTCCGCGTCGCCGCCGAACCTTCATCCTCCGTCCGCTTCCCTTCTCGCATCGTCGTTTCATTGCAACACATGGGCATTTTGCTAGTAATCTATAACTATCTATAAAGCAAGTAGTGTTTTCACCCAAATTTTGTTTTGTTTGGCTATTTTGCAGAAAACCCCTTGAGTTTTTCGTAAATTAACCTGCAATCCACCTGGCTATTTTTTGAAAACTCAATTATACATACAATAGAGCTTATCTTAATTACTTAAAAATCTATAACTTTTCGATCATCAAATCGTTTTTCGTCCAAATCTATAAATTTCGATCCGTATAACCTCTCGCTCCATTGTTGCCTCACTTTCCTCATCTTTAGCAGCGAACCCGACGTACGCGCCTCTTACGTCGTCGTGTATTGCCATGAGCGGCGCCGAGCACACACGCACACATGAGCTAGCGCGCCGTCGTCGATATACTACAACTTTTCCTATTCATTAATATACTTTTCTAACTAATAATATCCGAGTCATAAATATTTTAAACTTTTATCAAATTTCTAATCAGTTTAAAGTATTAGTGTCAATATCTATTTTCATTATATTTTTGATTTAATTTGGTGAAATTAAATTAACACACACTAAATATCTATATGATACTATTTCTTAATCAAGGTCAAGTGGTACATAAAGTTGAAGATACCCTTGCTTTAAAAGCTATATATATGTATATATATAACTATTTATAAAGCAAGTAGTGTTTCTATCCAAAATTTTTGTCCGTCTCTGGTTATTTTACGAAAACCCCTTGAGTATTTATAAAATTAACCCGCAATCCCAATGATATTTGAATTTACTCTCTCTCTTTGTCCCATTGAATAAGGCACACACACATATTTTAAGACTCAAGTCCGTAAATATTTGACCGATAATATTTTATTTTAAATAAAGTTTTATTTGATATATTGTTATTTGAATTTACTCTCTTATAGTTGTGATTTTGTTGTTACAAATATTGTATTATTTAAAAAGTTTAAAGTTTATAAAAAATAGTTTAAAGACTCACGCACTATAGTTTCTTTTATAGTTTGAGTGGGACGAAAGGAGTATATACTTTGTGGAGCGTGTAAGAGCATCCACACAGATATCTCTATTCATCACCTAAACCCAAATTTAGATGTTTTTGTGAAAAAACTATCTACATAGATCATCCTTTCCATCATCTAAAATAGTCTTATCCCAAATCACGCCTCCCGGTCACCTAAACCGAGGGTACCTATTCGGTCCCCTATCCCCTGAGCGGCGATTCCGCGCGCGCGCCAATGTATTTTTTCTGTCTCCCGCGCGTGAGAAAAGATTGGCGCACGTGTTTCTCCTGCTGGTGGCGACGCCGCGCGCGTGTTTCTCCTGCTAGTGGTGACGCCGCGCGCGAGTTTGTCCTGGTGGCGCGAGGAAAGATTGGCGCGCGCGTGAGGAAAGATTGCCGTGTTTCTCCTGTTTCTCCGTCGCCACCTCCGTCGCGACGCCCCTGGTGCGCCGCCCACCTCTCCGCCCCCACCTCCGCTGCGACGCGCCGGCACAGCTTCCCTTCCTGCGCCGCCAAAGTCTCCGCCGACCACCTCTCCCCCACGTCGCGTAAGTACATATGCAACTGGAATCGGCTTTTGTTTAAACTGCTATGATGTGGGAATCGGATTGATTTGGCACCTGGCATCGGATCAATTTGGTGCCTTTTGTTGTTTGTCTTGTGCAATGATTATATTAATCGCTGTTAATTAAAAAATTGTTAGACATATTCTCATGTGTGAAAAAATCCTCTTTTTTTGTATACTACTGTCATTGGAACTGATCAGTGTTATTGGATGAAATTATTGCTCATAGTTGAGTTGTTCAGACCACTGAAAAAAACAATTCAGCGTTTAGACTTTCCTCTACTTGTTTAGACCATCAGGATCTGATTTCTAAATAACCTAATTTGCTATAAAGGAATTGAATATAACGCGCAAATTCATGTCTAGACAATTTCTGATTATGTATGGTACTGAATTTTTGTATACTACTGATCATGTATGCAACTGAATTTTGGTTTTTATGCGACTGTTTTTTTCAGCATCCATGTATCCCAATATGAATTTCACTGGACTTATGGATGAAGAAAACAATGAAAAATTTTTACTGAATCAGCTTGGTATTACTACGGAGGCCTCTCAGGATGCTCTGTCACATGACATAAACATTGGTGACCCTGCTTCTGCTATGCTGAAACAGAAAAGGACAAAAAATTTCAGTGAGCAAGAAGATCTCTTGTTGGTGTCAGCGTGGATTAATGTTAGTCAAGATCCTATACAGGGTACCAATCAGAATAGGAGTACCTACTGGGGTAGGATTCATAAGTACTTCAATGATCACAAGACATTCCAATCAGATCGCAATCAGAACTGGCTTAACAAAAGATGGAGAGTTATACAAGAAGCGGTGAACAGATTTGTTGGATGCTTAAGCCGAATTGAGGCTAGAAAGCAAAGCGGAAAAACAAGAGGACAAGGTACCCCCTCTAACTGCATTTTGTAAATTAATGTGAGAGTGTGGTTGTCTGATTATTTGTGGTACTGTCCTTGTACATAGATTGTTGACGCACAGTGTGTTTTCAAAGAAGAAGATCCTAAAAAAATGGGTTCGCTTTCATGCATTGTTGGAGAGAGCTTAGGCACCAAGAGAAATGGAT
Source organism: Oryza australiensis (assembly GCA_019925245.2). Classification (NCBI taxonomy): domain Eukaryota; kingdom Viridiplantae; phylum Streptophyta; class Magnoliopsida; order Poales; family Poaceae; genus Oryza; species Oryza australiensis. The sequence goes on from JAIFGZ020000169.1 coordinate 718,864, forward strand.
TCGAGAGAGAACGAGAGTTGGCAGCCCCTAAAGGATCTAACAAAAGGCGTCATGCTCAAGCGAATCTACTAATCCAATATCCAATGCGATGTCTGCAGTAGTCCAATATCCCGGCAGTGGCCAAGGTGAGACCAATAATAGTCCTGACAACAATACTAGTCCTGAGTACAATAAAGAGGTATGACCACCAGGAACGAAAATGGCAAAGAGAGAGTTACAAGAAGCTCGTAACAAACACTATGCCGCCGCTTTAGACAGAATTTGGGAGAAGAAGAAAGAGGTTGATGATGAGCGATTTGCCCAGCTTTGTCGGTTGGAAAAGGACAATTTGAAAAGACATGGAAATGAGACAACGGGAAATCGCAACAAGGGAGATCGAAGCTGTAGTGAGGTACAAAGAAGCTGAAGCGAGAGAGAAAGAAGCTGCAGCGAGGGACAAAGAAGCTGAGGCCAAGTGCAAAGATGCTCAAAGATTACTCATGTTAGAAGAAAAGCACATCATGACTTTAGATCTTAGTACACTGCCAGTATGGGTCCAAGATTACTATACACACTGCTGGAGGAGATCATGAGTCGTCGCAATGTCTTGTAGAGATGGCAGCTTCAATTTTAAATGCTAGTTGTGTTGGTGTCTACAAATATTCAATTTAATTTGCTAGTTTGCTCGAGCTGAAACTTCCTTTATGTAAGATTTTAATATTACTTGTTTTTGGTCGATCTGAACCATCTCGGGTGCTTGAAATCAGATTCCTGTTTCTTTCCTTTTTTTTTAGTTTCCTTGTTTAATTCTTAGATCCATCCTTACTTAACAACTGAATGCCTATCGACGGTTGAACTATGTTGAGGTTTGCTATTTTTCTTGTTTTTGTTAAGCATGGATGGGTCACCAAAATATTTCAGGCAAAAGAGCTATTATTAGATCACGGGAAGTGCTGATATAGTTTGATCCTCGCAATTCTGGAACAATTCCAGGATGCTTCCTTTGTCTTTTTGTCTTGTCCCTTAGAGGTTAACCTGATGATTTTATTCTTTTTTCCCCTCAGCTTAATGCAGACAAGTGCCCTTTTCAACAAACATATGCTGCCCAGATATTTTGCTCGTTTATCTTCATTGTTTCTTTTTGTTTATTTATATTATTTTATGGCTGAGACTATTTGATAATAAACTTTTTACAGTAGGTTGGAACTGTAATTCCCCCTTGTTCCTAAAGTGTATAGCCCTCTCAGTACTGGATTAGAGTTAATCTATTAAAATTCGAAAATTATAAGATGTGACATTTTATAAATCATAGTTTTCAGTACCTTGCTACCTTCTGTTAATTTTCCCTGTTTTCATGCTGGGATTTACTCATTGTGCAGATAAAAAGGTGTGGTGAAATGGCTCGCAAATTAAGATTTTTCAAAGAACAAATGTCCAAAGCTGGCATATCAACCTCTGCACAATTAACTGAAATTTCATTGGACTTTGATGATTTGGAGGTATGTCTGTCGATTGGATTATTCCTGATTGCATTCAGAATGTAATAGATAAAGCTTGGAGAATGGAAGCTGAACTAGCTGAAGTTAATGCAAACAATGAAAAGTTACAGCGGTCCTACAATGAGCTGTTGGAGTACAGTACTGTTCTTTACAGTACTCTCACTGTCATGATCTTTTGCTGACTCTTTTATTATTACTTTTTTCCTTTCAATTTTCAGGCTGGTGATTTTTTTTATTCGGCTCAAAGAAGTGCTGCAGTGCAACAGAGAGAAATGGAGGCAAATCAATCTGGTGAGAGTTCACTGGAGAGCCCTCTGCTGGAGCAGGTAAAAACCATCATACAGCTTCCTCCCATGTACATTATATATATATATACATATATATATATATATATATATATATATTTTGTAGCATCGAATGCCCAATGAAAAGTCAATCAAAGGGGGCGAATGATTGAGTACCCAAAAACAAATCTTAGCGGAAATTAGACTTACCCTAAGCCGGTCTGACCGCAGGTGTCGCACCAGTCTGACCGAGCAACCTCGCCGGTCTGACCGCCAGATGACCTCCGGTCTGACCGCCCATAGCCGATCGCCTCAGCCGATCGCTTGATGTAGCCTATGCCGATGAAGTCCGATGCCCGCCGGTCTGACCGCCTATGGGCTTGCGGTCTGACCGGGTAGAAGCCGAGGTCGACCGCAAGTAGAGATTGCGGTCCGACCGGCGTGTAGATCCTATTTAACCGATAATTATGTCGCCGCACCGAAGAAGAAGAAGACACAAAGAATTCTCAAGAAGATTGAACTTTATTGAATCTCTTTGTGTTTACAAAGTGCAATCAAAGCACTTCTCACAAAATCTCAAGCTAAACTTGAAACCCTAACTCGAAACTCTAAAAACTTGAACTCAAAAGCGATACCGAGAGGCCACGCCTCCTCACTATTTATACCCAAGATCCGCAGCCAAGAGCCACGAATCCTACTCATACAAGAAGTCCTAATCCACTAGGAAACCTTCCCGTACAAGAAACGAACTTTACATAAACCAACCGTAATAATCTCGGTCTTCCTAAAACCGAAATTTCGCTTTCCATACGCAACAATATCTCCATTATATGTCATATGGAAACTTCACCAATTATGTGCACTAATCTCTACCTTTCAGCATCCTACATGATCTCCATCTTGGACGTCACCTTATCTCCAAGTTGACTCCAACTCGATCACCGGCGATACTTTCCCGAGGCGTAAAGAATACCCGCACACAATTAAACAAAGAATACCATATCCGAGCACAAGCTATCCAAACTTGACTCATTGTTAGCATAAACAACCAGACACGTTCATAGAAACACGAAACTTCCATGTATATGCAAGGAAACAAACCGAAACCAAAACCGAAACAAAATCGGCAAACTGGGCCGGATCGCTCGTCGGTCGACCTCGAGAATCGCCCGGTCGACCGCGCAGACACCTCCGGTCAGACCGGCTATGGCAGCCAACTCAACACTGTTCATCATCCGAAAACCAAAATCACTTTGTCAATAAATCTCCAAATAACAAAACACACAAAGCAATAATCCCAAATGCCAATTGTTCATCATCAAATGAAGAATCAAACACACTTTGATTTTACAACACGTTGACAAACAAAATAAAAGTGTTGTTTTGGTGTTTGGAAAATTAAAAACAAAAATGATAAAAAGCATTTGAGTGCTCAAAAATCAAAGAAAATTTCTCTTTCTTTTGAAAAGAAAGAAAATCCCTTGACCCCAAAAAAACTTTGTTATTTTTTAAAAAACTTAGCACCCTTTTGTTCTCCCATGCAAATGTTCTCCCAAACAACATTATTTTCTCCCCCTTTTAACAATGAATTCATCAAGCATAGGAATTATGTTTATGAATATTCAAGAGCTTAGCACCATACATAAAGCAAGTCATGTCATGTGTTGCAATAATAAAAAGATATAGTCATCAATTAGATAGCAAATATGTACTAGAGTATAATCATGAATCAAATATTTTATAATTAAGAGCAATAACGCAATAAAAATTCATGGATTCAAACGATTTATAATGCAACATCTTTACAAGCACATAGGTTGAAAAACAAACCCAAATATATACCTATTGCAATCTTTATTCTTTCTCAAATTTACCTTTTTGCACATATAATTCAAGAGAAAAAATTTTCATATTGATTTGAGCCTTATTTGTTGCTTATATTTTTTCTCTCAATTATTCCGAGTACGTCCTTGTCGTCAAGACCGATTCCAAGGATTCGGTATTCATTATTTTTGCTCACTTCGAATACGTCCTTGTCGTCAAGACTGTTTCCAAGGATTTGGTATTCATTTTTTCTCTCAAAGATAATATTTTATTCTCTTATAGATAATATTTTATTCTCTTTACACAATGAGCAATTTTAAAGTAATTTGAGGAATATTAATGCAACATAATATATATATATATATAAGCATTTAAAATCCAACACAAGTACTAGTATCAACATTGCATATTTCTTTAATTCAAGCATGATTTTAAAGTGTCATGCATTATCTCACTTAAATATAAAATCTAGATCACATAAAAGTACTAGAATACATACAAGCTATGCTAGTGACAAATAAAACTTCATAATATTGCTAGCATGCACAAGAACAACAATATGTATGGATAAAGTTCTCTTTTTCAATTTATTTTAATCATGTAGCTTGATAAAACAAAGAGCACAAAAACTCCCCCTCAAAACATGCCAAAAGATGAAAGATTCCCAATTCCCCTTGAAGAAAAGCAAAGCGAGAAGAATCCAATGGTTTTGTAAAAATATCATCAAGTTGCAATTTTGTATCCAAAAATTTTAATTCAACATCTTTCTTCTCAACATGGTCTCCTAAGAAATGAAAGCGAATATCAATGTGTTTACGTGAGTGTTGAACAGGATTCTTAGCAATGTTAATGACACTTGTATTATCACAATAAAGAGGCACATTTTCAAACACAAGTCCATAATCTTTCAAAGTAGAAATCAGCCAAAGAATCTGTGAACAACAACTTGCAGCAGCAACATATTCAGATTTAGCAGTGGATTGAGCTACACTAGACTGTTTCCTAGAAGACCATGCAATCAATGAAGTTCCAAGAAAATGGCATGTTCCACTAGTCCTTTTTCTATCAATTCTACAACCCACAAAATCAGCATCTGAATAACCACTTAAGCAAATACAAGATGAAGTAGAATACCAAATGCCAAACTCAAGTGTATGACTCAAATACCTCATGATGCGCTTGACCGTTTGACGATGTGAAGCACGAGGAGAAGCTTGAAAGCGTGCACACAAACACACAACAAACTGTACGTCTGGTCTAGAAGCAGTTAGATACAACAAAGATCCAATCATGCTTCTATACTCCTTTTGATCCACAGCTTCACCATCTTCATTGGGATCAAGAACAATAGTAGATCCAATGGGTGTAGATATTGGCTTGCAGCCCTCCATCTTGAACCTGCGCAAAAGATCTTTGGTGTACTTTGTTTGATGGACAAACGTACCTTGAGGTGTTTGCTTAATTTGCAATCCCAAAAAGTATAACAGTTCACTCATCATGCTCATCTCAAATTCTCTGCGCATAGTCTCGGCAAATTCTACAACCAAAGAGTGAGTTGAGCAACCAAAGATGATATCATCAACATAAATCTAAACAAAAAGTTGATTTTCACCATGCTTAAGAACAAAAAGCTTAAGAACAAAAAGCGTTTTGTCAATTTTTTCCATTTGAAAACCTTTTTCAAGCAAAAAGTTCTTAAGTCTATCATACCATGCTCTAGGTGTTTGTTTCAAACCATAAAAGCTTTTGATAATTTAAAAACATGGTTGGAAAAATCAGAATTTTCAAAACTCGGTGATTGTTTAACATAAACTTCCTCCTGTATAAAACCATTAAGAAAAACACTTTTAACATCCATTTGAAACAATTTAAAACCTTTGAAAGCAGCAAAAGCTAGCAAAAGCCTAATTGCCTCAATCCTAGCAAAAGGAGCAAAAGTTTCATCAAAATCCAAACCCTCCACCTGAGTAAAACCCTGAGCAACAAGCCTAGCCTTATTTCGAACAATCAAACCATCCTCATTTTATTTATTTTTGAAAACCCACTTTGTTCCAATAATATTATGTCCGAAGGAGGTTCAACTAAACACCAAACTTTGTTTCTTTCAAAATTTTCAAGTTCTTCATGCATAGCGTTAATCCACGATTCGTCAGTTAATGCATGAGTAACATCTTTGGGTTTAAAAGAAGCAACAAAAGCAGAATTCGCAAAATCATGCGCAGTTACCTTAGATCTCGTCGTCCGCTCATGTAAGTTACCTATTATTTATACCGGTGAATGTCGTTGAATGTGCAAAGGTGCAGTGATCTCGAAGTTGATTAACGTTCGGTTCAGCATCGGTCATAGTCCCCGACGAATACTCTTGATTGGAATCGACGTAATCCGGCGCGGCCCCGCCGGCCTGACGGGCCTCGCCGCCCGACCGGACAGCTCTACCGGCCCGACCGACGGCACCTGGCCGGTCTGACCGGGCAGGTCGACCTCGTCGTCGTCGTCGTCGCTTTCGTCTTCAAAGATTCGACCATACTCCCCGAGCCTATGGTAGTGTACCTCAAAAATCTGGTCTAGTACCGGACTAGCCTCATCAAAAGTGACTTCGCAAGTCTCGATAATTTTTTAGTCTCTAAAACAAGTACATGATAGACACGAGTGTGTGTGGGGTATCCAAGAAATAAACCATCGGTTGAACGTGATTCAAACTTATCCAAATTTCCAGATTTTAATACAAAGCACTTGCAACCAAAAACACGCAAATGTGAAACTTTGGGCGACGACCAAAACGATGCTCATAAGGAGTTTTGTCAAGTTTAAAATGCAAGAAAATGCGATTAGAAACATAGCAAGCAATGTTAATAGCTTCGGCCCAAAATTTTTAGGTGTGTGATATTCATCTAGCATTGTCCTAGCCATTTCAACCAAAGAACGATTTTTTATTTCGACAACACCATTTTATTGAGGAACACGAGGAGAAGAAAATTGATGTTCTTCTTTTTCAACACAAAATTGTTCAAAAGAAGCATTTCTAAATTCACCACCATTATCACTTCTAATTGTTTTCAAAGAACTGGGAATTTCACAATTTAAGCGAAGAAAAAGACTTTGAAAGTGTCCAAAGGCTTCGTCCTTAGTTGCCATGAAGAAAACCCAAGAGTATCGAGAAAAGTCGTCAACAATAACTAACACATACCATTTTCCTCCAACAGATTGCACTCTAGCTGGACCAACAGTGTCCATATGTAAAAGCTGTCCCGGTGCATCCGTTATCACAGAAAGAATTGGTGTGTGTGAAGAAGCAAACATTTTACCATGACGACATGGTGCACAAACCAAATCAAGATCCTTTTTGAGTTTTGGCAAACCACGAACAAGATCCAAACCACTTAATCGAGTCAAATGATCAAATCCAACTTGACCAAGTCTACGATGCCAGAACATCAAATCTTTGTTGAATTTTGCAACTAAACATGTAACAACATGAGAAACAGGGTTTTCAAAATCAGCTTTAAAAACTCTCCCATAACGAGAAATGTTCAAAACAGAATCACCACAAGAATAAAAAATTTTACTTCCAGTTTTCTTGAAATGAACCTCAAAGTTTTCATCAACAATTTGTGAAGCTGAAAGTAAACTATACTTTAAATCCTCTACCAAAGCTACCTCTTTCAATTCAAACTTGTCACTTACCTTGATGGATCCGGTAGCGAGAACGGCACTTGTTGAAGCATCCACAAAGATTATCGATTCCGTCTTGGATGCCATTTTGAGGGAGGAGAACCAATTTTTATCCTCGGTCATGTGCCATGAACAACCGGAGTCCATGATCCACACGTTCTCCTTCCTCGACAAAAGCCTACAAAACAAGAGATGTCGAGGCCTCAGTACTGGGGTTAGTTAAAAGAAATTTAGGAATTCAGTACTAAGACACACGACCAGTAGATCCAATAGGCACAAAACCACGAGAGAAAACAGTTTTGGAATTTTCAAAAAAATTCCTTCGGGCCGATCTCGACCCTGGGTGCTGCCGGTCGACCGGGCGCCATCGCCGGTCTGACCAAGGCAGTGCCGACGGTCTGACCAGGTGCCACGGCCGGTCTGACCGGTGAACCAACTGCGGTCTAACCGGCCTTCACGAGGGAAAACCAGATTTTTGCCACTTTGATTTTGCAAAATTATTCTCTCTTTCCTTTTTTTTGTTTTCGTGCTAATCTGAAACAAAAATCAACAAGATGACCATCTTTACCACGAAAAGAGTAAGAAAACTTTTCTTTAGTAACAGATGGTTTTGAAAATTAGGTTTAGTTTCTTTTAGATAAACAAAGGGATGGCAAATTTTCACAGACTTAAAAACTGTTTTCATGGTTTTAGGTTTTGTTAAGATTTCACCGTTTTCAGTCATTCCTAAAACATTTGGAGGATTTTTGGTGAAATAGTCATGAGCATCAAAACCTATTCCTTTATTGTCGCTACACACTTTAGATTTGTCCAAAATCATGTTAAGTTGTTTCTTACCATCGAAAATTTTTGCAAAGAACTTTTCAAGTAAGAAACTTCTTTTCCAAGATTAACACAATTTTCACAATCAATCATGACATTTTTACCTTTGCGACATCTAGAGCAAGAAGCTACCTCATCTTGTTTAACTAGTTCTTCCATATGCTTAACACGAGCTAAAACATCTTTTAGTTTCAATTCATTAGCATCACAAGTTAAACAAGATTTAGCAACCAAAACTTGAGAATTATTGACATCTCTAATCTTTGAAATTTCTAGCATTAAAACCTCAAAATTTTTGCAATTATCATCATTGGGAATAAGAGATTTCAATCTAGCAATTTCAGCATTTAAAGATTCAATCACAAATTCTTGTTTTTTAAACATTTTCTCATATTTTTTATTCTTAGCACTTAAAACAAGAATTGCATCCTCAAGTGAGCTTACCTCATTTTCTTCATCTGAAGAATCTTCATCTCCACGCGTCATGAGACAAACGCCGGAGATGTTCTTGCCCTTCTCCTCCTCACCGTCGAATCTATGTCGCCGAGTGGCTCAAAAGCGGCATAGACTTGACTCAGCACTTTCTTGATCATCTCCTTGGAGCGCCTACCCTTGGGTTTGTCATCTTTTGTCTTTTCGCCGCTCTTGTCATCCTTCTTGCTCCTCCCGAGCTTGGGACAGTTGGAGCGGATGTGATCCAAGGCATCGCACTCAAAGCAACGTATTGGTCCTCCTTTTTTCTTGAACCTAACTTTGTTCATAGCTCTGGAAAGTTTGTTAGTAGCAAGAGCCAAATCCTCCTCCTCGAATTGCTCGAGTTGTTCATCGGATATGGCGTTAAATAAAGCAAGAGCATTTGGAGATGATGAAGAAGCAACATCCGAAGAAGTCGAAGGAGAAATCAAAGCACTTGACTTAGAATCCGTTTTCGAGAAAGAATATTCATCTCATGAGTTTTGAGTTTTGTATAAAGCGAATCCAAAGTTAAATTTGTCATGTTAACAGATTCTTGAATAGAAGTTACTTTCATCTTCCAAATAGACATGTCAAGACCATTTAAAAAGTGGCGAGAAATCTCAAACTGTGGATAATTAGTGTCATAAGAAGCATCAACAGATCTAACATTGCTCAAAATTTTGTTGAACCTACCAAGATAATCATCTAAGGCTTCTGCAGGTTTCATCTCAAATTTTATATATTCCTTTTTAAAAAGATCTCGATGAAGTTCTTTTATGTTTGTAGTTCCTTGATGAAAATTTTTCAAAGTGTTCCAAATTTCATTAGTGGTTTGAAGATGAGAAACACGGTCAAAATCAGAATGCGAAATTCCATTCAACAAAATGTTTCAAGCTTTGCAATTATTATTAAATTCAGTTTTCAAAGCATCAGAATTAATTGCATCGGATATGGTGTAGGGAAGAGCAACCTTTTGCCACACATCATAGTCTTGAGCCATGATGTAGGATTGCATCTTACTACACCAATACGCAAAATCGGTGCCATCAAAAACATGCGATTTTGTTTAAAATTTATCCGACATGATGAGAAAACTTTAGATTGAAGAAAATCCAAAATGGAAAAATGTGGCTCTGATACCACTTGTAGGATCGAATGCCCAATGAAAAACCAACCGAGAGGGGGTGAATGGTTGAGTATCCAAAAACAAATCTTAGCGAAATTAGATTTACCCTCTGTTTTCGAAGCCGGTCCGACCGCGGGTGTCACACCGGTCCGACCGAGCAACCTCGCTGGTCTGACCGCCAGATGACCTCCGGTCTGACCGCCCATAGCCAATCGCCTCAGCCGATCGCTTGATGTAGCCGATGCGGATGAAGTCCGATGCCCGCCGGTCTGACCGCCTATGTGCTTGCGGTCTGACCGGGTAGAAGCCGCGGTCTGACCGCAGTATAGATTGCGGTCTGACCGGCGTGTAGATCCGGTTTAACCGACAATTATGCCGCCGCACCGAAGAAGAAGAAGACACAAAGAATTCTCAGAAGATTGAACTTTATTGAATCTCTCTGTGTTTACAAAGTGCAATCAAAGCACTCCTCATAAAATCTCAAGCTAAACTTGAAACCTAACTCGAAACTCTAAAAACTTGAACCCAAAAACGATACCGAGAGGCCACGCCTCCCCTCACTATTTATGCCCAAGATCCGCAGCCAAGAGCCACGAATCCTACTCATACAAGAAGTCCTAATCCACTAGGAAACCTTGCCATACAAGAAACGAACTTTACATAAACCAACCGTAATAATCTCGGTCTTCCTAAAACCGAAATTCCGCTTTCCATACGCAACAATATCTCCATTGTATGTCATATGGAAACTTCACCAATTATGTGCACTAATCTCTACCTTTCAGCATCCCGCATGAGTTTCATCTTGGACGTCACCTTATCTCCAAGTTAACTCCAACTCGATCACCGACGACACTTTCCCGAGGCGTAAATAATAGCTACACACAATTAAACAAAGAATATCATATCCGAGCACAAGCTATCCAAACTTGACTCATTGTTAGCATAAATAACCAGACACGTTCATAGGAACACGAAACTTCCATGTATATGCAAGGAAACAAACCGAAACCAAAACCGAAATAAAATCAGCAACCAGTCGGACTGGCTCGGGCGGTCCGACCGCAGGCAACTGCCCGGTCTGACCGCCCAGACACCTCCGGTCAGACCGACAGTACAAGCCCAGTCAGACCAGCTATGGCAGCCGACTGAACACTGTTCATCATCCGAAAACCAAAATCACTTTGTCAATAAATCTCCAAATAACAAAATACACAAAGCAATAATCCCAGATGTCAATTGTTCATCATCAAATGAAGAATCAAACACACTTTGATTTTACATATATGTCCTACATGTACATGGACATCCATGTCATAACTTTAATCTTTCAAATGTACAGGATAACATGGACCACATATGCATATATTTATGTGTACCCCATCTTTTTTTATTTCGTGATTGCCTCTCTGATATGATCTTGGATACCCTTTCAGGATACTTTAACAGATGCATCAAAACATGTGAAGCTTGGATTGTTGAGTGGTGTTGTACCAAACCAAAGTATTAAATTGTACCAACTAGGTCATGAACTTTTAAGCAATCAGTTGCAGAGCATGTATGAAATAGATTTACAGACATGCAGAGCATGTATTTTGAGCAATTAGTTGCAGGGCATGTATGAAATATATTGAAAACTAGAACTAAAGAATATGCATACATCCATTTTTTTAGATGGTCACTATGCCTAGTATTGGTCACCATGGAAATTCCACAAATGTTCAATTAAATCTTCTTGAAGCTGAGTGTGGACTTCTTTGTCCTTTATTTTCTTGTATGCCTCTATGAACTCATCAATCTATGGAGAAGGCTCATGTGATGCGACAACCGGTTCATTGTGACTATCAAAGTTGACATCTTCGGTCACGGTGTCCCTCTAGTCCTCTACAATCATATTATGCATAATCACACATGCTTTCATAATCTGACCAAGTGTAAACTGATCCCAAAAACGAGCAGGACCACGTACAATAGCAAACGGTGCCTGCAAAACACCAAAAGCTCGTTCCACATCCTTCCGTGCGGCCTCTTGAGCTTTGGCAAAATACTTCCTCTTGTTCCCTTGTGGCAGTGGAATGGTTTTTACAAATGTTGCCCAATTCGGATAGATTCCATCTGCAAGATAATAACCCATCGTATAATTGTGGCCATTGATTGAATAATTGACTTTTGGAGCTTGGCCTTCTGCCAGCTTAGCAAATAACGGTGAACGATGTAGGACATTTATGTCGTTATGTGATCCTGGCATCCAAAAAAAGCATGCCAAATCCATAGATCCTATGATGCAACGACTTCTAAAATTATTGTTGCATTCTGCTTATGGCCACGGAACTGTCCATGTCATCCTATTGGACAATTCTTCCATACCCAATGCATACAATCTATGGATCCGAGCATTCCCGGGAACCCTCGACTATTCCCAATTTCTAGCAACCTAGTTGTGTCGCTTTCGTTAGGTGACCGAAGATATTCCTCCCCAAATACTTCGACAACAGCATTGACAAAGTGTCTCATTGATTCATAAGCCGTGGTCTCGCCAATATGAATGTACTCATCTGTTGCATTGGCAGCCACCCATACGCCAATATCCGCATTGCCGCTGTAACTTTCTGCATGCAACTGAGGCCAATTTTACCAGCCGCGTTTCTTTTCTGCTCAAAATAATCTTTTTTGTGTGCTTCTATTGCGTGCATGATGCGCAAGAACAGTGGACGCCTCATCCGAAACCTACGGACATGTGATAAAATGAGTGATGCTAAATAAATTAATTATTAATGATTACAGATAGTAACATAAATTATTACCTGCGTCTGAACATGTCGGGGCCATATATGTTGGGTCATCGGCAAAGTAATCCGCAAACAACCTACAATGACCGGCTTCTCTATTACGTTCGATAACTCGACGGGGATGAATAGAACACACGTGCTGCCCATCATTTTCACCATCAATTTCCTCATCTACGGCATGTAAAATTACGGTGAGAAACTTGACATCATCATCGTTCAATGGGTCCTCTCGATAATATCGCATCAAAAGGCTACGCCGACTCATCGTACAAAAACAAATTTAAGATCTTGAGCTCCTTGCGAATCTGTCGTAAATAAGATGATGCATCTCAGTTTCAAAGGCATACACAGGGAGCACCTGGGCGGATCCATGCAGAGAGGTGAACTTCAGCAAACCTGGATGGGAGGTGAATTGGGCGACAACGCGGAGGTAGGAGAGTTGATTGGGGAGACGATGCGTTGTCGTGGCTGACTCCTCACGCATGCGCGATGCTGACACAGACGCTAGCAGCGCTGCCCTACGGCGCGATGGCCATGGCGTTACTCGGCAGGTGACCGTCCGAAGGAAAAAAAGAAGCTTGCGTCAAAAAAGGAAAAAAAAGGAAGCAATCCACAACATATCCACATGCTCTCATGGGCCAGATATGCTCCTGGGCCGCAAGAATATGTCCTGTTTGCTGGGCCGCAGGAAACAATGGGCCAGGCCGCAGTGGCCCATTTTTTAATTTTGATTTGGGGTACAAGATAGATGATCTGCTGTACATAACACATATATGGGTAACCTATATACATAGATGATCCCCTATCAATCTAATATAGGGTATATGATTTGGTCCATCTGTCGTGGATGCTCTAAGGACGGGGAGAGGTGAGGGAACTGAGGAAAGAGGATACAGAGAAACCATAGCGTTCAATTTTTACTCTTGCGGTGACGTCAGGTATAGTATATTCCTCTTTTACCATCCACGGCTGCAACATTAATTTTACTTTTTATATGTTTCTTTGTATTTTTATCTTTATATTTATCTTTATCTTTACCATTTATAGTTCATCTTATCATCGGTTCATATATATATACTAGCAACTATGCTCGTGCGTTGCAACGGGTGAAATCGGGGCACGACGCAGATGGGGACAGGAGGAAGGGGCGTAGGGAGAGGGGGGCAGGAGGTTTTTTTTCATCCAAGCCCTCCCTTTCTTTTCAGCATTGAGACTGCAGGTTAATTTTATAAACACTTAAGAGATTTTCTGCAAAATAGCTAGATGGACAAAAATTTTGGGTAGAAACACTACTTATTTTATAGATAGCTATAGATATAGATATATTTGTCTTACTCACATCATCCAACAGACGAAATCACGCGGGCCATCGCTCCATCGATCCCAAAATCACGCGCGTTATCGCGTCGCGCGGGCGCCATCCCCGCCTTCCGCTGCGCGCTTCCCCCATCCGCCACCCGAGCCGCCGCTCCCCCGCCTCCATCCGCCGCCCGCACCGCCGCGCGTCTTCCGCCGTGCGCCATCCCCGTCTTCCACTGCGTGCCATCCCCGTCCTTCACCCGTGCCTCCTTCCACCGCCGCGCGCAATCCCCGTCCAATCCGCCGCTCCGTTGCACCATCCCCGTCCGTCGCCCGTGCCCCCACCATCTGCCGTCGCCGCCGCTCCGCCCCCTCCATTCGCCGTCGCGTGGCCCCTCCTCCTCCATCCTCCAGGCCTCACCGTCACCGGCGTCGCCAACTCAACGAGCGCGTGCGGGAGAAGTTGCGGGAGTTCGTCGACGACTATACCAACAACACCCTCGTGGTACGACGCCACGACCGTCCTCTTCCCTTCCCTCCTCTCGCACGTCGTTGGCTCCGCTCGGTGTGCCCCTCGTCAACCCCTCGCCGCCTCCCGACCTAGACGATGACCGACGCCGAGGTAGCCCCCTCTCTTCAACTTCCTTGGAAAGATTTGCTTCCATCCATGTGGATTTATCCAGGACCGAGAATCTCTCTTCGGTCCCAAAATCCAAGAAATCGTGGTGCTTGAACAGAGGTGGGGGGAGGGTTGTTTGGTTGGGTTAGGGATTTGAAGGTGGTTGGGGGTATATGATTTGGGAAAGTTAGGTTCCTTTTAGGCAAGGATGGATGGATTGAATGCGTGCTTGGTTTAATGGTCTCTTGTGATTTTGGTAGTGATAAGAGGGTTCGGTTTGGTGGTGTTGATGTGTGGCGCAGGTGTGGCTGAATTTGCTGGAGGATTGGCCATGTCGACGGCGCTGAAGGTGTTCCTGAACAGCCCCGTCGGCCCCAAGACCACCCATTCCTGGGGACCCGTTGCTAACTGGGGCTTTGTCCCCGTGGTACGCCCACAATCATCCATTGATTTGCCCCTATGTTGTTCTATCGATAATTTGATATTACGAAGATGCAGAGGTTGTTTATGCGATGACACCTTCTTAAAACATTTTCGGCAATGAGAAAATTCTCTCCGACGAATTGTGCAAAAGTGCTGCATGAAATCGAGTAGAAGCTCACTGGTTATCATGTTAGGTCTGTTAGATGGCATGCTCTTCCTTACAACAGCGTAAAACTGCTGATTGTCGCATTGCATTATCCACTTTTCAGACCATGTTGCTATGGTTGTAAAACTTAAAGCTATAGAGGATTTGACAAAAAGGCATTCTCTAGCAGTTGCATACTTTGCTGCCATCCACTAAACAACCATGTGATTTAGATGTACCAATTCTATGTGCACAGGCTAGAGTATGTTAGGTCACTGCAATACTTAGAAGGCAATATCTCTTTTTTCTTACCATCACAACATTCTGTTGGAATACTGAAAAATGGTTCTGGTCTGGACCATGCTTATTTTGCTTGCGATAGAGCATTGGCATGGGTATGGGTATGGGTATGTTTTTTGTTGCATATGGAAACTTGTTAATGTTTTTAACCGTCAAAACATCTGGTTGGTTTGTTCTAGACTTGTAGCGGTGGGTATATTTGATGCATATTACATATTGAAGTGTACTAAAGTGAAAATAACCTGATCTGTGTGAAATATCACCTTCCTGATGTAACCACTAATGGGCTACTCTAGGTTCTAATTTCAACTATTGATCAATGTGGGTTGATGGATATGGAGATAGTTTGTCAAGTCTTAGAACTATATCAAGGCAGTAAATATGGTGTTAGCAGTAAAGTGAAATTGTGCTCACTCACATGGTCTGGCACTCTAGCATGTACTAAGCACACCTAAACTGGAAGTTGGATTCACCACTTAGCTGAATGTTGTTGACAGTTTCTGTTACTCGGTAAAAGAAATTAACACTCGACTCACCATGGTAGCTTGATAGTAATATATGTCTTTTTAGGCATAGCTAATAATTGTAAAATCATAATGCACAATGTGCAAACAAGATTTGGTTAGAAATGACTTGCATTCTATAATGTTATGCATCACCCTCACCCATCCGTACCTTCTATTAGTACTGCGTTACTGGCATATACACAAATAATTGTGCTTTAATTTCGTCTTTTCATTATTTTTTCTATGCCTAGTGTTATTCAATGATCCCTCTGATAACTTGTATTGCTATGCTTGCAGGTTTGGTTGACATGAACAAGCCTCCTGAATGATATGACATGCTATGCTGTTACTGTGTTGTGCAAATGTGCCATATGACATGCTAGAATGGAAGATTTGTCTCTTGATCTAGTTTGTGGGCAGTACTTTTTAAACTATGGTCTCATTTTTCTCCTAAACCCCATCACTCCCATTCAGCCATGTGATCTGACGTATCTTTTAGTCGGTATGCTTACTATCAACATTTTTAATGACCCTTTTAATGGTTTTGATTGATGCAACTTCTTTAGTTTATTTGTCCGTCGAAGCGAGCCTATGAATTATTCTGAGAATTGCAGCAATTCTCCATTGTTGCTAAGGCTGATTTTAATTTTTTTTCACAGAGGAGGGAAGGATATCAAGATATGTGCAATGATGACCGCAATGTTTGTACAACATATAATACGGATTCAAGATCTTCTTCACTCAAAGTTGGTGCTACTATATTGTCTGAATCAGAAGATTCGAACAGAGAGGAAGATAACATTAAATTCACTTCTGTTGTTGAATCCAGTAGATCAAAAATAGCTAATTCTGAATATGCTGACAAAAGTGTGACACCACCTCCTGGAGATACTTCTAAAACTGAAAATGTGTCCCCTTACATGCCCCTAAGAATTTTAGGCAAGCGTAAGACTTCAAAGCATGCCAATTCTAACGATCATTCACCTGATAAAAGGCAGAAGATATATAACGCGTTTAAGTTATACTAAAATGATTATGAACCGTCTACTTAAATAAAAAAGATGTTTTTCCTTCTTTTTCAACAAAGAATGGGTCCGAAGTATACATACCATACCCAATCTTTGTAAGTCTAAAAACAATTAGAGATATTTTATATGCAATATTTGACAATAGCGTGCAACATAGCCAGGTTCGAAGAGAAATACCATTTCATGGACCAGTTTTGTGTAAGTTGAAATTCATGGACCAGTTTTGTGTAAGTTGAAATAGTTGTCCCTTTGTTATGTGTGTATATATAATTGTATAGTAAATCAAATAATTAGAAATCAACATGACATATCCCAGATTGGACGAGATCCACGTGTCGTGATGAGGTAGTCTATAGGAAACTAAGAAAATTGCTTGAATGCTGGTCTGGCTTGGACTATATTGCAACACTAAAACATATATATTCTATAAATCTATAAAGTCTTTAAAAATTTTATATTATTTACCATTCATAATCGATGTAAGAAACAAAATCGTGTATATTATAGATCCGGTTGTTTCGAATCTATAATACATGGGTAAAGATCGAACTATGCCATATATAACTACATTATGTGATATTGTCAAACATTTTAACCTCGTCATAAAATTGGTGCGTCAAACGAGAATTTTTTTTGACTGGTATCGAAAATTACCAAGATGGTTTTTAAAAAGTTATAGCTGATAATAACTTATAACATATTTAATTATTTAATTTTTTATAAGTATTAATCTTTTTTATCAAATATTCGTTTGAGAAAAAAAAGGGAGCACCGCATTCTGCAATTTCAACGACGTTTGTCAGTTTGCGACGACGCCGATGGACCACCGGATGACCGAGAGGAGAAGCAAAGCGGCGCGTCGCGTGGACCGGAGCCCCGAATCCCCGCCTGTTCTGACGTGGCCCAATGGCACCGTTGAAAAGCCTATCCGGCAGAGCATGGCCCATACCAGTATACCACCCACCACAAGAGAAGCCAAGGCCGCATTCCCTACTACAAGCCACAGACTGTGCCGAAATCATGGAGGTTTAAGCAGCCATGGCCACCCAAACCTCGTCTCCAAAAACACCGGCCGCCTTCTAACTTTGGCACTTTGCATCATTAATGTAGACCAGCTCTAGCGAAAGGTGAGGTACTAACCACAGAAAAGAAAACATATACAATGTGGTGCACACTACATTGAATATATGCCATCAGTTAAACAATAAAAAAATTAGCTTGCCTGGCCTATGTTGCATTGTCTTATGTTTGGGTGGCCATGCATGAATCAACCAGTGCCTATTCTTGATCAGTATTGTAATGTGTTCAACTGATGGACATAAGTCGCCATGCATGCCTCCATTCTTTCCACCACAAAATGCGTGCAATCTGCAACTGCAAAATGCAAGTGATGAACGCAACAACATGCGTATAATGCACTGGCTTCTAGATCCCTAACTGCATATATATATAGCCCTTCTCAGTGCACACGGAGTATAACAGTAACCAATTAATCAACCTAGCTTACATACTTAGACGACTAGCTAGCTAGACGAGCTAGCTAGCTAGCACACATGGCGTCTTCCACCTCGAGCTCTCTCGCGGTGGCAATGGTGGCCGTCGTTCTGCTCCTGGGTGCCAGCTGGACGTCGACCCAGGCGGCACGCCTCCTCGACGAACTCGTCCCCGGCATTCCGATGCCCACCATCCCGACCATCCCCACCGTGCCGACGTCGATCCCCGGCGTACCGGCGGTCGGCCCCACCATCCCGACCATCCCCACCGTGCCGACAATCCCCGGAGTGCCGGCGGTCGGTCCCACCATCCCGACCATCCCCACGGTGCCGACGATCCCCGCCGTGCCGGCGGTCGGTCCCACCATCCCGACCATCCCCACGGTGCCGACGATCCCCGCCGTGCCAGGCGTGCCGGCGGTCGGCCCCACCATCCCGACCATCCCCACGGTACCGGGAGTGCCAGAGCTGCCGGTTCCCGGAGCAGTCGTGCCGACGGTGCCGACGATCCCGAAGGTGCCCGGGGTGCCGGAGCTGCCACTGCCGCCGGTTCCCGGAGCCGTCGTGCCCCCCGTGCCCGGAGTGCCAACTCTGCCAGTGCCGCCGATTCCCGGAGCCGCAGGAGGTGTCGTGCCAACCCTGCCGGTGCCGCGGTTGCCCACCGTGCCGGGAGTCCCACTGCCGGAGGTGCCCGCCGTCCCTTTGCCGCCGGTGCCGTCCGTTGTTCCACCCGTGCCTTAGGTTAATTCCGGCGAGCCCCGTGCCGTCGTTATATACATACGGCGGCCTGACGTACGTGCCATTGACCGTGTGCATGCACCATGTACAGCTTATGTACGTGTGTTAAATAGTACAAATTAAGACGACTTGCACGTTGTTACGTCAAGTTGGTATATTTTGTGTAATGAACGTGTGTGTGCAGACCAGGTGCAGTATATGTTTGTGCAGTATATATCTGTACGTACGTGTGCAAAAACTTAAGTGTTGCTTAAATTATGTGTTATGTTAACCAATATATTTCTATCACTATTTGAATTATGTATATCTTTGTTGGCAAAATATTACCACGCATTCTTAGTAAAAGTGCCCCTTAACAATATTGTTTGGGATGGCATATGCGGCGTACATATTTCAAATTTCAAAAGAACCATGTGAGAAATGAAAGCTCATATATATACTTGGGCTCAGTGGTGGACGTAGCTTTAAAAAAAATGGAGCAGATCTATGCTCGCTCGGTAAGGACAATTGAACATAACACACCGTATTTATATTGTAATCATATAAAAGACTATAATATAATCAATAAATTAAGACAAACACAAACACTTAAGATGGTACCTTTCTTTAAAATAAAGCAATAACCTTTGAGCCGTACATAGTCAAAAAGATACTCAAATCTAAAAAATTCAAAGGAAATAAGCAACTAGTCACTTGTTGTGCTCATCCGTCAATCAAATTTAAAGCTCCACTATAAGCTCCGTCGATGATACTTTTCCCATCAAGCATGGCGTTCAGACTCAATGGCCTTCCTCGCCCTCAGCCAGCTATGGCGATTCTGATTATTGTCACTCCATCTCCATAGCTTGCACCCATAGTTTTGCTCTTGTTGCTTTGCTTCTCTTCAGAGACCATGCGATGAAATGAAGAAACTGAAAACAGACAAGTAACAACAAAGTTTCAAGCGCTTCGATTGGACCTTTATGGGTTGACCTTGTTGAACTGTTTCATTTTCTTCATGGGCTGATGGGCAGGGGTGGTTTGGGAGGGTGGGGCGACTCGGGGCGTAGCTATGTCGATCGGTCGACCCACCCTGCCCAATGGGTAGATCTGCCCCTGCTTGGCCTGTGAGATCTTGGCCTCGACTCCCGGACGGACGCCTTCGGCCGCCGTCTCGCCTGCGTCGATCTCCATCCATCCTCGCCGCACCCCAACATCGTCTCCGGCGTCTGCTGCTTCCGCAGCATATCCTCGCTCGTTGGCTCGTGAGTATCCATGCATCCCTCTTTCTCATATCATCTCTCTCTACCCCCACACTTCTTTCTCGAATCTGCATTAACCCTAGGGTTCACAAACTATGTGTGTCGCTTGCCATAACTAGGGGTGGCAGTCATCAATCCTGACATGCCCTTTGAGTTGTGCTAGAATCGTGTGTCAGGCTAGATTGTTTTAGATCCGTGTTGAAATTGAGAACAATGTACAGTATGTTAAATCGAGGGATAACTTTTTTCTCATGAGATTGCGTACGTGCTTGTATAAATTATTCTTGATCATTAATGTAAACCAGCTCTAGCGATGCTGAGGTACTAAACCACATGAAAAAAAGAAAAACCTTATGTTATAAAAGTTAGTCAATTTATTAGTAATTTATCATAACAATAATTAACCTTCTCGATTGCTTCAGTCATTAATTACTCAAGACACACCAGATGATGATACAGGAATACACGATATTTGTTAACAAAGTTTAGCCAAAGCCTACATACCTAGGGCTCTGATTATGGGCGTTTATTCCCAACCAATATAGCACCTAACCGCTACAAATTTATGGCCTCGTCATTATTTTCCTATGTGTATACGCTACATTATAGTTGTTATACGGTTACAATTAGGAGTGGGCATAAAACCCGAACCCGAAGCTCAAACCCAAAAAACCCGAATCCAAACTACTTGAAACCACAAACCCGAACACTGATATCGGGTATATAACTTGAAAACCCTATATTATTTCGGGTTAATCGGGTTGTAACTTACGGTACCCGATAACCCGAACAACCCAAACAACCCGTGCGCCCGCAACCCGTTACCCCGTGTGCCCGTCCCGCCCGTAACCCTAACCCTAACCCTACCTCTCGCGCCACCGCCGCTCGCCGCCGCGCGCTCGCCGCCGCCGCTGCCGCGCCGCGCCGACGCCGCTCGCTTTCTCGCGTCCTCGCGCTGCGCCGCCGCCTCACGCGCCGCTCGGGTAACCCAAAATTAGAACCATAAATAACGGGTACCCAAAATTTCGGGTAAACCCGAACGCCTAGTCCTAGTTACAATAGGTATGTCCCTCTATTTAAGAGAGAGCCTATGACAGAGTCCAAATTTAACTTTATCCTGCATCTATTTCAACTCTGAGTCCAACCTTAGTAGGACTAGTATATTCGACACCTATTCTAACACCATATGCACCACATTGAATATATATATATATATATTTGGGCTACGTATGGCGTGCCGCACGGCTCATCTCGTGTGGGATGGCTGAATCTCTAATTTGAAAACTCAAATTGAAAATCCGAACCGTTCAAATTGTTCTACATATTAATATCGCCTTGTAGATCAAATTTTACATTTTTTGAAATTTTTTATTATTTTATCGGATAGGTCAAAGATGCATTAATCCAACGATTTCTCGCGTATCTATTTTATTGCATCTTTTGACCTATCCGATAAAATAATAAAAAATTTGAAAAATGTAAAATTTGGTCTACAAGGAGATATTAATATATAGAACAATTTAAACGGTTTGGATTTTCAATTTGAGTTTTTAAATTAGAGATTCGACCATGCCACACGGGATAGGGCTATGCAGCGCGTCACACAGTAGCCCAACTATATATATATATACACACACACACACTAGCAATTGTGCCCGTGCGTTGCAACGGGTGAAGTCGAGGCACGACGCGGATAGGGACGGCACAGAGGGGCGCGGGAGCTCCGAGGAGCGATGGGAGGGAGAGAGCAGCGTCGCAACGCGGGCGCGGCGCAGATGGGGACGGGAGGAGGGGCGCAAGGAGGGAGGGGCGAAGGGGGTCTTTTTTCATCCAAGCCCTCCTTTTCTTTTCAGCATTAGGACTCGCGGGTAGGGCCGACGAAATACTCGTGGCTCGCTAGCTCGTTCAGCTCGTGGTTGGCTCGGCTCGGCTCGGCTCGTTGAGAAATGTTAACGAGTTGCGCCAAGGGTTTAGCTCGTTAGCTATAACGAGCCAGCTTGAGTCAGCTCGCGAGCTGCTCGTGAGCTCAACGAGCCACATGCAATGTACAAAGCAGGGCCTAATGTTTTGCTTGTTTTGCTATTCTTTTGCTTGTTTTGTTATTGATGTGATTTTGTGATGGTCAATATGGATCTAATGCTTTAGATTATAATAGTAATAATATCTAATCTAGTTGCATCATTACATTTGCATGGATAATTATCGATTGGCAAGTGTTATTATGTTAATTATGGACTTAATATATCACTTTTTACAAATTTATGGCCTCGTCATTATTTTTCTACGTGTCTACGCTACAGTATAGTTGTTATACGGTGGGCATAAAACCCAAGCCCGAAGCCCGAACCCGAAAAACCCGAACCTGAATCCGAACTACCCGAAACCCAAAACCCGAACACGGATATCGGGTAGATAACTTGAAAACCCGATATTATTTCGGGTTAATTGGGTTGTAACTTGCGGTACCCGATAACCCGAACAACCCAAACAACCCGTGCGCCCACAACCCGTGCGCCCGTCCGCCCGTAACCCTAACCCTAACCCTACCTCCCAAGGCGCTGCCGCGCTCGCTCGCGCTCCTCGACGTTGCCGCTGCCGCTGCCGCCCTCGCCGTCGCCGCCGCCATCGCCACCGCCGCCCTTGCGCCGGAGTCGCTCACCGCTTGCCCGCGCGCCGGTGTCGCTCGCCTCTCGCCTTTCGTGTCCGTCGTCGCTCGCCCTCGTGTCGTTGTCGCTAGCCGCTCGTGCCAGCGCCGCTCGCTTTTCCCTCGCGTCCTCGAGTCGGCGCCGCTCGGGTAACCCGAAATAACGGGTACCCAAAAATTTTGGGTAAATAGGTGATCGGGTAATATTTCGAGTATCATTTTTAAAACCCCAAAATTTAAAAAATCCGAACTACCCGACCCAAAATTTTGGGTAAACCCGAACGCCTAGTCCTAGTTACAATAGGTATGTCCCTCTATTTAAGAGAGAGCCTATGACAGAGTTCGAATTTACTTTATCCTGCATGTATTTCAACTCTTGCATGTATTTCAACTCTGAGTCCAACCTTAGTAGGACTAGTATATTCGACACCTATTCTAACACCATATGCACCACATTGAATATATATATATATATATATATATATATATACACACACGGGATGAAGTCGGGGCACGACGCGGATGGGGACGGCAGGGAGGGGTGCATGCGTGGAGCGGGGCGCGGCACGGATGAGGATGGGAGGGAGGGGCGCAGGAGGTCTTTTTTTCCATCCAAGCCCTCCCTTTCTTTTTAGCATTGGGACTGCAGGTTAATTTTATAAACACTCAAAGGGTTTTCGCAAAATAGCCAGCGAACGAAAATTTTGGGTAGAAACACTACTTACTTTATAGATCGTTATTATTATTATTATTATTATTATTAAGCAAAATGCCCGTGCGTTGCAACGGGTGATAAAAAGGCGTTGCACACTGGATACTGATTTTTGTTGTCAATTTATTAAGTAGAGGTAAGCTTCAGCCTCTAATTATATAGCACGATTAATTTATGAATGTTTGGCACGTGCTATGCAGGGAGCGACCCGAATGGGGACGGGAGGGAGGGGCGCACGGAGGGAGGGGCGTAGAAGGTCTTTTTTCATCCAAGTCCTCTTTTTCTTTTCAGTATTGGGACTGTAGGTTAATTTTATAAACACTCAAGGAGTTTTATGCAAAATAACCAGGCAGACGAAAATTTTGGATGAAAACACTATTTGTTGTATATAGTTATAGATATAAATACTCAAAAAAATACATTATAGGATGTTCAGCCCAATAACCAGTAGATTAAACATAACAGTGGAATAAAGAGAAGGAAGAAAATTTGGAGGCAAATATAACCAAAGATCCAAAAAAACAAAGACTAAGAATCAGCCCATGCGTTTGCCATGTTGATATTGCAACAATGAATTGGAATGATAACACAAAAAATGTAAAGCACTCTTATTGTATCTAACGGTAAGAGTTGTTCGCTATTGCCATTAAAAACGAATTCTAAAACAAATCACATAAGTACATACAGGAATCACATATTTGCTCCACCAAACTCCACCATAGCATTAGTACAAAGTCTACAGACCCTGTATATGTAATTATGTTTATTAAAATCTAGGAGTCCAAGGAAACCTAGAAATCAAAACTGTCACTGAGTAAAACAGTTCTTTCTTATAATTTCAGTAGGTTGTATAATAGAAGCAGTTCGAATATATACATGCATAATAAAATAATCTACTAAGGATGTACAACAGAATTGAAAGGATGTAGGGGGTCGAGCGCACTGTCGCCCAACAGTTGCCGCCACCGCCGTAGCCTCGTAATAGCCTCGGTCCGACGCTCGTCATCATCGGGCAAGGACGCAGCCGAACCGCCGACGCGCCGCCATCCGTCCTCATCGTGAACGCATCAACGACCCATCTCGCTATCGCCTGAGGCCACCCAGCGCCCCATTGCAGTCGCCCAACCACGGCCGCCACTCGTCGATGGATCCGACGGCCTTCCCTCCTCTCCCCTCCCGATTCGCTCTCCATCGCGCGCCTCTTCCCATACCTCTTTCTTCTCATCGGCCCCTCCATCGCGCCAAGCTCCGGGCTGGACCCCCGGCCGCCCCGAAAGTGGAGGAGTGGCGGATGTTGCTGGAGGACATGATGAAGATGCCGTCGCCGTCGCTGCGTGTGCAGAGGCCGTCGGGTTAATTTCGAAAAAACTTAAGGGGTTTTCTGCAAAATAATCAGGCAAAACAAAATTTTAGGTGGAACTGCTATATATATATACTAGCAAAATGTTCGTGCGTTGCAATGGGATGACGACGCAGGAGGGAAGCAGGCGGAGGGCGAAGGTCCAGGCGGCGACGCGGGAGCTCCGAGCGGTGACGGGAGGGAGGGGCGCAAGCGTGGCGCGGATAGGGACGAAAGAGGGATGCAGAAGGTCTTTTTTTCATCCAAGCCCTCTCTTTCTTTTTAGCATTAGGATTGAGGGTTAATTTTATAAACACTCAAGGAATTTTCTACAAAATAACTCCTTTTTAGCAACAACATGACGAGCAACAACACCAACAGCGAGGCACAGTAAAAACGAGTTCGGAACAGTAATTTTACATAGATCTCAAGTTTTTACTCTTCTTCGTTCAGGATAGGTTCTTGATTTCTCTCCTTCGGTTTTGATAGCTCGGTCGAGCTGTACAGTGGACACATGGTATACACTTTCTTTTTCTTTTCCCCTTTCCTGGCCTTGCAACAACAAAAAGTATTAATTGATAGCTTTTTCTTAGTTCTTTTTCTACTGGAAAAACAATTG
Organism: Oryza australiensis; assembly: GCA_019925245.2. Taxonomy (NCBI): domain Eukaryota; kingdom Viridiplantae; phylum Streptophyta; class Magnoliopsida; order Poales; family Poaceae; genus Oryza; species Oryza australiensis. The sequence continues at coordinate 744,421 of JAIFGZ020000169.1, forward strand.
TTGATACTTCATATTAATAAGTAGTATAATAATAATATCCTCCTGAGAATTCTGTACACTTGGCAAAGCAACAAAACAAAAGAAACAATGACAAATTATTATACCCTCTTCTCTACGTGTTTGTTCATATCCTTAGATATTTTTATTTAACACTTAAATGTCATCGTTTGTTTCGTTTCGCTTTCTTCTCATTGGCCTTTCCAAACTAAGTCACGGCCAGGCCCGGGCCGGCCGGCTAACTCTCTTGGTCTCTCGGATGTGAATACGATAATTGTGATATATATATATACATATATATATATATATATACATATACACACACGCCATGAGTTAAACTTTTGTGGCGCATTGTCTCTTATGTTTGGGTGGCCATGCATCATTAATTCCTGAGTATATATGGTTCGAAAAACTATTTTATACTCTCGAGGGGACATCCTCGTTGTTTATATGTCATCAAAATAGTTATAATTTTTTAAAAAAATCAACAAGATATATTAACATATTAGGTCAAAATTAACTTCTACAAGTTGAAAAAATAAATTTAACTACGAATATACGTAACTATTTATAGTTTAATTTATTTTAATTTTTCGTTGCAACTTATAAAAGTTAAATTTTAACTTACATGTTTGTAGTGAATTATTATATATTAATTTATCTTATTAATTTGTTTAATAATTTTTTATAACTATTTAGATGATATATAAACATTTTAGAATAATCCACTCGCAACTGATGGACTGTAAGTCGCCATGCATGCATCCATTCTTTCCACCACAAAATGCGTGCGATCTGCAACTGCAAAATGCAAGTGATGAAGCAACATGCGTAATGCATTGCCCGGCCTCCTGCAAACTGCTTATATATAGCCCTCCACAGTCCACACAGCTACTATAGCAGTAACCAATCAAACCTAGCTAGCTAGCTTATACATAGACGAGCTAGCTAGCTAAGCTAGCACACATGGCGTCTTCCACCTCGAGCTCGCTCGCCGTGGCAATGCTGGCCGTCGTCCTGCTCCTGGATGCCAGCACCACGTCGACCCAGGCGGCGCGCCTCCTAGACGAACTCCTCCCTGGCATACCGATGCCCACCATCCCGACCATCCCCACCGTGCCCGGAGTGCCGGCGGTCGGCCCCACCATCCCGATGATCCCCACAGTGCCCGGAGTGCCGGCGGTCGGCCCCGCCATCCCGTTCGTGCCGATGATCCCCACCATGCCCGGCGTGCCGGTGGTCGTCCCAACCATCCCAACTGTGCCGATGATCCCCACCGTGCCCGGCGTGCCGGCGGTCGGCCCCATCATTCCGACCATCCCCACTGTGCCCAGCGTGCCGGCGGTCGGCCCCACCATCCCCACCGTGCCGACGATCCCGACGGTGCCGGAAGCCATGCCCGGAGTGCCAACCCTGCGAGTGCCACCACTAGTCCCGCCGATTGATCTCGGAGCCGGCGAAGTTCCCGGCGTGCCGCCGGCGCCGCTGCCCACCGTGCAAGGAGTCCCACTGCCGGAGGTGCCCGGCGATGTCCCCCTGCCGCCGATGCCATCCGTTGTTCCACCCGTGCCATAGGTTAACTCCGGCGAGCCCTTGCCGTCGTGTTATACCGTTGCTCACGGCGCCGCCGCGATGTGTACTCCGGCGGCTTAACGCGCTCTTACCGTGTGTTAATTAGTACTCCTCCTGTCTAAAAAAAATAAAAATCTAGACATGTCCGTTAGATTGGTATAATTTGTGTACTGGTGAATCGTGTGTGTATGATGTGCACTGTGCAGTGCAGACCAGGTGGGGTTTATATGTTTGTCGTCTACGTACGTGTGGGTCGCGTCACTCGATCTCCGAGTGCTCGCAATACTTACGTTCTTACTGCTCAAATTAATTAATTATACATGGAATATTATAAACTTTATCTCGTTTAACCCGTACCTTTATCACTGTTTGAACTTTGAATCATGTGTCTATTTTTTTCGTTAGGATACTAAATCATGCGTGCTTATACGTGACTGTTAAGTTGGGGGCCTAAAATAGACATGCGCATATACCAGCACAGGAGGAGTGCATCGGGTAACCCATATTCATACCTATTTTTTTTCCATTCTATCTACAAAAGAATTACTCATAGCTAAATTAAATGGGTATTATCTAATGGGTATAGGTAACCCAATGATAAAAAAAAGACATATGTGGGTCTCACATGTACAAACGGATCAAAATTTATATAAAGTTGCTCTTTCATATAATAATTCATCACTCCAAATTTCAGTCAAATTTGATAAAATTTTATAATGTGAACATAGTTTAAAAATTTTAGATTTAAGTTTTACACAAATGTGTATAAACAAAGTAGATAAAATGGATAATACTTTTCTCATATCTAAAATTTAAATGATATTTTACCTATACCTTATCCAAATAATGTAGGTACGGATATGGGGATGAGTAATGAATACCCAGTGACAGGCCTAGCATGCTTACGTTTAAACACAATTAAACTAAACTGACGCAAATATTCCTTTAGAAAATTAAAGCTGACACGAACAAAACGGTTCGACGGACTGAAGCTGCAGCGCTAGCTCCTTCACCTAAACAAAGAAATTTCGATGGAATTAGTGTGCAGATGGTCTGCAGAACAATCAAAACAAAAACAACCTCGTCGACGACATTAATTGGTCGATCGCTACAACTAATCTCCTGCCTTGGCCACACAATTTCAGAATTTCTCCTTCTGAGATGAACATACTAGCAAGCATTCTGATTACCAAACACGATCGATTAAAGATTTTTTTTTTGTTGCAGCTACAACGACACACCGTTCTGGCCAACCACCGATCTAACCGGATCTCACTCAATTAATTAGCCTTATAAATTGCAACAGATTGACTCGTGTTCTTCGCATTCACTGCAAGAACAGATTATTAAAAAAAACACTTCATCCCAAACAGGGCCAGCAAATCACCTCGAGAAAAATACTCCAAGCTGCAATGGCTTCTAGTGTGAGCTTCATGGCCATGGTCATGGCGTGCACTCTGCTCGCCGCCAGCAGCAGCAGCACTTGCTACGCCGCCCGCATGTTGGCCGACACGCCGGCGACGGCGGCGGCTGCGCCTCCCGCCGCTGTCCCTGGCCTCCCCGCCGTGCCGGCGCTGCCTACTACTCTGCCGCCCATGCCGGCCGTGCCACAGGCGACGCTGCCGCCCATGCCCGCCATCCCGGCCGTGCCCAAGGTGGCGCTTCCGCCGATGCCCGCCGTCCCTGCCGTGCCTACTGTGCCCGCGATTATCCCTAACGCCGCGGCGCTGCCGCCGATGCCCGCCGTGCCCAAGGTGTCTTTGCCACCGATGCCCGCCGTCCCCGCCGTGCCAGCGGTGACGCTGCCGCCGATGCCCGCCGGCATCCCCACCGTGCCCAAGATGACGCCGATGCCATCCATCCCAACCGTGAACGTACCCATGCCGTTCCAGGCGCCGCCTCCATCGGCGTAGGCGGCGCACTCGCCGGGTACGTCCACGGTTGCGGCGGAGGTTGCCGGCCAGCAGGTAAATGCATGAGGGATTTTTCATGTGAAATTTCTCAATGTTCGTCTGAATGTGGTTGATTTCATACTTGATTTCGAGTTTTATGGATGTGATGTCTCTGTGGCTGGTTAATTAGTGTACATTATTTTGGGTACGCACGTCTCAACGCATGTGTTGAGAGTGCCGTGCCATTGTACGTGTACATGTACGGTTATGTATTTGTTTTTATTTTCAGAGATTATATATATGTTACTACTTCATTTTTAAAGTTCACAATTCAACACTGATGGTTGAACATTTTGGAACTTTGATGTAATCTCGTGGGCGGCCGCTATGCAGCAGCGGCGAAGACAGCTTCCGGACAGGTCGGGAGACAGTATGAGCTTCATCGCTACCATCTTCACTGTTATTAGTCATCAACGTCTATAAAAAATTAGTTGATCACTGAAAATCTCGCTCTGCCACTGCTACCCAGAGAATATGACATGGAAACGAGAAAAAAGAAAAAAAAAAGGAAGGGTTCGGAATCTAAATGTTCGAGCCCCACTTTTGTTGATCGTAAGCTCAACCTTTTAGTTCCTGACACAAGTCACAACTAATCCGGACTTGCCGAATGCAACTGAAACGACTAAAAAAACAAATTTAACTAAAAAGCTTGCGGCGTTCATATATAGTTGGATTTTTTTCTCTGCCTGGTCGAATTTGACTATGAATTTAGTATCGGTAGTATAGTTTGGGAATTTGATGAAAATTTTGTTCAGTTGAGGTTTGCCTAAAATAATTCATGTGAAATGAGAAATTTTAGAGGTGCTCATAGGGCAGATTGGTATGTGTATATATTTATAGGGGTGAGTATGTGTAAGTGTATATCAATGTTTGTGTGTGTTACAAAATGTTGACTTCATATGAAAATACTTTTTAATTATTATAAATGTTGTGAAAAAAATCTAGGAGATATATTTCTTGTGGGTCAATCCGAACCGAAGTAGAGATAAGATCTATCTTCTTCTAGGACGTGCTATAAACTAGCCAAACAACTCTAGTTATCAAAACAACTTATTAGACAAACACTACCAACCATTAGTCATTACACAAAGGTCGTCATTTAGCACTAGATCCATTCGAGGACCAAGATCAGGTCAACACCCTAGTTAAGCTGTTGGTGTTGTAGTAAAGTGGGAATCAATGTCTATTCACAACATTTATCCTTGGACTTATTCCACTAGATTTACCTCCATTTTTTATATCCTCGTAAGACAGCAGGTTCCAAATAATATTGAGAAGATATGTGCACACCAGGGACAACCATATGAATGGTGTCATTCCATTACATGAAAAACACTTTACATCTTTCACCAAACCCGGGTGAAAAATATCTCAAATTATTAAACCTCGCAACTCCACATTACCAGAAAATTGAGGTATAATCATTTATCTCCAAATCATGAATACATGCTCTTAATCATGGGGAAAACAAAAATGCCGACCGTATTCCGACCGTAATCTGATTGAGATGTTAAGCCATTAGGGGAAGGCACAATTAATCCCAAGCACATTATCTAATTCCACACATTTCAACGACTCAGAATCCCATTCTAGAGTGTAAATATAGGGATAGAGTGATCTGCGTTAATGCCCAAAGCCATACAATAGTCATTGAAGGCCTCGACATGAAATCATTCGTATTATCTATCCGAATTGTTTCATGCGGTTCTCAGAGAACACAACATGCAAACGGACGATATACGTGATGAATTCGGCAAAAGCATGGATCTCGTACAACAAGTATACGTACTCCATCTTGTAGGCACATCGATATCATCATTTATGTATGAAGGAGTGTATCAGTAAAAAGTGGTCTTATACATAGTCGTGGATATTTAATTTCTCAGAATTTTCATGGATTAGGTGATTTTCTGTTATGGTCTTATTGGAATTATATTTCAAATATTTATGTCCCACATAAAAACCATCACACATAAATACAGGAAAATAAACCCAGCATAATGTTTTCAATGAGGATTCTACACTATGTGAACACAATTTATGAAAGCATCATAACCTAGATACTATCTCTAGATTATTTAGTTGGAATCTCAACAATTTTAAAAGCATTAAAATGCTTAAAAACATAATGTTTTTTACGAGTCCGAGGATCCACAAACAAAACCAAACTATATAGGGCCTAAGCAGCAAGATATAGCCACATAAACATAATTAATGTAGTTCTTGTTACTAGAAGGTTTAAACTGTAAACTTTCATTAAACAATGAATTGTAGCATAAAAACCCAACACTCCATGGGATTAAACGCAGGCTCTCAATAAACCAAAATTACTCGGGCCGAATTACCGTTCACGCCACGATCTTATTTGGGCCAACAAGCACAGTATAGCCCAAAATGCCTAACAAGCTGAATTTTCAAAACTCTAAGCCCATGAGGATTTCTGGGTTTATTACTTTTCTTAGTTTTGTTTGGGCTATCTCGTTACTGTTGGGCTTTATTCGATCGGGCGAAGGCAGACCGGCCCAGCTAGTTCGATTAAGTGACCGGGAAAGACGAGGAGGAATTAGGGTTTCCCCTTTTCCCTTCATTACCTGTGGTGGGGTCCCTCGCCCGACAAGCCGGCCCCTCGGGCACGGCGGCGACGGCGGTGGAGGCCGTCGACTGTTGACGTTGAAGGGGTTTGGGACGGCGCACGGCGAGGAGGTCATCAACGACCCATCCACCGCCCCGATTGATAGGACAGTAGCGGCGATATCACTCCCGTGTGGCAATTGGTGTGCTGGCGGCTCGGTGGCGCACGACGAAGGTCCGTGTTGACCCACACATCCTCAAGACGGCGACGAGGCGAGCTCAATGATGGCAACCGAGTGTTGACGAAAAATCCCCGCCTAGCGATGGTGCTAAATCTGTGTTGACGCGAACTATGTCAATACACTCAACGCCCTGGGATATCTGCTTAGCTCTAGCTCCAGTGCAGGTCCTGAAATATTGACAAGATATGGGCGTGTCAGTCAGTTTGATCCTGCAACTGACAAGATGTAAGGCTGATTGCCAACAGGTTGATATCGATGAAATGAAGCCTGGGTCTTGCTGAGAGATCTGAAATATATATGTCAACCAATAGCTGATAGCCTGATGTAGAATCGACCGATAGCGTGATAGCTGATATCCAATAGTTGCCGATGTAGCGAGACTAGCTAATGTCGATAGAGTTTTGAACAATCGGCTATATATCCAATGTAAATTTTGACACTTACATAAATAATAATATAAAGGCAATCGGCTTGTCATAATGTAATAAGATAATGAACCAATCAGCCAATAATGATATGATAAAAAAGTGTTGATCCGATGGTTAAAGCATATATCGACTAAAAATCCGATGTCATTAAATCTAAATGATTAAGTAACCAATGAAACCTCTGCTGCAATCGGCTAAAACCAACTTATATATAATTCTTATAAGCTGATGCAATATTTAGATAACTCATTGGCTGAAACTCCGATGACACAATGATTGATGCCTACTAATTTAAATAAATATAACTTACAACTGCAACATCATAGGTTGGACCCAACCGATGCAGCATAAGGTTGATAATTGCCTAAATAGATTTAGAACAGCTGATATAATACCAATTAAAGTGGTCATGCATTAAATTTAACCAAGATAGTAAAACTATCAAAGAGAAATTTAACACATCAGATAAGATCGACTAACCCTTCGATAAAACATTAGCATAAACCTATCGGCTTAATAAGAAAGATTATCAACAATAATCTAGTAGATCGGACCTAACCGATGCAGCACGAGATTGTATATGGTAATCTAATACTCAATGAGCCAATAAATCTATCTAATGTGAAGAATATAACAAATCTATATAAAGCAACATTGTCTTTTAAGAAATATCAACTTGATCAGAAAATCAGACCTAACCGAGGAAGTCCCAACTAAGTCGATGTGACCGTAAACAATAATGGAACTAAAGATAGAGATGATATACAAGATAAACAACACTTGTGTCGGCCTGATTAGAATATATGACTCAACCGCGGAAGTCCTAACCACGCCAGTGCAAGCAAAGATGACGAAACTCACTTTTTGCCAAAGGTCAAACTCAATTGATGCAGCCCATGCTCAAAAACAAGAACTCATCGAAATAAAACCTAGAAAACTAGGGTGACGATGCGCTGAAAGTAATTGTACTGATCTGTCGAAATGATTACAAAGATCCCGATGTACATATTTATACTCACAGGCCTATATGAATCCTAATTGAACACGATACAAACTTTTCTAAAAATAAAAAGAAAAACATAAAGTCCTCATCGGACACTAAACATACTTTTCTAAAGATAAAAAGAAAACTAACTGAATATATCTAATTAATAGATAAATTGCCATGCCACGTCCATCTTGAATTTGGTCTCTTATGGATAAACTTTCGTAATTGATTAACCGAATCTACTAATAACGATCGTTGGAGGCCGATAATTTCCATCGGTCAATTCCGGATTGTGAAGCCGATACTGACTTTAGATTGATGACGACTTCAGGGCTTACCAAATTTTGGCGTTAACACCGAGACCCCAGTGACGACGATCAAATTGCATCCAGCCATGTCATCTCGGTGGAGGTCAATCCGGTAGCAGCAAACGATGACCCATCAGCCCCCACCACGGCTCGATGGCAACATCGATAGGAGATCAACGGTGGTGGCGCCTCATTTCGGCATTAACTCCAGCAACAACAATAACATGGGTTTAGGGCTTTCTCCGGGATGACGGTTTCCCGCAATGGCATTGACGCAAGGCCAACGGCGTGCCCAACAGCGACGGCGAACGATGCCCGACATGTCTTCAAGTCCGACTACACAGACTGAAAATATATCGTCGTGTTTCCGGCATGGTGTCACCGGAGAAAAAGAGAAACAAAGAGATGTGAGAAAGGTGGGCGAGACGGCTGGTTTGGCCCAACCAAATTAAGCAAAGTATCCCATCAATTTTAGTGATTTCTTGCACACGGTTTCTCTAATTTTCATCAAATAAGACAAATACATATAGATCAAAGTGCAACAAATTAATCTACCACTAGATCAAGAGCAGGATCAAAGCAAAACATCCATAATATGATGAAAAACAAGAAAACATATAATCAACTTGTTCAGCAGCACAAAGTTGCACGTACCTTGATAGACATATGTCCGGATGCATCTATAGATTGGTAAGTTTAGAAACCAATATTACTAATTACCTGATTAGCGCATTTGACAAAAGATCCAAGCACGCATACTCACGACGACGCGATCGGCCAGGGCGGCGGCTTGTATGCCAGGCGCACTGGTGCATGACAAGGATGCACGGCATGCTCCTTTGCCTCCTGTATCATATCGCTACGGACTACGGAGGAAAACGCACCGGCACGGGGAGTTCGTCGTAGATAGGTTCAAAAGGAAGTGTGTGAAACAAATGAAGATAAGTTTTTTGAGTCAATTTGAATCAAAGTAGAGACAAGATCCATTATTTTTCTAATTCTAAGACCTTTTTATATAAGGGAGTATTTGGTAGGACTCTAACTTTAAGTTCCAAGTAAAACTAGAGCTGAAATCAAAAACATGCATAGGTGTCGGTCTAATAGGTGTCGTTTTAACAAAAACCGACATCTATTAATATAATAGGTACCGACTCTAGAGAAAAACCGACACCTATTATATTGATACCGGTCTTTTAAAAAGACACCTATAATATATTATAGGTGTCGGTTCAAAAGAAAAACCGGTACCAATAGTATAGGTGTCGATATGTGCTGGTTATCGGCACCTAAAAACATGAGCTGAGCCGGCCGTATTTTATAAACCAATCCTTATCTCTTCTCAAGCGCATCCACCACTCTTATCTTTCTCCTCTCAGGCGCCTCTCCACTACTCCTCTCTTTCTCCTCTCAGGCGGCAAGCGGTGGCGACGGAAGGGGCAGCGGCTGGAGGACTTTGGGATGGGGTCGAAGGGGCGGCGCATGGGGACGGGAACACGGCGGCCAGCGTTGGTACCTTCCTCTCTCCCTCAGATCTGTGGCGGCAGACGGCGGTGAAAGGCGGGAGGGGCGGCGCATGGGGACAGGGACGTGGCGGCGGCGTCGTCTCCTCTCTCTCTCGCTCCTCTCTCCCTCGATCTGGCGGCGGACGGCGACGAATGGCGGGAGGGGCGGCTCATGGGGACGGGGATGCGGCGGCCGGTGTCGGTCCCTCTCTCTCTCTCGGTCTCCCTCTGTCTTGCTCTCCTTTTCTCTTTTGTTATCTGATCTATGGATCTTGAATTACTTTTTTATGATTTGTGGATGTGGATTGATTGATATGTGGATGAATTTGTGTTCTTCTGAATGGATATGTGGATGAATTTGTGTTATTGTGAATAGATATGTGGATGTGAATGTGAATTGGATCTATGAAGCTCGACTCAAACCGATGCAAGCCGATGAACTAGGGATTTTTTTGAATTCTTGAATGTTAAAGATGTAGGGATTTTTTTGAATTCTTGAATGTTAAAGATGTCGGTTCTTAGACCGACACCTATTGATTTTGCTATAGGTGCCGGTTGGGAAAACCGCCACCTAAGGGGGTTTCCCAACCGGCACCTTTGGACTCTTCTGTGGTAGTGAGTCTGAAGCTGATGGAAGGTAGCTTCACCTTGCTAGTTTATTTTATTAGAGTGTTCCATCCAGATTTATTTGGAGCTGTAGCGTTTGGCAGGGCTTCAGCTCCACTCCATCCGGATCCAAGGTCCGAAGCTCTGTCAAACACCCCTTGGCAGGACTTTGACATGGCTCCAGATCTTAAATCCGGATGTAGTGGAGCTGAAGCCCTACCAAACGCTATAACTCCAAATAAATTTGGATGAAGCACTCCAGTAAAATGAATTAGTAAGGTGAAGCTACCTTTCATTAGCTCCAGACTCCAGCTTCAGCTGAAGCTATGTCAAACATCCCCTAAATATGGTGGCCATGTATTTCAGATTAGATTTATAATAAAAAAGCTTCACCTTACATGTGTGTTTATTGTCTACTTTTGCAATGCTTTTAGGAAAAAAGAAAGGGTGTGAGTATTCTATATTATCTCAAGTTTCTACTGCTGTGGGAGAGATAGCAGGGACGGATTCAACGATAGGGTTGGGGGGCTTTAGCCTCCCCTATCCCCGTCGGAGCAGTGAAGTCCCTTTAGCCCTTACATCAATTTTTAGGTTTATATGTGTCGTAAAAAATAATAAAAAAATAAAGATAGAAAATAATGATTTTAGTCGTCTTATAAAATATTTATAGATTCGTCATCACGTTGGTTTACAACGATAAAAAGTACTTTTAGAGGACATTCCTTTTGTCTGTGAGAAAAGTTGGGCTGCCGCCGAAGGCCGTTTTCTGTTTTTTGGCCCATTAACGAAAAGATGCTGATGCCCAATAACTAGATCATCCTGCCAATTGGCCTCGATCCCCTTCTAAAAGAAAAGGAAGATAACCTACTGCTTTGACCACTTTAAAAACAGATAAATTGGCATAAACTAATAGGGTGAAAACGGTCACGGAAATAACCGACTGGCCGATGCTCGTTTCTGTTTTTTACCAACCAAGCCTGTAAAAATGGTTACACAAAAATAAAAGTAAAAAAGTAAAAAAAATATGAAAACGAAAACGAAAACACTTTTGCTGTTATTATATTGACCGTTTCAGAATTTTATCGTATTCTTACGAAAATTACCTTTTTATTATAATAATTACCATATTTCTAAATACGCCAATATATATGATTCACCTCTTTATTTGACCAACATTTGAACATCATCAACTCGTCAATCAAATCCCTAATTTGAGTGCATGAGATAATTTGTAATTTACATAGGATAACCTTTGAATTTATTTCATCATATTATATAGTAAAACTAAATACAAAGAGTCAAATTTCAATAAAATAAACTTTGCAAGCTATTTTCTTGGACCTTAGTTAGTGACAACATCAATGGATGAGATGTTGCTGTCAGCAAAGAGCTTAAGCTACCTTGGTTCTTTATCTTCACAAGAAGGGGACACCCTGCAGATCTTCTCTGAAGATGAGAAGGCATTGCCCTGTAATCTACATCTGAGCTCCCATTGGCTCAAACTCACCTGGTTCAAGATCACAACAGCATGCACAGCCTGCATCCCAAGAAGAAAAAGAAAACCTCTTTTTTCTCATCACAAGATCACAAAACTGCAGAAAGGAACAGGGAACGGAAAACGTCAGAATGGAATGATCCAGAGGAGCTAGACTACTAGTAGTAGCTAGATAACCCCAAGCCAAGCTAGCAATGATCCAAATCCCACAGTTGCTTTCCTATGGCTTTGGATGTTGGGGGCACATTTCGTTTTCGGATTATGCCCAGATGAAAGTAGAGCACACGTCGTTTCAAAGTATTCCCAAATATTACTGTCTTGAAAGAGATGCTAACTTCGCGTTGCTCCAAAGGAATCGTATGCTCCAGTGTTTCGTTTCAGAAATAAAGAAATTTTTGGTTTTTGGCGCACCATTTTCAGATTCTTTGAACTGATATAACTGGAATGATTTTTGCAGCTGATTCCAAGGGAAATTAACCACTTCTTGTCAAATTAAAACTTGCACTTAAACCAGTACAATCATGAGAGTGATGACATGTTTTTTTGTGATTTCAGAAACAGAACCGTTAGGGTCACTGTTGGTGAGTTTGGTCTCATATGATGAAGTAAGCTGAATTGAAGAAGGGAGAATCATTTCTGGTCATTGCCCCCCATAGAAAGAATTTTATGCGTATCTCCAATGCTAGTGGTGGGCAATACTTGCATGGTATCCAATCCATCAAGGCATCAAGCACCATTGCTCATCATTTTTCATAAAAACCCTATTTATCAACTACATACTACCTTTCTAAAATAAACACTAAAAATATATGACTCGCAAAAGGTTTCAAAGAACATTTTACCTGAGGATCTCCCCTATGCTTCGCCGAAACTATATGGACACCACCATAGAAAATAATAAGTGGGATTAGGTATACAAGGCCGTTTTGTTAAAAACAAATGATTGTTTAGTAAATATTTTTTCACAATATAGATGTGGTTTAGTAAAAACTCCTCGGAAAATTACCATCCAACAAGATTTTTGGAAAGATATGTGGCTCAAAAAAATCCCAAAGAACAAAAAAAACTCTCTACCTCATCGGATATATTAAAGAGCACCGTAGAACGCTCGCAATGGACGATGTGATGAGCAGGGTTTTCCTTTCCGCGAAAGCCGGCCCGAAATTCGCGGTTTTCGCCCGTTTCGCAGGGGTGCGGCACGGCATCCCCGCAGTTTCGTTTAAATAATTTTGTGAAAATTCAAAAATTTGAAAAAATTCATTTTAACACAAAAATATATATATTATAAAAATATAAATTTTGTGATGTTTGCCGCGAAAACCGCGGTATATGGCACGGTTTTCGTGCGGTTTCAGCGAAAACCGCGGCACGACGCGGATTTAGATTTGGTTCAAATTTAAATTATGGTTTTCACGGTTTTCGCGGTTTTTGCGATTTTTGGCGCTGTTTTCGTGGTACGCACGAAATCGTTCAAATTTAAATTTGTTACTTTTCATCGCCGGCGGTTTTCGCGGTTTTTGTACGAAATTTGCCGTGCCGGTGAGAGGCGGCACGGCATAGGCCGACGAAAAGGTGAACTCTGGTGATGAGAGTCTCTTTCTGTAGAGAAACCGTGGAAACAGAAATTATGGCTTGGAACAGACTCATTTCAGAGTCATCAATATATATTTATCACAACAGTGGGGCACATATAGATGAGATGGGACCTACATCAGAAAGGAAAGAAGATTTCCTGTCCAATCTGTTTAGGCATTGATGCACAACAATGTTCCCAAATAAATCAGACTCTATGGCATTCTACAAATACCTCTTAAAACTAGTACTACTATTTTATTTTCCAATGGTAAGAGGTCATTTTGGCCAAAAACTTTTTTAAACAAAAGGAAAAAGACCCGACTTATATTGAAAGCCAGAACGACACAGTTGAGTTCAAGGGGTTGCCCATTACAAAAGGAGCGAAAGCAACATAGCAGCAATAGAAACACAAACTAACCCAAAACAACTCTCAACCTCACTAAAACCACCAAACTAGGAGAGCGCAAGATTCTTACAATTGCTTAACACCTCTACAAAAGCCAACTGAACTTTTAAAAAAAGTAAAGGATAACGAAAGACAAGCCAAAAGTAAAGGATAACTGACGACAAGCCAATCTCCGTTCTCTGTTCTCTCAAGCCATTTAGCATCCTTTTCATCTTCTCAGTCATCAGGGCTATCATCTCGGCCCCCTCAGTGCAACACCGAGCTTTTTCACTTCAACAAATTAGAAATTATTTGGTAAGGTAGTATTAGAGGGGAGTAAAAGGGAGGAGCATACATGACAACTTTCTCTTCGTCAGAATATGGCCAGAAGATATCACCGGCTGAGGCGTGCGATGTTGCTTCTCAAGCTGGGCATTACAAAGGTGTTTGACTCGGTTCATTGGGATTCCTTAATGACCTTGTTGCAACATAGGGGCTTCCCGATGAGATGGATAAATTGGCTTGATGCACTTTTCTCCACTTCAAGCTCCCAGATGCTACTTAATGGCTGCCTAGGGCAATGAATTTGCCATGGAAGAGGACTTAGACAAGGAGATCCACTTTCGTCGCTCCTCTTTATCCTTGCAATAGATTCACTTCAACGACTACTCTCAAAGGCAACAGATCTGGGAGCAATGTCAAAACTACGGGGCAGAATGACGAGCTTGCGAATTTCGATGTACGCATACGATGCTGCAATTTTCATCAACCCTACCCTTCAGGATGTCACAACTTTCACCGACATCCTAGCCCGCTTTGGCATAGCCTCGGGCCTTGTCACTAACCTTCAAAAGTCTCAAGTGGCAGCCATTCGATGTGACAACATTTGCTTGGAAGAGATCCTCTACGGGGTCCCGGCAAGGAGGGCAACTTTCCCTTAAAATACCTAGGGCTCCCCGGTGCTAGGAAAACTACGTAAAAGGGAATTGCAACCAGTCTTTGACAAAATTATCGGGAGAGGTTTAGGCTGGAGAGGGAAAAACATGGGGCTGGCTGGGAGAGCCACAATGGTAAAGTCAGTGATCTCAGCGCAACCAATTTACCTCCTGACCGCATTACGAGTCACAAAGGGATCCCTAGATCAATTGGACAAGCAACGTCGAAGATTCCTCTGGGCGGCACAGGAGAAATCGCAGGAGGCAAATGCAAGGTTAACTGGCCAAGGACGTGCTTGCCAATCAATCAAGGTGCGCTAGGAATCTTAAACCTGGAGAAGTTTACAAGAGCCTTGTGGTTGCATTGGCTGTGGAATAAGTGGAAAGACCCGAGCAAGCCATGGGCAGGGTTGGAGACACCTTGTGACAAGGTCGATAAGATTCTCTTCGCTGCATCAACAAAAATAACGATTGACAATGGCAACACAACACGTTTCTGGGATTCGTCCTGGTTAGATGGCCAAAGACCGAGAGACCTCATGCCGCTGATTTTTGAAATCTCCAAGAAAAGAGGAAAATTCTTGCGCCAAGGCAAAGAGAACGACGCTTGGTTACACGATATAACCATCGACATAAACACTCCATGGACAGTGAACCTCATTGACTAGCTAGTCACCTTGTGGGAGGCAGTACGAAGGGTTCAATTGAATGATGCAAAGGGAGACTAGATTGCTTGGAAGTTCTCCAACCATGGTTGTTACACGACTTCATCGGCCTACAAAGTGCAATGTTGTGGAGCAACCAATACCAACTACAAACATATAATTTGGAAAGTCTAGGCGCCCGGGAAGTGTAAATAACATGCGTGGCTCATCAGTCAGAACAGAGTGTGGACTTCTGATCAGCTAGCGGCCAGGGGGTGGAGAAACAATGGCCAATGTCCTCTCTGTCGTACCTCGCCTGAGACGGCCCTACATCTCGTAGCCGAGTGTATATATTCTACTAGGATTTGGAGCCTTGTGGGCAATTGGATAGGTTTCCAGCAGCTGCAGCCAGTGGAATCAGTACAACAGCGGTGGGAAAACCTAGCTAGTACACCGAGTGTCCGGAAAAAGGGTCTGCGATATCTTATTTTGATTGTTGAATGAGAAATCTGGAAAGAACGAAATTGCCGAATATTCGATCACAAAGAGGCGACAACGAGCTCTATTCTTACAAAAATTAAAGAGGAGGCAAAGCTTTGGGGCATAGCAGACGCTAGGCATTTGCGTGAGATCGTACCCTTCATTGTATATTGTATAGAGTCTCCTAGTTGTGTTAGCTTTTATTCTTTTCTTTTCTCTCGAAGTGTATTTTTTCTTCTATATACAATGAATTTTTCTTTAAAAAATCATGTTGTTCCTGGTGGTCCAAAGCACCCACGAGATAGCAGCTAGCAAGACAGTAAAACCTCTGGTTTTTATGTGATTAGCATTGCTGATTAGCATAAAGAACTCATGAAAGTCTCTAGGGACTATGCCCCAGCCCAAGGAGTCTCTACATGAAATCAACTAGTGCAAAATAATTAGCTAGTGCAGCCACCTGTTCAATGAATCATTCTTGATCACTTCTCACAAAGAATTAACTACCCCAGCTAGATCAACATCAGTCAAATCATAATCCAGTATGAACAAAGTATATTACTATATTACTACATCAACATGCATGATGCATACAGTGATACACAGGCATACAACATCAGTTACATAGGAGAAGAAACAGAAGCAGACACCATTAGTTTACAGAGCCCTAAGCTTTGCAGCAGCAGCAGCAGAAGCAGAGAAATGGGAGAGCTATGTATCCATTCCTGCAAATCCAAGTTGTTAATTCCAAGGGCCGACATATATCCCACTCCAAGGAGATCCGACAACGATGCCGAAGCGAGCGCTTGCATCTCCTCCCCTTCTCCCTCATCGAAACTGCAGAAATCGCGACTCCTCCATTATTTCCCTCCCGGCAAGAATCCAAGCGGACGCAGCCCACGGGCCTTGTTGCTTCTGAGGACCGCAAGTACGCTTTGCGGGACAACCGCGGCAGCAGCATCAGGAAGAGTTTAGATACTCACCTCTGCTGCTGCTGCACTGCCGAGCCTAAAGCTGCTGCCTTTCGCTGCGAGCAGCAGCGGCAGCAGGAAGAGGAGACTTTGCAGCAAGGGTTGCTCCGGTGAAGTGAAGTAGCTGTACTGTTGTTGTTCACTGTTGTCTGTTGATTTGGTTCAGGTGAGAGGTCAACTAGCTGTGTGGCTAGTTGCTTGTGCAGAAAAGGATTCTCCTTGCTGCCTTTTGGTTTTGCCTTTCTGCAGATGATGATGATGTGGGCTATGGTTGTGCAGGTTGGGAGCTAGAAGAAGGAGGTAGCTGCTAGGCTGGGTAGCTTGCTCTTTTTTTTTTCTGTTTGTTCCAGGTTTCTTGCATCCCTTTGCGTCTTATCTTGTTAGTTTTCCTTCTATTTTAAGGTGTAAAGTTTGTCTCTTTGTCTTGGTTCTGCTTGCTGTTCTTGTTTCTTTCAAGCAACCTGTGCAGTTATACTTGATGCTTAATGCTTCTTCTCCTTCTTCTTCCTTTATGTGGTTCGTGCAGGTTGTGGATTTCTCGGGGGGACAAAAAATCGTGGCATGGATGGCAATGTGAGATCGGCGGCGAATCAGACGAAGCAAATCGTGTAAAGATTTCATCTGAAACCCAAGAATGGATTTTTTCTTTTCTGTTGTTGCCGAATGGTACTGACCTGTGTGCGTTTCTCCAATGGCGATTTGCAGCACGGACAACGAGCTGGTGGAGCTGCTATGGCACAACGGCGGCGTCGTCGCGCAGCCGCAGGCGCAGCCGAGGGTCGTCTCCTCCTCCGGCCGCGGCCAGAGCACCAGCGTGCTCACCGGCGAGGAGACCGCCGCGTGGTTCCCGGACACCCTGGACGACGCACTGGAGAAGGACCTGTACACGCAGCTCTGGCACAGCGTTGCCGGCACCCCGGACGGCGACGCGTTCCCGGCGGCGGCGGCGGCGGGGCCAAGCTCTCACCACCCTCCGCCGCCGGACTTGCCGCCCCGGCGAGGCCGCCGATGAGGAGCGGCATCGGGTCGAGCTGGACCGGCGACATCTGTTCGACCTTCTGCGGCAGCAACCACATCCCGGAGACGCCCGCGGAGCACCGGGAGGCCGGCGCAGCATTGCCGCCGGAGCGGCCGCGCCGGGCGACCACGCACGACGGGGCCGCCACCTCGTCGTCGGGCGGCTCCGGGTTGCCGAGCGAGAGCGCCAGTGCCCACAAGAGGAAAGGCAGAGAAGATTCAGACAGCCGCAGTGAGGTGAACAAAATTTGGCTGATTGAAACTTGCTATGCCTGAGATAAATTCTTGAATGAAACTGATGAGAAATTGCAGGATGCTGAATGCGAGGCAACCGAAGAGACCAAATCGTCGTCGCGGGGATACGGATCAAAGAGGAGAACTCGTGCAGCTGAAGTTCATAACTTGTCAGAGAGGGTGAGATCAAATAGAGCTACTGATCTTAAGGGAAAAAAAATATTTGCAGTGATCCTAAAAAATGCTACTGATGTAGAGAAGAAGGGATCGGATCAACGAGAAGATGCGCGCATTGCAAGAACTCATACCTCATTGCAACAAGGTAAGAAACATTATTATATATGCATCTTTTTTGATCAGGTGCAAGTCCATGGACTGATACAGTTATGTTGGTGAGTGGTGGCATATCTGATCTATCCTTTGTTGATATGATTCTCTTTTTTATTCAAACCTTTTGGGTTTATTCTACTAATTGAAGTTACTTTTTTTCGTTAGACCGACAAGGCATCTATATTAGATGAAGCAATCGAGTATCTGAAGTCACTCCAAATGCAAGTTCAGGTTTGAATTACTGTTTCTTGTATCTGAACTTACATGGTCCTAAATGAGACCAATTACTAGCACAATTTGAGATTGTCAAATCTGTGCCTCAGATCATGTGGATGACTACCGGGATGGCACCAATGATGTTCCCTGGTGCTCACCAGTTCATGCCACCAATGGCCGTGGGCATGAATTCCGCGTGCATGCCTGCGGCACAAGGCCTAAGTCAGATGTCAAGATTGCCATACATGAACCATTCTATGCCAAATCACATCCCTCTAAATTCATCTCCAGCTATGAACCCATTGAATGTTGCAAACCAGATGCAAAACATTCAACTGAGAGAGGCAAGCAATCCCTTCCTTTACCCAGATGGCTGGCAAACAGTGCCACCACAGGTACAAACAAAACATACTGACGAAGGGAATTTTCAGGCCTCTTTGGTTTGTTAACCTAGATTAGGCATTGATCATTTGCAGGTATCAGGACCATATGCTTCTGGACCTCAAGTAGCACAACAAAACCAGATACCGAAAGTGCCAGCTAGCACTGTCCTGCCAAATTCTGGGGCTGAACAACAACCAACCTCTGATGGAATTTAGAATTACCAGAAACATGTAAGCACTTGCACCAATCAGTACATCTGCCTATTTTATTCAAATGATGTTGAGATAACTAGAGCTGCATATCGCAACATATATGTATTATTGTTTTCAGTCAATATGTCTGTGTTGAACACGGTCGGCAGTTTATGCCGTCCCTCTTTGTCAGCTTAAGCTCTCAGAGCAACTAGGCAACTTGAGGACCTATTAAGTTACCCATATCATCTGTAATCTGTTTATTGAGCTCGAAATGCATGGCTTGATGCGTAGAACATGAAGCCATCATCGTCCAGCTTAAACTTTCACAGTAACCTGTTAGTTCATGCAAGCTAACCAGTTGTTTTCATCTGACCTGTCATATGATGGACTAGTTGGTGCCTCCAATCTTTTTGGTTTTTGACATCTTCTAGCACTGTCCATGAAAATTAACGGTTGTACGTCCATTTCAGCGTCTCGCTGTTGCATGGAATGGAATAGACCACATGATAGCAAAGAGTTGCTGGTGGATAACTTCAGAACTAGTATTTATGATCTTCATTTTCTTGATATTACAGGATAAGGGATTCAATGTAGGCTTGCGCAAGGGTCGTCTTTCTGGAGATAGCTGAAAATATTGACATGATGAACAGATAGCATCCATATTGCTGTTATGTGTCTCGATCAGTATCTGTCTGACATGAATGCTACAAGTGTCTGTAAATGCACATAGATCTTCTCCCCTTTCCTAAGATGCTAATTCCCAGTGTATGTACTACTAATCCTTATAATACTAAGTTTCCGGCCATTTCCTAGTACAGCTTTGAGTACCAGTGGCAATCTTTGCCCTTCTTTATCATCCTCTCTAAATTCTTAGAAATGTCTTTCCTTTTTTTTGGGAGGAAAGAGGCCTTGTTGAAATACTTGTTAAATGACAACCATGCAAGCAACAGGAAGGCACAAAAGAAGCCAAGACAACAGGTCCTACATGAACTCATTGGATAACAAACTGGCACTATCCCTGTTCTTTAAATCCAAAGTACAGCTCAATCAGAGGTTGTCTTTTCGGCCAGTGCTACTGCTGGTGAGCAACCAGCATATGATACATATCTTATCTGTACTTTAGCCTAACACGACTTTCTGTTTGTGGAAATATTTGGTGAACACTGATTGTCTGAATGTGTCTGACTCTTGCACAAACGAGCCGACACACTTATTGCCAAAATCTTCAGCATCCTGGTTCTTGTGACTCATGCAGGAGGAGCAGCAACAGCTGGGAGAGCCTGAGGATTATGTCTGGGAACCCTACCACCATTGCAAATTGCCATCATCCCAGCAGAAACCTGAAGGTATAAAGGAGTTGCCAATTCTTCTTGCCTGATGTTACAGCACTCAAGTGCAGGTTATTACATGGTCCTTCCTGCACATGCTATGGGGGGTCCCTGCACATTCCAACTGGTTCATAGGATCATATCTACTATCTCCTGAGCTTTGCTTTCCTGTCTACCACAACGTGATCCCCTGGCACTCCTTGCTCCACGCCTCACTGCTGTTGCTTTCGCCTTTCCGTTATTCTTTGGGATTGAACAGATTGTTGCCTGCGTCATCGGAGAGTAGGAGTAGGAGGAGGAGGATGCAGCCAGGGGCACTTGCTGAGCCTGGACAGTGATGTCCATGTAAATGTAACCTCTGGCTTGTATTGCCGGAACATGTACAGTAGAAGTGGTCTAAACGCTTGCTGTGGTGTTTTACTGCTGTAGTTACTTCTTTTCTTTTCCCCTTGTAGAGGTGGTCTAAACACTTCTCTTTTCCCAATATATGGTCAGCTTATGGAAATGCTATTTCGCAATCAGCTGCGAGATAAACAGTTTTTTCACTGCTTTGAGCCGTTGGATCAACCTTACATTGACTTCGAAGTGGAAGGGGAAAAAAGAACTCAGGTTCAGTTTAAAACAAATTATTGAGAGGATTGTTATTGTGGATTACCTACTTGATTATTGGGATGAATTGATTATTTTTATATAACAAATTTAAGCAACGTTGTAGAAGATTTTTTTAGAAAATGTATTTTTCGAAGCATGGTGCAAATAATCCGGTGAATAATCTGAAAAGAACTAAGCCCTCAGACAGTGTGCCGTTTAATATACGCTCCCAATAGGCCATAAGCTTCCCTTAAGATTATTGATGTTTTGTTTCATATAATAACATCATTTTAGAAAAAAAAATAGGCTCATTGATGTTCATATCTGCATCTTGTGTTTATTATGGTTCACTTCAGTCACCATCTACGAGCACTAGAATCTGGGATCGTATCCTGTTTCACATTTATAGATGGAGATTTGGAGTTCATGTCCAAGTTGGTTGCATCTCTTATCTCTTGTTGACCCGGTCCTCTCAAGTTGTGTTAGTACTGTTGTTCCATGCTAGTAGTAGTGCAGACTGCAGAGCAAGAGAACCGGTTGATCTTACTTTTGCTGTGACAAAGATAGGGCTAACTGCTTGATGAATTATATGAGCTTTGGCATTTTACAGGGAAAACTAGTGGATTTATATAAAAATTCTTATTTTATATTTCTATAAATGCAACTACAATTTCTATATAAAAATAAAAATAGAGTTATATTTCATTTACAACTCTTGAAACAGAAAATAGAATTGGATGTCATAAACTCTTAACTCCTTTTCTGTTACCCTACATGTAGTTGTAATTTGCATACAACCTAATTTTCTTAAGTGGACTTAGATTTGATATACATGTCTTTACTTTTACTTCTCCTTTTATATAGATACTCCCATCGCTCATTCTACACTACTATAATTTGGACCCACTAAGACACAAATAGTCAAAATCTTTCTTTCTTTTTAAATCAATGAATTGACTCCTTTTCGGACTAGGTTAATAATACAAAACCAACGATCAACGTCCATTTTAATTATTTATATTTTAATTTGTTTTCCTCATGGACACATTATTTATTTGATAGAGAAAATATGGATGAACCACAAACTCGCAGATGTCAAAGGACATAGTAGGAATAAATGTGAAATCAGCATTCATTTTAATTGTTTTATATTTTAATTTGTTTTTCTTTGGACAACGAACACATTATTTATTTGATAGAGAAAATATGGATGAACACAGTAGGAATATTTATTACCTTTGTTGATATGTAAATTCAAACTTGTGGGTCACAAAGTACAAAAACAAAAGGAAAAAAGGGGAAAAAAACTTGTGAGTCAAGTACAAAAAGAAAACGCAAAAAGAAAAAAAAAGTAAATTTAAACTTGTGAGTCACAAAGTACAAAAAGAAAAAAAATACTTGTGAGTCAAGCACAAAAAAGAAAACGCAAAAGGGAAAAAAATGTAAATTCAAACTTGTGAGTCACAAAGTAAAAAGAGAAGACGAAAACGCAAAAAGGAAAAAAATGTAAATTCAAACTTGTGAGTCACGAAGTACAAAAATTAAAAGGAAAAAACATTGGCTTCGCCCGGACTCGAACCGGAGACCTTCAGTGTGTTAGACTGACGTGATAACCAACTACACCACGAAACCAAGTAGCAAGAAAGACAAACTATATTTAATAAACTGATATGAACCATGACACCACAAAAAAGCCTAAAATTGGATCATGCCACACTATACGCTTAAGATACATTTTGAATTTTTTTTTCACCCGTATTTTCGTAGGGAACAGAATGCCCTTGTCTTCTGTTTTTAACACCTGTGGGTAGCTATCAAGGGTATGAGGATAGAGGTGGACAGGAAGCTTATGGCTCGTTAGCTTGTTTGGCTCATGACAGACTCGGTTCGTTTTAATTTCCTAACGAGCTGAGCTAGCTTTAAAGCTCGTTAGAAATAACTAGCTGGCTCGAGCTAGCTCGTGAGCCGCTAGCGAGCCTAAACGAGACAGAGCACGTGGGCTGAGCTGAGCCAAGCCTGTCACGAGCCGAGCGAGCTTCTTTTATTATATGATGTATGATGAGCCGTGAACTTGGTAATTGATGGCTTAGCCGACTTAGCAAAGACATACAATCCGAGCCAACTTAGCAAACTTGCATTGGAACCATATAGTCACAAGCCGGCTCACAAGCCTAACGAAACGGCTCACGAGCCTAACGAGCTGACTCGAGCTTTCAAACGAGCTGAGCCGAGCTGGGTTTCTAGCTCATTAGGATAACGAGCCAAACCGAGCCAGCTCGTTATCCTAACGAGCTAAGCCGAGCCGAGCCAAGCCGAGTCGGCTCGCTATCCACCCCTACATGAGGATCTATATAGATGGCGCCGAAGACGGTGAGTGACCAAGGCCCACCACCCATGCTTGAGAAGTTCATATCCTGCTCAAGGCCAACCTCTTGTTGTCCTCCTCTAAGGAGGAGAGCACCATTTCGCCATTGCAAGTCCAGCACAAAAGAGGAGGGGGCGTTTAGTTGAAGTGGATTTTCCTCTCTTTCTATACATGATATCCAAAAAATAATTAAAAATTTTGAAAAAATAATTAGATAAATCAACACATGATATATTATTACACAAATATGTAAATTCAAAATTAATTTATATAAATATAAAATAATAATAAATTGTACTGTAACAAATACACACAGTTTACATTTTACATTTTAGTTTATTGTTTTGTTTCTACTAATATATGTTAAATTATTTAAATTTATTGTTTTGTTTCTACTAATATATGTTAAATTATTTAAATTTACATGTTTATGAAATATCATATCTCATATCAACCTTCTTTCTTATTGCCACTGGCCACTGCTTGATCTTGTCATTGGCTATGACGAGGTCGGAAAAGGACGGTGCATGGATATAGTGGCAACAGTGAAGGATGGAGTCGACGTCGGCGACGGCCGAGGACATCATCAAGTGGCGGCGGTGGATCTGCGCGGCTGGTCGTTGAGCTTGCATGCCGGAGGCCGAGGTGAAGTTCCACGCAGCCACGCATGCCTCTCGGATCTACACTGTCATCGTTGGGTGGCACCACCATCTGCTCACTCTCGCGCCGCCGGTGACGTTTGGTCATCGTCCTTGCGTCACCCCTGGCTGCTCGTCGTCCTCGTGCTGCCATTGTCGTCCGCACATCGAGCTGGCAGCTAGCTTTGTCATTCTCGCGATGCCAGCGTCGTCCGCTCGTTATCCTTGCGTCACCTTTGGTTGCTCGCGCGTCCTTGTGCCGTCGTCGTCCTCCCCCGATCGTCTCATCGTCGTTGCAAACCACTCCGCTTGATTTTCTCACCATGTCACAGACCGCCGAGGACGTCGGCCGTCTCGCTTGATTTGCCTGGACATTGGCGAGGATGTACTGCCAGAGAAATGGGAGGGGCAGGGGCAGGGGCATTTTGATTCGTACAAAAATACGGTAGCCAAGAAATGATACAAAGTATGTCATAGGCATATGTGCCAAGAGTGTAGCATGAATTCTAGTTTTAAACTCACATGGTTCCAGTTATATGAATCAACTCATACATCCATTTTTTTTTCAAATATATAATAATTTTACGTATCAATATATTAAAAAAAGAAAATTTTATACAACTGTGACCTACCATAGCGGTCACATGGGGTTTACACGTGGAGAGAAAAAGAACAAAGGCTAGTTAAGCTAGACATAAAGAATCAGACTCCAAATATAAAAAAGAAAAAAATAATAATAAAGGACTGTTGTTGATGAGAAAATTTTCTCACACGCTGGCCTGGGAGATCTGCTTAACTCCACTGTAAGTCCTTTTCTCGGTTGTCTGATGTAAACAAGCGTGCCAGTTGGTTTGATCTGTCGACCAATAAGAAACAAACAGATATGCGTTAAGGTTAGGGTTAGATCCTACTGGATCGGCTAAGGAAACAAATTTACATATATTTGATATCCCAAAGCATATTTAAACTAAGTGATTGGGATAGATCGGCTACACCGAGACAGTATAAATCACTTAATCTAAATATACACTAGGATAATAAATATATGCATTCATGGCATAGCCGATACTGTAGACCTAACTGTGGATCGGCTAGTACTCCGATACTTCTTATAAAAAGATATTAATCTAACCTAAATAAGTTAAACCTAGATCAATCGACTGTCGGCTAGTGCTGACAGATTGATACCAATTTAAAATATTTAACCAGATTAAGATCTTAATATAAGAGGCAACTCTAATAAATCTAATAGCAAATAATACTAAAAGAAATATTAAAACAGGTAAGGCCGGCTGAAACCCCGCACTGTCTCTACAAATTTACATCTAGTCGAATAGATCATAATACTTCTAAAAGCGAATTAACAGATCATAGATGATGCAACATTAAGTATAAAAAGATAGCATCAGATCTAAATAGATCGATGTAAACCCCTCAAGACGGTGGATACAACATATAATCCAGACCAACATCTAGATCTAGCTCTATCGGATGCTGCTTCCTGAGAAGAACAAGCCGATGGCAAGATAGATCTAGACATTGTTCTAGATTATATGCCGTATATGATAACTTGCGCAGTCTAAAGCATCAAACTTAGAGTATCATGATGATGGAAGCACTAGATTCGATGAAATAAACCACTAATGACAAACATTTACCTTAATCAGGGATCGAAACGATGCAGCCCGGAGTCGGATCAATAACTCGTCTAAAAGGAAATGAGAGGCGATGCGTCGAAATTGTATTGATTGTGATGATATCATTTACAAGGGTCTCAGGTCCTATTTATATCCAAGAATAACATTATCCGTGTAAACCATAGTTTCTATCTAATCTACTATTTAAAATACGACAATATCTCGGGATACAGTCCCATGTCGCATCACAATAGGAATATATAAACAAATCCCTAATTTACATGTACAATAACCGTTACAGGACTCTATCCATAGATAGAAATATCTTTAACGTGCAATTTGGGAACCGAATCTACCATTTATCTTCAAGCTTTCCACCGAAAACGATCCCATCTTCCTCTCTGAATCGGAATCGGCTATCGGCTGTTCCCAGCAGATTTGGCCTTAGCCGACTGGTTTCCCAGCCGATTGAATCGTAGCCAACACGGTCTCAGTTTCTTCGCGATCACTTTCCCGATCCGATCCCGCTCCAATCTTGGCTTGGGCTTAAGGATTTGGTTACCAAATTTGGTGGTTAACACATGCCCCCCAAGTCCGTGATAAGATAATATCGCGGATTTGCCGCTTTTTTTCAAATTCCCGCGCACTTTTCGTTCAAGTCCATTTTGGTTGCCAGAAAAAACTCTTTATATATTGCCCGCCCGGCGCCGAAACGAGCCACGCTGTCACTTTGCGCACTCAAGCCTTAGCCAACAAAAACCCTTCTTCTTCCCCGGCGACTCCTCGGCAATTCCGACGACCCAGAATACAAATCCTTCCGGTGAACCCCGCAAGGCGGCGATTCCCCTCACCAATGGCGTCTTCAAGCACTCCCGCCGACGCGCCGCAACAGCTCTTCCCGAGGTAATCCCAATCGACTCTGCTCCTTTTCTTCTCACGATTTAATCATTGCGCTTTCTCGTAATTTCTTCGTTTTTTCTACACCCTGTAGCACTTGTCTCATCAAATCGTGATCCCAGACCTCAACCACACAAACCAGTATTTTTTAGGGCCGATCGGCAACTTGGATCCTAGTGAGCTTATCAACGCCGAAACCAATCGGATCCCCTACAAATTCTCAACCCCAGATCTATCATATTGGACTAGTGCTTTCAAATCTTGGCCGTCAACTGACAAATCTTGGCCGGCTTGGTACCTTAGGATGTCGACTAGGAAACAAGCCCACTGGACTGAACTTGAGATAGACCAATGTTTAGGACTGACAATAGTCGATATCCCTAAGCATGAATCTCTTCTATCGGCTGCAAGCTACTTTTGGTCCGATACCCTCAACGCCTTTCTGTTTAGGCAATAGTCGATGACGCCAACCCTCTTTGATGTGGCTATGATCACCGGTCTAGACAGCACTTCCACTGTTAGCACCAATGACCTCCAAATAAAATGCCAGCACATCTTCAAGACAAAGAGTATCGGCGGCTGGAGCGGCTTCATATCTATGAACATGAGTGATGAGCCGATCTCTGACAGGGAACACACAGCCTTCCTTCTAATGTGGTTGGAGAAATTCGTCTTTTGTGGATCAAGCTGCGGTCCAACCAGCAATTAGCAACATATAGCCAAAGCCTTGGTAGCAAAAAAGAAGATTTCCCTAGGCAAATACCTGCTTGCCTATCTATATCAAGTGTTGGGCATGGCATCGGCTCGGCTGGCTTCTAAACAAACCATCGGCATAGGAGGGCCATGGTGGTTGTTACAACTCTGGCTCAACCTCCATCTGTACAAAGTTGCTGAGCTGCCTCCTCCGCTTGAAGCCGATTTTCCTCTGCTGGAGCAGAATTGTAGATGATGAAGAGCAGACAACTCGGCGATGTATGTCATATGGGGAAGCCGCTACTACTTACCCTGGGTCTAAGCTAACAGCTGACGACTTCAAGGAGTGGTTTGATCATCTATACAGTGGTTTCCCAAATATCTCCAAGATCTGGTTTGCGTACACAAATTTTGATAAGTTTGAACAACCAGACAATCTTCGACTAGATGAGCTTGACTCCGAAGAATATACTGAGTCGAGGGAGATATTTGTCACAGCCATCACCCCGTGCATCCTCCCCATCGGCATCCACCAGAGGCACAACATCATCAAGACTTATGAATTCTATCACCCAATGGTGGTAGCACGACAACTTAGAATGGGACAGTTGCCAATCGGCTTGTACTTTGCCGACAAGATCCAACCAAGGGCAACGTTATGATGCATCGGCTGCTCAACATTCCTGGTCCTCCCTTGGGCAGCATCGGCAGAATTGATCTGGCAGTGTCCAGACCGGCTATCCTCAGCTGATGGTGGAATGAATGGAAACAACACCTGTTCCATCAATCGGCTTCGATGTACCTGACAGTCGTCGACCCAGACTTGGTTCCATCGGTAAGCACTTTTACCTTTCAATACTTTCTCTTCATCAGCTAATACTTGTGCCCTCGGCTAACAAACCATTTCTTATTGCAGACGATTGACGACTCCCCTCCTCACGTCAGCAACACAGGAGTGGCAATCAACTATGTGCTCGGGATCCTGCCAGGCGGTTGTGGACTAGCTCCATCCATCATCGGCTTTAACGCGCCGAAGGTGGGCACGTTTCTCCACGGCCAAACTCGTGAGCCACTCCGTCGGACGAAGTGGGCACAACCATCGGCTGCCGCTACTCCTACTGCCGAGAAGAAAAAACGAGCGGCGAAGAAAGTCAAACCAACTCCAGCCGACGACCTCTCTCCGATTGATCCAGACGTTGAAGCAATGCTTAACGATGAAGTGGAGGACGAAGAGATGGCAGACGTGGTCGACGCAGCCGTAGCCGTATCGAGTTCTGAAAGATATGCACAGACCCCATCAGCCGATGAGACATCCATCCAAAAAACACCTAGTCCCTCAAGGCGTCCTGTTCGTCCGATGGCGGTACGTGACTTCAACACTTGTTCTTTTAATACCTTTCATTCGCCATTCTCTCTCACCATATCTTTACATTAGCAGAGGAAGAAGCTGGCCACAAGGAAGAAATCGGCTCCCCTTCCATTGGTAAGCATCTTCAACTTGCATCCCTTGTTCATTAGCCGATTTTAAAACTAACTCTTTTTTAGCCTCCATGTGCGCCGACGCCTGCCCCCCAGGAGTCAAGTGAACGTACTCCGTCGGCTGCTGGTGGCGGCCATGCTGAACGTACACCGTCGGCTGCAGGTGACGACCAAACCGATGAAGAAGTTACTTCTGAAGGGTTACACGGAAGCTATGATATCTAATAACGAAAAACTTTCTACCACGCAAACCAGGAACACTTGCAAGTAAGGGTCGATAGATCGTTACCGATTGGAGTATGCAGTGGAAATAGCCAATCAGGAGCTATCCGATCTGGAACAGTGCTGGCCGATGACAGCCGATTTGCGACAGCCGATTCCCGCAAGCCGACAATCGATTCCTGGGAACAGTCGATTCACCAATCAGCCGATTCACCGAGTAGCCGATTCGCCGAGTCGTTCGACCGCGCTCGCGCGCCTCGCTCCGATGCGCTCGACAACAGCCGATTCCACCACAGCCGATTCGTAGCCGACGAACAGCACCGCAACGTAGCAGCGCCTCTACCGGTATCCACACGTCCGGGGACAGAACGCCGAACACCCGTGTGCTAGCACAAGATGCAAGGCTAGGGTTTTGGCTCGAAGGTGGGGAGGGTTCCGTGGAGATTGATCTCGTCAACTTCTGTTGCGCCAAATCAGATTAATTCGGTTCAAAAACGATGCCGCAACTCTCCACCCCTCGCCCCTTTATATAGAGTTGGCCGACTGGGTCTAGTGGCCGATCGGGACTCTATTTTGAATCGGATCCTATCCGAATTCATAGAGTTGGCCACCCATATGTCGTAAGCCCATAGGACTCTATGTGATCGGATCCCTATCCGATCGAGCCGTATCTGAGTCCAACTCAAATGCCTGTTCTTATCCCCTTAAGCGTGCGACCCTGTAGGTTCAGGTATACTCGATTTCGGCTAGAGTCCAACTCAGTCGATTGTCAACAGCAGCGTCTAGCAGCACATATTGACACCATAGTATACAAGAATATAATATCGGCTCTGAACCTGTAATGTGTACACAAATCCCTTTGCCTCACAATACCAATTAAGCTATAGGCAAGATGTGTGACATACCTTCAATAGCTTAACCATTCACTCGAACCGTATTGGATTATCTGTCTGTTGATTGACTCCTCAATCAACTCGGCATGGCCATGCACTTCCATAATCCATTACTTCGAGGGGCCCAGAGATATCTCTCTGAAGTAGGGTGTTGATGAGAAATCTCTCTCACGCGCTGGCCTGAGAGATATGCTTGACTCCAGTGCAGGTCCTTCTCGGCTGCCTGTGCTGTGCAGGGCGTGCCAGTTGATTTGATCTATTAATCAACAAGAAATATAAGGGAATATGCGTTAAGTGTTAGGTTAGATCCCCACGGGATCGGCTGAGGGAATCCATGAACATATATATGCTATTCTAAACTATATTTAAGCCAAGCGACTGGAATGGATCGGCTATACCGAGACAGCATCAGCCGCTTAAACCAAATATAGCAAAGAATAATAAATATATGAATCGATAACCTAGCCTATACTGGAAAGCTAACAATGGATCGGCTAGTACTCCGATGAGTCTTATAGAAAGATATCAATCTTGAAACAGATGTATAGCCTAGAAATCGGCCATCGGCTGTCGATGGTAGGCTGATTCCAGCTAGCAACATCCAACAAGAATGCGATCTTAACATAAGAGGCAGTCCTAATACAAATCTAATAATAAATATATTAAAAGAAACATATCAGGGCAGATAAGACCGGCTGAAACCCCGGCATTGTCTCTAAACAATATAAATCTCAGCCGAACAGATCATCAGCAACTCTAAGAATGACTTAATAGTTCAAACATGATGCAACATTAAGTATAGAAAGAACAACCCGATCTGTTGCAGCCGATTTATATTTCTCGAGACGGTGGATACCGCATATAAACCAGTCAACCTTTAGATCTAGCCCTATTGGCTGCAAGTTCTTGACAGAACTAGCCAATGGCAGGATAGATCTAAGCATTGATCTAATTTATATGCGCTATATGATAAATAGCGCAGTATAAACTCTTGATTCTAATGTGTCATTACGATGGAAGCATTAGAAATACGAGATTATACCACTAATGACAAGCATTTACCTAGATCTGGGGGTCGAAACGATGCAGCCCGTAGCCAAACAAAGTGCTCGTCTGAAGAAAAGATTGGCGATGCGCCGAAGGTTTGATTGATTGTCTCTCTTTTTTACAGGGGTCTCGGGTCCTATTTATACCCAAGATACAATTATCTGTACAGACCCTGGACTCTATCTAAACTACTATTTAAAACACAACATTATCTCGAGCGAGACCCATGCCGTGTTACAACTAACAGCTTAAACAAACCCCTAGATTACAGATACAATTACCGTTACAGGACTCTATCCATAAGTGGCAATATCATTTAACGCGCAATTAACAATCGAATCCTCTGTTTATCCTCAAACTTCTGTATTAGAAACGGTCTCATCTCTTCCAGACCTGGAATCGGCTATCGGCTGCCCCTATACGATCCAACCTTAGCCGATTGGCCTCGCAGCCGATCATTCCTTAGCCGATGCGACCCCTGTCTCCAGCCGATCCAACTCTGCTTTGTCTTTGCAGACTTGGGGATTCGATTACCAAATTTCAGTGTTAACACATGCCCCTAAGTCCGTGATACGGAGTGGTTCAGATTTGCTTTCCTGTTCAAACTCTCGCTTCTTTCTTGACCTAGATCGCTTCGGCTTCTCCTCAAGTGCTCTTTAAATACCCACTCCCTTCGGCCGAGCCGCCTACGCCTTCAAAGCGCACTCAGCCTCCTTCGCAAACAAGCCTCCTGCCTTCTCTCTCTTCTCCGACGATTTCATTGGCGCCCGTCGAACTTCGTCGCGTTCTTCAGATCCATCTTCACCCCCGAGCATTCCGATGGCCTCCACTGTCACCGCATCGAGCTCCTCAGTCGCCCCGGCCACCACCTCTACGCCAGTCGTAGCCGCTGGGCCAACCGCCGCTGCCGTTCCGACCGTCGCCATGATCAAGTTCCCCGAGGTACTCCTTTCCGACCCCAAACTCCTTTTTTCATCCAGATTTACTTCTCCAACCGTGTTGCATCGACATTACGTTCGGCTATTCTTTGAGTAGCACTTTCCTTTATTTTCACCAATTAGTACTTTTCCCCTCTTTGAACTGTAATGTGCGACCGCTCTTGATTGAGTGCCCCTTTCTCTTTTACCTGTAGCACCTGTCACACCAAATATTTATCCCCAACTTGACACAAGCGGAAAGGTACTTTCTCGGCCCTATCGGCAACACGGATCCAGCCGATATAATCATAGCCGAAACCAACCGGATCCCTTTTAATACCGCTAAGCCGTCCCTCGCCCATTGGAATGGAACATTCAAATCCTGGCCGACCATCGATGCAGCCTGGGTCGAGTGGTACAAGAGGGTGCAATCGGCCAAGTACACTCAGTGGGAAGAAACCGGGATCGCCCAGTGCCTGGAACTGTCCATTGCCGGAATGGAAAAAGATGAGCCGCTCTTATCGGCTGCAACTTACTTCTGGAACGACAGTTTCAATGCCTTCATCTTCCGGCAAGGGCCGATGACTATCATGTTGGCCGACGTGTACCTTACAACTGGACTGGACATCGAATCGTCGGCCGACCCCAGCACCTTGAACCAAAAAGGCCAACATCAGTTCAAAACCAAGGCCATCGGTGGGTGGAGCGGCTTCATTGCCCAAAACATGAGGGACGGGACAGTCGACCACAGGGAGCACATTGCATTCCTAATGATGTGGCTCGAAAAGTTTGTGTTCTGTGGATCGAGCTGTGGGCTGGCCGCCAACTGGCAGGTCGTAGCCGAAGTTCTAGCCGATGGGAGCAAACTTGCGCTGGGGAAGTACCTCCTTGGCTACTTGTATCAGACGTTGCACCAGGCCGCCGCAAAGATAGCCGCCGACGCTCCCATCACCACTGGCGGCCCCTGGTGGTTCCTTCAGATCTGGTTAGTGCTGGCAACACAAAAGATAGCCGATCGGCTCCCTCTGACAGCAGCTGAATTCCCAAGGCTGGAGTCGATTGAAGATGACGACGACAACCAGATCACCACTAGGAGGTGCATGAGCTACGGAGAGGCAGCGGCCGCCCACGCATGCTCAAAGCAATCAGCCGAACTGCTAGCCGAATGGTTTATAGCCTCTACGACGGGCTGTCTCATGAGAACCGTGCGTGGTATTTCTACCGGGACCAGAGGCAGTTCGAGTTGCTGGCCGACTTCAATTGGGACGATGTCAACTCAGCTGACAACCCGAGATGCAGGGAGCTGTTCACTGCCACTCTATCCCCCTGCATCCTGCTGACCGGGATCCATCAGGGTCGATCAGTGCCCAAGAGTTATGAGTTCTACTACCCGGTATCGGCAGCGAGGCAGTTCGGTCTTAGGCAGCTGCTCGTTGGCTTCTTCTATGCCGACAAGATTGAAACGAGGGGAGTGGTCAGCCAAGACCTGATAATGGATCGGCTGCTGAATATAGTCGGCCCTTCCCTCGGCGACGTCGGCGTGATGACATTGGCGGTGAAGAAAAGCGCCGCTTACGATCGCTGGTGGGCTAAAATCAAGCGCCACATCTTCCATCAGCGGTCGTTCCATTACGTCGACCTTCTCCTGCCCGAAGAGATCCCCTCGGTAAGCTTTAAGTCCCAACGATTTTCTTCTTCTCATCATCGGTGACATAGCCGACTAACATTGCCCCTTGGTGCAGGAGACGGAGACGGAGCGGCCGACGGTGAGCGATTCCGGTCGCCTCATTGAATACCGTTTAGGTGTTCTGCCCGGGGACGGCCTTGCTCCGTCGGCCATCGGCTGGGAGGCGCCGAAGCTAGCGTCGCTGCTGCGACGGCAAGTGCGTCAGCCGATCGCACAAAAGAAAAAGGCTGCACCACCACCACGGTCGTCGGATGCCCCTGCCCCCAAGAGGCTGAAAAAGACAAAACCGGCAGCGCCAGCCGATAGCCTCCCCCCTTGGATCCGACCGTCGCGCAATTCCTCGACACCGTCGCCGCGAGGAAGTGCCGGCGACCGTTGGGGCGGCGGCCGAACCCGGGATTTCGAGTCCTGAGTCGGTCAATGCTCAGCCGACGTCCCGCCAGTCCCAAGTCCCCAAAGAAAACGTCGGCCGGTAAGCCTTCACTTCACCAGATTTGGCTTCATGATGATCACTTGCATCTGATCAAACCATTCCTTTCAGGTCAAGAAATTGGTCGGTCGCACTTCACGCCCGCGCCATCGGTAATCATCCTCTCGCTACTTGACTTGTAGTAATCAATCGACTTGTCTGCTAACTCTTTCTTTTGAGCCCCCGCGGTCTCCATCGGCTGCCCCCCAGGCGTCCAGTGAGCATGCTGCGCTGTCGGGGCGGTGGCGACAACGCCGACGAAGAGGCCCCGATGGCGCGCGGCAACGAGCCGCGAGCCAAGCTGCTCCGACCCGGTGCCAACGGTAAGCCAACTAAATTCGATGATCGGTTTTGTCGGCTTAATATCTTCTTGATCATCTTCTTTTTGTTGCGAGAACATAGCCGACCTCCTCAACTTTGACTTGTCGGAGTTCGAGGAGTCCGGCGACATCAGCGAGGAGGCATTGGTGATGCCGGTGAGGACCCGAGCGCCACCTTAGCCGACATCGGCAATCGGCTGGAAGCCTCGCTGGACGCGCTGGTGGTCGACAGCGGCTCGATACGTGCGCGATTCAGAGATATCGAAGACCAGCTGCCGAAAGCCCTAGCCGAATCCATTGTGCCGACGACCTTCATGGAAGCCCATCAGTTCAAGTATGAGCGGGCACGGCAGCGGATAATCGATCGTCGGAGAGCCAAGCACGGTCGGCCACCATCCAGTCAACCAAGGGCGCCATCGAGAGTCGGAAGGCCACCTTCGACCGTCTGAAGACCGAGCCGGCGACCAAGCTCGAGCAGCTCCTCACTCGTCAAGATCAGCTGATAGCCGATCTCATCCAAGTCACGAACGAGATCGATGTCCACAAGGAGTACATGGCTGGCTTGCCGGCCAAGATCAAAGCTGAACGCCAGGGCATCAAGGCGGCCGTGGCACATCTGCGCAACCTGGTGAGGAGCGTCTGACCGGTGGCGGGGTCTGAGGCCGACGACGTTAGGGCCATCGAAGAAATCGACCAAATTAGGCGGAAGGCGTTGTCGGCCATAGCCGATTTTTTGAAAAAATGAGATTGTAATATTCCGATCTTCTGAAATCGGCTAACGCTTCTGTATTATACTTGTCATGCTTCTATTATGGGATTGGACGATCATTTTACTCGTGCTTGTACTTGGCTTCGAATCGTGTGACATAATTTATCGATCTTCTGCCACTGTCTTCGTAGATAAGATCGGTTGTACTTGTAGATAAGATCGGCTTTCAGCTGTGCGCGGCGTCTTGACCTGCTCATGTTGAAATCGGCTCCAGCCGCTTGTATCGTTTCGTGTTGCCGATTCTGAGACTACACCAGGACCGTTAGTGTTAGCGCTTGAAACATCGGTCTCATTGGTTATCGGCCGATAATATCCGAATGCACCGCCGATTTGGTTTCATAGTCTGACTCATCCGAATCTGTATTTCAAGAACCCGTGAGTTCTGAACGATAGGTATCCAGTCTTGAGTAGTCACCAACCATTCAACGATTCCCAATGCCTTTAATGATGACCTCTTCGACTTTCATATCGCGACCTTTCACATCCGAAACCGCATCTTTTCTTTCTATAAATGGACCCCTTTAGACCTTCCCGAATAACTCACAGCTGAAGAAGAAACTCACTCTCCAGGTGTACAACATCCAGATTTCTGAGCTCTCAGCGAGACCCCTCATGGCATCCTCAAGCTCATCGGTGAACCAGGTGATTTTCCAACCCATCCATCCTCACCATTTCTTTTCTGTAAGTACTCAGGAGTTAATCTTTTCACAGCCGCTCCATCCCCTACGGGTGATCCTAGCGATCATGGACACCCCGTATGAACTGACGGCTAGCCAAGATCGACAAGTGAGGATCAACTTGCAGCTTCAGGGAACAGGATGCTCGTCATCCGGCGGCCTGGCCTCCAATCAACCTCGGTAGTGTTGCGGCCGCTATTCCTTTGGCGTCTTCAGCGCTCACGCGTCTCGACAGGCTGGAAGCAAGCAAACGCGACTTGCCAATGAACTGTTGATCACAACCACCGACGTAAGGGTCACTAGGCTAGAGTATTTGATCTTGGATGCTTTAGAGATGGAGTCTCCGGAGACCGTCAACCGAGCTCTGGCGGCCATCAGAGATTACCTAGGAGATATGTAATAAAAAATGGCTTTACGCCGATTATGAATAAAAATCGGCGATTGTCACACCGACTCAACCATTGACCCAAACACTGGGGTAATATTTCTTCAGATATTTGTATTGCAATCGGCCCGATTTTGCGATCGGCTTGTGTATGTATATGCCCCCCAAGTTTTGTTGATAGCTTTGGTGTCGACAAAATTGTGAGTTCGAGCCGTTCATGCATCCTGGCCGTCCCCATCGGCCAATCATAGGACACTTAGCAAAAAATGTTGCGTAAAAACGCCTAAAGGCGATGCCTCGTAAATGTAAGACATCGGCTATCGTAAATTGGCTGAAGTAACCATAGCCGAATCACGAGTTGATCCACACGCTTGGGTAATATTTCTTTAAATATTTTCCATTAAGAGCCCTTCCGAATATCTCTCCATCCAGTCCTTTTAGCATGTAAGCTCCTTTAGAGACGCACTTGTGGATCTTGAAGGGCCCTTCCCAATTTGGTGACCATTTGCCGAACTTGTTGTCTCTAGATCCGATCGGCAGTATAAGTTTCCAGACGAGCTCGCCTTCTTCAAAAGATTTAGGCACCACCTTCTTATTATAATGTCTGGCTACTCGTTCTTTATCTTTTGTGACTTTTTCCAAGGCCCTCATCCTGGATAAAACCAGATCTTTCGATTCGTCCACCATCAGGTGATAATAATCGTCGGCTGTGAGTTGATCCTGTAGCTGAATGCGCCTTGAGCCGACGACACTTTCCCATGGCAGCACTGCTTCATGTCCATAGACCAGTTTGTACGGAGGGACTTGGATTGACCCGTGGCATGCCATCCAATACGCCGACAGTGACTCAGCTAATCGGCCGTGCCATTGCTTAGGATACTCAGAGATCTTTCTTTTAATCAGCTTGATCAAACTTTTGTTTGAGGCCTCGGCTTGCCCGCTGGCTTGTGCGTAGTACGGCGAAGAATTAAGTAGTTTGATCCCCATGTCATCGGCAAACTGAACGAACTCGTCCGATACAAATATAGATCCCTGGTCTGTTGTTATTGTTTGTGGAATGCCAAATCGGTAGATGATGTGTTCTTTGACAAACTTGATCGCGTCCTTGGAATCCACTTTTCTGAGGGGAATCGCCTCCACCCATTTTGTGAAGTAATTCCTTGCCACCAGGATAAACTTATGTCCTTTGCTTGAGGGTGGATTGATCTGGCCGATCATATCAATGCCCCATCCTCTGAACGGCCACGGCTTAATAATTGGGTTCATAGCCGATGCTGGGGCGCGTTGTATGGCGCCAAACTTCTGACAATCCTGGCAGCCCTTGTAGTACTTGAAACAATCCTCCAGCATCGTCGGCCAGAAATACCCTGCTCGGCGAAGCAACCACTTCATTTTGTGGGCCGATTGATGTGTGCCACAAATTCGTTCATGTACTTCCCCGATGGCCACTGTAGCCTGATCGGCTCCCAAGCACTTGAGTAGCACGCCGTCAATCGTCCAATAGTACAGATCTTCATCGAGCAACATGTATCGTAATGCCTTGTATCGTAGCTTCCTTGTAGCCGATTGAGAGGGGTTTTGAGATAGTTGTAAACTTCAAACCTCCAATCATCGGTTGCAATGGTGGCAACGTCTATGTCGACTTCTTTCAGCATCGGCCGATAGCCTGATGGCCCTTGAGCCAAGTCATTGGCCTCTATGTTCTGCTCTCTGGGGATATGCTTCAAAGTGACTAGCCGAAAACCATCCATTAATTCCCGGCATTGCCGATAATAGACCATCAACGCGTCGTTTTTGCATTCATATTCTCCTGATAATTGGCTGATGACCA
Organism: Oryza australiensis; assembly: GCA_019925245.2. NCBI lineage: Eukaryota > Viridiplantae > Streptophyta > Magnoliopsida > Poales > Poaceae > Oryza > Oryza australiensis. The sequence continues at coordinate 782,289 of JAIFGZ020000169.1, forward strand.
ACAACGAGTCTCCCATTATTTCGACGGCGTCGGCTTCAACTTCCTTGAGTAGATGCAATCCTTTGAGGACGACTTCGTATTCGGCTTGGTTGTTTGTAGCGTGGGGGTTGATGGCAAAAGCAAAATCGAAGCTTGCCCCCCTAGGCGAAATAATGACCAAGCCGATGCCACAGCCGTTGGTGCAAACCGAGCCATCGAACGTCGAAGTCCAAGGCATAATTTCCACTGAGTCGATTGAGTCGCTCCTGTGCTCCACAATGAAGTCGGCTATGGCTTGCCCTTTGACTGGCTTTGGTGCCTGATACCTCAGGTCGAACTCTGTTAGTGCGAAGATCCACTTCCCGATTCTTCCTTTGAGCACTGGAGCCGATAGCATATACTTAACTACATCGGCTTTGCAAATTACCGTGCACTCCTTGGACAGCAGATAATGCCTTAACTTTGTACATGAAAAATAGAGGCATAGGCATAACTTCTCCACAGGTGAATACCTTGTCTCTGCGTCTAGCAGCCGTCGACTGAGATAGAAAATGGCTTTTTCTTTGCCGTCGACCTCTCTGATTAGGACGGAGCCGATTGATTTGTCATCGGCCGATAGGTACAGCTTGAACGGTATTTCCTTTTGTGGAGGCATTAAAACTGGAGGGGAGCTTAGATAATCTTTTATGTTGTCTAACGCCTTCTGCTGCTCTGCCCCCCATGTGAATGTCTGTTCGGCCTTCAGCCAAAGCAGTGGTGTGAACGGGTCCATCTTTTCTGAGAGATTGACTATGAACCGTCTGATGAAGTTTATCTTGCCGATCAATGACTGGAGTTGTTTTTTATCTTTCGGAGGTTGAATTGTCTTGATAGCATTTACGCTCCTTGGTGTAACTTCAATCCCTCTTTCATGGACGAGAAATCCCAAGAATTGCCCGGCCGATACGCCGAACGCGCACTTGAGCAGATTCATCTTCAGACCGTATTTCCTCGTCCGTTCTAACACTTGTCTCAGATCGGCAATGTGGCCTTCTATCTCCTTTGACTTGACAACCACGTCGTCAATGTATGTCTCTACCAGCGAGCCGATCATATCGTGGAAGATGTAATTCATGGCACATTGATATGTTTCCCCCAGCATTCTTCAGACCGAACGTCATCACTACCCATTCGTACAAGCCGATTGCGCCGGGACACCGAAAAGCGGTCTTGTGGATGTCCTCGTCGGCCATGAATATTTGGTTATATCCTGCATTGCCGTCCACGAAACTGATAACTTTATGGCCGGAAGCAGCATCGACGAGCATATCGGCTATTGGCATCGGGCATTCTCTTTAGGGGTTCCCTTGTTAAGATCCCTGAAATCGATGCACACCTTAATCGGCAGCTGATGGACCACTATTGATCGGCTGAGACCGGGCATCATAAAGTACTCCCAAGCAAAACAATCTTTATATTCTTTTAATAATTCAATAAGTTGGGATCTACAATGGGGAGACAGATTTTTGCTAATGTACGTCGGCCTCGGCTTATCACCAGAGCCGATGTCGATTTCTTCTAGTTCATCGGCCGACGTAAAACCTTGCCTTAGTTTTCCATCGTCTTCGTCCGCGGTGGCTACGCCGAGAACGCTCGAGCCCTCCACCATGTCTTGTTCAAAGCAGCAGCTGCGGCTCGTCATTTCTGATGGGCTGTATCATTGAATTGGACACATTTAGAAAATTGGCTTGCCAGTTTCCGGATAAACAATCGATGCCCTCGATTTCCCAAAGCGGCAAATCAGCACTGACAACACTAACTGACCTGTCGGCTGGTACGATCTCGATCTTGTCGCCGTCCCATTGGATCAGGCTCTGATGCATTGTAGAAGGGACGCAGCAGTTAGCGTGTATCCAGTCCCTTCCGAGCAGCAGGCTGTAAGACCCCTTCCCGTCGATGACAAAGAATGTTGTGGGCACGGTCTTGTTGCCGATGGTCAGTTCAACGTTGAGGACGCCCTTGGTTTCCGATGGGTTGCCGCCGAAGTCTTTGAGCACCATGTTGGTTTTTATTAGATCTTCGGCTCCCTTGCCTAATTTTCTGAATGTCGCGTAAGGCATGAGGTTGACTGCAGCTCCCCCATCGACTAGCATTTTGGAAATCGGCTTGCCGTTGACGAATCCTTTAACGTACAACGGCTTTAAGTGCCGATTTTTGGTTCCTTCGGGTTTGTCGAAGACAGCCTGATCTGGTGAGATTGCTAGTTTTGCCAGGTCATCTTCAATGGTGTCTGCATCGGCTTCAGGAGCGCCGAACTCGGCTGGCAACACGAATACCATGTTAACCGATGCAGAAATTTTGCCTTTCCCTTTGGCTGCCCTCCTAGCTTGATCGGTTGGGTTTTCCTTGGTTTGCTCTTCGTCATCTGTGGCAGCTTTCCTTTTGGGTACCCACCGCCTTTTGATTTTGCCCAGCCGACGGTGTTGTTCGTGGATCATTTGCTGCACTTCGTCTTCCCTCCCTTCGCGCTTAAGCCGTTGAACCCTTCTTTTCTGCGTCTTTGTGAAGAGATCGGACGGGCACCATTGGGGGTTGGACAATTCCTCATCGTCGGCCTCTTCATCGTCGCGGTTGTTCCCATCACGGTTTTCGTCGACGAAGAAATCTTGGTGGATCGGGCTGAGCCAATCATGGATAGATCGTCGCCTTTGGTTTAGCCGAACGGCTCTGGGGACAAACCGGGTTGGACTTGCACGCGATAAGCTCCTATGCCCGTCGTCGCGACGATCGTTATATGTCGGGCAATCATCCAGCGTTGATAGTCTCATGCCGGATTCCCAGCAGTACCTGAAAAAATCACAATGCCAATGCGGATCGGCATTGTCGTGGTTTACCTTGTATCGTCGGCTGAGTGTTCAGGTCGCGCCGGCGAGGTGCTTCGTCGTAAGCTTCTTCATGCCGAGACCGGTATTGATGACGGTGTCGGCTTCGTTCATGGATCGGCTGTCGGTCAACCGATCTGATGACTGGGCGCACCATGTTAATTGGCGCGGCGTGACATCCAATTTGGTCACCTTCTGCCTTGGCCCCGATCGATGTGTTGACTAAGCCGTACGCCATTCTGTTCTGTCGATCAGCTTGCCTAGGGCCGGCTTGGACCGTGTTGACCGGGAAAGGATTGCCGTCTACTTTCATCGGCCGACTTGAATCGGCGAACTTCAGCTTCTCGGCCTCAATTGCCGACTGGATTTGCTGTCTGAAGACCTTGCAGTCATTGGTGGCGTGGGATGTGGAGTTGTGCCACTTGCAATACTTCTTTTTCTTCAATTCTTCGGCCGACGGGATCATGTGATTCTCAGGCAACTGAATCTGTTTCTCCTTGAGCAGCAAGTCAAAAATCTTGTCGGCCTTGGTGATGTTGAAGTCGTACCTTTCTTCCTTTGCCGTTTTCAGCACCATTGGTAGACGATGGCTTTCTTGTTCTTGGCCCACTGGCTGCGCCACTCTCGCGTCATCGTCGTCGGACCCGTAGTCGACTCAACTACGACCTGAGTTATATTTTTGACGGCCTTCTGGTGTCCTGGAATCGCTGTTCGTGGGCCATTACCTTCGCGCCAAGTGGGCTAAGCTTTCAAAGTCTGCGAGAGAATCGCTCTCGGATTGGCGCGATCTAACCATGAAAAGCCAAATCGGCCAACTGGGCGTCTGACAGCACCAGGCTGTAACATCGGTTCCTCATCTCCCTAAAGCGTTGGATGTAGTCTTGGACCGATTTGTTGTGCTTTTGCCTGATGTTGGTGAGGTCCGACAACTTTATCTCGTGGTTGCCGGAGTAGAAATAGCTGTGGAATTGTTTTTCAAGATCGGCCCCACTCTGAATCGAGTTGTAGGGCAATGAGGAGAACCAAGTAAAGGCCGATCCTGAAAGAGAAAGAGGAAACAATCGAACTCTCAAGGGGTCCGTAGCCGATGCTTCACCGCATTGCGCCAAGAATCGGCTAACATGCTCGTATGTTGAAATATTGTCCTGCCCTGAGAACTTCAAAAAATCTGGGATCTTGTATCGGTTGGGCAACGGGATCCATTCGAAGTGCTCCGGATAGGGATACCGATACATGTTCCCGGAGTCTTTCGGCTTGAGGCCGAATTGATCGCGTATGACATCTGCGATCAGATCGGCCCATGTCCGGTTGTCTTGCTGTATCAGCTCATATTGGTCATGCGGCGCGGGTGCTTGCCAATACAGCGGTGGCGGCGTCTGAGGCCTATAATGATGATCTTGACGGCCTCCTTGGTACTGGTAGTGATGACCAGCAGGAGGTGGCTGATGTGCCGGTTGTGGCGTTGGCGGTCCTGGAAACAGTTGTTGGCCACCGGCGTTGTGTCGTCTGTCTGGATCAATCGGCTCTAACTGCCGATTGTCATTGAATATATTAGCAATCTGATCATGGGGCAGCGGCTGTTGTCGATTTAGTATAGTAACCGTCGGCCTTATAGATGATTCGCCTGGATTGGATGACCGAGGGCTCCTCCCGGTGGCCCTTGTTGTGCTATCAGTGGGATTGGCTGATCCTACGTGACCAGCGTGCTGTAACCAGGAAATTGGCCATCTGTAAAGTACGTTGGCCCCCGTTGCAGCTGGTCGGCTATCTTGGCATCCACCACAATAGCGATCATGTTATTGAGAGTATTGACCAGGATGCTACTTTGGTTGACCAATGCGTGATGGATGGCCGAATCAATCCGGTCTTGTAGAGAATACACAGCCGAATCGTCTTGTACCTGGGTCGGCTCTTCTATCTTCTGTTTGCCTTTTGTGTCACCAGAGGAGGATGCCTTAGTATCGTTCAGGCTGAACTTATACTTCTGGTGCACGGCCCCAGATCTTGTTTGGGTGAAAGACTACAAATAGTTAGCCTCAAGCTCTTCCACCATCTTCTTATACTTGGCTTGCTGTTCAGCCGATAATTGTTCCATCTTTACACGCACAATGTTGTCCTGCGAAACGAGGGGGCTCTTGGAGTCGACCATCTTGCCGACTGAATCTATGCGTCCGAGTCGAGCCGACAAAGAAAGTCCCACCGGGCGTGCCAAGAAGCGTGTTGATGAGAAATCTCTCTCACGCACTGGCCTGGGAGATTTGCTTGACTCCAGTGCAGGTCCTTCTCGGCTGCCTGTGCTATGCAGGGCGTGCCAGTTGATTTGATCTGTTAATCAACAAGAAAAACAAGGGAATATGCGTTAAGTGTTAGGTTAGATCCCCACGGGATCGGCTGAGGGAATCCATGAACATATATATGCTATTCTAAACTATATTTAAGCCAAGCGATGGAATGGATCGGCTATACCGAGACAAAGCATCGCCGCTTAAACCAAATACAGCAAAGAATAATAAATATATGAATCGATAACCTAGCCGATCTTGGAAAGCTAACAATGGATCGGCTAGTACTCCGATGAGTCTTATAGAAAGATATCAATCTTGAAACGATGTATTAGCCTAGAAATCGGCCATCGGCTGTCGATGGTAGGCTGATTCCGGCTAGCAACATCCGACAAGAATGCGATCTTAACATAAGAGGCAGTCCTAATACAAATTTAATAATAAATATATTAAAAGAAACATATCAGGGCAGACAAGGCCGGCTGAAACCCCGGCACTGTCTCTAAACAATATAAATCTCAGCCGAACAGATCATCAGCAACTCTAAGAACGACTTAATAGTTCAAACATGATGCAACATTAAGTATAGAAAGAACAACCCGATCTATTGCAGCCGATTTATATTTCTTGAGACGGTGGATGCCGCATATAAACCAGTCAACCTTTAGATCTAGCCCTATTGGCTGCAAGTTCTTGACAGAACTAGCCAATGGCAGGATAGATCTAAGCATTGATCTAATTTATATGCGCTATATGATAAATAGCGCAGTATAAACTCTTGATTCTAATGTGTCATTACGATGGAAGCATTAGAACTACGAGATTATACCACTAATGACAAGCATTTACCTAGATCTGGGGGTCGAAACGATGCAGCCCGTAGCCAAACAAAGTGCTCGTCTGAAGAAAAGATTGGCGATGCGCCGAAGGTTTGATTGATTGTCTCTCTTTTTTACAGGGGGTCTCGGGTCCTATTTATACCCAAGATACAATTATCTGTATAGACCCTGGACTCTATCTAAACTACTATTTAAAACACAACATTATCTCGAGCGAGACCCATGCCGTGTTACAACTAACAGCTTAAACAAACCTCTAGATTACAGATACAATTGCCGTTACAGAACTCTATCCATAAGTGGCAATATCATTTAACGCGCAATTAACAATCGAATCCTCTGTTTATCCTCAAACTTCTGTATTAGAAACGGTCTCATCTCTTCCAGACCTGGAATCGGCTATCGGCTGCCCCTGTACGATCCAACCTTAGCCGATTGGCCTCGCAGCCGATCATTCCTTAGCCGATGCGACCCCTGTCTCCAGCCGATCCAACTCTGCTTTGTCTTTGCAGACTTGGGGATTCGATTACCAAATTTCAGTGTTAACAGAGGGGCAAATTCCATCTTGGTCATTCACATCTTACTACATGTTTCATAGCAAACCCGAAGACTACTTTTATAACTACCAGTTACGGAATAGCGTTTGATAGTCCCAAAGTAGGCTACTACACATGTTGGAATCCATGATGATCTCAGGTCCCATGACGAGTGCATGATGCACAGCCGAGTCGATTCGATCCTGCAAAGTATGCAGCTCCGAATCGTTTTGCTCCTGTTTCGGCTCCTCCATCTTGTGTTTGCCTTTCGTATCGCTTGAGGAGAATGCCTTGAAATCGTCCATGCTGAACTTATATTTTTGGAGGACGGATCCAGATCGGGTCTGGGCGAACGATCGTAGGTAATTGGCCTGCAGTTCTTCTACCATTTTCTTGTAGTCGGCCTGGTGTTCAGCCAACAGTTGTTCCATCTTGAGTGATCTCCGAGTTCTTGATGTTAACCATCGCGTCCGATGCTTAGTGATTTGCCGATGGTCCCACCGGGCGTGCCAAGAAGCGTGTTGATGAGAAAATTCTCTCACGCGCTGGCTTGGGAGATCTGCTTAACTCCAGTGCAGGTCCTTTTCTCGACTGTCTGATGTAAACAGGCGTGCCAGTTGGTTTGATCTGTCAACCAATAAGAAATAAAAAGATATGCGTTAAGGTTAGGGTTAGATCCTACCGGATCGGCTAAGGAAACAAATTTACATATATTTGCTATCCTAAAGCATATTTAAACTAAGTGGTTGGGATAGATCGGCTACACCGAGACAGTATAAATCACTTAATCTAAATATACACTAGGATAATAAATATATGCATTCACGGCCTAGGCGATACTGTAGACCTAACTGTGGATCGACTAGTACTCCGATACTTCTTATGAAAAGATATTAATCTAACCTAAATGAGTTAAACCTAGATCAATCGGCTGTCGGCTAGTGCTGACAGATTGATACCAATTTAAAGTATTTAACCAGATTAAGATCTTAATATAGAGGCAGCTCTAATAAATCTAATAGCAAATAATACTAAAAGAAATATTAAAACAGGTAAGGCCGACTGAAACCCCGGTACTGTCTCTACAAATTTACATCTAGCCGAATAGATCATAATACTTCTAAAAGCGACTTAACAGATCATAGATGATGCAATATTAAGTACAAAAAGATAGCATCAGATCTAAATAGACCGACGTAAAACCCTCAAGACGATGGATACAACATATAATCCAGACCAACATATAGATCTAGCTCTATCGGCTGCTGCTTCCTGAGAAGAACAAGCCGATGGCAAGATAGATCTAGACATTATTCTAGATTATATGTCGTATATGATAACTTGCGCAGTCTAAAGCATCAAACTTAGAGTATCATGATGATGGAAGCACTAGATTCGACGAAATAAACCACTAATGACAAGCATTTACCTTAATCAGGGATCGAAACGATGCAGCCCGAAGCCGGATCAAGAACTCGTCTAAAAGGAAATGAGAGGCGATGCGCCGAAATTGTATTGATTGTGATGATATCATTTACAGGGGTCTCGGGTCCTTTTTATACCCAAGAATAACATTATCCGTGTAAACCACGGTTTCTATCTAATCTACTATTCAAAATACGACAATATCTCGGGATACAGTCCCATGTTGCATCACAATAGGAATATCTAAACAAATCCCTAATTTACATGTACAATTACCATTACAGGACTCTATCCATAGATGGCAATATCTTTAACGCGCAATTTGGGAACCGAATCTACCATTTATCTTCAAGCTTTCCACCGGAAACAATCCCATCTTCCTCTCTGAATCGGAATCGGCTATCGGCTGTTCCCAGCCGATTTGGCCTTAGCCGGTTGGTTTCCCAGCCGATTGAATCGTTGCCAACGTAGTCTCAGTTTCTCCGCAGATCACTTTTTTGATCCGATCCTGCTCCAATCTTGGCTTGGGATTAAGGATTTGGTTACCAAATTTGGTCGTTAACAACTGTATGTCAAAAAATAACTTTAAGAGGACTTGTAATGTACCATGGATCTAACACAACGTACCGTGAAAATTGTATTGTCAACTTACTTTAAATCAACTGATACAACATTATTGTCCACTAAATTCAGCACGATTCCTTGGCTCCTCCTTACTGCCTTACTGCAACGAGTCAAAACCCTTACTCCTCGGACTTTATGCCCATTTGTGCCAAGCTTCTCGCCAAATTGCTCTTCTGAGTTTCTTCAGTCCTTACACTTCACACTATTGAATTTTGATCCATGCAAATAATGCCATGGAACGATACAACGATACGATATCTCAACCATGAGACACACACTACTGGAATCTCGGCGTTTGCCTAGTGTCCACCGCACTCGACGAAGCAAGCATTACACTCGACAAAGGGTTTGCGAGGACAGCACTCGGTAAACCTCTATCGACAAACAAGGAATCAACAAAAAGCCTATTTGCCGAGTGCTAAGCTACGGGCGCTCGGCAAACTCTTTACCAAGTGCAAGGCACTCAGCAAAGTAGTAAACGTTTGCCGAGTGCATGACACTCGGCAAAGTCTCTCTGTTTGCCAAGTGCCGGGCAAAGTCTCTCTGTTTTGTCGAGTGCCCTGCTTTGCTGACAGTGATGCTCGGCAAACATAGAAGTTTGTCGAGTGTCAGACTTTGTCGAGTGGCTCTCGGCAAACACCACACCTTGTTTGCCGAGTGCCCAAGATTATGCACTCGGCAAACTTTTGGGCATTAGGTAAACGTCGGAATTTTGATAGTGACAGAGATATATCATGTCAACAAAACTTGAGAAAAAAATAGAAATATGACATAACCATGAGACACAGAGGCGTATCAACAAAACGAAAGGAGGTCCATTACCAGAGACATATGATAAAAGGAAAAAATGAATTGAAACGACCGTTACGCAAAAATATTATGAAAGAGATTTTTTCTGAGACATATGATAAAAGGATTTTCTTTTGAAATTACCGTTACGCAAAAAGCTGAGTATTATGATAGAATTTTTTTTGAAACGAATTAAAAAATAAAATTGAAACGGCCATTACGCAAAAAAACTGAGTATTATGAAAGGAAATGTTTCTGAAACGAAATAAAAAATAAAATGACCGTTACGCAAAAAGCTTAGTATTGTGAAAGTTTTTTTGAAACGAATTAAAAAATAAACTTGAAACGGCCATTACGCAAAAAAAGTGAGTATTATGAAAGGAAATGTTTCTGAAACGAAATAAAAAAATTGGCTTCGCCCGGACTCGAACCGGAGACCTTCAGTGTGTTAGACTGACGTGATAACCAACTACACCACGAAACCATCACGTTTTTAGTTTTACCATAAATAATTAAAACATTTTGATATGCACATATAACACCTTCCTATTTGACCGAGATTCACATGTAAACATTAGAATAATTTTTCATGTTTCTAGGACTAGATAAATCCTCCGAAGAGAATGAAATTTAAGGATCTTTTGAGAGAAAAATGAAACGAAATTAGTATGTGGCCTCTCTTGGATGGGCCGGCGAGGCCGAAGAAGGACGCCAAGCTCCATAGTGCTCCCAATGAGTAGAAGACTAGAAGTGATTCTTCCCTCTCCTTCCATCATCCGGGCGCATTTCGCTTTCGGCCTTGCGAGGAGTATATGATAGTATAACTGTTATTTCTGATGTTTCCCATCTGAATATTTCAGATGCAATCGAATTTACTTGCGGACAGAAAGAATCTTGTACTCGCATAATACTGTTCAAAGTACATGCACGGGTCCTAGTTTCCAGTCATTTGTTTGAAGACTCTGCAGATACCAAAAAATGACAGCTTAACCTTTTTCAAGAAAATGCTTTTAGCAGGACCTTCATTCATTCGAGACGATACAACAAGGTCAAGCTGTAATACAAAAAGTCACTTATGAAATTATACACATCTGTAGTGCCTAAACCAGAGTACCAAAGATTGTGCACTCGCAAAAAAAAGAAGAAAAAGAAAAAGGAAAAGGAAAGAAAAAAAAAAGAACACCAAAGATTGTGAATGGCGTCCTAATCCAAACTTACGAGACGGAGGGAATTGCTTTGATGGCCCTCTATAACACAACACTCTGATCACTGATCAGCACAGAATGGACTAACATTCCACACTGACAAAAATCATTCTGATTCACCATCACTGCCAGTGCTAAATCCCAGTATAGAAGCAGAATCATAGTCATGATCTGCTTTCTTGGATAGAGTACCTTGTTTGTTGCCTTGATCATAGGCATGTAAATGATAGTCACAGCATACTGTGTAAGCATAACTGAAACATGGATCAGTTATTACTGACCGGTAAACATCGTGCAAAATCTTGCAACAGGAACGTAGAGATAGAACTGCTGCGCAGTGCAGTACCTGCAAATAGAAGAAACTCAGCTCTGAGATTAATCATGCCTGCAAGTTATGAAGTTATGTGTACAATTAACAATAAAATTCATTGGTTTCACTGATCCTTGTGGACAAAAAAAGGCTACATGCTATAACATAGAATTACAGTGATAAGATCATCATAAAAGGAGATAAAAAATGGATAACAGATATTACCTAACCAATTTCTGGTTCTTGGAAGAAAATGATCACCAATGCAATTTTCATAACAAATATCCAGCCATCTGTGCTTGGTGAATACTGAGAACTCAGAGTACTGGTTGCTCCTTTTCTGAGTCCAGATAACTCCTGACTTGTTCTTCTGAATTGCTCGTGCTATTTCTCTCCACTTGCGTCCCCTCTAGCAACATTCTGAACCTTTGTGTCCAAAAGAAATATCACTATCACCCTTTCTGAAATAAGCTGCGGACTGACCTCATAATAGTGTCAAATACTCCATCATGGTATGCTGTGCTGTCAATATTGTGATACGTTACAACTTACGATAGCAAAACATTGAAAACTTTGTTTCAAGCATACTCGTGCTCCATCAACCCCATCCATGGGCCAACATCGTGAACAATCCCCTGAGAATTTAAATAAGAAATCAACCTTGCGACAGGTTGAAGACTAGCAGAAGTGGAAAGAGAGGCCATGAGCTCATTGATTATAATCTGGAAACTTGAGCTGAAATTACTCCTTATCGATTTAATGTGCTCAATGGCCAAATCTACTTCCCCAACATCTGTTAGACACTTCAACAAAATGACGTGTGAATTCACACTCTCAACATTAGATGGAATACAAGATATAACACCCAATGCTCCTTTGAAATTACCTGAAATATACCATGGATGACATTTTAAAAGGATATATTTAACAATTAAAACAGCACTCAAAATATTATTCAAGAATCATACCTTGTTTACAGAGTGCAATGATAAACGCAGTTAATACTGAACGAGCCACTTCAGGATCCTGGATCACACATTTGGTAAAGATCTCCACAGCCTGTTCATATTTTTTTTCTTGGCACAGCATATTGATGACTGAAGTGTACGTTGTGACATCAGGGAACACTCCTTTCTGGAACATGTGATCAAACAGTTGTTGGGCTTGCTCACTTTCATTAATTTCTGCAAATTTTGTTATAAGTATATTGTAAGTCTGCAGATTCGGACTACATCTACTGGTAAACATCTCATCCCACAGCTTCTTGGCTGGCCTAAGGAGGTTTTTTCTGCAGAGTGACTCCATGAGAGAATTGTATGATGAGATGTCAGGCTCAAGTCTCTTTCTTTTCACCTCCTTTAGTACATCATATGCCTCTCGCACCTTCCCTGCCTTGCCTAAGAATGATACCACCAAATGGTAATCCCTCACATTTGTACAGTACCCCTTATCTAAGAGTATCCTAAAAAATTCCCACATATCATCACCCTTCCCATTCGTGCAAAGGCTCTCGCAAAGGCGAATAAGCATATCGCTGCTTGGAAATTTCTCCTTCCCTACCATGAACTTGCAGAACATAACAGCAGCATCGACATCAATCTCAGACACTGAACAAATCAACGCATTCAATACGTCATCATCGATAGGGAAATCCCCTAAAACGATTGCCTCTGCTATTTCCTTTGCCTCACCAATCTGCCTGTTGGACAACAATGCAAGCACAAACTCCCTGTAGTCCTCCTTCCTAGGTGCAACCCCGAGCTTCCTCTTCTGCTTCAAGATCCTACCTTCCTCTTCTGTCCTCCCTGCTGCCTTAAACGCCTCCGATACAACTCTATAAGCTACAAAATCTGGCTTCCATCCTCGCAACCTCATCTCCTCCAGAGCCTGCCAAGCGTCCTCAATCCTCCCCTCCCGACACAAACCATCAGCAACCATCACGGCAACAGTTGACCTATCAATCCGGTCCCCTCGATGATGCACTGCCTGCACCAACCGCAGAACCTCGGCCAATCCATGCCTCCTCCCCACATTCTTGACGAACACCCCGAAACCAACCGTGTCAAGCTCGACGGCCGTCCCGATCATTCTGTCGAACACCTTCCGCGCGGAAACGAGTGATCCGGACGACGCGAGCGCCAGGAGCAGAGAGTTGCAGAGCGGCGCGGGGAGGGCGGCAGAGTCTGGGACGAGGCTGAAGTGCGCGAGGGCGTCAGGAAGGCGGCCGTGACGGAGAAGTGCGGAGGCGGCGAGGACACGGGTGGCCGGGAGGAGCGGGAGCCCCGCGGCGCGGGCACGGGAGAGCGCGGCGAGGAGGGAGGGGAGGGTGGCCGGGTGGGCGGCGCGGAAAGGCGCCGCGAGCGACGCGAGGTGCGCGTGGAAGGCCTGCGGGGTAGAGGTGGGCGCGGCGGCTCGGGGAGACGGCGGCGACCGGACCGGCCGGCCGGAGATGGCGCGCGCGGCGGAGAGTCGCGGCGGGAGGAGGAGGAAGCGTGAGGTCGCTGGCGGTGGGGCCATGGCGTCAGCGAGAGAGAGAGGGGCGTCGTCGCTCGCGTGATGGCGCGAACCAATCGCAACGCACACAAGTATACCAGTATAAGTCCTCAAGCGGAAAGCAGAAGTACGTGAACCCTCCAAGAAGGCGTAAAGAGAAAAAAGTACGTAAACTGTATATTGTTTGTCTTCTCTTCTTCCTCCTCGCGGGCCGCTTGGAGATCTCCCACGCGGCTGTCTTCCTCCTCGCGCACCTCGCCTTCCTCCAAATCCTCCAAAACCCTCTCGTTTTCCCGCGGCTCGCTTCCGGGAGAGGAGCTTTCAAAAAGTCTCCTCTTGCCATAAACGACAGGGTCTCGTCTCGACTTCGCGTCCTAGGGTTTTCCCCGCTCCCCGCCGCCGGCGCCATGGAGGCGGTGGTCGTCGACGCGGGCTCGAAGTTGCTCAAGGCCGGCATCGCCTTGCCCGACCAGGCCCCATCGCTGGTGAGCGGCCAGATCTCCCTCCCCGCTTCAGTCTGCTTGAGATTCCGTTGGTTCTCTGCGAATTAACTGAGTATTTTGGTTTGATTGGTTAGGTGATGCCGTCGAAGATGAAGTTGGAGGTCGAGGACGGGCAGATGGGCGACGGCGCGGTGGTGGAGGAGGTGGTGCAGCCGGTGGTGCGTGGCTTCGTCAAGGACTGGGACGCCATGGAGGACCTGCTCAATTACGTCCTGTACAGCAACATTGGGTGGGAGATTGGGGATGAGGGACAAATCCTCTTCACTGAGCCGCTCTTCACACCCAAGGTGATGGGCTTCGTGGTTGATTTCAACGTTTATTGTTCTACGTAGTAAACCTGTTGATTTGGCTGATAACTGGTCCAAATTGATACCCACCCATCACTTTACATGCCGAAATGTTAAGCTCCGGAATTTAGGGTTATTTGGTAAACATTTTCCAAATTATGAGGTCAACCCTTATGTTATGTCTGTGAGGTGCCCATAGCGAGTTTAAACACTTTGCGTCAAGCTTGCTATCTGTAGTCTCTAGGCTAACTGCCATTATGTGGTCTGATTTGTCCTAAATCTATGTTTTATCAAACCCTTGTACTATTTTGGTTATTTGTTGAATAGCTCAACTGTAAAGAAAATTCTAGTTCTGGACCAATTTGGTATATGCTCTGCGTTATAAAATTTAAATCTCACTCGATTTTAACGTACTATGTGCATTATAAAATATTAAAATTTAAACATGTCCTATTGACCATTGTTCATGCTGTCATTTCAAAATTATGATTTACTGATAGATGCTACCTGAATATCTGGCGTTCCTTCTAGTGAATATTTTCCCAGACATTGATATTGCACGCATGAGTATGGGTCCTTTTAGTAGCATATTTAGACATTTCATGATTGTCTGTGATTGCAGTTCTGTATCTTGTATCGTTCTATGTAATCTTGATGGTTGCGTGAATCCATAGACCAAATAAATGTGAGTAGTTTCGAAAAGCTAATCTGTGCTAAAGGGACCCTATGTATGCTTTGCATTTTTTAACTGTAATACAAAATCTTTGTTACTAGTTTTCGAAGATTGTTTCATTTGACTTTGCTCATTATTTTATCGTGAATGCGTTGATTTAACTATTATTCTGTTGTTTCAAATTTTGTCTTCATGTTTCCCCATCTTTTCTTATGCTCTTTCCAGGCACTTCGGGAGCAACTGGCACAACTTATGTTCGAAAAATTCAACGTTTCAGGCTTTTATGACTCTGAGCAGGCTGTTTTGTCACTTTATGCAGTTGGACGCATTTCGGGCTGTACAGTGGACATTGGACATGGGAAAATAGGTAATATAGCCCTACTTTTGTTTAAGTCAATATAATATTATGTTTTTTCTTCTGTTGACATAGATAAGAGATACAAGTGTAACATATCATATATTCATATGTTCCTTGCATAATGCTTGCGTCAACATCCTTTTGCTGCTTTCTACGTTATTTATCTACTTTAAAGTAAAGCAGCACATATCGAAGGCTTGCTGGGAAAAATGTGATTTCCTTTTGAGCTCAAAAAATGTGCAACTAGAAGTGTCGCCCAGTGATTAATGATGTTTGTGCATACACAGAACATAATACAAGGGTGACAGAAATCATTATGTAATTGAAATGCTTAGGTTAGTCTTCTTCCATTATTATTGTTCTGCTTTTGAATCATTAAGCTAATATACCTAATTACCTATACCATGATTCTTATGTCAATGTTTCCGGTTTTCTTTTGTTTTTTAAACGAAGTCATTGTTTCGTTTTTATTTTACTATTTCTCTGGCATGCTAACTTATTGAGAATAACCGTTGAGTAATGCGACCTCTTTTTTACAGGCATAAGAAGTATTTATTTGATTCGTTAAAACTTCCATTTATTTAACTAGATTCTGCAACACATCACAGCAGGGCACATCAATACAAAGCTGGCCCCTACATATGTGTATAAATAATTCTATTTTATCCGTGAATTGCATTTATGTTCAGCATTGGCTGTGTGGTGTGCCATTTAGTTTGGTAGTGGTGGGAAAGCAGCAGTCATGTTGGAGCTTAACATTGTATTGGCATCGCTTTCTATTTTAACAGATATTGCTCCAGTTTGTGAAGGTGCTGTTCAGCACATAGCATCAAAGAGATTTGATATTGGAGGAACTGACTTGACAAACCTATTTGCGGAGGAACTAAAAAAATCTAACTCATCAGTAAGCATTGATATTTCTGATGTTGAGAGGCTGAAAGAGCAGTATGCATGCTGCGCAGAAGATCAGATGGCCTTTGAAGCTATAGGAAACTCATGCCGACCAGAAAGGCACACTCTTCCAGATGGGCAGGTTGGTTATTAACTTGCTGTATGTTGGTCTGCTCCATATATGTAGGGACCAAACATTGACTTTTTTCTGTTACCTGTATGTCTTATGTACAATCCATCTCTGATGAAATACCTGATAGCTGTGTGACTTGCTGTGTTTTGGTTGATCATGTCTAGTTGGCTACTTGTTGCCCTGAACATATGTATAACCCATATTTTCTAAACACTTATTCTTCCAGGTTATAACAATCGAAAAAGAACGCTACATTGTTGGTGAAGCTTTATTCCAGCCCCACATTTTGGGCTTAGAAGATTATGGAATTGTTCACCAGCTGGTTACTAGCGTCTCAAATGTCGCACCAGAGTACCATCGTCAGCTGCTTGAAAACACTATGTTATGTGGTGGCACTGTGTCAATGACTGGTTAGTTATGCTACTCTGAAAGGAGGCATTTCACTGGTTTATTCTTCAGTATTTTACCTTGCATAGAAAATGCATATACATCAACTATTTTATACTCCTTAAAAAGAAGATAACGGTGGTGTCCGTTCTGCCGGCCAGCCCACTGACCTGACATTGGGGTCCACCAGTCAGGCACACATGCACCACCGTAGAGATCTCCATCCAAGAACATCCAAGAACAAAATCAACAATATATATACATAGAGGAGAACAAACACAGAGGAGACGGTGGCCACCGCCACCGCTACGGCCGTCGGGCTGCCCCCGTGCTCGTGGTGGCGGATCTGGCCACCCCGAGAGGAGAGGAGGGGAGGCCGGTGAGGCCCGCGTTGGCGACGAGGCTGGCGCCCAAGCTCGACGTGGCCAGGCACTGCTCGAGCAACGACGCGAGGGGAGTGCGAGGCCTCGCCGGTGGAGGAGTAGGTGGAAACCGCGAGGCGGACGGCGTGTGGGGCTGTCAGCGGGAGGGGAGTTGATAGGCGTGGCTGGAGGGGAGGAGGCGGTGGGGTTGGTGGTGGACTGGTGGTCGACGCCCACCACCACCACTAAAAGAGAGACAGAGAGAGAGTGCCGACAGAGGATAAGGATGGACGGTGGCTTGGCTCGGCTCGGTTTTTTATAGGTGCCAGCACCTATAATATATTATGGGTGTTGGGTTTTTTTTTTTAAACCCAGCTGTTGGTTCTTTAAAAAAAAGGGTTTTATCTAGAACCGGCACCTATAGTTGCTCAAAGGTGCCGGTTACCTATTAGGGGTTTTGTAGTAGTGTGGCTTGTCACTCTTGTGTATCATGGCCTTTGCCGATGTAGTAGCTGCCATGAGGGATAGTACAAGGGGCGCCAGCTAGAGTAGTTCAGAAGTCCACACCCATCACCAGTCCACAGCTCCCCGCTGTGACACGGCGATGCGGGTGCAGAACTGAAGCCGACGCTACATCGCCGCAATAGAGGCAGCACGAGGGCGGAGGAAGAGGTGGCGTGGATGAGTGGAGGTGTCTCGCGGAGTCGCAGTGCTGGAAAGAAAGCGGCACAAAAACGGCGGCATGCAGAGAAATTGACTGTGAAAGCTAGGGTTTTCTTCTTTTATATGTATGGACCTACCAGTTGGGCCGGCCTCTAGGTGGGCTTAATTTCACTGTGGGATTTGAGAATATGGGCATGTGCCTACACTTTTTGGGACCATAATAAAAAAGGGACTCCAAAGTAAAATGAAAAATTAAGTTTTAAAATTAAAATTTTCATTGTGTCTAATAAGTTAATGAGCAGATGAAACCTAAACAAAGATACTTTTAAAATCTTTAAGAAAATCCGTTGCAACACATGGGCCCTTAGTAATAATATAAGCATTTTTTTAGTCTTACTATTTTGTGGTTGATAATCTGCCTGCCAAGCATGTACTCATTCAAGATGAAAAATTGCTTTCTGTGTGAGAATACTATATTACTATGGAGATGCAATTATCTAAACTAGCATTGTAATGCTAATTGTGTATGATCCATGTAAGAACTGGTATGGTTTGTTTCCTTGCTATGTTCCAGAGCAAAGAAATGGGACCAGTCTGGTAGTTTGCCCTTTTGAGAACTCATGCTGTTGGACCAGGGAAAGACTAAGCAATCTCTTGTTCTGTTGTCATATTGAATTTCGTCAGTGGTCAATATTACACTGAAATATATGGTGGAAAATTTGAGTGGTTGGTTAATACTAATAGTCTTACAATGCTGCAGTCTGGTCACAGATGCTGTAGTCAGCAGTTCATGTAATCAATATTTAATGAACAATTGCTTAAAAAATGTGGCACAACTGTTGCTTTGCATTCACTATAGCTTCTTATGCTTGGCAGCAGATTGATTCAAATGGCCTTTCATTTCATGTCACCAAAACCATTTGAAACCAATTACTTAGCTAAGAGCCTTATACAACTCAGTTTCAAGGTAAATAACCTCTGTGCTTTCATATTTCCGTCTTTCAAGGTTTTGAAGACAGGTTCCAGAGAGAAGCAAATCTGTCAGCTTCAGCAATCTGCCCATCTCTTGTAAAGGTAACCACCTCCCTCTCCCTTCATCCCCAACTCCCCAGGTCCAACTCTGTTTGACCTTCATTAACCAAACACTCGTTCCTCCAGCCTCCAGAATATATGCCCGAGAACCTAGCGAGGTACTCGGCCTGGCTGGGCGGTGCAATATTGGCCAAGGTCGTTTTCCCACAAAACCAGCACGTTACCAAGGGAGACTACGACGAGACTGGTCCATCCATCGTTCACAAGAAGTGCTTCTGAATACGGCTCGCCTTGGAGGCATGAACACCTGCACGGGTAGGTGCGCCCTTTACTGTTGCTGTCAAGTCTTGTGCTTTCGCCACCACGTGATTGGTACAGTTGTACGTGCCTGACCCTAACTCAAAGCCGGATTGCCTTTCAGGGCGTGGATGCTCGAATCTACAGTTTACTGGCATGTAGGGGCCTGCCCTGCCCTGTGCTTCAACTTGCTGTACTAACTTCCTCAGAAGCTGCGGTTCTGAACAATTCATTAGATCGGTTATGCCCGCGGTTGCCAGGTCCAGTTTAGATGTGTTGTTACGCTTGTTACTAGCCATTCCGGATGCAGTCGAATCTAACATTTGCATCTATTTATTACTAGTTGTAGCGGATTGTACCTGTCAATTCGGAAGTGAAAATTACTGCGCAAGTATACGGCTGCATTCGGTTGCTGGAATGCTTGTCCGTTCAACGAGCGTACGCAAATCTGTTCATTCTGTGATTCTGCCGTGCCATTCGTTCTCTGAATTCTGTAGCTGTAGTGGTGTATAACAAATTAGGGAAAAAAACAAAGCCCTAGGAGAAGCAGTATTATCCTCCCAAGTTCTTTGGCGGTTGAGCTGTTCGATGTGTAATTCCTGTCTGCCAACTTGGTTGTTTGTTCACTTTTCTGAGGGACAAGAAGCAGCATAAAGATTGGCTACAAATCTTGCACACCCATCCTTTGAGGCCTTGGCGCCATGCAAACCATGAAAAGAACAACTGTAGGCTGGGATTGATTGCTGGGAAAATAAAACGTTAAAAGTGATCTAAACAACCTTTCAATCCAATGTCGTGATGTAATGGCACGACATTGCGGTACATGATGGCCAATGATCCGATTTAGTTACTACTTTATATAGCTGCATTATATAGCTTGAAATGTAATGCTGCAGTTTGCAGACATGGTCGTTGCATCAGGATTTTGATTTTGGATTGGTAACAGTGGCAAACTTAGCCACCAACAAAAGCTGTCCGCGGTCCAACAGAAGTGGCACTGGTAATACTTCTTGCAGATTAGGGTGTCCTCTTGTGATTATGAGTAAGCGGCCAATGAAAGTGGCCGATCTTGTCTCTAATGGAAGCTAGCGTTCTCTTGCCATTTAGGCGGCTGTCCCGTGTCATCCATTCTTCCGCGATTAAAACCAGCCCCGTCATGTGGGTTTTGTCCTATCAACCAGATGCGTCTTAGTCGCTGTCGGGCTATCAATCAAGCCATTAGGACGGTGGTCAGGGTACAAACACTTCCCAGCAATTTTCAGAAGTCGTACAAAGAAAAAAAAAAGAAAAGGCCGTGTGACAAACTGGCTCGTGACCCGTTTGATATATTGCTCCCTACTTACTACTACTACGTCTTAGCACTTGCACATGAAAAATAACAACGTGGGATTCATGCTATATCAATCAACTAATCAAGATTTGTTTTTGTTGGCAAACAATGTAGTGATGAATTAATCAGCTATAGTGGAGTACTAAAAACCAATATAATTAGCTAATACTAGTCCTAGCTGTGTGCATAGCCGTTGGAACGAATGAAATGAAAGGCGGTGACATTGGTGTCAGGCAGGGGGGGACGCAGGGAACATGGATCCCCACAGGGAGTCGAGAAGCGCCTGTGCGGCTGTGGGAAAAGCGAAGCAAGGAAGAAACGGGCGAGCAGAGGGGGACAACCGCAACGGGCCGCGCCTCGCTCGATATCGCACTCAAATACTCAAATCGCGCCGAGCCGCGCATCGCATCGCTCGGTTTGTTGGATAGCGACCGCCCCACGAATCTCCCCGATAGCGGCGTGCGCGCCCGCCCCACCCCACCATGCACGTCGTCATCCGTGTCACGGTCGTTGACACGCTTCTGCTACGTATGAAAAAAAACATCTTGTAACTTGTAACTTGATATGAAATGATCAGCAGATAATAATGAAAACTAATAAATCAATTATTGAGATAAAAAATTTAACGTAAAAACCCTTCTTACAAAAAAATTATGGACGTCAGCCAATAAATCTTCACTATATCATATGAGATTATAAACGTTAAAGATTTACAATGAACTCGATCTTATATATTAAATGGCAGCTTACAATATATATATATATATGAAACCCTAAAGAGCGACGATCCCTATTGTGGAAGGTTTCGCCCTCCCAATCCAATGTTATGGGCTATTTTGGCCTTCGTTTTGCTTCGGCTCAAGCCTTCAACGACGAACCTTCATTTTGCTTCGTCCGAAGCCGACCTTTATAAAATATAAATGATTTTAATCATAACCCAACATAACTTAATATCCTCTAATTTTAAAAAATTGATATATAAGCCTCATACAGCTCATGAGCTCATATGCAACGACTTACTTCAGATGAGAGGACAGTACAATCAGAGAAGCTCTTCTCGCTTCGTATGTCGTCGGCTCGCGCGCGTACGTACGTGTAGTAGGGCTCAGTGGCAGAATGGCTAGCCCACGTACGCGCGCCCCGCGCCACGCTGCAGATAGCTTGTAACACGCTCACGGCGGCGACGGCGTATCGTACGGTACGACAGTCACCGCGCGCGCGACACGGCGACATGCCGGCTAAACCTGAACCCCGCGCGCGCGAGCACCGGCCGTACTTGATATGTGACGGACGCGACGCGGCTCGGGGCACACGTACGGCACAATAGTAGAGAATCCCACAATAGTTCTGGTTTGTAAGACTTTGTTGTCTCGGTTCTCGAACCAAGACAACGAATTCGGGACTAAATATCATTATCTTTACCCGGTTAAAATAATCGGGACTAAAGATGCATTTTTAGTCTCGGTTGGAGGTATTTTTTTTGGTTTTTTCTTGCTAAAATCCAAAAATCATCACAGATGATGAAAGCAAACAACACAAATTCACACACAGTAATGAACAAATCACAGATGTTTTTTCATCTTTTTTCTCAACAGATCAAATACATCTCAAAATCACACATTAAATACATGTATACATCATAGATCCAAATCACATATCATCAAACATAAGAAAAACATCAAAAACTCAGATCGATGTGGCCTGGCTCGCCCGACGCCGCCCGCCGCGGCCGCTCCGCCACCCCGACCCGCGCCGCCACCCGCCCGCCGCGGCCGCCTCCATTGCCCGCCCCGCGGCGCCGCCGCCGCTCCGGCCCACGTGGGGCCGCCGCCGTCCGTCGTGGCCACCGCCGCTTGCCTCGGCCGCGCGGCCGCCGCCGCCCACCGCAACCGCCGCCGCTCATCCCGCCCCGCGGGGCCACCGCCGCCACGCGGCCGCCTCCGGCGCATGGCGCGCGCCGCGGGAGGAGAGGGAGGGAGATGGAGATGGGGAGATTGAGAGGGAGAGGATAAGGAGAGAGGGAGAGATGAGAAAGAGATAGGGATAGGGATGAGAAAGAGATAAGGTTGGGGAGATGGTTGAGTATGGGAAACGAAAAGATAAGGTTGGTGGTTGGTCCCGGTTGATTATAAAAACCGAGACTAAAGATCTAAATGATCTTTATTCCCGGTTCTTAACACCAATCGGGACAAAAAATAGGATCTTTAGTCCCGGTTGGTGCTACAAACCGAAACTAAAGATGGCCGCCGGTCTGACAAATTCTGACAAGATTTGAACCGGGACTAGAGGTGATCTTTAGTCCCGGTTCCTGACACGAACCGAGACTAATGTTTCTAGAAATCCGTAGACTTTTTAAATTGGGACTAGAGATCATCTATAGTCCTGGCTGCAACTCAAACCAGAACTATTGTGGTTTTTGCCATTTTAATTAAAGATAGTTTCTCTAGTAGTGGTGGCTAGGCAGGATATGCATGGGACGATAATTTTATTAGGACTTTCTCTGGGAAGGTATGGCTTGGCCAAGCTAGATGGTAATTAAGGTAAAACCGTAAATACAAAAATACTTTATACATCTCAAAACATAAAACAACTAGAACCAAATTAGACATGGTGGTGGAGGACGAAAAAAATGAGATATGGCCCAATGACCCATGGTCAAGCTTATCTATAACTATCTATAAAGCAAGTAGTGTTTCTACCCAAAATTTTCGTCCGTCTGGCTATTTTGCGAGAAAACCCCTTGAGTTTATAAAATTAACCCGTAGTCCTAATACTAAAAGGAAAGGGAGGGCTTGGATGGAAAAAAAATTTCCTGCACCCCTCCCTCCCGTCCCTATTTGCATTGCGCCCCGCGTCGCGCTTGCGCCTCTCCTTCCCGTCCCTATCCGCGCTACGCCCCGACTTTACTCGTTGCAATGCACGGGCACAGTTGCTAGTAAATTAAAATTGAGTTATGTTTAATGACAATGATATTAATATTATGATTTAGTAATTAGACTGAACAAGTCAATATTTAACAACCCATTTGCAAACATAAGTAAGCATTCAAAAAATATCACTATCTACCACTAGACCGTGACTAAATTAGCCCTTCAAATATTATGCTGTTCTACACACATGAAACAAAAACAAAAGATAAAAACACTTAACACACACTAAGCAATAAGCGAGATAAAATCTATAGATTTTGTCATGTATTCAAATTCACAATACAGCTGCTATGTCAGGGGCCGATGCCAATGCAGGTATCGCGCCTGCTTTGAGTCTTTAACGCACGCACGGACGCGTCGCCGCCCTAGCCGGTCAGCCCCTAAGCACGTCCGCCTCCTTTGCTATTCTACTGCATGCTAGGGTTACAACTTTAAGAGTTGACTGACTCAATTGATACGTCCCAACAAAACATCTACACTGACATACTCGTCGTAAAGGTTTCAGGTTGCACGTTTCGGAAACTGTGTTGGTGTGCTGCGGGATTGAAAAAAGAAAGTTGTCGCTCGGTGGGGTACTCGCGGGCAGAGCGAGGTATGGCTCACGCCATGCATTGCTCTATCGAGTCCTCCGCCACTGATTAGACATATCTACTGTTACTATAAATAATCTGATTTTAGATTACTATATCTTGACGAATAGGGTATTATGTTTGGACTACTACCTGGACTCTATTAATTAACCACCATGTTCTAAAGGCTGGAGCTTAGGTTAAAAAGGATGCAAACAATCGAAACAAATGCTCAAACTATTTTCGCTGTCATACCTTTTTGAAATTGAATCGGAACACGGTAGATCCGTAAACGATAACGACATCGGTACTACCAAAACATCAAAAATATCAAAAACGAAATGATCAGAATAGAGTCGAAAACAACATATTACAGGGGGCAAACAAGTAAACAGTCATGTTTATATTATAAATTAATATTATATGCAACTATTATGGTAGATCCAAAGTAGCTTATAACTAATTTGAATACTTTATAACTATATTATATTAATTTGACAACACATAATAGTTATGGTTTTTATACTGATCGGTAGTTGGTACTCTACGTTCTGAAATTCCGGATAATAAAACTAATATACCATTAAAACCGATGAAAAACTCTCTATCAGAAACAATCACTATCGGAATCTTGCTGTTTGCCTAGTACCAAGAACTTTACCGAGTGTATAACCTCAGGCACTAGGCAAACAAGGTGTTTGTCGAGTGCCACCCGACAAAGACTGACACTCGACAAACTTTGTTGTTTGTCGAGTGCGACACTTGGTAAAAGGGATACTCGGCAAACTTTCCTTTTTGCCTAGTGTTGCTCTCGACAAAGCTAGGCACTCGACAAAACTTGAAGTTTGCCAGTGCCGCCAAGCGGCACTCGGCAAAGGTTAGAGTTTGCCGAGTGCTTCGCCGAGGCACTCGACAAAATTTCAAGATTTTGTTTCATAACACCCTTCAAACTTTTTCCCTTCCCATATACAACATGAATTACTAAATGTTAAAATTTGGTGTATTGTTCTAATTGTTTGCTATATTTAAATATTTTTATATTTATAGAATTTCTTTACTACTACCACATTTGAACTATAACCGATTCGAATAATAGAATAAAATGTGTTAAAAAAGATATTAATGTTATTGAGTCCATTTTGAGGCCATATCTAGGAAATGGAAAGTAATTTCAAAGATCTTATTCACGAAGCACGTTTGTGGCCGTGAGTCAAATAAAGTCTAGTCGGTTTTTAAATTATTAAAAAACAAATAAAGTCCAAAAATCATGAGATTTGTCAAATTATCATGAAACTAGATATTGAGGCTGTGGTAAAAAATTGACAAGGTTTCAAACATTTTGTCACGTACGACGCTTAAATCGAAGCATCTCCGAATAGAGTTTATACTGATCTCCCACATTTAGAACCATAATGACGGTCGAATTTAGAATTTGGCTCCAAAACTTTTTGTGGATGCAATATATAGAACCATGCCAAGTTTTGAGATTTTTTTGTATCAATTTAAATTTTTTAAATTTTTTCATTTAGTATGAAATTACTTTGCCTAGTAGAGCGCTTGGTAAAATTTTTGCCGAGAGCAGCACTACGCAAAGTAACCCTTTGCCTAGAGCAGCACTAAACAAAGTAACCCTTTGCCGAGTGCCCCTCGAGGTAGCACTCGGCAAACCCTTTGTCGAGTGCCTCTCTTGAGGGTACTAGGCAATGTCCACACATCCCCCTACCTAGCCTTTTGCAAAAAAAAAAATTGCCGAGTGCCCCTCGAGGTAGCACTCGGGAAAACCTTTGTCGAGTGCCTCTCTTAGGGGCACTCGCAAAGTCCACACACCCCCCTACCTAGCCTTTTAAAAAAAATTGCGGCTAGCTCACACCCGGCTAGCTCACACACTCTCACACCGGGCTAGCACACACGTGCGCGTGCTGCCCGCGCCATCTAGTCCTGCCCGCGGCGGTGTCACGCCCGATTTTTGTTTGGGATTAAAAATAATATAATAATACATTTTCTAGAAATTAAATAAAAATAGAATAATATTATCAAGGGAACTTAATAAGAAAATTAAATTTTCCTTTAAAAATCATAGTTGGAAATATTTTTCTAATATTTTCCATGCCCTAAATTACCCTGTGAAATTTTTCGTGAAATTTTGGAGCTCCAGAAATAATTCTATTAATACAAAAAGCATTAAGTAATTATTTAAATAAATTATTTAATAAGTAAATGATCTTTTTATATTTTTATTAAATACTTTGGATGCCCATCTATTTTCATGATTTTACTTGGATTTGTTTGAGCATTAGAAGTATTTATAAAAATACAATTACCATTTATATGATTAAATAAATAGAAAACAAATTTTATATCTCTTTCCTATCCTTGGGCCGCCTCGGCCAGTTCCTTCGAAAAGTCCACATTGACTCCCGCGGCCTTTCTTCCTCTCTCTCTCTTGGCCGCCCGAGCCGTTCCTCCTTCTCTTTCCCCGCGCGTCGCCTCTCATTGGGCCGACCCAAGCCGACCGAGCTGCGCCACCAAAAGTCCGAAAACCGTCCCTCTTGGTTTGGGCCACTGACAAGTGGGGCCCACCTGTCAGCTTCACCCCTAACCTCTCACCGCCTTCCTCGCGCTCGCGCCGCCCCACGTCGCCTGCTCTCCCCGACCGACCCGCGTTCCCCGGCCACCTCGTCCACTTCTCCCACTCAACCCGTACCTCGCGCCCCATTTCCTCCACTCCCCTCATGCGCGCAATGGTCGGGTGGCCGATCCGAGGTCTCCGGCCACCACCGCCATGCATGCTCCGGCTGTTCCCGCTCTCCCTGGCCACGTCCGTGCCTCCTCGCCCCTATGAAAGCACCCCCATGCATCGGCACACATTTTTCCTTTCGCAACCATGCCGTCCCGAACTCCCATGTGCCCCCACACCGTGCAACCTCGCTCCGTCGCCGTCTAGCTCACTCCGGCCGGCCGATTCATCATGCCCGTCGCTCGCCGCATCCAACCGTTGTCACCATCACACTCGCTATCGCGAATAGACCACCGGCCACCGCTTTTCCCCAAATTTCCACCGGTGCTTTGCGCCATTCCCATATAATTCTTTGTCTTCGGCTGCCGGTATCGCCATGTCTCTCTCCCTTGTTTTTCCGCTTAATTCCCGTTCGGTTCCGTAGCTGCGGCACCTCACGTTCGCGCGTGTGTGCGCGCATGCGCCCCCGCCGGCCGCCGGTGCCAATAGGGCTCGAGCCGTCCATTTCCGCCATCGGCCACCGCCGTTGCGTCGCTGGCCGCACCTAGCGCCACCCCTTTCGGTCCCATGCGCTTCCGCGCCGCGCCTTGCGCGTCGCCGCCGTCGCCGTCCGTCGCTCGTCGACGACCTTGGGTCCCGTGCTCTGCTCGCACCGTCGCTCGCCGACGTGTTGCCTTGCCGCGGGTCGGCCGTCACCGCTCGCCTCGCTCCTGGCCGTTGGATCGGTCCGAGACCGATCTGGGCCGTCGGTCCCTCGTGGCCGACCGATCCCCTTCGGGGTGATCTGGGTCATCCATGTGGCGGCCGACGTGGCTTCCAGCGATGCTGTCACGTCGGCGCCATGTCGGCAGGCCGTCCCCGGTAGCAGCGCGCGTGGCAGCTACATGGTGGACCGTGGACCGGTCCCCGTGGACCGAGTCCACGTTGGACCCGTGCGCCACGCCGCCGCAGCCGACGTCGCCCTCGGCGCGACATCATCCTCGCCCGCCGACGTTAGCAACATCCTTTTTCCTTTGTAAAATAAATAAAAATTACACAATAAATTATTTTAATTTCCAGAATTCAATTAAATGGTCCAAAACTTCTAAATTCATATCTAATCCATACGAACTCCAAATTGGGCCATTCAAATTGCAAAATTCATCTAAAATTGAGATCTACATGTTTTTTACTTTCCATGTATTGTTTATTTGGTTTTATTAGGTTTTTTCTCATTTTTCGTGCCAGCATGTAGACTTCGTCATTTTGGGAGGTCGCGCTCGCGAAGAAAGAAGATCGTTGAAGAAGCAAGGCAAGTCACATTCCTCCTTGACGCATATTGATCCTAATTTATAAAATATTTATTGTTTGTAAATAAATTTGCATGTTTTGCTAATTACATGGGAATCGGGCAACCTATCCGATCGTTTGTGCCTTGTTTAATTATTATTCATTCATTGTCAACCTGGGTGATTAATTTGACTAGCTTGCATCACTTACGTGATCTTGATGGAATTGTTTATGCTTAGCCATGCTTAATTACACTAGCTCACCTAATGAGAGAACTATACTACTAGCTGATAATCACATGAAATGACGGTCTCAGACCAGAGGTACCTTGGCAAAGGTTCATGGTTAATTAAAATATGACTAAATGGTGAGCTGCGGGTGCATGGTTTTACTTGTCGCACCCATGGCAATTAAGGACCGGTTTATGGGAAACCCTGAAAAACTTACAGTATTTACCACAGGCCAGCATGGGCAACAGCTAGTAGGGGTGGGCATTCAGTTAAAACCGTCGGTTCGGTTTGGTCTTTTTTCTATGCAAAGTTCGGTTTTGCAGTAGTATAAAACTGATCGGTTCTTGTAGATACTAGAAACTGTAAAATTCAGTTTTGGTTTTTTTATTCTGTTTTCGGTTTTAACCGAAAAATCGATATCCGCACAGCATAGTACAAAACACTTACAGAACAACATTTTACCATAGTACATAAAAACAAATAAAGTAAAAACATAGTATATAGTCTGATGCTGCAATTTTCCATAAAAATAAACATTCACCACACATCACATAGCCATAAACATTCATAAAAATTGTTTGGTTTTTTGCTGCTGAGTGCTGGCTACCATGTGTGCTGCTTCCTGCTTGCTGCTGCGTGCTGTTTGCTGCAATACTACTTGCTATTGCTGTGCTACTTGCTGCTTCTGCTTGGTGCTGCCAAACATATATATATATATATATATATATATATATATATATAGATGAGCTTTGGTGGGCGCGCGCCGCCATCCGTGTGGCGTGGCGAATCTCTAATTTGAAAACTCAAATTGAAAATCGAACGTTCAAATTGTTCTACATATTAATATTGCCTTGTATACCAAATTTTACATTTTTTGAATTTTTACTATTTTATCAGATAGGTCAAAAATGCAATAAAATAGATACTCTAAATCGTTGGATTATTGCATTTTTGACCTATCTGATAAAATAGTAAAAAAATTCAAAAAAATGTAAAATTTGGTATACAAGGCAATATTAATATATAGAACAATTTGAACGGTTCGGATTTTTAATTTGAGTTTTCAAATTAGAGATTCGGCCACGCCACACGGGATGGGGCTGTGCGGCGCGCCACACAGTAGCCCATCTCTCTCTCTCTCTATATATATATATGCATTGTAAACCAACTTGGCATGAAAGTTAAATAACAGGATGATGAAATGAGAACTGAAAATTTTAGGAACTGATAGAACTCAAAATTCAGGAACTAACAACACTCAAAATTTAGGAAGTGACAACACTCAAAATGTATATCACAAGCAAATCAGGGAAGGGCTGGGTGAACATCAAATGTATATGCACTGGTTTTTGTAGCTGCTTACTAGTTGCTACTACACCAAAGATAGAAATCCTTCCTTACTGCACTTCTTCAACAAACACAATGCTTTGTTGAGAATACAATACTAAAATTTTAAAGTATTATACTATCACCACTTAAGCATCCAATCAAGGAAAAAACATAATAGAAATACAAAAATTTCATGCCATGATAGAAATACAAAAATTTCAAGCGCGTGGAGGAATGGGGAAAGGCGGCTGATGCGTCGAGGTCGGGGGAGGACGGGGGAGGAGGCGGCTAGCGCGTCGGGGAATAGAGGAGGTGGCCGGGGAACGGGGAAGGCGGCGACGCGTCGAGGTCGAGGGGACAGGGGAGGAGGCGGCCGGCATGTCGGGGAACAGAGGGGGAGGCGGCGGCGCGTTGCCGTGGAGGAATGGGGAAGGTGGCCGGCGCGTTGAGGTCGGGGAGGGACGGGGGAGGAGAAGAGGTGGCCGGCGCGTCGGGAACAGCGGGGAGGCGACCGACGCGTCACTTGTGGAGGAATGGGGAAAGGCGGCGGCGCGTCTCGGGGACAGAGAAAGGCGGCGCGGCGAGGAGAGGCGCGGCGGCGCGGTTGCTAGGGTTTCCCAAAGGCGGCGGCGCGCGCGCCCACCCAAAGACTCGCTCAACGCTTGCTTCTCTCGCTCTCGGTGATTTGGATTTGGATCGGATCGGGTTGGCACTGGGGTTTGACTGAGGGACACATGGGCATATGGCCGGCCAACTAGAGAACTTCGGTTAATTTGGTATTTCGGTTTACATCCATATAAACCCGAACCCGAACCGAACTAGTCAGTTTTTGCAACCCCGTGAACCGAACACGAACCCAGAAACCGAAAAACCACGAACTTCGGTTCGGCTCGGTTCGGTTCGGGTTTTTCTTTGGTTTTTGGTTGACATGTGCCTAGCCCTAACGGCTGGACTTGTAGTGTATCTTTTCCCTGGCTGACATACCCAGGCAAGGGTTGACGTGATGGAGTTCCGATGGGCCAGGCAAGGTCTATGCGGCTACCGGATTCACCTAGGCACCAGGGGGGCTGCCTACCCTGGACTAGGGGTTGGGGTGAAACCTCAGTGTGGTATCGCTTGGTCAGGGGGAGTTATGCGAAGGGTCTTATCATGATCACTCGCATGGTAACGTGTCAGGCATGGCATGGTGACATACGGTGGATCGTGTCTTGTGGGTACAGGTGTATACCTCTGATCAGAGTAGAACTATTCGGATAGCCGTGCCCGCGGTTATGGGCGATCGACCAGATTCACCATGATTAGTCCCACCTTAAATAATTTGACTTAATGGAACTGGATTAGTTTAGGTGGATTGGTTGGGCCTGTTCAACATGGTCTAGCGTTGTTCAGTGGAAGGTTAATATTGATTTAATTAATTAACCTTTTTCCTATTTTAAACTAGAAAGGTTTTACAACCGCATCTATGCAAAATAGCCCAAACCACTCTTGTCTCCCCTTGCATGTCTACATTTCTCCGTGTGGC
This sequence comes from Oryza australiensis, assembly GCA_019925245.2. Lineage (NCBI taxonomy): Eukaryota > Viridiplantae > Streptophyta > Magnoliopsida > Poales > Poaceae > Oryza > Oryza australiensis. The sequence continues at coordinate 813,134 of JAIFGZ020000169.1, forward strand.
TTTTTGAGTATGATGGTTGTACTTAGCCTTGCTATTTCCCCCTTTTCCCAGAAGTGTAGTGCTTTTGAGCTGGAGACGGAGTTAGAAGACTAAGGCTCAGGCCTTAGTTGAGTTTGCCTGTGGAGTGGAGCTGAAGCCCCGCCAGGATCGCCTTTTCCGCTGCTGCTGCTTTCTTTTGAGTGCGAGGACTAAGTGCCTCCTCTGTAAGTATTTTACGCTTTATTTATGTTTGGATCTGTTTATTGATTTGTCGTTTTGTGTACCCTAGCTGATTCCTAGATAGGAATTTAATAAACAAAATAGTCTGGAAATTTGGCTAAATTTCTGGGCGTGACAAGTTGGTATCAGAGCCAACTCGACTGTAGGTTGAGCCAAATGGTCAAACCCTAAGGACAAGTTTTGTGAAAACCTTGCGAAAGTGTCTCTTCCCTCCCTCCGGAGCTCTTTGCGAAACCGTTTGTCAAACTTCTCTCCTTCCCGCTAGAACTCTCTAGCTGCTAAGCCGAAGCGCAAGGTGAAGCTTTGTGGAAGTCAAGTCAAGCCTCAAGCCTCAAGCAAGAAGATCGAGCCAAGCAGCCCCAAGTCAGCTCTTCTCGAGGATCAAGTGAAGCCTTTTCGGAGTTTACCTAAACCCAACCCTTCCCAGAAGAATAGTGTCGTTAGCTGTTAGATCGTGTGTAGTTTGCTGTGTGCAGGTGTATGGTTCACACCAGTGGTGGGGATGTGACCATACTAGGTTGTTTGCTTAATAAACTTTAAGAGTAAAAGTACACTCACATCAGGTCATTAGTCAAGCGGATGAAGGTCTCGCCTTTAGTTTAACCCCCTCCTTTGTCCTCTCCTCTCTCCTTCTGCAGCAGATGGGTAGAGTCAGAGGCAGTGTCAGTGGTTCAGGACACCAGCAGTCCCATGGGTCAACTCAGAACAACACCATGAGCATTCCACCTCCACCCCCTAAGGATCCAACTTTAGCCCAAGTAGTGGCCAATCAGTCGCAGTTGATGGCTATGATGAAGCAGCAGATGCAACGGCAGTATGAGCATTAACAGATGCAAACTCAGATGCAAGTTCAGAGTTTATACCAAGATCAAGGCCAATTTACCCGGATGCAAGCACCTGTCACTCTCGCCAGTTCACCGTCAAGTTCCCAGAATATGATGGCACCAACCCCGCCATCAGGCTGGAAGGGAAATGCACGCCACCGACTATGGTAACAATGAGCAAGGTTGTAATATAAGGAACAGTTCACGGGACGCATACGTCAGGACACCAGCCAAAGATGTGATGCAGTGCCCAAGAAGGAAGCAAGATTCCGGGCAACCCATTAGCAAGAATTTTGGTACGTCACAATTCAACCCTAAGAAAAGGAATGCACCCGAATGGAATATAGGATTTACCAGTAAGATGATCATCACCGTGACACAGAGTTTACTCCTGAAGATGCTGAGAAGATTCCTTGACGCCTGAGAAAGAATGCCTTCCGTGGAGCTCGTCAGCTAACCCGGCATCTCAAGCTTTATGGTCCGCCCAAGCCAGAGGATGAAATAGGAAGAAGTATCCTTCAACGATGATAACGCGATCTTTGAAGACGTTAGTGAAAAAGAAATGGAGCTTAAAGCATGTACCCGTAGTGGAGAAATTGGAGACACTGCGAGCTTGTGTACTCACACCTGTCCCTGTGGTGAAGGCGCCCACATGCCAGAGGAATGCCCCATGAGAAAGATCACGTGTTTCCTATGTGAGGGAACATAGAACATGCCTAAGGAGTGCCAACTGAATTGGGTACTAGCCGAGGGCAAGGAAGACAAAAGGATATCACGACGGTCTGTAGGTCAACTCTTGGTTGGCACTATCAATGGTGATGATGCTTCTGACCATCAACCAGCTCTAACCCCTGTGAAGACCACCAGTGGTAATAGAGGTGTGGAAAACAAGGCTCCTGAGCCAGTGTATCATTCAGTTCCAGCTGCAAGCTGCATGCCCCAAAGATTGCACACCGTGATAAATCAGGTCTGATTTGCTTCAACTGTCTCAAGCCAGGGCACTGTTTTGATAAATGTCCACTTTCGAGAGTAGCAGAAGAAACCCATCGTCATCTGTGGGAAACCAGGTCATTTAATTGAAGGTTGTCCAATGCCTAAGCGTCAACGTCCTCAAGGCACCGGCATTGTCTGCAACTCCTTCACGCCACCAGCTATCCTAGCTCCAGCTCAACATGGTCCAATTCAGCCAGAAGGCAACTGTAAGGCAAAGGTTACCAATTGTCGCCTGTTCATGCAACCTTCACCGCAATGATTTGTCGTCAAAGGTACCCGTAAAGGCTCTATTGTTCCACCACCAACCCCTCTAGTGCTATAGAACCAGCACCAACAGGGCAAGCAATGTCGGGGGAACAATAACCCGACTCAGCTGCATGGAAACAGTACACCCCTTCAATAGAACCTGTAGCAATTGTCACTAGCACTAGACCGCAAAACTATTGTTAAAATCAGCGAGGCACCCCGCATCGCTCCAACTCAAAGGTCTAGCAAGCAGTCGCGAAAAAGAAACAATGTCAACAAGAAGGCTGTGCCTGCTACTTCAACTGCTATGAGCAAAGGTGCTTCTTCATGAAAGGCCAACCGTCGAAGTATTGTTCTGTTGGAATTCTAGCTAATAAGAAACAGAAGAGCAAGACGACCATGCCATGACCTCGGACGTGAATGTTGTTTTAGTCAGCACTTCTGTTTGTAAGGATAAGTCGTAGTCTATGAGTCTGACCTCCAAGTACTTTCCATTGTATGGAAGCTTCATGGTTGTTATGTAATAAAAGAGGAATATTGAATAAAGTATGCCTCGGGCAGTCTTTTTCGTTGCACATGAACCGCCTCGCTCACCCCAAAAGGAGATTTGACTCGTGTATCTATCAACGTCATGAGAAACCTAGAGTTTCTATTCCTTGAATTACCGTGGTTTTGATGAACTTGAAAGCATGACCCTCAACATAGAAAGGAAAAGGTTAACCCACAAATGAAGAGTGGTTAGACTGTGTTAACACCCATCATTATAAGACCTCTTGGAAGAACCATATAAGTGGCATCTCAAGAGAATGAGAAGAAGGATGAAAAATGTGGCAATAACCTCATTGGAGGAATATCCGCACTCTTAACTGTGGAGGTTCTCCAAAGAATAGCAAGTGCAACTGCACCCTAGCGGTGCATATGGGTCAAGAATGGTTATCCTTAGTTCAAGGCAACCGTTATAGTTCTCAGAAACCACCTCGATGTTTCTGGGAAGATGACATTGTGAATTCACCACCATCCTGCCCCAAAGTGAATGAATTCAGACGTCAGGCTAGCCAACCCAGCCAGTCAAGTGTGCTACGGGGAATCGTCTCAGTGAATCATCTCCACTCGAAGATTGGAAGCGATTGGGTGTGATAAAAAACAGGAACCCTTGGTTGCTTCAAAGGCAACTCCCCAACCGCTCGTAAGTTTCGACCTTTGTGGGGGAAAGTAACTGCAGAACTCATGATTTATCAACCTGGAAGAGCTAGCAAAGGGTAAGGGAAGAAGTGGTATGCCAGATCCAAGGATTAACCCTTGGGGCATGATCTGGTGAGTGGTCAGTGCTTGGTTTTACAAGTCAGCGGTTAAGCAACCCGTGCAACAGGTTAACAACCTCAGTCCAACCAAAAGCAAAACAATCTTGGCAGTTGTTAAGCCTGATGGGGAAGTCACCAGTTAGCCAGGACGTCAGGAGGAATTGGAGTCACCGTTACGTGAAACTTGCTATCGTCAACTGGACGTTGTGTTCTAAAGTCCTACCGGAATGAAAGAACGTTGTCAGTATTTCATTTCTATGGACCGACTAAGAACCAAGTCTATAGATTAGAGTTCCAAAGAAAGTAAAGAAGTGTTTATTCTCAATGGTAGTAGCCTCAACCGTCACGGTCAGGCAAAAGCTCCACTACCTTGGTAAGGTGAGCTTGAAGAAAAGTTGGTCTACCTTGAAAAGGTTTCGCTTGGAAGTTCAGCCAAGTAGGGCGTTCGGGTAGGACCACGAGTAGCCAATTGCCTGGTATTGGTAGGGTCACGACCATCTCAAGCCGCCAGGTTAACATTGTCACGATCACCGGAACTACAAGATCAACAGTTCAGTCTAGAGAAGCAGCATTAGGGAACAATCATAGTTCTGATGAAAGACCGATCGAGCAACTTCTTTGAATACTCGTTGTTTGAATCAAGAGTCGTTTACGACAAATTCAGGGTCTGTGTGTTCACAAAAGTCAGTCACAAGGTATTGAAAAAGTTTCACCAACTACCAGTCAGCAGAGTGAATCCTCCGCTTGCCTGATTTGTCAACCTTAATCGTGCAGTTCAAGGAAAGGTAAGTTCTAGGAACATCTGTAATCTCAGTCAGTGTCAGCTCGAGCAGAACCAGTCAGTGTGGTTTTGTGGGAAAGCAGCATAATGTCAAGATTGTAGTCGGCCAGTTCAGTTCCACAGGTTTGGCGGGTCAATCGGCCAGTGCGAGCCAAAAAAACCGCAGAGTCAATCAGCCAACCCAACCCCATCCTACCTTCTTTCTTTCTAGCCTCGAATCTCGGAAGAGATTCTGTAAGGGGTAGGTTTATCACTCCCGGTTTTCGTTCGGGATTAAACATCATTTAATAATGCATTTTATAAAAATTAAATAAAAAGAGAATAATATTATCAAGGGAACTTAATAAGAAAATTAAATTTTCCTTTAAAATCATGGTGAAAATATTTTTGTAATATTTTTCATGCCCTAAATTACCCTCGAAATTTTTCGTGAAATTTTGGAGCTCGAAATAATTCTATTAATAGAAAAAGCATTTATTTAATTATTTAAATAAATTATTTAATTAGTAAATGATCTTTTATATTTTTATTAAATACTTTGGATGCCCATCTATTTTCTTGATTTTTTTGGATTTATTTGAGCATTAGAAGTATTTATAAAAATACAATTATCATTTATGCGATTAAATAAATAGAAAACAAATTTTAAATCTCTTTCCCGCCCTTGGGCCGCCGTCAACCCATTCCTTCAAAAAGTCCGCATTGCCTCCCCACGGCCTTTCTTCCCTCTCTCCTCCCCGGCCCAGCCCAAGCCGGCCCACTCCCTTTTCTCTTTCCCGTGCGCGACACCTCCCTCAGCTAGGCCGGCCCAAGCCGACCGAGCCGCACCGTCGAAAGTCCGAAAACCGTCCCTCTCGGTTTGGGGCGCTGACAGGTGGGGCCCTGTTGATGAGAAATTTCTCTCACGCGCTGGCCTGGGAGATCTGCTTAACTCCAGTGCAGGTCCTTCTCGGCTACCTATATTGTACAAGGCGTGCCAGTTGGTTTGATCTGTTAACCAACAAGAAAAATAAAGATATATGCGTTAAGTGTTAAGTTAGATCCTACAGGATCGGCTGGAAGAGTCAATTTACATATATATGCTATCCCGAAGTGCATTTAAACCAAGTGACTAGAATAGATCGGCTACGCCGAGACAGTATTAACCACTTAATCCAAATATACAATGGGATAATAAATATATGTTTTAACAATCTAGTCGATGTCGTAAGTCCAACTTTAAATCGGCTAGTACTCTGATTTATCTTATGAAAAGATATTGATCTGAGCTAAATGCGCTAAACCTAGATCAGTCGGCTGTCGGCTGTAGCTGACAAACTGATTCTGGCTTAGGACATTTAACTAGAACAAGATCTTAATATAAGAGGCGGTTTTAATAAACCTGATAGCAAATATATCAAAAGAATATTAAAACAGATAAGACCGGCTGAAACCCCAGAACTATCTCTAAACATATACATATAGCCGAATAGATCACAAAAGCTCTAAAAACGACTTAATAGATCAATACTGATGCAACATTAAGTATAAAAAGAACAATCTGATCTACTGTAGCTGATGTAAATACCTCGAGACGGTGGATATCGCATATAATCTAGGCCAACCTTTAGATCTAGCTCTATCGGCCGCTGATTCTTGACAGAAACGAGCCGATGTCGGAACAGATCTAAACATTGTTCTAGATTATATGTGATATATGATAAGTGGCGCAGCATAAATCATCGAATTTAGAGTGTCATAGCGATGGAAGCACTAAATTCGACGAGATACACCACTAATGACAAACATTTACCTTAATTCGGGGATCGAAACGATGCAGCCCGAGGCCAGATCAGTTGTTCGTCTAAAGAAAAAGGAGGCGATGCGCCGAAAGTTGTATTGATAGTGTGTATTTTTTACAAGGATCTCGAGTCCTATTTATACCCAAGAATAACATTACCTGTACAGACTCTGGACTCTATCTAAACTACTATTTAAAATATGACAATATCCCGGGATAAGGACCCATGCCGCATTACAATAAACAGTCTAAACAAATCCCTAATTTACAAATACAATTGCCGTTACAAGACTCTATCCATAGATGGCAATATCTTTTAACACGCAATCTGGGAACTGAATCTTCTATTTATCTTTAACCACTTTTATCGAAAACGGTTTTATCCCCTCCTCTGACTTAGCATCGGCTATCGGCTATCCTTGTCCGACCCAACCTCGGCCTATTGACCTCGTAGCCGATCTTTTCACAGCCGACTTGACCTCTGTTCTTCCAATCCGATTCCATCTCTATCTCAGTAGGGACTTAGGGATTTGGTTACCAGATTTAGTCATCAACAGGCCCACCTGTCAACTTCACCCCTAACCTCTCCTCGCCTTCCTCGCGCTCGCGCCGCCCCACGTCGCCCACTCTCCCCGGCCGACCCGCGTTCCACGGCCACCTCGTCCACTTCCCCCGCTCACCCCGTACCCATGCCCCATTTCCTCCACTCCCCTCATGTGTGCAACGGTCGGGTGGCCGACCCGAGGTCTCCAGCCACCACCACCATGCGTGCGTTCCCGCTCTCCCCGGCCACGTCCGTGCCTCCTCGCCCCTATAAAAGCACCCCCGTGCACTGACGCACATTTTTCCTTTTGCAACCGTGCCATCCCGAACTCCCCTGTGCCCTCGCACCGTGCAACCTCGCTCCGCCGCCGTCTAGCTCACTCCGGCCCGCCGATTCGTCGCGCCCGTCGCTCGCCGCATCCAACCGCCGCAACCATCACACTCGCCATCGCGAATAGACCACCGGCCACCGCTTTTCCCCAAATTTCCACCACCGCTTTGCGCCGTCGTCATCTTCTTCTTCGTCTTCGGCTGCTAGTATCGCCATCTCTCTCTTCCTTGTTTTTTTTGCTTAATGCCCCTTCGGTTCCGTGGCTGCCGCACCTCGCGTTCGCGCGCGTGTGTGCGCGCATGCCGTCCCCGCCGGGCGCCGGTGCCGATAGGGCCCGAGCCGTCCATTTCCACCATCGGCTACCGCCTTTTCGTCGCTGACCGCACCTAGCATCGTCCCTTTCGGTCCCTTGTGCTTCCGCGTCGTGCCTTGCGCATCGCCGCCATCGCCGTCCGCCGCTCGTCAGCGACCTTCGGGTCCCGTGCTCCGCCCGCGCTGCCGCTCACACCGGCGTGCTGCCTTGCCGCCGACCGGCCGTCGCCGCCCGCCTCACTCCTGGTCCTTGGATCGGCCGAGACCGATCCGGGCCGTCGGTCCCTCGTGGCCGCCGATCCCCTTCGGGGTGATCTGGGCCGTCCACGCGACGGCCGACGTGGCTGCCAGCGATGCCGTCACGTCGGCGCCATGTTGGCAGGCCGTCCCCCGTGGTAGCGCGCGTGGCAGCCACGTGGTTGACCGTGGACCGGCCCCTGTGGACCGAGTCCATGGTGGACCCATGCGCCACGCTGCCGCAGTTGATGTCACCTTGACGTCAGCCCTCGGCCGCTGACGCCAGCCCTCGCCCCGGTGACGTCAGCAACATCCTTTTTTCTTTTGTAAAATAAATAAAATTGCGCAATAAATTATTTTAGTTTCCAGAATTTAATTAAATGGCCCAAAACTTCTAAAATTCATATCTAATCCATACGAACTCTAAATTGGGCCATTCAAATTGCAAAATTCATCTAAAATTGAGCTCTACATGTTTGTTTACTTTTCATGTACTGTTTATTTGGTTTTATTAGGTTTTTCCTCATTTTTCATGCCAGTGTGTAGACTTCGTTGTTTCGGGAGTTCGCGCTCACGAAGAAAGAAGATCAGCTGAAAAAGCAAGGCAAGTCACATTCCTCCTTGACGCACTAGGGGGCTGCCTACCCTGGACTAGGGGTAGGGGCGAAACCTCAGTGTGGTATCGCTTGGTCAGGGGGAGTTATGCGAAGGGTCTTGTCATGATCACTCGCATGGTAACGTGTCAGGCATGGCACAGTGAAATACGATGGATCGTGTCTTGTGGTACAGTTGTACACCTCTGATTAGAGTAGAACTATTCGGATAGCTGTGCTCGCGGATATGGGCGATCGACGAGATTCACCATGATTAGTCCCACCTTAAATAATTTGACTTAATGGAACTGGTTTAGTTCAGGTGGATTGGTTGGGCCTATTCAACGTGGTCTAGCGTTGTTCAGTGGAAGGTTAATATTGATTTAATTAATTAACATTTTCCTATTTTAAACTAGAAAAGTTTTACAACCGCATTTATGCAAAATAGCCCAAGCCACTCTTGTCTCCCCTTGCACGTTTGCATTTCTCCGTGTGGCTTTTTGAGTACGGTGGTTGTACTCAGCCTTGCTATTTCCCCCTTTTCCCAGAAGTGTAGTGCTTCTGAGCTGAAGACGGAGTTAGAAGACCAAGGCTTAGGCCCCAGTTGAGTTTGCGTGTGGAGTGGAGCTGAAGCCCCGCTAGGATCGCCTTTTTCGCTGTTGCTGCTTTCTTTCGAGTGCGAGGACTAAGTGCCTCCTTTGTAAGTATTTTATGCTTTATTTACGTTTTGATCTATTTATTGATTTGTCATTTTGTGTACCCTGGCTGATTTTTTGACAGGGATTTAATACACAAAATAGTCTGAAATTTTGGCTAAATTTCTGGGCGTGACACCGGCTTAATAGGATTAATAGAATACTCATGGCTTAATAGGATTAATAGAATACTCATACCAACAACTTGCAACATCTTTTCTGGAGGCTTATCTCCAAAAAAATTATGAGGTTTAAGCGTGCGAGATTAAGCGTGCTTGGCCTGGGACAATTTTGAGATGGGTGACCGACCGAAAAGTTCTTCCTGGTTGCGCATGAGTGAGGACAAAGTATGGAGAAAAGACTTGTGTTGGGCATGCTTGGCCTAGGGCAATTTCGAGATGGGTGACCGACCGAGAAGTTCTTCCTGGTTGCGCATGAATGAGGACAAAGTGCGCAGAAAAGACTTGTGTTGGCTGGGCGTGCTTGGCCTGGGACAATTTTGAGATGGGTGACCGACCGGGAAGTTCTTCCTGGTTGCGCATGAGTGAGGACAAAGTGCGCAGAAAAGACTTGTGTTGGCTGGGCGTGCTTGGCCTGGGGCAATTTCGAGATGGGTGACCGATCAGAAAGTTCTTCCTGGTTGCGCATGAGTAAGGACAAAGTGCGCAGAAAAGACTTGTGTTGGCTTCTTCCTGATTGCACATGAGTGAGGACAAAATACGCAGAAAAGACTTGTATTGGGCTGTGAGGGTAGTCTTAAGATCCTAGGGAGCTTTCAGATGTAGGCGGGCCCAGCTCGGAGAAGGGTGGGACGTGACAGATTGCTATCATATTTTGCCTAGTGTGTGGCACTAGGCAAACATTTATAGCTTTGCCTAATGCCTGACACTCGACAAAGTAATAAATATTTGCTGAGTACATGGCACTAGGGAAACAGGAAAAACTTTGCCGAGTGCCAGGCACTACGCAAACAAAAAACTTTGCCGAGTGCCCGGCACTAGGCAAACCTTACTACTTTACCAAGCGCTGCACTCGGCAAAGAGTTTGCCGAGTGCCCGTAGCAGCACTCGGCAAATAGCCTTTTGTCGACTCCTTGTTTGCCGAGAGAGGTTTGCCGAGTGCTGCCCTCGACAAACCTTTTACCGAGTGTAATTCTTGCTTCGCCGAGTGTGGTGAGCACTAGACAAACCTCTAAATTTTGATAGTGAATATAGAATTAGAATGAAATAGTTAGTGAAAAATTAAAACAATAGCCGGCATGGTTGGAAACACTTTCACCTCTATAAGCTATATTAAAAACAACACATTAATTTAGAAGAGAGTTTTTTGAAAAAATATTTTTGAAGGCATAGAGCAAATAAACCATGACAATAATCATCCGAACAACCACGAAGTAACTGAAAAAAAGACGGGTCTAAAATTTTATAAAGTACATCCTCAGTTTACTTAATTTATGAGAAAACAAATAAAAGCTTATCCAGATTTGTCTCTAAAATTTGGTTTTTTTAACATTGAGGGAGTAGAGTACTGCAGCTCTACGTACCTAAATTTGAATCCGAAATGAGCCCTGCCTGGCGCTAGCTGCACGCCTGCATGCAGCACTACGGAGTAGGAAAACAAAATCTCGTTTTGTTTTGCCCAATTGGCAACCGTATCAAACTTTATCCATGCATGCAACCGATCGATGCCAAGGTAAAAAGGAAAAAAAGAGAAGAAAAAGCGCCGCGGCCGCCGTGCATAGCACCATGGTCACGGGGGTGGTTAAAAAGCCATAGGTGCATATGCAGCTGCGAGGCCGGAGCGAGCTGCGAGACCCACACCCAGCCTTTGCCTTGGTCCACAGGGGAATACAGGGGAATCCGGCTTCCGGCCAAGCGCTGCCGGACAAACCCCCCCGTCCGTCTCGGACAGAAAGCCATCTCGTTCACAAAGCAAAAACCAGCCACCAAGCCACACACAGTACACAGATGTGTCAGATGTGTTGCACGCAATCGCAATGCAGGCAGGCCAAACCCTCACAACACATCACACACAAAAAGCTTACATACAATAGCATATATTCATGCAATGCATGCATACAGATACAGTCCACGCAACATTTTATATGCAGTTTCCGTGACATGGCATGCGTACCAGCACGTCCAATCTATTCCAAAAGTAAACCAAATATGATACAGTTTAATACTATAAATATGAAAAAATCGAGATTTTTTATTATATTCGTAACACGATAATATGTCATATGTATCGTTTTAATAAAAGTTTTTATGGGATCGATATGACATTCCATAGCATTCAGATTTATTGTACTATAAAATATCACATTAACAATTATGTGAAAACAGAAAAAAGTATTATTTTAGAAGGAATGGAGCATATGAAGGAGAGAGAGAGAGGGGAGAATGAGAAGGTCTCTCTCTCTCGGCCTCCTCACACAGTGCCAGCTAGGGCTCACTGTCTAGGGTTCTCTCACCCCACTTGGTGCCGCTTTATTCCAATCCTTGTAGCCATGCGGCTTGTGCATGTATATATGGATGGATGGGGAAACCGAGCTTCTGTGTGGCGCTAGCTTGACGATGATGAGCTACTTCTACTACTTAGCGAGTACTAGCTAACATAGAAGCAGTAGAGAGGAGAGAGGCATTGCTGGAGTAGCTAGCTAGCTTGGAGGAGCGTGCAATGTGCGCGCATGTGTGCTGCTGATGCATCATGCCTGTGAGATTGGATGGGACAGGAGGGAATAGGGATTAGGGCACTTTGAGGAGGCAGAGCTCTAGGAGTATGCTTTGCTTTGCTTGCTGCAGCTGCAGCTATTTATAGGGGTGAGCAACAAGAAGCCGGGTATACAAGTGACAAAGTCTTCTTTCCCCATCCTCCTCCTCTCCAATCCTCTCCAAGTCTCTTCTTCTCACCAAACAGACATGTAGTACGTACGCCATTGTTCATCTTGTACTACTGCTCTCTCTCACACTCTCTCTCTCTCTCTCTCTGTGTGTACTGTCTCTTCTTCTTTCTCCAGCTGCCATGTCCATCACAATGTCTATGCCAGCTGAGCTCTTCGCTTTGGTGTAGTTTGTGTTGATGAGTGTGTGAGTCGTACATAGGAGTTGTTGTCTTTCTCTTCTCCAAGTGTTCTGGGCTTTCAGTAGTCTAGCATTGGGGTGTGTGTGAGTGAAGAGACTGTGAGATAAGCACTGCAGTAGTGCAGTGTTGAAGGAAGGGCAGGCATTGGAATGCATGGCATATTGGCATGGATGCAGAAGGTTGGAAGGCACGAATGAAAAGAGAGAGGTGAAAACAAAGGGGATATGCCTGGCTCCCTGTATGCCACTCGCGTAGCTGCCAAACTCAGTTGAAACACGCCTTCTCCCGGCGAGATTAAGGCATTGTTCGTACGATTTTTGGCTCTACCGCGGATGGCGTGCGAGGAGCCAAGCATGACCGTCTCTCTCTCTCTCTCTCTCATTGTGTGTGTTCACTTAGATTACGTGCTTAAGTAAACATGATAAACATGTATCATAGAGTAGTTTACTGCATTTTTATTAGTTCTTACAATTAGTCTCGTTTAGTTATGCGCTTGGTTATGGTTTCTTATTAGTTTGAGTAGTTATGCTTAATATATATTGCATGCATTTTATTGTTCGCTTGTGTGGTGTGACGCTGTCATGATTTACAGTAAGTGAGCAAACCTGTGTAGTGTGTACTAACCTAGTTCTCTGGTTGATTTACACATCTGCATGCAGTCACTTGGTGAGCAACTTCTCTGAAAAAAAATAAATTATATGACCGCCTAGCTAGTTTGTTTCATGTACTGTTTGCCACCTTTTTCTGATGGTAGTGCTGACATAAATGCATGCATGTACAATTGTTGTCATGGTTTTCTATATATCTTGATTTGATTAATTAGGATAGGTTAGATTATGGGTAGATGCATGAGCTGACCGACGTGTACAATTGATATCATGGTTTTCTATCTCGATTTCAAGTGACTGATCATGCATGCCAAGTTCGATTACGCAAACATGCATGCATGTATGTATGTCTTAGGTTTCAGATCCTTGGCGTTTGGTGGAGTGCTCTCCTAAATCTCTTTTCTTGGCCATCAGGAAAGAAATTAAGTTCGAGATGAGGGTAGATTGTTCACCTTTATTTAATGTGGATTTTTCTTGGGCGCAAAATGTAGGACTGTGTATCTTATTTGTAAGATTTTGTAGTTGGTCAATTAGTATATATGAGAGTGTATGAAGGTGGCCAGTTGGTGTCACATAATTATGTATATAGGTTTTATAAATTTAGAAATACTTCATCAATTACTTTACCTTATATTTTATACTTATAACATATTTAATATAATAAGTTGCAACGAGAAGGAACGAATACGATGCTAGTCTAAGAACATTAAATTAGAGCTAGCGTTGTCCTGTACTTGTAACTATAATCTCGAGTCTTTCTTCTTTTTCCTTTTTGGGCCGCGCTTGGACTCGTTTTGCTCTTTGGGCCTGGACAATTGGGCTGGGCATTTTCTCTTTACTTTGCGAGGAACTATACAACCATCTCTTGAATATCTTCTTACTATTTGATATGAACTCTACTATTAAAAGCATTAGCTAATGCTTGACTACCTGTGCAATTAATCAACCGCCAGTTAAATGTGTGCCACTGTAGTTTTCTTCAGATAACGAGGAGAAATAACTACTCACTGCACTACTGATCATTTGACTCGTTCAGTGTCGAGCTTCGTCGATTTGGAGTCTGGAGAATTCAAGAAACATTCTTCTCCTGATCCTTTTATCAAGAGATCACTCGCTGGACGGGGATTGTCGAGCATGACAAGATCCAGCAAACCAAGCATCCCTAGCCTTGCTAGCCAAGCTCCATAAGCCATTGTTCTTGAGGGATTTAGTAGATCCTGCAAAAAGAAATAATAGTGATGTTATATCATAGAATGATTCAGGCAGAAAATAGAAAAAAAAACAGTTAGTAAAATTATCACACAGAAAATAGAGGATAGACTCTTTTTTACCAACTAAATCCATCATCAGTAGTAGTATGGAACAACTTATCGTTGTTGAAATTATACTAACCGTACTGTTAAAACAAACTATATTAACCGGTGTTCCTTTTATTTTGGGCTCGTTTTCCTTTCGGGCCTGGCCAATTGGGCATTTTCAGATCATTTTAATTTGCCATACACCTACGTGGCTGCATATGTATGTTAACTTTACTGAATAAGAGAGAAATTGGGGATTGTACTATTGCATTGATATAGACCCAAATGGCAAATATATGTTGTACAAAAGAGATGGTGAAATCTCCAAAAGAGTGAAATTGGGGATTGTACTATTGCATTGACCTAGGCCCAAATGACAAATGTATGTTGTACAAAAGAGATGGTGAGATATCCAAAATACCCTTAACATCCTCACTCATGCAATATGTATACAATAACATTGCATTTGGAAGATATAGTTAAACACTAAACAATATGACAGTCTTGATGATGTCGTCAAAGTGGGCCAATTCTAGAATGGTGAAGAAGAAAAGATGCATCCCCTCCTCAATGAAGCGGACCTTGGAGCCTTCACAAACTGTTCTTTGGTCCTCGGTACCAAAAGCCTTCACAAGTTGTTCTTCGGCTCTTCACTGATTTGGAGACATTGATGATGATGATGATGATGATGATGATGATGATGATGATGATGATGATGATGATGATGATGATGATGATGATGATGATGATGATGATGATGATGATGATGATGATGATGATGATGATGATGATGATGATGATGATGATGATGATGATGATGATGATGATGATGATGATGATGATGATGATGATGATGATGATGATGATGATGATGATGATGATGATGATGATGATGATAGAGGGCCTTCACAAACTGTTCTTCGGGCCTTTACTAAATTAGATGATGATGATGAAAGAATGATGATTAGCTCTGATATGGAGCCGATGAAGTGATGACAACCAACTCCGACATGGAGCTGGTGAACTGATGACGAAGGTCAACTCCGATAGGGAGCCGAGGAAGTTGGAGATAGATTGGTATGACCTCAACGAATTGAAGGATAGACCATGACTTTGAAAGAGTAAATGGGAACTAGTAAATGCCACAATGATACTAGTAGATATGCAATAGAACTTGAATGGATAGATTAGATATAAAACAAAGGAAATTGATTTGTAGAGGACATTGATATGCTAGCAAAAGACATAATGGTGGATGCCAAGCAACTACATACTAACTGATTCTGTCCAATTCAGTAGCAGAGAGCAGCAGCAATAGATAAAAATATGCTTACTGAGTTGGTACCATAGAGTAGAAGCAGACCATAGAGTAGCAGCAACTAGCAAAATGCATATAAGAGACGTTAGCAAGACACTAGCAGATGACAAAGGATACTATCAAATTATACCAAGGATATACTTATATGCAGCTGCTGCAGCTAGCAACAATGACCATGTTACTCAATAAGAGAGAAATTGGGGATTGTAATATTGCATTGATCTAGGCCCAAATGAGAAATATATGTTGTACAAAAGAGATAGTGAAATCTCCAAAATACCCCTAACATCTATACCCTTAACAATGTATACTCTGCCAAAAGAACTGCACATCTTTTTTTTCAGGAGCTGTACATCCTTATCTTCGTATTTGAGACCAACTCTACTACTACTAAAAACATTTGTTAATGCTAGCTTTATCTGTGCAATTAACCACAAATATGTACTCATCTTCCTACAAGTTTTGCAACGATGATCATCCTGCTCAACCGTGGTTTCTTCCAATAATCCTAAGAAACTCGAGACTAATCCAGCAAATCCCCAATCCTGATCAACTGCTCTAGTTATTAACTTGACAGAAGCAAAAACGTTTGTTCTAGCGGGCTTCAAGCTCGAATGCAAGAACTGAGCCTGATGCTCAATGTGGTCTGTGTCATCGAGCTATATCGCTAGTGCCATGAAGCTCTTTCTACCTAATCCAGAGAGACGATTGGCGCAGCGGTCCTGCAAAACATGACCTAGGAAACTGAAAACCCCTAGTACCGACATGGACGGTCGGTAACCGAACTCCTAAACTCCATCAACCATCCTACCCATTTGTAAGGGATTTAGTTGGTCCTGCATAAAACACAATTGATGCAATTACATCTTCAATCAAGCAGTTCATAGGCAAAAAAGTTCGGTAAATTATCGTACACGAACACGAACACTGGATAAGATAAACTAGAATCTTGGTGCTTTGGTTGCTCCGGTTTTTTGATGAACTACTTACTATTACCACTCATGAAAAATAAGAATTTTTTCTTTCTTTTGTGTGCTGTCAATGTGCTTCGAAATTACGGATGCCCTTGAAGACGATGATGTACACCATCCAAAAACTAAATTAATTTCTCCCAAAGGTGCCTAATCATTTCAACATGATGAAATGCAGTTTGATCATATGCTGTTTGGTGACAGTGACACCCAATATTTAGTAGAGACAAGTTGATCAAGTACCTTTCTCAGAGTTTCTCCAGGTGCCTTCCATTCCTAAGGAGGCCAGTGTAGAACTCAGCCATTTCTCACCTACCTGCAGTTGAGCTGCATTGTTATTCTATCAGTGTACAACGTGACAACGTCGTCTTCTCTCACTCAAGTATCAGACAAGGTATCGATGGATCAGATTCAGTGGCCGGAGAACCAACCATGAATTAGGCCGTGCATATATAGAGAAAACGATTAGCCTGCAGGCTGCATGTTAGTTGTCAGAGATCGAAGAAGAATATAAGCAGAGTTGGTAGGAAGTGATGGAAAAAGTTTCAGAAACAGCAAATGTAGCAAGCTGGGGTTGATACTTGATAGATATCTGAAGTTTACCCTTAACCCCTGATCTGTATCCCTACTCGTGCAAATTTGTATGCAGTACATTCGCATTCTATATTTCACCATCCGAGCGAGCAAGAAAAGAAAGAACTGCTGCATTGAAGACCCCTGCAAACGTTAGTCTTTGCCAAATTCCCAGTGTGGTTAAGGCGATGAGTTTACTTCTCGGCATGTTCTTGCACGCCACCCCCAAGCCATCAGGTAGCATCTCTACCGAGTGCTTCGTGCGTGTGTTCGCATGTCTTCATCCGCCATAGCCGATAGAAACCGATCAACCGCCGCACATGGCTCGTGAGACTGCAACCCACACGCAGGGCGCTGATGAAGAACGTGTGTGAGGAAGCAAAACCTGCCGAGTTTTTGTGATCCAGCTTGCATGTAGTTGTTCCTGCAAAAGGTTATGTTGTTACTCTGCTAGATCTTCAGTTGGAGTAATTTTCATGGATGTCTACACAAACCAGCAGTATTGTTGCATAGAACTACTTTCCCCATCTAAAATATAAGGCATATCACCTCCTTGGTTGGATCATATGTAAATAATGCAATTGGGGGTTTCATGGTAGAGGATTTAAAGCAAATTTAAAAAAATTAGGGGAGAAAGTGGTGTTAGTTAATGTATACATGCATATGTGCCTTATATTATGAACTGTACCTTATATTTTTGAGATATAGAGAGTACTAAATAAACCAGTATTAATTCCGTGTTTGTTCGGATTTTTCTTAAAAAGAATGTCTGATCACATTCTTCTACTTATTGTGTGTTTAGCACTAAAAAGTATGTAGGCTATTTCTACTTTTTAACTGTGTTACGGAATGTACATTCTCATTAGAAGATCTCTTCTCATGAAACAATTCTTAGGATCTAGGATACTGATGAACTATCTATATAGCTAAAAAGTGCCTAATAACAACGTTCAACATTTTCATCGAATTTGATATACCACATTTGACAACTGATATATATAACCCCGTCTTTAGAGTAAGAAGGATTATTTACCTTTCTGTACACACCACAATTATTTTCAATTGTAATCGGAAACTGTATGGTTATGTTTGCGCACAACTTGTTCATCTTTCATTTTTTGGACTAGATATTGATGGATCGGATTAAGGTAAGACCATAATATGCTATTGTGTACAATCATCAAAGGAGCACGCGAAGGCCATGTACATATAGGGGAGAAGCTGGTTGGGGACTTTGGGTAGGTGCATGCTCCTCGTTCAGAGAAGAGGTGTAGGAGAGTTTAACCATGGATAGTGATCAAAAGTAGCCATCCAGGATTTTATATGAATTTGTATTGCACATTTCCAACCATTGATAGTGATCGAAAGTTTATACTGGACACCATGGTTAGGATCCCTACTCGTGCAAGTTTGGATCGATGCAGTCCGTTCACATCCTAAATTTCACAATCCAACTGAGCAAGAGAAGTGAAGATTGATGACCCATTAAAGAAGCACAGGTATCAAAAGGCTCCTAAAATTCTACAAAAGTGAGTCGCCCAAGAGAAACTCATGTTGTTGTTAAGGCCATGCGCTTGTTTACTTCTTGACGTGCTTGCACGCCAATTGCCATTTCATCGGCTAGCATGATCAGCTTGGTGCAGTACACACGCGCTTGCAGGCCTCTGTCATAGCCGATATAAGTCGATCAACCGCTGCAGGCTTGTCGCAAGACTGCAAGACTGCAGGATCCACGATCAACAAAAACCTCCTAGGTTCTTTTGAGGTAAGATGCATCTAGTTGTTCCTGCACAGAAGGTTTGTGTTATTGTATCTTCAGTTGGAGTAGTTTACTTGGATGCATACAAACTAGCTAGCAGCATTGCTGCATAGAATTTGTAAAGAAACCAATTAATGTACATTGTTTGCTCCGAATATTTTACATGGTATGTATAGTTACTTTCTACTCATTGGGAATTCAACACTCACAAAAAAGAGAACTGTAGATTGTTTCTGCTTTTGTTTTACGGTGCTATGGAATTGTACTTTCCCATGAGAAGATCTCTTCTTACTAAAAGATTCGATAGGACCTCAGATGTGGAGAATCTTTGCTAGCTAAAAAGTGCCTTAATAATTTTTTTTGAAGAGAAGGCAAGAAGTTTGCCTTAGGGCATGTATAACCCAGGATCGTATGTAAGAGCCCGAAATATAATGGAGAGTTGTATTGACTATCTGTAAGTTGTTTTTTATGTATTGAAGATCAATCATGAACACTACTTTCTATACTCTTATGTTGCTATTTGATAAAAAACAAATCAAGTTTAAATACTATGAACATGATTACATATTTTCCCAGGATGGATGTGTGAAAGAAAAGAAGAGAAAAAGAAACAGAAAAAAGAAAAAAGTACTAGTACTACCAGGCCGACGAGTACTACTACCGCCGCCGACGCCCTAGCTCGCGGCCGCCGCCGACACCGCTGGAGCTCACGGCCGCCGCCGACGCTGGACCTCGCGGCCGTCACTGACGCTGGAGCTTGCCGCCGCAGAAGCAGAGCAGAGCAGAGCAACAGAAGCGCGCATATATGGGATCTGCGGAGTCAACGAGCACAGTACAACGCTGCTTCCTCATGTTGGTTCTGTCTCGAGCCACGAGCCATGCCTGTCGCTTCGCGAGTCGACAACGTGGCCATCTGCAGCGTCGCGAGGGCCTTTTTGCAAAATTTATGGATTACAGACAGGTGTAAGCGACGCATTGTATATGAGCATGAGAGCCAAAAAAACAGAGCAAAAAAGAGTTAGGGTCATCCTTGACCAAAGAAAGAAAAGAAAAGGCTACTCTCGCAATGGATAGAGCTCTGTTAGACTTTTCGCCCCTGCCATTACCCATATATGTCCTTCCTCCTTAATTTTTGCCATGATGGATATCGCGGTGTTAGCAAGACTCCTAGACACTCTTGAGTTCCTCATAATTATCGATCTGAGTGCTTTCTGTGGCATATTTTTGCATGGAGGTGGTTTTCACCCACCACTCCTGCACTGTTTCACATTTTGTCCACTCTGTTGGTTGGATGTGTAGTTGTGACCATGTGCCTACGGTATCCCAAATTCTCTTAGAGAGGCAACAGTGAGCAAGTAAATGGATCGTCGTTTCTGGCTCTGCTCGACAAAGAGGGCAGAAGACTTGGTTTTGCCAATTTCTTGTTTGCAGCCTATCTGTTGTCCAGACTATTTTGGATGATTAGCCAAGAGAAAAATTTGCATTTTGGTAGGCCCAACTGTCCCATATGATTATCTTGAATGTTGTCGGGGTTGCACCTTCAAACTGTAGCCAATATGTTGACTTTGCCATGTATTGGCCATGCTCCATAAATTTCCATCTGATTGTGTCTTCGGTGTCCGGTTGGAGCTATACCGTGTGTATCAGTGTCTAGAGGTCGACGAATTCCCAAAAATGTTGCATGGTGGTGAATAGTAGGGGATGCAGGTCCATGACCCATTTGTTACGGTGCGAGCCTCTCTAATTGTCCTTTTTCCTTCTTGATGCGTGGAAGACCATTGGTGCTTGGCTTCGAAGTGTTCAGTTGTTTAACCAACTTGAGTTCCAGAAATTGGCCTTTGCACCATTTTCGAGTGTTATTTCCGTCGTTGTGTTGAAAAGTTCCTTGTCTATCTTGGGTGCTTGCTAATACAGCGGTGGCGGTGTCTGGGGCCTGTAGTGATGATCTTGATGGCCTTCCCAATACTCGTACTGGAGCGGATGGCCAGCGGGAGGCGACCGATTTGCCGGTGATGGCGTTGGTGGATCCGGGAACAGCTTGTCGCCACCGGTGTTGTACCGTCCTTTCAAAGCCGATCTAGGCAACCGGCTCTAATTGCCGATTGTTGTTGAATATATTGGCGATCTGGTCTTGGGGAAGTGGTTGTTGTTGGTTCAACATGGTGACCACGGTCTCGCAGCCGATCCGCACGGATTCTACTGGTGAGGACCCCTCCCGGTGGCCTTGGTTGTACCGGTGGTGGGATTGGCCGATTCGGTGGCCAATGTCCCGTAACCGTGAAACCGACCGTCCGTGAAGTAAGTCGGCCCCCGCTGCAGTTGGTCGGCTATCTTGGCGTCGATCACGTGGCAATCATATTGTTGAGGGTGTTGACAAGAATGCCACTCTGGTTGATCAGTGCATGGTGCACGGCCGAATCAATTCGGTCTTGCAAAGTATGCAGACCCGAATTATCTTGTTCTTGAGTTGGCTCCTCCGCCTTCTGTTTGTCCTTTGATCCGCTGGAGGAGGACGCCTAGAGTTCGTCCATGCTGAATTTGTACTTTTGGTGCATGGTCCGGGACCTTGTCTGGGTGAACGACTGCAGGTAGTTGGCTTGGAGCTCTTCTACCATCCTTTTGTAGTCGGCTTGTTGTTCAGTCGATAGTTGTTCCATCTTCACAGGCATGATGTTTTCCTGAGAAACGCTGGGGCTCTTGATGTCGACCATCTTGTCAGCTGCGTCGATACGTCCTAGCCGAGTTGACAGAGATAGTCCCACCAGGTGTGCCAAGAAGCATGTTGATGAGAAATTTCTTTCACGCGCTGGCCTGGGAGATCTGCTTAGCTCCAGTGTAGGTCCTTCTCGGCTACCTGTGCAGTACAGGGCGTGCCAGTTGGTTTGATCTGTTAACCAACAAGAAAAATAAAGACATATGCGTTAAGGGTTAAGTTAGATCCTACTGGATCGGCTGAGAGAATTAATTCACATATATATGCTATCCCAAAGTGCATTTAAACTAAGTGACTAGGATAGATCGGCTGCGCCGAGATAGTATTAACCACTTAATCCAAATATACAATGGGATAATAAATATATGTATTAATAGCCTAGCCGATACCGTAAGATTTACTGTGAATCGGCTACGGCTAGTACTCCGATACATCTTATGGAAAGATATTGATCTAAGTTAAATGCACTAAACCTAGATCAGTCAGCTGTTGGCTAGGCTAACAGGCTGATTCTGGCTTAGAGCATTTAACTAGAGCAAGATCTTAATATAAGAGGCGGCTTCAATAAATCTAATAGTAAAAATACCAAAAGAATATTAAAACAGATAAGGCCGGCTGAAACCCCGGCACTGTCTCTAAGCATATACATCTAGCCGAATAGATCATAAGAGCTCTAAGAACGACTTAATAGGTCAAAATGATGCAACATTAAGTATAAAAAGAACAATCAGATCTATTATAACTGATGTAAACTCATCGAGACGGCGGATATCACATATAATCTAGGCCAACCCCTAAATCTAGCTCTATCGGCTGCCGGTTCTTGACAGAAACAAGCCGATGTCGAGACAGATCCAAACATTGTTCTAGATTATATGTGATATATAATAATTAGCACAACATAAATCATCGAATTTAGAGTATCATAACGATGGAAGCACTAAATTCGACGAAATACACCACTAATGACAAACATTTACCTTAATCGGGGATCGAAACGATGCAGCCCGAAGCCGGATCAAGTGTTCGTCTGAAGAAAAAGAAGACGATGCGTCGAAAGTTGTATTGATTGTGTATGTGTGGTTATGTTTACAGGGGTCTCGGGTCCTATTTATACCCAAGAATAACATTATCCGTACGAACCACGGTTTCTATCTAATCTACTATTTAAAATACGACAATATCCCGGGATATGGTCCCATGCCGTATTACAATAGAAAATCTAAACAAATTCCTAATTTACAGGTACAATTTCCGTTACAGGATCCTATCCATAGATGGCAGTACCTTTTAACACGCAATTTGGGAACCGAATCTTTTATTTATCTTTAAGCACCTTCATCGGAAACGGTCTTATCTTCTTCTCTCGCTCAGCATCGACCATCGGCTATCCTTGTCCGATTCAACCTCAGTCGATTGGCCTCGTAGCCGATTGTATCGCAAACGACCTGACCTCTGTTCTTCCGATCCGATTCCGTTTCTATCTCGGCAGGGACTTAGGGATTTGGTTACCAAATTAAGCCGTTAACACTATGCTATGTGCATACAAGATGTGTACTCAGAGTTCGCGTGCTAGGTTTACACCAATTTCTTACCAGCAGATTCAGGATTAATTTCCATGGCGAGTTTAAAGTATGATTTATCGCTCCTGGATCGAGACACAAGATTCTCCCTATGACAAGTGAAGATGCGAGCCGTTCTTGCACAACAAGACCTCGATGATGCACTATCAGGATTTGACAAGAGGACTATAGATTGGTCTGACGATGAGAAGAAAAGGCATCATAAGGCTATGACATATATTCATTTTCATCTATCTAATAATATTTTACAGGAGGTGCTTAAGCAAAAGACGACCGCTGAGCTATGGTTAAAGCTGAAGCAAAGATATGCATGACAAAGGATCTGACTAGTAAAATACACTTAAAACAAAAGTTATTTTTGCGCAAGTTGTAAGATGATGAGTCTGTGATGGATCATCTCTCCACTTTCAAGGAAATTGTTACTGACCTTGAGTCTATGGAGGTAAAGTACGATGAAGATGATTTAAGTCTTATTCTATTATATTCGTTGCCTAGCTCATATACAAATTTCAAAGATACTATTCTTTACAGTCGTAATACTTTAACTTTGAAATAAGTTTATGATGCTTTGCATACCAAAGAAAAAATAAAGAAGATGGTACCCTCTGAAGGTTCAAATTCACAAGCAGAAGGCTTAGTTGTTCGGGCAGGCAACAAGAGAAGAACATAAAGAACCAATCAAGAGACAAAAGTTCAAGTAGCTACCATGGGAGATCAAAGTCCAAAGGCAGGTCTAAGTCATGCAAATACTGCAAAAGAGATGGACATGATATCTCTGAGTGTTGAAAGCTACAGAAAAAGGACAAGAGAACAAAAAATTATAGACCGAAAGGTAATAAAGAAGAAGAAGGTAAAGCTGCAGTTGCCACTGATGATAAGCCTGGTGTAGAATTGCTTGTTGCTTATGCTGGTTGTACACAAACTAGTGACCAGTGGATTCTTGATATTGCTTGCACCTATCACATGTGCCCGAATAGGGATTGGTTTGCCACCTATGATGTTGTGCAAGGTGGTACTGTTTTGATGGGTGATAATACGCCATGCAAGGTTGTAGGTATTGGAACAATTAAGATCAAGATGTTTGATGGATGTATCAGAACATTGTCATATGTGCGGCATATTCCAAATTTAAAGAGAAACTTCATCTCTTTATATACTCTTGATCGCAAAGGGTACAAATATTTCGGTGGAGATGGAATTTTGAAGGTAACCAAATGCTCTCTTGTTGTGATGAAAGCTGATATTAAAACTGACAACCTGTACTATCTGCGAGGTACAACTATAGTAGGTAATGTTGCTAAAGTTTTAGATTCATTATCTAATTCTGATGCTACTAATCTTTGGCATATGTGTCTTGGGCATATGAGTGAAATTGGTTTGGCAGAATTGAGCAAACGAGGATTACTAGATGGACAAGGCATCGGGAAGTTGAAATTTTGTGAGCATTGCATCTTTGGCAAGAATAAGAGGGTGAAGTTCAACACATCTACACATACTACATAAGGTATTCTTGATTATGCGTATTCTGATTTATGAGGCCCTGCTCGTAAGACATCTTTTGGAAGTGCTCGTTATATGATGACTATCGTTGATGATTATTCGCGAAAAGTATGACCTTATTTTTTGAATCACAAATATCAAGCTTTTGGTGTATTTAAAGAGTGGAAGACTATGATTGAAAGACAAAATGAAAGAAATGTGAAAATACTTCGTACTGACAATGGGATGGAATTCTGTTCTAAGATATTCAAATCATACACCGTTCCTCATACACCTCAACAAAATAGCATAGCTGAACGTATGAACAGGACAATTATATCAAAGGCTCGTTGTATGATGTCTAATGCAGGTTTGCCTAAATGGTTTTGGGAGGAAGCCGCTTCCACAGCTTGTTATCTTATTAATCGATCACCTAGTTATGCCATTGACAAAAGACTCCAATTGAGGTATGGTCTGGTTCCCCAGCAAGTTATTCAGACTTGAGAGTATTTGGTTGTACTGCTTATGCTCATGTTGATAATGGTAAATTGGAGCCTAGAGCTATTAAGTGTATTTTTCTTGGTTATCCATCTGGTGTGAAAGGCTATAAGTTATGGTGTCCTGAAACAAAAAAGGTTGTGATTAGTAGAAACGTTGTCTTTCATGAATCAGTTATGTTACATGACAAACCTTCTACTAATGTTTCTATTGAGAGTCAGCAGAAAGCAAGTGTGCAGGTGGAGCACTTAATCAGTTCAGGGCACACACCATAAAAAGAAGATGTTGCTATTAACCAAGATGCACCTATTACTAAAGATTCTGATTCTTCTACCGTTGAGCTGTCGCCAAAATATTCTATTGCACAATATAGGCCCAAAAGAAATATTAAACGACCTCAAAGATATATTGAAGAAGCGAATATAGTTGCTTATGCTTTGAATGTGGCAGAAGAAATTGAAGGTATTGCAGAACCTTTTTCATACCCTGAGGCTATTGTTTCTGATGATTGCAATAGATGGATAACAGCTATGCATGATGAGATGGAGTCACTTGAAAAGAATTGTACTTGAGAATTGGTGAAATTGCCGAAGGAGAAGAAACCTATCCGTTGCAAGTGGATCTTCAAATGAAAGGAATGTATATCTCCAAGTGATGAGGCAAAATACAAAACAAGGTTAGTTGCTAAAGGTTATAGCCAAATTCCAGATATTGACTTCAATGATGTCTTTTCCCCTGTTGTGAAGCATAGTTCAATTCGCACTTTACTCAGTATTGTTGCAATGCATGATTATGAACTAGAGCAAATGGATATTAAAACTGTATTTTTGCATGGCGAGTTAGAAGAGGACATTTATATGGAGCAACCTGAAGGTTTTGTTGTTCCTGGAAAAGAGAACCTAGTCTATAGGTTAAAGAAATCTCTTTATGGGTTGAAACAGTCACCTAGACAGTGGTATAAGAGATTTGACTCTTTCATGCTTTCTCAAAAGTTTAGAAGATCCAATTTTGATAGTTGTGTTTATCACAAAGTTATTGATGGTTCAGCTATATATTTGCTTATTTATGTTGATGATATATTTGATTGTTGCAAAAGACAAATTAGAGATAGCAAAGTTGAAGGCACAATTGAGTAGTGAGTTTGAGACGAAGGATTTGGATACAACGAAAAAAAATTTCGGTATGAAAATTAGTAGAGAAAGATAGTCTGGCAAGTTATATCTTAGTCAGAAAGGTTATACTGAAAAGGTCATTCGTCGTTTCAATATGCATGATGCAAAACCAGTGAGTACTCCTTTAGCTGCACATTTCAGATTATCTTCAGATTTATGTCCACAGTCCGATTATGATGTTGAGTACATGTCTAGAGTTCTTGTCCTTACTTATCATATGCATTGAGTGTTGTCAGTCGATACATGGCTAATCCTGGCAAAGAACATTGAAAAGCAGTTCAGTAGATTTTTAGATATCTGCGTGGTACTTCTAGTGTTTGTTTGTAGTTTGGAAGATCTAGAGATAGACTTGTTGGTTATGTGGATTCAGATTTTGCTGGAGATTTGGATAGAAGAAGATCGCTCACAGGATATGTTTTCACTATTGGAGGTTGTGCTGTTAGTTGGAAGACAAGTTTGCAAGCAATTGTTGCCTTATCTACTACTGAAGTAGAGTATATGGATATTTCTGAAGCTTGTAAAAAAGCTATTTGGCTTAGAGGTTTATACACTGAGCTTTGTGGAGTTACGTCTTGCATCAATATATTTTGTGATAGTCAAAGTGCAATATGCCTTATAAAGGATCAGATGTTCCATAAGAGAACAAAACACATTGATGTGAGATATCACTTTATTCGAGGTGTGGTTGCTAAAGGTGATGTCAAAGTATGCAAGATAAGTACTCATGATAATCCAGCCGATATGATCAAAGTCAGTTCCTGCTACTAAGTTTGAGCTTTGCTCAAGCTTGGTGGGTGTTACAGTATAGTCCTAGAGACTATTTGGCGCACGATGATTTTATTTACATGAGGTATTTTTTGATGATTGATGAATTTTATGCTATAAGAGGAAATTTGTCTAAAAGTGAAGATTGTTAAATATGTGATCCGAATTCGGATTAGTTTTCTAGTAGGACTCCATGTCTTGTTTTCTATTAGGACTCTGTTAACGGCTTAATTTGGTAACCAAATCCCTAAGTCCCTGCCAAGATTGAAATGGAATCGGATCGGAAGAACAGAGGTCAGGTCGGCTGCGATACAATCGGCTACGAGGCCAATCGGCTGAGGTTGAATCGGACAAGGATAACCGATGGCCGATGCTGAGCCAGAGAAGAAGATAAGACCGTTTCTGATGAAGGTGCTTAAAGATAAATAAAAGATTCGGTTTCCAAATTGCTTGTTAAAAGGTATTGCCATCTATTGATAGGGTCCTGTAACGGCAATTGTATCTATAAATTAGGAATTTGTTTAGATTTTCTATTGTAATACGGCATGGGACCATATCCCGGGATATTGTCGTATTTTAAATAGTAGATTAGATAGAAACCGTGGTTCGTACGGATAATGTTATTCTTGGGTATAAATAGGACCCGAGACCCTGTAAACATAACCACACATACACAATCAATACAACTTTCGACGCATCGCCTTCTTTTTCTTCAGACGAACACTTGATCCAGCTTCGGGCTGCATCGTTTCGATCCCCGATTAAGGTAAATGTTTGTCATTAGTGGTGTATTTCGTCAAATTTAGTGCTTCCATCGCTATGATACTCTAAATTCGATGATTTATACTGCGCTAATTATCATATATCACATATAATCTAGAACAATGTTTAGATCTGTCTCGACATCGGCTTGTTTCTATCAAGAACCGGCAGCCGATAGAGCTAGATTTAGGGGTTGGCCTAGATTATATGCGATATCCGCCTTCTCGATGGGTTTACATCAGTTATAATAGATCTGATTGTTCTTTTTATACTTAATGCTACATCAGTTTGACCTATTAAGTCGTTCTTAGAGCTCTTATGATCTATTCGGCTAGATGTATATGCTTATAGACAGTGCCGGGGTTTCAGCCGGCCTTATCTGTTTTAATATTCTTTTAGTATTTTTACTATTAGATTTATTGAAGCCGCCTCTTATATTAAGATCTTGCTCGGTTAAATGCCCTAAGCTGAATCGCCCGTTAGCCTAGCCAAACCGACCGATCTAGGTTTAGTGCATTTAACTTAGATCAATATCTTTTCATAAGATGTATCGGAGTACTAGCCGATTCATAGTTAAACTTACGGTATCGGCTAGGCTATTAATATATATATTTATTATCCCATTGTATATTTGGATTAAGTGGTTAATACTGTTTCGACGCAGCCGATCTATCCTAGTCACTTAGTTTAAATGCACTTTGGGATAGCATATATATGTGAATTAATTCTCTCAGCCGGTCCAGGTTGATCTAACTTAACCCTTAACGCATATGTCTTTATTTTTCTTGTTGGTTAACAGATCAAACCAACTGGCATGCCCTGTACTGCACACGTAGCCGAGAAGGACCTACACTGGAGCTAAGCAGATCTCCTAGGCCAACGCGTGAGAGAAATTTCTCATCAACACGCTTCTTGGCACACCTGGTGGGACTATCTCTGTCAACTCGGCTAGGACGCATCCACGCAGTTTACAAGATGGTCGACATCAAGAGCCCCAGTGTTTCTCAGGAAAACATCATGCCTGTGAAGATGGAACAACTATCGACTGAACAACAAGCTGACTACAAAAGGATGGTAGAAGAGCTCGAAGCCAACTACCTACAGTTGTTCACTCAGACAAGGTCCGGGGCCATGCACAAAAAGTACAAATTCAGCATGGACGAACTCAAGGCATCCTCCTCCAACGGATCAAAGGACAAACAGAAGGCGGAGGAGCCAACTCAAGAACAAGATAATTCGGGTCCGCATACTTTGCAAGACCGAATTGATTCGGCTGTGCACCATACACTGGTCAACCAGAGTGGCATTCTTGTCAACACCCTCAACAATATGATTGCCACTGTGGTCGACGCCAAGATAGCCGACCAACTGCAGCGGGGGCCGACTTACTTCACAGACGGTCAGTTTCCTGGTTACAGGACATTGGCCACCCAGAATCGGCCAATCCCACCACCAGTACAACCAGGGCCGCTAGGAGGGGTCCTCAACCAGCCGAATCCGTCTGGATCGGCTCCGAGACCGGTGGTCACCATGTTGAACCGATGTCAGGCCCAGAAATTTAGCCAAATTTCTAGACTATTTTGTGTATTAAATCCCTGTCTAGGAATCAGCCAGGGTATACAAAATGACAAATCAATAAACAGATCCAAACATAAATAAAGCGTAAAATACTTACAGAAGAGGCACTTAGTCCTCACACCCGAAAGAAGGCAGCAGCAGCGAAAAAAGGCGACCCTAGTGGGGCTTCAGCTCCACTCCACAGGCAAACTCAACTGGGGTCTGAACCTTGGTCTTCTAACTTCGTCTTCAACTCAGAAGCACTACACTTCTGGGAAAAGGGGGAAATAGCAAGGCTGAGTACAACCACCGTACTCAGCAAGCCACACGGAGAGATGCAGACGTGCAAGGGGAGACAAGAGTGGCTTGGGCTATTTTCCGTAAATGCGGTTGTAAAACCTTTCCAATTTCAAACAGTAAAACAATTGATTATTTAATCAGGATTAATTCTTCCACTGAACAACGTTATCTCCACGTTGAACAGGCCCAATCAAACCACCTGAACTAGTCCAGTTCTATTAAGTCAAATTATTAAGGTGGGACTAATCATGGTGAATCTGGTTGATCGCCCATAACCGTGGGCATGGCTATTCGAATAGTTTTACTCTGGCCAGAGGTGTACAACTGTACCCATAAGACACGATTCCACACATGTTGCCATGCCCCGAAGTATCGCCACGATACTGCAAGGGTCAAATCGTGACAAGACCCTTCGCATAACTCCCCCTGACCAAGCGACACCACACTAAGGTTTCGCCCTACCCCTATGCCAGGGTAGGTAGCCCTCCTTGTGCCTTGGTGAATCCGACAGTCACATAGACCTTGTCTGGTCCATCCGAACTCCATCACGCCCACCCTTGCCTGGATGCGTCTGGCCAGGAAAACTACACTACAAGTCCACCGTTGCCCATGCCGGCTTGTGGTAAGCACGTAAGTCTTCCGTGGCATCCCATGAACCGGTTCTTAATCGCCATGGGTGCGACAAGCAAAACCATGCACCCACAGCCAACCATTTAGTTATATTTTAGTTAACCAAGAACCTTTGCCAAGGTATCTCCAGTCTGAGACCGTCATTTCATGTGACTATCAGCTAGTAGTATAGTTCTTCCATTAGGTGAGCTAGTGCAATTAAGCATGGCTAAGCATAAACATTTATAGCAAGGTCACGTAAGTGATGCAAGCTAGTCAATTTAATCACCCAGGTTGACAATGAATGGATAATAATTAAACATGGCACAAGCGATCAGATAGGTTGTCCCGATCCCCATGTAATTAGCAAAACATGCAATTTTATTTGCAAACAATAAATATTTTATAAATTGGGATCAATATGCGTCAAGGAGGAATGTGACTTGCCTTGCTTCTTCAGCTGAACTTCTCTTCTTCGCGAGCGCGAACCCTCGAAACGGCGAAGTCTACACGCTGGCATGTAAAACGAGGAAAAACTCTAATAAAAACCAAATAAACAGTACATGGAAAGTAAACAAACATGTAGAGCTCAATTTTAGATGAATTTTGCAATTTGAATGGCCCAATTTGGAGTTCGTATGGATTAGATATGAATTTTAGAAGATTTGGGCCATTTAATTGAATTCTGGAAATTTATTCGATTTCTTGTGCAATATTTATTTAATTTTACAAAGGAAATGGACGTCGCTGACATCACGCCGACGTCAGCGGAGGGGGTGCGCCCGGGAGAAGGACCGGTCCACCGTGGACCGAGTACACGGTGCCACGGCCGGCGCACCACGTCGTGCTCACGTGGCGCCAGCAAGGCACCGACGTGGCTGCCATGTGGTCCGCCACATGGATGGCATCCGACGGCCCAGATCCGCAGCGGGGCGGACCGGACGGCCGTGGAGAGAGGGAGGCCGGCTCACCGGCCGGCCAAGCGCGCAATGGCGTGGCGACGATGCATGGGCCCGAAGGCTACGGGCGGCGGCGGCGACCAAGCGGGTCACGGAAGGGGTAAACGGGAGAGTAAAAAGGGAGTCTCACCGATGCACCCGGCGGTGAGCGGCGGCACCGGAGCTCGCGGCAGGAGACAACGGCGGCACCGCAGTTGACGTCGCGGCGGGACTCTGGCGACTTCCGACGATGATGGAGAGGCGGCTTGGGAGCAGGATGGCGCAGCGGAGCCGACGAATGTGGTGGTGCGTCCGACGAGCGACGTGACGGCGGTAAATGGCAACCGGGCCGACGGCTTGCGGCGGTGGATCGTGGCATGACGGCGGCGTTGTGGCCGTGTTTCACGACGGGCAAGGGGTGGCCGAGGCTCTCCTCGATGCGGCGAACGCGATTGGGCGTGGCGCGGCCGGCGACGCGCTAGGCGCGAGGAACGACGGCAAAGGCGACGGCGGCCGGGTCGACGGCGCGGGTGGTGTTGCGGCAGTGCTCGAAGGCGGGCAAAGAGCAGCGGGTTGCCCTTGGTGCGGCGAACACGGAGGCGGTCGCGGCGGGGTGCGGCGATGGCTAGGGCGGCCGTATAGCGCTGCCGGACATGGCCGGCGAGTGGTGGAGCAGGGGTTCGTGTGGGAAGGAGATGGGTGCGCGACGAGCTCGGGAAAGAGAGGGAAACGGGCGGGCGCACGGGAATGCTTTTAAATGCGCGGGAAGGCGGTGGCGAGGCGGGGTGGCCGAAATTGGCGGCGGAGTGGACGCGACCGATGCGGGAGAGTGGGCGGTGGTTCGGCGCCACTTTGCTGGGCGGAGCGGGGAAATGGCACGGGAGAGAGTAGCGCGGACGTGGGCGAGTTGGTCCACGCGCGCGGGGGAGGCAGCGGGAAACGCGTGCGGGCGTGGCCATGCGGCGCGGCCACGAGAAGAGCGGGAGGAGAGGATGACCCGGATAGTGGGGCCCACCTATCGGCGGCTCGAGAGAAAGGGAGGGTGTGACAGCCTAGGGCCCACGCGTCGTCGAAACAGAGAGAGCTCTGAGTGAGGACGCAAAATAGACTTGCGCAAGGAGCGGACGACGAGCTTGGCCGAACCGGGAGGTGATTTAGACTTTTGGAGAACGGGCCGAAAGTGGCCCAAGAACAGGAACAAGATTTAAATTTGTTTTTCCTTTTATTTAATCGATAAATAATCTTTATATTTTTATAAATACTTCCATTGGTCAATTAATTCCAGGAAAAATCTTGAAAATAGATGGGCAACCAAAGTATTTAATAAAAATATAAAAACATCATTTAATGATTAAATAATTCATTCAATAATTACTCA
Source organism: Oryza australiensis (assembly GCA_019925245.2). Classification (NCBI taxonomy): domain Eukaryota; kingdom Viridiplantae; phylum Streptophyta; class Magnoliopsida; order Poales; family Poaceae; genus Oryza; species Oryza australiensis. The sequence goes on from JAIFGZ020000169.1 coordinate 845,354, forward strand.
AATACTTTTTGTATTATTAAAATTATTTCGGAGCTCCAAAATTTCACGGAAAATTTCGAGAGTACTTTAGGGTATGGAGAATATTTCAAAAATATTTCTAGCCATGATTTTTATAAGAAAATTTATCCTTAATTAATTCACTTGATTTAATTACTTTTACTTTCAATAATTTCTATAAAATGTAATTTTAGACGATTTTTAATCCCGATCGAAAATCGGGCGTGACAAACCTAGAATCTCGTCCCGTGATTCGGGGCTAGAAAGAAAGAAGGTAGGGAGTTGGGTTGGCCGACCGCTCGCGGTTTCTTTTGGCTCACACTGGCTGACTGACCAAACCTGTGCGACGATTGATTGATCAAACCTGCACAACCGAACTGACTGGATTCAACCCTGGTATTTTGTTGCTTCACCAAACCAAACCGGCTGGCCCTTCGGCCGACCCGACCGGATTACAGGAATTCAAAGTATTTACTTTCCTCGTACTACACACTCAAGATTGACAAGCTCAATAAGCTGAGAGTTCACTCTGCGGGTTGGTAGTGGGTGGAACTTTTCTGAGGCCTTTCAACTGACTTTCGTGAAGACTCAGGCCCTAAATTTTTTGTGAACTGCTCTTGATCAAAGCAACCTAGGGTTTGAAGAAGTTGCTCGATCGATCCTTTATCTGAACTGCGGCTGTTCCCGATTGCTGCTTCTTTGGACTGAACTGTTGACCCGATAGCTTTAGTGTGCCTTAGACTTTAACCTTTTCACTTGGGGTTGTTGAAATCCTACTAACGGCTTGCAACCGACCCGCCTACAACCCAATCGCTCGCGTGGTTGATCCTCCAAACAAACGGTTACCGAGTTAACAAACTCATCCTCGATCTCGTCTTTAAAACTAGCAGTTAATCTTTCGCCTGACTGTGAACAATTTCACTGCCATTCTTTGAGGTTGACCAACATCTCTTTGACTTACGAATAATCTTGACACTAAAAATCAGATATTCCATCGGTCGATCGAAATGAAGCAAAGGTTGTGCCCCTTTCATTACAGGGACTATTGGAACTTGATCCTCAAATTGTATGACAACAGGAGGTCCCACATAAGGATAACTTCCATGCAGCTCTTGAACATATTGAGTTTAGGCTATCTCTTTCATCGGGTGTAACTGCTAACCTGACCGTTCCGCTTCTGCCCTGACTTTGGTGTCATCTGCCTGAACATGTTGTGTGGTTGATATCCTTTCCTTGAAACAAACCTCGATCACTTAACAGATCAAGCTAAAATGTTATTCCCACGATAAACTTTTCACTTCTTGATTTATTCGTTACTGACTACTCTGGGTTGAGAGACTATGAGTTCTACCATTGATTTCTCCACATACTAACAAAATCTGTACGTCTGTTGAAAACTGCCTTTGGTGCTACCAAGAGTTTCTGTTCTCTGACCAAAACAAGCTCACTTTCAAACCTTGAGTAGAAATAATTCACAAGGAATGATTCCCTTATTGCATGCTCTACGGACTGTATTGTATGAATTGATCTCTGCATCCATTTACTCTAGACAAGGGTGATGAAACAATTCCATGGTCATCTTCCCAGGAAACACCGAGGTGGTTTTTCGGAGACTGTAACAGTGGTCTTGAAACAAAGAATTCATTATTAACCCATGTTCACCACTACGGTGCAGTTACCACTTATTATTCTCTAGAGAACTTCCAACATCAGAGAGTCTTGATGATCCTTTTATGATGTCGCTTTCAACGGTATCATTACCCTCTTCATTCTCATGAGGTACCACTTACATTGTCCTTCAAATAAATCTCGCCATGACGAACACCGCTGTAGTCTAACCATTCTCTCTTTACTGATTGATCAATTCTTTGCTTTGTTGCCAGTTAGATTTTCGATCTTGACAAAACTGCAATGACCCAGTAAAGGAACTATAGGCTTCTTGTGACATTGTCAGATACACGAGTCAATCCCCCTTTTGACTACTGAATATGAACCCTGAGAGAAAGGAAATCGTCTGCCTCGTACTCTTACTTCGACTTCCTCTTTCAGGTACATAGCTATAATAAGTCTTCTGTGCACAAGGAAGGTACTTGAACACCAAACAATTATAGACGACTGTTGATCACTGCTAGCAGAACTATTAACCAGTATGGAGTCTGCCCTTCAAGATCCTGACCGGGTTGATTATTTTTTTTTGAAGTGTATAGGCTGATCATTGCTTTACTTAATGTTTCCTTCTTATTACATGACTTCCATGAAACTTCTAGGTGTCATGAGCGGTTCTTGAACATCCAATACTTGAAGTTTGTTGTTGACCTTTGTCGGTAGAATTTTTGATTGATATGACCTTTTCTTCATGTGGTCCTAACATGGTTGACCTGTCTTGACATTGCTTTCTGACCGGGGTTCCAACAAGAACACTGCCTTGACTATTGATTGTCTTTTCCTAGAGAATTGTCGACCTTCTTGGTAGCTGAAGCAGGCAACTTCTTCCTATTGTTGGTGCCAATTTCCTCTGATTACCTGTTAGGCTGTTGAGTTGGAACAACATGGCGTGTCCGGCTGAGGTTGACAACAGTTGGGTGAACTGCGGCGTGAGAGCTTGTTTGGCAGGTGTCACTGGAGAGTTGTACTACCTTCTTTACAATTGGACCAAATAACTATTTTTCCTGGCACTGCTTGCCCTGCTGGTGTTGGTACTATAGCTTCGGAGCGGTTGCCGGTGGAATTATAGAGCTTCTGCTGGTGCTCTCAGTAACAAATTGTTGAGATAGAAACTTCACATTTCAGTGAAGATTGGTGTCTCTTGTTTTCTTGGGGTCCTGGGGTTGGACCTGACCACTCTGTGCTAGGGTGAGGCAACTGGGGAAGTTGAGACATTGACGGATAGTGTGGGTAACTTGACGACGTTGGTACTTTTACGTTGAACTACCCTTTGAGAAGTTACTTGTCTTTCCTACAATTGACATAGTAGAGGATTGACTTTCTCGGTTCCAGAAGTGGACCTTTGTTGTGGCGGTGTCTTAGCTCAAGACCGTTGAAACATACCGGACTTGATTGATCATGAGGTACGTCCTTCTAGCCATGCATGCTCACATCGAAACTGAAACATGTAGAGACTCATGAACTGGGTTAACAATGCTGTTCTACCGCTGTTGGCTACCACTGTAGTTGGAGTTGGATGGAGAACAAAACGTTATTATTGTTGTTATTGGTGACTAGAAGTTGACGGACGGGTTACAAGGGTGCCCTTCAGTCTTCCATTGTTTTTTTGTACTGACTTAAGTTAACGGTCCTTAAGCACATGACTTATTCCCTCACACAAGGAACAAGCGACTTTCCTGTTCGTAGAGTTGGACTGCGGTGTACCAAAATCTTTGCCGAGTAGTTTATCCAAAGCTTTTTTTGTAACACTTCATCAACAGTCGGTACCTTGGCATGCAAATTCCAAGTGCGATCAAATACTCTGCCAAGGTTGTCCTTGCACTCCTTAACCACCTTAGGTAATACTTGTTGGCTCTGAGGTAGTTGACGGTCGACATGTATTGGTCTGCTGGGGACGCTGCTACATACTGACGGTAGCCGTATAGGTGCTAGCAATGAAATGTACTGGATTTGATCTTGATTCCGATTTTGAGCTTACATCTGCGACCATTGGTACCTCTGCTACGTCTTCCGTATCTGACTTTGTATCTGTTGTATCCACTGCCTGCGTATTCAACATCCGATCTTGGGGAGTCGAAAACGAACAAGAGTGGGGTTTCGTACATGAGCTATAGATTGCGGATTGTTCTGACCAAAGGTTCCTGACCTCAACTCACTGTCGCTGTTAGAAAATATTCCTGTGGTTTGTGAGTATCCGAAAGTCTTCCCGGAAGACCTAACCACGATGCCACCTGAAAGAGAAATAGAGTTTTGGATTAACCTAGTCCCTGGCACTGCTCCGATCCACAAGAGACCCTATAGAATGGGAGCCAATGAGTTGGCAGAGGTCAAGAAGCAAGTAGATGAATAGTTACAGAAAGGTTACATCCGCCCGAGCAAATCGCCCTGGGGTGCTCCAGTCATTTTTATGGAGAAAAAAGATAAGACCAAAAGGATGTGCGTCGACTATCGCGCACTCAACGAGGTCACTATCAAGAACAAGTACCCTCTTCCTAGGATTGACGATCTGTTCGATCAATTAAAGGGAGCAAAGGTGTTCTCAAAGATAGACCTGCAGTCAGGCTATCACCAGCTAAGAATTCAAGAGGAGGACATTCCCAAGACCGCCTTCATCACTCGGCACGGTGCATGCGAGTGCACGGTCATGTCCTTCGGACTTACAAATGCCTCGGCCTTTTTCATGAATTTGATGAACAAAGTGTTCATGGAATTCCTAGACAAGTTCGTCGTAGTATTTATCGATGACATCTTGATCTACTCACAGTCAGAAGAGGAACATGAGCACCATCTTCGGTTGGTACTCAAAAAGTTAAGATACCACCGGCTCTATGCCAAGTTTAGCAAATGCGCTTTCTGGTTGAAGGAAGTGCAATTCCTCAGCCATATCGTGAATGCCCAAGGAGTCGCATAGCACCCTTCCAATGTGGAAGCAGTAACCAAATGGACTTCACCTAAAACTGTCACCCAGGTCAGAAGTTTTCTAGGACTTGCGGGTTATTACCGTCGGTTCATCGAAAACTTCTCAAAGATTGCCAAGCCATTGACGCAGTTGTTAAAGAAGGATGAAAAGTTTATATGGACTGCCGAGCGCAACCAAAATTTTGAAACACTCAAGAGAAAACTGGTGTCCGCACCCGTATTGATCTTGCCAGATCAAACCAAGGATTTCCAAGTCTATTGCGACGCATCTCACCAAGTGTTAGGCTGTGTGTTGATGCAAGATGGAAAAGTGGTCGCTTATGCTTCCTGCAAGTTGAGACCTCATGAGTCTAACTACCCAACACATGACTTGGAACTAGGAGCAGTCGTCCATGCTCTGAAAATATGGCGACATTACCTCGTCGATAATCGATGTGAAATATATACAGATCATAAGAGCCTGAAATACATCTTCACCCAGCCGGATTTGAACCTCCGTCAGCGACGATGGTTGGAGTTGATCAAGGATTATGATCTAAGTATACACTATCACCCCGGCAAAGCTAACGTGGTAGCCGATGCCTTGAGCCGAAAGAGTTCCGCAACTCTATTCACATAGAAGGGAGATGTGAAGCGTTACTACAAGACCTAGAGCACCTAAACACGGGAATTGTTGAACCCGGATTTGTGGCCACTCTTGAAGCCCAACCCACACTCTTAGATCAAATTCGCATAGCTCAAGCCTCGGATCGGACATAACGAGCTTAAGAAGAATATGAGAGTGGGAAAAGCTCGTGACTTCACGGAAGATGAACATGGAACCATATGGATGGGCAACAGGATATGTGTGCCAGAAGATAAGGAATTGAAAAAGTTAATCCTTACTGAAGCTCATCAAAGTCAGTACTCTATCCATTCGTGAAGTACCAGGATGTATCAGGACCTTAAGGAGAAATTTTGGTGGGTTAGCATGAAAAGAGAAATAGCAGAGTTCGTGGCACTATGCGATGTATGCCAGCGAGTAAAGGCAGAACACCAGAGGCCTGGATTACAGCCCACTTCAAATCCCGGAATGGAAGTGGGAGGAAATCGGGATGGATTTCATCACCGGTTTACCCCGGACATCATCAGGACACGATTCTATCTGGGTTATCATCGACCGCCTCACTAAAGTAGTTCATTTTATCCCAGTGCTTACCACCTATACGGGCGAAGGTTAGCGAATTGTACCTTGCAAAGATTGTGTGTCTTCATGGGGTACCCAAGAAGATAGTATCTGATCGTGGTAGTCAGTTCACCTCCAAGTTTTGGCAAAAACTACAAGAGGAACTTGGCACCCCGTTGAATTTTAGCACGGCCTATCACCCACAAACCGATGATCAGATGGAACGGGTAAACCAGGTTTTGGAAGATATGTGTAACACCTTGAGGTGTTTTCCCATTTTAAAAATCCAAAAGAAAAATCGTAAAAGAAAATCATTGAAATTAACTAGAGAGAATAAATAATTATCAAAAAGCCAAATGCTAAATGGAAATGGCATGGTAGGATTTTTCTAAAACTCTACATGTCAAAATACACTAACCGGATTTTTAGTGGAATTTTTAGAGCACAAGAAATAATTTTTAACCAATTAAAATCAAAATCGGAATAAATAAATCCTGGGTTTCTTTTCTCTCTCCTCCCGTTCGTTTCCCGCTCTTTTAGCCGTGGCCGCCGCCCGAGCCGACGGCCATCCTCTCCCGCGCGTGCCGACCGGCCCAGCCGATCCCGCCCGCACGCCTCTCTCCTCTCTCCTTCGCAGGCCGGCCGAAAGGCCACGGCCCGCCAGCCTCTTGCGTCGCGAATAAGTCCAGTTCGCCTCCCCTTCTTCCCGGGACACTGGCAGGTGGGGCCCACCTATTAGCCCCGTCCTCTACCTCGGTCGCCCGCCGCCATTGGCGCCGCCTCACCCCACGCGGATCCCGCCGTCCGCCTCTCCCGCACGCCCTAAAGGAACCGCCCTAACTCCCCCGCCTCTCCCGCCACTTTCAATCGCCCCGGCCACCGCTCCCGCGCCCCTTAATGGCCGGATTTAACCGCCGGCCATTAATCCCCCAAAAATTGCGCCGACGAGCAATTGTGCCCCTATCCGATCGCCGCCGATCTTCCCATCCCCTATTTAAGCACCCCTCTCCCTCCCCGAGCTCCCCACACCTCCACTCAAGCCTCTCTCTCTCGTCGTCCCCGCACCGTGTGCCCTTGATTCGAACCCACCGACGGACTTCGGCCGCGTCATCACAACGTCCCGAGCCGCCCCGCGAGCTCCCGCCGTCTCCGTTCTTCTACCCGACACCCGCGCCACCTCGGCCACCCTCTCCCGCGAGCTCCCGTCGTCTCCCTCGCCGCTGTCGCCGCCGTCTCCCTCAACTCCGGCGACCCCGCGGTGAGCCACTCTTCGTGTTCTCCTCAGATCGAACCCGCAGCGCCAGGCGCGAGAACGCGCGGTTCCTCTCGCGCATAACCCGCGTCAACCCACCGCCCCGCGCCGCCGCCCGTATGGCACCGGCCGGCCTCCGGCCACCGGCCGCCGCGGCCGATTGCGCCCGCGCCCTTTCTTCTAGGTCGTTCGATCGGCTTCGTCCGATCGGCACCGTCCGTCCCCGCCGCCCACGTGGCAAGCCACGTGGTGGCCACCTTGGCACCACGTGTGCGTCACGTGGTGCATCGCCTGTCCGGCCGTGGACCCGGTCCACCGTGGACCGCACTCCCGCAGCCGGCCGCGCGCCCTCGGCGCCGACGTCGCCCTAGCGCCGACGCAATTCTAGGATTTATTACGTAATAAATCGATTAAGGATTTTTCTGTTTTAGTAAAAAAACACGATAATCTTCTAAAAATCATATCTTTTCAATCCGACCTCTATTTTAGCCCATTCAAATTTCATTAAATTCATTAAAATTCCAAGAATCCATTAAAATGGTTTTGTTCCCTGTTTTAGTAGCTTTTTAGTCTGTTTGTTGAAGTGCTTGTTTGCCGTGTAGATCCCGGTAGTTCCGCCGTCCCGGTTTACTTTGAAGTCGTCGCTCAAGTCCCCCAAGCCGAAGAGCAAGACAAGTCATACCACATTATTGATCATATTGCTCCCAGTTTGCTAAAACACCTATTTTATTCTATGAAATTGCATGTATTTTATGTTGTCATTTCATGGGAAATAGTACACCTTATGCTTAGTTTATGCCTTAGGTTTGACAGCCCAAACCCTTTGATAAATTTGGGAAAATTATGTTATTAGAATCAGGACTAGGTTATGCTTAGCCTGGCTTAGTTTCACTAGCTCACTAAATGGGTCATTCTCACTTAATTTATCTCTCCGGACTTCGTTCGGAGGATTAATAATTAGTTTTAGGTGAACCGGACTAATAAATAAAATATGACAAATGGTGGGCGTGGGCGCCATGGTTTTGGTTAGCGGCGTCCATAGCAGTTAAGGACCGGTTCACGGGACCCCTCAGAAGAATGACCGTGCAAACCACAAGCCGAAATGGGTAAGGTAGGTCCCGTAGTGTAGCCTCTCCTAGCTGACGAACCCATCGGCAAGGGTGAGCGGGATGGAGTTTTAGTCGGCCCCGGTATAAGCGTTGCTGGGCTGCCGGATTCACCGAGGCACTCGGGGCTGCCCACTCCCGTGGTCCGGGAGTGGGGGCGAAACCTTGGTGGGGTTCGCTTGGTTAGTGGGGGTTATACGAAAGATCCTATCACAGTTCCCTTTCCGGGGTACCGCGGTGGTACTCCGGCGCACGGGAGACCATGTTGTGGGGCTGTGTCTTGTGGGTACAGTTGTACACCTCTGATCAGAGTAAATCTATTCGAATAGCCGTGCCCGCGGTAATGGGGCGATCGACCGAGCTCTCCGTGATTAGTCCCACACTTTTACACCCTAAATGGTTGGAACATGACTAGTATAAGTGGATGGTTTGGGCCTGTCCCAGCGTGGGGATAACGTTGGACAGTGTTGGATTAAAAATGCTTTATTTACAAGAATTACTGTTGTTTTGTCTGTGTTCAAAATCTGTATTGTTTGGGAAAACCCCTGCTGTTTGCGCAAAAGCAAACCCTAGCCAAACCCTTGTCTTCCTTGCATTCATTTCTCTCCCCTTCCGGCGTGACTTGCTTAGTACATGGAAGTACTCATCCTTGCCCCTTCATCGGAACCCAAGCCAGAAGCTGAAGAAGAAGACGATGTGGAGTAGGCTTGTCTTACACTCTGGAAGCTGCCTGTGGAGTGGTCGAAGCCGCGTGGCCAGCGTCAAGCTTAGGCCTAGGCCCTTTTTCTTTTTCCGCTGCTCTTTTGTAATCTTTTTGTATTGTTTCTAGGACATGGAACTGTAATATCAACAATTGTCGTATGTGTACCTTGGCTGGTCCTGGACAGGGATTTTTAATACACATATAGCTTCGAAAATTCGGGTCTGAATTTCTGGGCGTGACAAGTTGGTATCAGAGCCAATTTCCAGACCGTAGGAAAAGCCAAACGGAAAAACCCTAGGAGCCCTCTGAATCTTTTCATATGCATAAGCCTTGGCTTTTGAAAATAGTTTCGGAAAATGGGTCTTGTTTCCTCGGGATTGGGAAAAATTTTAAGTCTCTCTCAAAGCATTTTCAAAACTCGGTCAAGTCTAAGTGATAGGATTTTAGAGTTAAAATTTGGAAAAATCATTTGATCTCTCGTTCAGCTGCCAAGTTGGGATTTTCTAAGGGATCAAAGTCCTATGTCGAGATAGGAGGGAATGGTCGCCAATTTTATATTATAACTAAGCATCTTTTTTTCAGCATCATATAGGGGATGTCCTTAGGAGTTTTACTTAGCCTCATAAAAATGTTTCTCAAAAACCCTCTTTTTCTCGTTTACTTTACTTGAGTCCTTTATCATTTATCTAACTTGGGTTTGAGCATGCATTGATCCCCTACCTTATTTTCTCTAGATGGCAGCCGTCCAGTCACCCACAACGGTCGGGGTTTGAAGGGTTTCGTCGCGGAGCTGGCAAGGATGGCCTTGGCAGTGGGCTATCCGGATGCACCTGAGTACACTGTCGTCTCACCGTTCGGCAGTGAGTTGCCTCACCAAGTCCGCCTGGAGGTACACGGGTTCGTCGGCACCAACATCCCGAACATGGTGGTCACTGCGTCGGGAGGAATAGATGAGCATGCCTGCCAAGAGGCGGCTTATCTAATGCTGGCTCGGACAAGGGAGATGCATGACTACCATATTTGTCACTCTGCCTACCGGTACCATCCTCGGCGTGGAACTTCATCAGCAACCAACAACTTCCAATCTGCTGAAGGGGAGAACGACACCACCTTCTCTCACATGAGGTTGGTGATCGAAGGGTTGGATAAGATGCATGCAGATCTCCATATGGTGTCAAAGGCTCTGAATGACCAGAAGATCTTAAGGATCAAGAGTTTGAAGGATGAGGTGGATCGACTCAAGAGAGAGATCGCCAGTCTGAAGGGGCTTCCACCTCCCAACATCCTTCGGATCAGGATCACGCCGCGAAAGAACACCAAGGCTCCGGTGCAGATGCAGCTGGCGCCCAGGGTTCCACCTCCTGCACCGCCACCTTCCCCAGTGCCAGATCCAGCTCTTGCTCTGGTCCCTGCCCCGAGCGAAGGAGGAGGATGGATCTCGGTGTCCAGTAGCAGCAAGGGCAGTAGCAGCGGCAGCTCCAAGAGCCCCGAACGTAAAGAAGAGTTAGTAAGCTCTCGAAGCCGCACGAAGGAAAAGGAAGACGGGAACTCCCTTGGGAGTGGTTTCGACTCCTCCGACCGCGGAAGCCGTTCCGACCCTTAGAGCGTCGCCACCCTTAGTTACTGTTTTCCTAGTTTTTCTGTTTGCTTAGTTGCTGTGTGTTAGGAGTGTTGTGTGTGGGTAGTGGTCAACCTGTATCAAGTGTGGGTATGGGTTGTCCAATTAAGGATGTTGGGTGTGTTTTAAGTGTTTTAATTAAAGAACAGATCAAAACAAGTAATAAAGATCAACTTCTCTGTCCAATCTGTTTTACTCCTTCTCCCCGCCTTGTTTGTTCCACTTCTTCAGATGGTGAACACCAGGAATGGCAGCAACAGCACTGAGTCAGCTGAGAACAACACCCGTGCTAATGCCAACAACCCACCTCCTCCACCTGAGAACATCACTTTGGCACAAGTCCTAGCCAACCAGACCCAGATGATGGCTGCAATGATGCACCAAATGCAACAGCAGCATCAGCAGATGCAGTTACAAGTGTTGCAACAATTTCAGCAACAGAACCAGCATCGCATGACCATTTCACACCACCACCTCCCCCACAAAACAAAGCTGTCAAAATTCCTTCGAGTCCGACCCCCAACTTTCTCCGGACCACCAACCCCATGGAGGCTAATGCGGATCATCGCCATAGAAAAGAAGTTGGACCTTCTTCGTGCACGGACCAGGAGAGGGTGTCTTTCGCCACCCACCAACTCCAAGGCCCCGCCTCAGCCTGGTGGGACAACTTCTTGGTTACCCGTCGGGCGGACGCACCCGCAATTACTTGGGCAGAGTTTTGCCACCAATTCCGAAAGGCTCACATCCCCGGAGGGATAGTAGCCCAGAAAAAGAGGGAGTTCAGATCCTTGGAGCAAGGCACGCGAACCGTCACCGAGTATCTGCACGAGTTTAATCACTTAGCGCGATATGCTCTAGAGGACGTATGTAATGACACCGAGCGTCAAGAAAAGTTCTTGGCTGGGCTAGACGATGAGTTAACAGACAAACTCATCTCTGGTGAATACACCGACTTCGAGAAGTTGGTCAACAAAGCCATCCGTCAAGAAGACCAACGCAATAAAATGCTCAGAAAATGAAAGGCTACCTAGTTTAGGCCACAACCTCAGATAGGGAATCCCCAGCGGCCGCGTTTCACTCCGGGTGGTCAGAGTGGACCTACTACTATGATCGTTCGTCAACATCGCCCGTACCATCACGGGAATTTCCAATCCAACGGAAGCCGTCTCGGACAGGCGCAGCGGAATCCGGCCTCGCGTTAGCCAACAGCGCAGCCGCCACCGCAGTCCAAGCCAATGCCACCAAAGAAGGACTCGGGATTCAAGCCGGGTAAGCTGTTTCAACGTGGGGAACCTGGACATTTCACGACAAGTGTCCAAGACCAAAACCCGAGTTCATCCAAGCAAGAGTGAATCATGCTTCAGCAGAGGAGGCACAGGACGCACCGGATGTCATACTGGGTATGTTCCCTGTGAACTCCTTTAATGCATCAGTCCTGTTTGATTCGGGTGCAACACATTCTTTCATATCAAAAGCATTTGTGGGAAAACATGGGTTGTCGGTGTTAAAACTTAAGATACCCATGCGGGTTCAAACTCCCGGGAACCATTTGAACACTGCCCACTTTTGCCCTTCAATGGCATAAAAATCCAAGGATTCCCCTTTCTAGCCAATCTTATCCTTCTAGAATCAAAAGGCCTGGATGTCATCCTTGGGATGGACTGGTTGACCCGTCATAAAGGTCTGATCGATTGCGCAAGCCGCACGATCTCCTTGACCAATGACGAAAGGAAGAAAGTGATTTACCGCTCCCCTAAACCACTGAGGGTAGTGGCAAGTCTGAATCGGATCTCGGCTAAGGAGAAGCCCGAAGAGAAAGGAAAGGATCAGGCGAAGTTAGAAAGTATTCCTGTGGTTTGTGAGTACCCGAAAGTCTTCCCAGAAGATCTAACCACAATGCCATCAGAAAGAGAAATAGAGTTTCGGATTGACCTAGTCCCTGGCACTTACTAATGCCCCAGCCTTTTTCATGAATTTGATGGACAACGTGTTCATGGAATTCCTAGACAAGTTTGTCATGGTGTTCATCGACGACATCTTGATCTACTCACAGTCGGAAGAGGAACATGAGCACCATCTCCGATTGGTACTTGAAAAGTTAAGAGACCACCAGCTCTAAGCTAAGTTTAGCAAATGTGCTTTCTGGTTGAGGGAAGTGCAATTCCTCGGCCATATCGTGAATGTCCAAGGAGTAGCAGTGGACCCTTCCAATGTAGAAGCTGTAACCAAATGGACTCCACCTAAAACTGTCACCCAAGTCAGAAGTTTTCTAGGACTTGCGGGTTATTACCGTCGGTTCATCGAAAACTTCTCAAGGATTGCCAAGCCTTTGACGCAGTTGTTAGAGAAGGATGAAAAGTTTATATGGACTGCCGAGCGCAACCAGAGTTTTGAAACACTCAAGAGAAAACTAGTGTCTGCACCCGTATTGATCTTGCCAGATCAAACCAAGGATTTCCAAGTCTATTGCGACACATCTCACCAAGGGTTAGGTTGTGTGTTGATGCAAGATGGAAAGGTGATCACGTATGCTTCCCGCCAGTTAAGACCTCATGAGTCTAATTACCCAACACATGACTTGAAACTAGCAGCAGTAGTTCATGCTCTGAAAATATGGCGACATTACCTCGTCGGCTGTGAAATATATACGGATCATAAAAGCCTGAAATACATTTTCACCCAACCAGATTTGAACCACCGTCAGCGACGATGGTTGGAGTTGATCAAGGATTATGATCTCAGTATACACTACCATCCCAGCAAAGCTAACGTGGTAGCTGATGCCCTGAGCCGAAAGAGTTACTGTAACTCTACTCACATAGAAGGGAGATGTGAACAGTTACTACAAGATCTAGAGCACCTAAACCTGAAAATTGTTGAACTCGGATTTGTGGCCGCTCTTGAGGCCCAACCCACACTCTTAGATCAAATTCGCATAGCTCAAGCCTCGGATCCGGACATAGCTGAGCTTAAGAAGAATATGAGAGTGGGAAAAGCTCGTGACTTCACGGAAGATGAACATGGAACCATATGGATGGGCAACAGGATATGTGTGTCAGAAGATAAGGAATTGAGAAAGTTAATCCTTACTGAAGCACATCAGAGTCAGTACTCTATCCATCCGGGAAGTACCAAAATGTACCAGGACCTCAAGGAGAAATTCTGGTGGGTTAGCATGAAAAGAGAAATAGCAGAGTTCATGGCATTATGCGATGTATGCCAGCGAGTAAAGGTAGAACACCAGAGGCCTGCTGGATTATTACAACCACTTCAAATACCAGAATGGAAGTGGGAGGAAATCAGGATGGATTTCATCACCGGTTTACCCCGGACATCATCAGGACACGATTCTATCTAGTTATAATCGACATCCTCACTAAAGTGGCTCATTTTATCCCAGTGCTTACCACCTATACGGGCAGAAGGTTAGCAGAATTGTACCTTGCAAGGATTGTGTGTCTTCATGGTGTACCCAAGAAGATAGTATCTGATCGTGGTAGTCAGTTCACCTCCAAGTTTTGGCAAAAACTACAAGAGGAACTTGACACCCGGTTGAATTTTAGCATGGCCTATCACCCGCAAACCGACGGTCAGATGGAACGTGTAAACCAAGTTTTGGAAGATATGCTGCGAGCTTGTGCTTTGGATTTCAGAGGAGCTTGGGATAAGAGCCTGCACTAAAATATGACAAATGGTGGGCTGTGGGCGCCATGGTTTTGGTTAGCGGCGTCCATAGCAGTTAAGGACCGGTTCACGGGACCCCTCAGAAGAATGACCGTGTAAACCACAAGCCGAAATGGGTAAGGTAGGTCCCGTAGTGTAGCCTCTCCTAGCCGACGAACCCATCGGTAAGGGTGAGCGGGATGGAGTTTCGGTCGGCCCGGTATAAGCGTTGCGGGCTGCGGATTCACCGAGGCACTCGGGGGGGCTGCCCACTCCCAGGGTCCGGGAGTGGGGGCGAAACCTTGGTGGGGTTCGCTTGGTTAGTGGGGGGTTATATGAAAGGTCCTATCATAGTTCCCTTTCCGGGGTACCGTGGTGGTACTCTGGCGCACGGGAGACCGTGTTGTGGGGATGTGTCTTGTGAGTACAGTTGTACACCTCTAATCAGAGTAAATCTATTCGAATAGTCGTGCCCGCGGTAATGGGGCGATCGACCGAGCTCTCCGTGATTAGTCCCACACTTTTACACCCTAAATGGTTGGAACATGACTAGTATAAGTGGATGGTTTGGGCCTGTCCCAGCGTGGGGATAACGTTGAACAGTGTTGGATTAAAAATGCTTTATTTACAAGAATTACTGTTGTTTTGTCTGTGTTCAAAATCTGTATTGTTTGGGAAAACCCCTCTTGTTTGCGCAAAAGCAAACCCTAGCCAAACCCTTGTCTTCCTTGCATTCATTTTTCTCCTCTTTCGGCGTGACTTGCTGAGTACGTGGAAGTACTCATCCTTGCCCCTTCATCAGAACCCGAGCCAGAAGCTGAAGAAGAAGACAATGTGGAGTAGGCTTGTCTTACACTCTGGAAGCTGCCTGTGGAGTGGTCCAAGCCGCGTGGCCAGCATCAAGCTTAGGCCTAGGTCCTTTTTCTTTTTCCACTGCTCTTTTGTAATCTTTTTGTATTGTTTCTAGGACGTGGAACTGTAATATCAACAATTGTCGTATGTGTACCACGGCTGCTCTGGATAGGGATTTTTAATACACATATAGCTTCGGAAATTCGGGTCTGAATTTCGAGTGTGACAATTTCTTGCGAGCTTGTGCTCTGGAATTCGGAGGAGCTTGGGATAAGAGCACGCCCTATGCGAGTTCTCCTATAACAACGCTTATCGGGCCGTTTACGAGATGGCCCCTTTCGAAGCACTTTATGGACGAAAGTGTCGTACCCCACTTTTCTGGGATCAGACCGACGAACGTCAGTTGTTTGGGACTGAAGTGTTAAGTGATGCTGAAGAGAAAGTCAGAATCATAAGAGACAGGCTGAAAGTTGCACAGTCTCATCAAAAGAGTTATGCAGACAACCGCCGCAGAGAGCAAGCTTTCAAAGTCGGAGACAATGTATATCTTCGTGTCATCCCACTTCGAGGAGTGCACCGATTCCAAACCAAGGGCAAGTTGGCACCACGCTATGTGGGACCATATCGGATTCAAGAGCGACGAGGTGAAGTGGCATACAAACTCGAACTGCCACCCACCATGGCGGGAATCCATGACGTTTTCCACGTCTCCCAGCTCAAGAAGTGTCTGAGGGTTCCGGAAGAACAAGCCAGTCCAGATCAGATCAAAATCCAGGAAGATCTGACGTACGTGGAGAAACCAGCATGGATACTCAAAACCAGTGAACGTGGACCCGGAACAAGGTCGTCGGGTTCGCGAGTTCAATGGACCCATCACTCCGAAGAAGAAGCAACCGGGAAGAGGAAGATGAGCTAAAGGCCGCTCATCCCTATCTGTTCGCGATACCTCCGAATCTCGGGGTCAAGATTCCGTTTAAAGAGGGTAGGTTTGTAACGCCCGAGGTGTTTTTCCCTGTTAAAAATCCAAAAGAAAATCGTAAAAGAATATTTTTGGAATTAACTGGAGAGAAAAATAATTTAAAAAGCCAAATGCAAAATGGAAATGACGTGGTAGGATTTTTCCTAAATTCTACATGTCAAAATACATTAACGGATTTTTAGTGGAATTTTCGAGCACTAAAAATAATTTTTAACCAATTAAAATCAAAATCGGAATAAATAAATCTCGGAAAAAATCGGCTTTCTCTCTCCGTCCTTTCCCGCCCAAAATCGGTCGTGAGCCGCCGGTCCGAGCCGATGGCCCATCCCCTCCCCGTGCGCGCGCGCCCGATCGGCCCGGCCGATGAGGCCGATGGCCCGGCCCGATCCGCCCGCGCGCGCCGCTCTCTCTCTCTCGCGGGCGCCAAAGGCCGTGGCCCGTTTATCCCTCACGCCCGCGAACAAGTCCTTTTCGCCTCCCCTTTACCCCGGGACGCCGACAGGTGGGGCCCGCCTGTCAGGCCGTCGTCCCCGACCCCGGCCGCCCCGGCGCCATTTCCGCCGCCCCTCTCCGCTCGTTTTCGCGCGCCCGCCTCCCCGCGCTCGGGATCCCTCCGCCTTAACTCCCTCGGTCCCGCCAGCCTTAACACCCCCGGCCGCCGCCGCACGCTCTAATGGCCGGATTTAACCACCGGCCATTACTTTCACCAAATCCCGCCGGCGAGCAATTGCGCTCTTATCCCGTCACCGCCGACCTCCCCTTACCCTTTAAAAGCACCCCACACCCTCGCTGTCCTCCCCACACCTTCACCCAAGCCAATCTCGCAGTCGTTTGACCCCGCATCGTGCGCCCTCGGTTCGGACCTCGCCGCCGATCTTCGGCCGTATTTTCTCGTTGTTCCGAGGCGTCCCGAGCTCCGCCGACGCTTCCTTCCTTGTCGCCGGTGCCTGCGCCACTTCGGCCACCCTTCACCGTGAGTATCCGCCGTCTCCCTCACCGCCGTCACCATCGTCTCCCTCAACTCCGGTGACCCCTCAGTGAGGCGCTTTTCTTTTTCGATCCCCGCAACGCCGTGTGCGGGTGCCTCGCGCGGTTCCACCCGCGCGTAATCCGCGGCACCCTGCCACCCCGCGCCGCCGCCCGTATGACATCGGCCGGTCTCCGGCCACCGGCCGCCGCCGCCGGCCGAGCGCGCCCATGTCCCCTCCTCTCGGCCGTCCGATCGGCGCCATCCGTCTCTGCTTGCCACGTGGCAAGCCACGTGGTCGCCACCTCGGCACCAGGTATGCGCCACGTGGTGCACCACCGGTCCGACCGTGGACCGGTGCTCTCGCGGGCCGCTGACGTCAGCCCTAGCTGCTGATGCCTCCCCCGGGTTTTATTGCGCAATAAATGAATTAAAAACCTAGAAAACTTCTAAAAATCATATCTTTTCAATCCGACCTCCGTTTTAGCCCATTCAAATTTCATTAAATTCATAAAAATGCCAAGAATTCATTAAAAATGGTTTTGTTCCCTGTTTCAGTAGCTTTTTAGCCTGTTTGGTTGAAGTGCTTGTTTGCCGTGTAGATCCCGGTAGTTCCGCCATCCCGGTTTACTTTGAAATCGTCGCTCAAGTCCCCCAAGCCGAAGAGCAAGGCAAGTCATACTATATTATTGATCATATTGCTCCCATTTTGCTAAAACTCATGTTTTATTCTATGAAATTGCATGTATTTTTATAATGTCATTTCATGGGGAATAGTACACCTTATGCTTAGTTTATGTCTTAGGTTTGGCACCCCAAACACTTTGATTAAACTTGGGAAAATAATATGATTAGATTCAGGACTAGGTTATGCTTAGCCTGGCTTAGACTCACTAGCTCACTAAATGGGTCATTTTCACTTAATATGTCTCTCCTGGACATCTATTCGGAGGTTTAATAATTAGTATTTTAGGTGAACCGGATTAACAACTAAAATATGGCAAATGGTGGGTTGTGGGCGCTATGGTTTTGGTTAGCGGCGCCCATGGCAATTAAGGACCGGTTCACGGGACCCCTCGGAAGAATGATTGTGCAAACCATAAGCCGAAATGGGTAAGGTAGGTCCCGTACTGTAGCCTCTCCTAGCTGACGGACCCATCGGCAAGGGTGAGCGGGATGGAGTTTCAGTCGGCCCCGGTATAAGGGTTATTGGGCTGCCGGATTCACCGAGGCACTCGGGGGGGCTGCCCATTCCCAGGGTCCGGGAGTGGGGGCGAAACCTTGGTGGGGTTCGCTTGGTTAGTGGGGGGTTATATGAAAGGTCCTATCACAGTTCCCTTTCTGGGGTAACACGGTGATATTCCGGCGCACGGGAGACCATGTCGTGGGGCTGTGTCTTGTGGGTACAGTTGTACACCTCTGATCAGAGTAAAACTATTCGAATAGCCGTGCCCGCGGTGATGGGGCGATCAATCGAGCTCTCCGTGATTAGTCCCACACTTTTACACCCTCAGTAATGGAACATGACTAGTATAGGTGGATGGGTTGTGTCTGTCGCAACGTGGGTTAACGTTGGACAGTGTTGGTTTTTCAAAATGCTATAATTACTTAAATTACTATTGTTTTGATTGTGTTCAAAATTCTTATTGTTTGGAAAACCCCCGCTGTTTGTGCAAAAGCAAACCTTAGCCAAACCCCTGTCTTCCCCGCATTCATTTCTCTCCCTCTTCCGGTGTGACTTGCCGAGTACATGGAAGTACTCATCCTGCCTCTTCACCGAACCCGAGCCGGAAGCGAAGACGAAGACGAAGTGGAGTAGGCCTGTCCTACACTCGGAATCTGCCCGTGGAGTGGCCGAAGCCCCATGGCCGGTGTCAAGCTTAGGTTTAGGCCCTTTTCCTTTTTCCGTTGCTCTTTTTGTAATATTTTTGTAATGTTTCTAAGACGTGGAACTGTAATATCAACAATTATCGTATGTGTACCCTGGCTGGTCTGGGATAGGGATTTTAATACACATATAGCTTCGGAAATTCGTGTCTGAATTTCTGGGCGTGACAGAAGAAGAGGCTCGGTTTGAAAGATTTCATCGGCAAGAGCCAAAGACGCGGGGCCGCCTGTACGACAGGAATCACAGCGGTACCGACCCTCATTGGCATTGTGAATTTTTCAGCACCGCTGGGAAACCGGGATGAGGCCGCCGACACCGGATAATTGCCCCGGCTGCAGCGATTACCGCGAGGACGAACACGAAGCCCGTCAATCACCAACCCAACTCAGTTCATCCCAAGATCCATACAGCTCAACCGGCACCGGCAGTCCGTTCATGATCGGCTAGGGCCGATCCACCAAGACTTCTTCGATGAAGAGGATGAAAACGATTACTACTACAACGAGGAAGAACCGATGATAAAGAATCGGCCAACCCCCAATGGTGCCCCTCTGACCTCTTCACCAAAACGCTTAAAAGAAGAATTCAGAGGCTGAAGCACGAAGGAAGGGAAGAAGAAGTTCGACAGATGATCGAAGAACAACGCCGTCGGCTGGGTAAAATCAAAAGGCGATGGATCCCCAAAAAGAAAATCGCCACGGCCGATGAGGAACATACCAGAGAGAGTTCAGCCGATCAAGCCAAAAGGGCAGCCAAAGGGAAAGGCAAACTTTCTGCATCGGTCAATATGGTATTCATATTGCCAGCCGAATTTGGTGCTCCTGAGGCCGATGCAGACAATATCGAGGACACCTTAGCCAAACTAGCATTGTCCCCAGATCAAGCAATTTTCGACAAGCCAGAGGGAACCAAAAATCAGCATCTCAAGCCGCTATACGTAAAAGGCTTCGTCAACGGCAAGCCGATGTCAAAGATGCTAGTGGATGGGGGAGCTGCAGTAAACCTTATGCCCTATGCAACATTCAGAAAGTTGGGAAAGGGAGCCAAAGACCTGATCAAGACTAACATGGTACTAAAGGACTTCGGCGGCAACCCATCAGAGACCAAGGGCGTGTTGAATGTTGAGCTGACCGTCGGCAACAAGACCGTGCCCACAACCTTTTTTGTCATCGACGGGAAGGGGTTTTACAGCCTGCTGCTCGGGAGGGACTGGATACATGCCAACTGTTGTGTCCCTTCCACCATGCACCAGTGTCTGCTTCAATGGGACGATGACAAGATAGAAATTGTCGCCAATGCCGATTTGCCACTCTGGGAAATCGATGGCATTGATTGTTTGTCCGGGAAAATATGGCAAGCCGATTTTCTAAAAGTGTCTGATTCTGCCATACAGCCGATTGGAGACGACGAGCCGCAGCAGCTGCTTTGAGCAAGACGTCGCGGAGGGCTCGAACGTCTACGGCATGGACACCGCGGACGAAGACGATGGCAAGCTTGGGCAGGGTTTTACGTCGTCCGACGAATTAGAGAAAATAGACATAGGCTCTGGAGACAGGCCTAGGCCGACGTATATCAGCAAAAAGTTGTCCTCTCATTGTAGATCCTAGCTTATTAGTTTGTTAAAAGAATATAAAGATTGTTTTGCTTGGGAGTATTTCGAGATGCCTGGTATTAGCCAATCTATCGTTGTTCACCAACTGCCAATCAAGGCAGGCAATCGGCCGTTCAAACAGCCTCCCATGAGGTTCAAAGCCGATATGTATGATGCGATCAAAGCCGAAATAACTCGGCTATATGATGCTGGATTCATTCGGCCTTGCCGATACGACGAGTGGGTCTCAAACATTGTCCCAGTATTGAAAAAAAGGCAAACTTAGGGTATGCATCGATTTCAGAGACATAAATAAGGCTACCCCCAAAGATAAATACCCAATGCCTATAGCCAATTTGCTCGTAGACGCTGCATCAGGCCACAAAATCATCAGTTTTATGGATGGCAATGTAGGTTACAATCAAATCTTCATGGCCGAAGAAGACATTCACAAAACTGCTTTTTGATGTCCTGGAGCAATCGGCTTATATGAATGGGTCGTTATGACATTTGTACTGAAAAATGCTAGGGAAACATATCAGCGGGCCATGAATTATATCTTCCACGACATGATCGGCTCCCTGGTAGAGATCTACATTGACGATGTTGTCGTCAAATCCAGGGAGGTAGAGAACCACATAGCTGATCTGAAGCAGGTTTTGGAGCGGACGAGAAAATATGGCCTGAAAATGAATCCGTTGAAGTGCGCGTTTGGCGTGTCGGCCGGGCAATTTCTGGGGTTTCTCGTTCATGAAAGAGAAATTGAGGTCACACCAAGGAGCATTAACGCTATCAAGACGATACAGTCTTCGAAGGACAAGAAGCAGTTTCAATCATTGATCGGCAAAATCAACTTCATCAGGCGGTTCATAGCTAATTTTTCAGAGAAGATGGAGTCGTTCACACCGCTGCTTCAGCTTAAAGCCGATCAAGCATTCACATGGGGGGCAGAGCAGCAGAAGGCCTTGGACAATATCAAGAATTACTTAAGCTCGTCTCCAGTCTTAATGTCTCCACGAAAAGGAATACCGTTCAAGCTGTACCTATTAGCCAACGACAAGTCAATCGGCTCAGTCCTAATCCAAGAGATTGAGGGCAAAGAGAAAGCTATCTCAGCCGGCGGCTGTTGGACGCAGAAACAAGATATTTACCAGTGGAGAAGCTATGTCTGTGTCTATATTTTTCATGTACGAAGTTAAGACATTATCTGCTATCCAATGAGTGCACAATAATATGTAAAGCCGACGTAGTCAAATACATGCTATCGGCTCCAGTGTTAAAAGGGAGAATTGGAAAATGGATTTTTGCCCTGACAGAATTCGATCTGAGGTATCAGGCACCCAGGGCAGTTAAAGGACAAGCTATAGCCGATTTTATCGTGGAACACAGAGACGACTCAATCGGCTCAATCGAAATTATGCCTTGGACATTGACATTTGATGGCTCGGTGTGCACCAATGGCTGCGGTATCGGATTGATCATTATTTCGCCTAGGGGGCAAGCTTTGAATTTGCTTTTTCTATCAACCCCCATGCTACAAACAACCAAGCCGAATACGAGGCTGTGCTCAAAGGGTTTCATCTACTCAAGGAAGTTGAAGCCGACGCCATCGAAATAATGGGAGATTCATTGTTGGTCATCAGCCAGTTGTCAGGAGAATACGAATGCAAAAATGATGCGCTGATGGTCTACTATCAACAATGCCGAGAATTGATGGATGGTTTTTGGCTAGTTACTCTAAAACATATCCCCGGGGAGCAGAATACAGAAGCCAATGATTTAGCTCAAGGGGCATCGGGCTACAGGCCGATGACAAGAAACATTGAAGTAAAAGTTGCTGCCATCATAGCCGATGATTGGAGGTTTGAAGTCTACAGATATCTACAGAATCCTTCTCAATCTGCCTCGAGGAAATTGCGATACAAGGCGTTAAGATATGTCTTGCTTGACGAAGATCTTTACTATCGGACGATTGATGGGGTACTACTCAAGTGTTTGGGAGCCGATCAAGCCAAAGTGGCTATCGGAGAGGTTCATGAAGGGATTTGCAGCACGCATCAATCGGCTCATAAGATGAAGTGGCTACTTCAAAGAGCAGGGTATTTCTGGCCGACAATGCTGGAGGACTGTGTCAGATATTATAAAGGTTGCCAGGATTGTTAGAAATTTGGCGCCATACAAAGAGCACTAGCATCGGCTATGAACCCGATCATAAAGCATTGGCCATTCAGAGGATGGGGCATAGACATGATCGGCCAGATTAATCCACCCTCAAGCAAAGGGCATAAATTTATTCTGGTAGCGACAGACTATTTTACAAAGTGGGTGGAGGCAATTCCTTTGAAGAAAGTCGATTCTAAGGATGCAATCGAGCTTGTTAAAGAGCACATCATCTACCGATTCGGTGTCCCATAAAAAATTACAACAGACCAGGGATCTATCTTCATATCCGATGAGTTTGTCCAGTTTGCCGACGGCATGGGGATCAAATTACTAAATTCTTCGCCGTATTACGCACAGGCCAACGGGCAAGCAGAGGCTTCAAACAAAAGCTTGATCAAACTGACTAAGAGGAAGATTTCTGCAAAGCAATGGCACAACCGATTAGCCGAATGACTTTGGGCATATCGGATGGCATGCCACGGATCTATCTAAGTCCCTCCGTACAAGTTGGTCTATGGACACGAGGTAGTACTGCCATGGGAAAATATCATCGGCTCGAGACGAATTCGGCTGCAAGATTAACTCATAGCCGATGATTATTATCACTTGATGGTGGATGAGTCGAAGACCTCGTTTTATCACGGATGAGGGCCTTGGAGAAAGTAACAAAGGATAAGGAGCGAGTAGCCCGCCACTATAACAAGAAAGTTGTGCCTAAATCTTTTGAGAAGGGCGAGCTCGTTTGGAAGTTAATACTGCCGATTAGAACAAGAGACAATAAACTCGGCAAGTGGTCACCAAATTGGGAAGGGCATTTCAAGATCCACAAATGCATCTCTAAAGGAGCTTATATGTTAGAAAGTTTGGACAGAGAGGTATTTGAAAGGGCTCTAAACGGCAAATACTTAAAAAAATACTACCCAAGCGTTTGGATCAACTCATGATTCGGCTCTGTTCGATCAGCCGATTCGTGTTAGCCGATGTTCCGTATTGAGCGAGCATCGCCTTTAGGTCATTTTACGCAAAGTTTTTCCCTAGTTTTCTGCAATCGGCTAGCGTTGGCCGACCGTGACAACAACGATGCACGATTTTGTCAAGTTCATAATTTTGTCAACGTCGAAGACATCAACAAAATTAGGGGGCATATACATACACAAAACCTAAGCCGATTACGAAAGGTGGCACGAAAGGTGGACGTCAAATTTTTCAGAATCATAACATCGGACAAGATTTTACGAAGCCGATCACGGATAGTTATAGAAGGCCGAAGCCAATTACAAAAGTTTAAATCTCTAAGCTATTACAATCGGCTCATTGCTTTAAAAAGTTAGCTATGGCCGACAATGCCTTGCACCTGATTTGATCCACTTCCTCAATGGCCTTAGCGTCGTCGGCATTGGACCCAGTCACCGGCCTCACCGCCTTGGTCAGATCCTTCAGATGAGACACAGCCGCCTTGATGCTTGATCGCTTGTCTTCGATCTCTTTAGGCGGGACGGCCATGTATTCTTCTTGTACTTGGATCTCCGTAGTGATTTGGACGAAGTCGGCTATTATTTGATCCCTTCGCGTCCAAAGCTGTTCAAGTTTGGCGGTCGGCTCCGTTTTCAAGGCGTCGAAGTCGGCTTTCTTGGCCTTGATATCTTCCTGACTTGATTTGATTGCTGCCATCAGTGACTGGTTCTCTCGACGATCGGCATGGCGCTGCTGGGATCGCTCATACTTTACTTGGTGCGCCTCTAGAAAGGTGGTCGGGACGATCGCGTCGACCACGACGTCTGGCAGCTGGCTCTGAATTTCCTTGAACCGAGCATGGATTGGGCCGCAGTCGGCTACCAGCGCGTCTAGAGGGATCTCTAGCCGATTGCCGATATCGACTAGAGTCGCTTTGAGGTCTGCGTTGAGCAGCACCAGTGCCCTCTCGCCCCCTTCGTTAGGATCTTCAAACTCCGACAAGTCGAAGCCCAAGAGATCGGCTATATTCTGTAGAAAGAAAGCGATAGTTTAGAGAAGTAACAAGCTTATCAAGTCGGCTGATGAGGTTAAGCGAAGCTTACTGTGGGCATCGGAGCCGGAGTGGGTTCCGTGTCGGCTTGGTCACCACCTGCAGCCGAAGTGACTTCTTCGTCAACATGGCCACTGCCTGCAGCAGACTAGGTACGCTCACTTGATTGCTGGGGCGGGCGTTGGCACGCGTGGTGGCTGTAGAGAGGGTTAGTTGGGAATTGGCTAAACAATGCATGAAGCATGAAGATTGGGACTTACTGATCGCAGGGGAGCCGAGTTCTTCATGGTCATGCGTTTGATTCTCTGCCGATTCAAAGATGTAGAGAAGGCGTGAGTAAATACAGATGAGTGGTTTAAAGAGGGAAAAGAAGTGTGAAGTCACTTACCGTTATCGGGCGAGCAGGACGCCTCGGATGGTTTGGAGTTTTCTGGACGCTGCTCTCGTCGGCTGATGGAGTTGCGATGTATTTTTCCGAACTGGAATCGGCTGCAGCTTCATCAATAGCATCTGCAATTTCTTCGTCCTCCACTTCTTGAGCCAAGAAGGCATCCACGGCCGGATCAACTGGGGACAAGTCATCATCAGCTGGGGCTCGCTTTACCTTCTTGGCCGCCCTTTTTCTCGCTTCGGCAGCCGGAGTAGCTGAAGCCGATGGCTAGACCCTCTTTGTCCGACGGAGCGGCTCACGGGTTTGGCCGTGAAGTAGCGTGCCCACCTTTGGCGCGTTGAAGCCGATTGGGGATGGCGCTAGCCCACACCCGTTCGGCAGGATGTCGGGCACGTAGTTGATCACCACCCCGCTTTGGCTAACTGGGAGAGGGGAATCATCGATTGTCTACAGCAGAAGAAAATTATGGTTAGCCGATGATATGAGTAATAGCCGGTGAATAAACAAGATCTGGGAGATGTGCTTACCGATGGAACTCTGTCGGGGTCGACGATGGTCAGAAACATTGTAGCCGATTGGTGGAACAAGTGTTGTTTCCACTCGCCCCACCACTGGTTGAAGATCGGCGATCTGGTTATCGCCAGGTTGATTCTGTTCATGCTGCCGAGAGGAGGAGTTGGGAGTTGAAGTAGCCGAAGATCATTATGTTGCCTTCGATTCTTCCCCTCGGCTGGATCTTATCGGCAAACTATAAGCCGATGGGCAGCTGGCCCATTCCAAACTGTCTCACCGCCATCATGGGGTGATAAAACTCGTAAGTTTTGGTGACGTTGCGGCCTTGATGAATGCCGACGGGGAGGATGCAAGGGGTGATAGCAGTGACAAAAATTTCCCTCGGCGTCGTGTATTCTTCTGAATCGAGCTCATCTAGCCGAAGATTGTCTGGTTGTTCAACTTCGATGAAGTCTTAATATGCAAACCAGATTTTGGAGGCGCTTGGAAAGCCGCTGTACAGCCGATCAAACCATTCTGTGAAGTCTTCGGCTGTCAGTTTTGAGCCCGGGTTGGTTGAAGCAGCTTCACCGTAGGACGTCGGCCGCCGAGTGGTTTTTTCTTCGTCATCCACAATCCTCGGCTCTATCAATGGGAACTCAGTTTGAAGGGGAGTAGGTAGTTCGGCTATTTTGTACAAATGCAAGTTGAGCCAGAGCTGCAACAGCCACCATGGACCCCCAGTGCCAACAGATTGCTTGGTGGCCAGCCGAGCCGAAGCCGAACCCAAGACTTGGTATAGATAACCCAATAGGTACTTTGCCTAAGGGCATGTTCTTTTTATCTACTAGGGCTTCGGCTACGTGCTGCCAGTTGCTAGTTGGGCCACAGCTAGATCCACAGAATACAAATTTCTCTAACCACATAAGGAGAAAGGCGGTGTGCTCCCTGTCAGAGATCGGCCCATCCTTCATGTTCATAGAAATAAAAGCAGCTTCAGCCGCCAATGCTTTTGGTCTTGAAGTTATGTTGGCACTTGCGCTGAAGATCACTTGGGTTGACATGGAAGTGATGTCCAAGCCGGTTATCATCACCACATCCATCAGAGTGGGGGTCATCGGCCCTTGTTTGAATAGGAAAGCATTGAGTGTGTCGGACCAAAAATAGTAAGCAGCCGATAGAAGGGATTCATTCTTGGGCATGTCGGCTATTGTCAGTTCTAAGCACTGAGCTATTCCAAGCTCAGTCCAGTGCGTCCTTTTTCTAGCCGACATCCTTAAAAATCAGGCTGGCCAAGATCTGTCAATTGATGGCCATGATTTGAAGGCGTTAGTCCAGTATGACAGATTGGGTGTTGAAAACCTAAAGGGGATCCGATCGGTTTCTGCGTTTATTATTTCACTTGGGTCCAAATTGCTGATCGGCCCTAGGAAGTATTGGTTCTGATGAGCTAGGTTGGGGATTGCGATTTGGTGGGTTAAGTGCTACGAGAATGAGGAAAGAAACAAGGAGTCATGAAGAGGCGGGATCTAAATCGCGGAAAGAAAAAGGGAATGAAGCCGATGAACTTACCTCGGGATAAAATGGCTGCTGTGACGTGGCGGAAGGAGCGCTTGGAGAAGCCATTGCTGGGGGTTGTCGCCTCTTAGGGTTCGCCGAGAAGATGAGGGCTTCGGGGTCGCCGAGGTCGTCGGGGAGGTCGCCGGAGAACTCGAGGGTTGCTGAGGTGGCTGTTTGTTCGTGGCAATGTGACACGTGCGGTGGCCGCTGGGCAGTATTCCGAAACAGTTTAGGTCGAAAAGAGCGGGAATTTAGAAAAGCAGCAAATCCGCGATATTATCTTATCACGGACTTGGGGGCATGTGTTAACGGCTTAATTTGGTAACCAAATCCCTAAGTCCCTGCCGAGATAGAAATGGAATCGGATCGGAAGAACAGAGGTCAGGTTGACTGTGATACAATCGGCTACGAGGCCAATCGGCTGAGGTTGAATCGGACAAGGATAGCCGATGGCCGATGCTGAGCCAGAGAAGAAGATAAGACCGTTTCCAATGAAGGTGCTTAAAGATAAATAAAAGATTCGGTTCCCAAATTGCGCGTTAAAAGGTATTGCCATCTATGGATAGGGTCCTGTAACGGCAATTGTATCTGTAAATTAGAAATTTGTTTAGATTTTCTATTGTAATACGGCATGGGACCATATCCCGGGATATTATCGTATTTTAAATAGTAGATTAGATAGAAACCGTGGTTCGTACGGATAATGTTATTCTTGGGTATAAATAGGACCCGAGACCCCTGTAAACATAACCACACACACAATCAATACAACTTTCGGCGCATCGCCTCCTTTTTCTTCAGACGAAAACCTGATCCGGCTTTGGGCTGCATCGTTTCGATCCCCGATTAAGGTAAATGTTTGTCATTTGTGGTGTATTTCGTTGAATTTAGTGCTTTCATCACTATGATACTCTAAATTCAATAATTTATGCTGCGCTAATTATCCTATATCACATATAATCTAGAACAATGTTTAGATCTGTCTCGATATCGGCTTGTTTCTGTCAAGAACCGGTAGCCGATAGAGCTAGATTTAGGGGTTGGCCTAGATTATATGCGATATCCGCCTTCTCGATGGGTTTACATCAGTTATAATAGATCTGATTGTTCTTTTTATACTTAATGTTGCATCAGTTTGACCTATTAAGTCGTTCTTAGAGCTCTTATGATCTATTCGGCTAGATGTATATGCTTAGAGACAGTGCTAGGGTTTCAGTCGGCCTTATCTGTTTTAATATTCTTTTGGTATTTTTACTATTAGATTTATTGAAGCCGCCTTTTATATTAAGATTTTGCTCTGGTTAAATGCCCTAAGCCAGAATCAGCCTGTTAGCCTAGCCGACAGCCGACTGATCTAGGTTTAGTGCATTTAACTTAGATCAATATCTTTCCATAAGATGTATCAGAGTACTAGCCGATTCACAGTTAATCTTACGATATCGGCTAGACTATTAATACATATATTTATTATCCCATTGTATATTTGGATTAAGTGGTTAATACTATCTCGGCGCAGCCGATCTATCCTAGTCGCCGGTGATGTCTGCCGCTCCCGACGATGGAGTCGGCGGCGAAGCCTCCTCCCTTTTTCCTCTCCCTCCTCCTTCCTTTTCCCCCTTTCTTCTCCTTATTTTCTCCTTGGATCCAGATCTTGCCTCCTCTGCCTTGCTTAGGGTTTGGCCGGAGTGAAGCTGGATGAACGAAGATGGCAACAACTAGAGTTGCCCCGCCCGTCATGCCTAGGGCTCGTTGAGGGCATGGCATGGCTGAGGCAAGGAGGAGCCCCTAGGGCCTGTTGGGGCTTCCACTCGCAGATCCGGTTGCACATCAGCGTGGGCGGCGGCGGTGGCGGTGGCGGGGCTCCTCTCTAGCTCATGGATCGCGGTGATAAGAAGCTCTCTCTGGTTCGAGGACAACGACTGTGTCGGGGCCTCTCCTTGGCTTATTGCCAGTGCCCACGACAATTGTGTTCTTCTGCTGGATCTACGACATCCTCACCAAGCAATTGCTTGGCATGGTGGCAGCAGGATGGAAGAGTTCCGCAACGGGGGGCAGCAACGATAAGCATTTGCTAGGGTGGGCTAGCTACTTCCTTCTCAGTACTTACAACTGGACCTGCCGATATCAGTAAGTGGAGGTTGATGAATGGTGTGATGGTGGTAGTACGGACTAGATTCGCGTCTCCACTCTCCCTCTTGTGTTGCAGCAGGGATCTCCGCGAAAGAATGCAAGTATGTTTGGTTCATTGAAGGTATACTGTGTTGATCAGATTGAGGTGTTCCATGCTGCGTGGAAGGCTTTGGGTGAAGACTCAATTCCGGTTGTCCTGATGAGCACGACAGCGGCCTAAGCGTGGTGTTTTTCTTGGAGGCGTTGTCTTTGAAGTTTCTCTTGGTTGGGTTCGACAGGTTGTTAGACCAACCTCTTTAGGTCGGCAGTATGTTTTTGGCAAAGTAAATGAGCGATGAAAAGCGTTGTTGCTGTACAAGAACAGAGCAAGTTTTTAAAAAAAGGACATAGAAGAAGATTAAGATTGAAGCTTAGTCTTCTAACTTTTTTGTTTTTTTCTTAGTTTCGAGGCTTGGAGTATAAGTACTCGTGTAAGGCCGGATGTTTATCCAATATCATATACATATGCTGAAGCTAGCTAGGCAGGTGCAGCATGAGTAATGAGTTAGAGAGGAGTAAGTATTTTTTTTTCCTTTTCGAGAGGAGAGCATGTATAGTTGGTCGGTAGGAGATAACAAATTCAATTCATTTGGTTATTTCAATTAAGAAGTGATGGATACAACAACCAACATCCCACTAGTGTGCCAAGATGCAATCCAAATTACGCGGAAAAACATAAAAGGTCTGACAACAACTCAAATTAGGGGTAAAATGCATAATAACTCGATGGTTAGAAGGGGCACTATGCAAACTATCCAGAGCAGGCTGCATATGGGATGAGGCTGTATCGGTTGCTAGGTTGGGCTGAATTTGCCATCAGATTTAAAATAGAAGGCCCGTACTGGACTAACACACTTGCTCTGGCCAAGGTTCGCACGCCGGCGCCGAGAAACACGGCAAGCCATGAACGAATTGTGAAGTTTAGGGGTTAGATGTCCAGTTTTAAAATTTAAGATTTCAGATGAACATTCATATAAAGTTTAGAGGATATATGCACCTTTTTTATTATTATTATGAATATGATATATCATTGACTATCTGAACAAACAACATAATTATGTGATTCTATACTTCTTTTAAAAATCGATCACCACTCATCATCACTTGTCGTGAGTTCTTTGAACAATGAGATAGGTGGGTTTTTTCCTTCTCTAACCTCAAGTCATTTTTGAAGTAACACAAAAACCTAAATATTTTACAAAGAAAATTATTTTATTTTATTTTTTAAGCCTTTAAAATGCATGATGGGTTTTTTTATTTAATTTTGTTATAACACACGGATATTCATAGTAAGGAGAGAAGGATCATGCTAACCGGCAACGTATCCGGTGAAAACTGGCTTCCTGTGCAACCTTGAAAACTTCTGAGCTAGGCCGTTGGATCTAGATCTGAGGGAGGGAAACCATCCTCTGTAATTTTGCAAATAACCCCCCGCCTCCTCCTCTCCCTTCACGCCTCCGTCTCCTCTCCGTCTCTGTGTGACGCGCCCGCACACGATGCGACCCTCAACGCCGCCCCACGTCTCGCCACCGAAGACCATCGCGTCGCCCCACGTCTCGCCGCCGAAGACCCTCGGCGCCGCCACACGTCGCAAGGACGAACGCCGCCCCGCCAATCCGTGCGTCCTCGACCGCTGCTTCGACTCGCCGGCGGCGCCTCCCCTCTGCATCGTCTCGTCGCCGCCGCCTCCCGCACATCGCCGCGCCGGCCCTCGACGCCGATGGACGCCGCCCCACCGCGCGACGGAGGCCTGCTCGTCGCCATGGTCGACGTGCCGAGATCGCCGCCCCTTCGCCTACCCTCGACGACGATGGACGCCGCCCCACCACGCGAAGGGTTTGTGCCCGAGGATGTGCCGCGATCGCCGTCACTATGCCTGACAACGACGATCGCCGCCGAGGGACCCCCGCCTAACATCGACCTCCATCGCAAGGAAGACAGACACGGCCCTGTGCTGTTCCTCTGCTCGTCGACGTGCCAGACATCCGTCCCTCACACGGCCAAGACTGGCACTGGTACGCTGATCGTCCATCTTAGTCGACGTGCTCCTGATCGTGCTCCCTGATCCTCGATTCGATTGGTCCCACGGTACCACTCATCCTGCGTTTTTGCAATGTGCAGGCATCACTAGTGCTCAAGTCGTCACTGTCGCTAGTGACCAAGCCGTCGCCGTTGATTATGGCATCGACAAATCAAATTTTGAGTTTAGTGCTTTGTGTGCAAGCAATACTACCAAGAAGAATTCTTTTTTCAGAACCGATTGCAAAGATAATTTTAAGCCTGTGGTTGGAATGGTGTTTGATACACTCACCGAAGTGGAGAATTTTTACAAATCTTATGCACATGAAGTTGGTTTCTCTGTTCGTGTCGGTCAGCACAAGAAGCAAAATGAGGAAATATTCTTCAAGCGGTATTATTGTTCAAGAGAAGGGTATAGAAAGGAGAAGGTACAATCTGCTATTGATGAATCTGGAAAGAAGAGGAAAAAACATAATGTAATGGAAACTAGATGTGGTTGTCAGGCACATATTGTTGCCAAGCTTGACAGTGACAAGAAGTATCGGATAGCTTCAGTGGTTGAGGAGCACAGCCATGGGTTTGTATCACCAGATAAGAGGCATTTGCTAAGGTCCAATCATAATGTCAGCGAGAGGGTAAAGAGCGCTTTGTTTACGTGTCATAAGGCTAGCATTGGCACCTCACAGGCGTATAGACTACTCCATGTCAGTGAAGGTGGGTTTCAAAATGTTGGGTGCACGCTGAGGGATTTGCAAAACTATTACCGTGACCTCAGGACCAAAATCAAGGATGCAGATGCACAAATGTTTGTCGCACAGCTTGAACGAAAGAAGGAAGTGAATCCTGCCTTCTTTTATGACTTTATGGTGGACAAACAAGGACGACTTCTTCGTGTGTTCTGGGCAGATGCCATATGCAGAAAAAACTATAGTGTTTTTGGTGATGTGGTTTCTCTAGATTCCACATATACGACTAATCAGTATAACATGATTTTTGTGCCATTTACTGGAGTCAATCATCACTTGCAAAGTGTTTTCCTAGGGGCAGCATTCATCGATAATGAAAAGATAGATTCATATGTATGGTTGTTGAACACCTTCCTTAAGGCAATGGGTGGAGTAGCACCTCGGCTGATCATAACCGATGAAGATGCAAGCATGAAGGCTGCTATTGCTCAGATTCTACCCAATACAGTTCATAGACTTTGCATGTGGCATATCATGGAAAAGGTCCCTGAGAAGGTCGGGCCCACTTTGCGAGAGGATGCACAGTTCTGGGATCGAATAAACAAGTGTGTTTGGAGATCCGAGACTCCAGAAGATTTTGAGTCTCAATGGAATTCTATTATAACAGATTTTGCACTGATCGGAAATGAATGGTTTTCAACAAAGTTTGCCAATCGCCAATCTTGGATTCCAGCATACTTTATGGACATACCTCTAGCTGGTGTCCTTAGGACTACGTCACGATCGGAGAGTGCAAATTCTTTTTTTAACCGCTTCATCCATAGAAAATTGACCTTTGTTGAGTTTTGGCTAAGGTTTGACACAGCTTTGGAGTGCCAACGGCAAGAGGAGCTCAAAGCCGACAATGCAAGCATTCACACCATTCCTAAATTGGTGACACCTTGGGCAATGGAGAAGCAATGCAGCCTCATATATACACATGAAGTTTTCTATAAATTTCAGTTGCAAATTGTAGCTGCTAGAGACCATTGTACTATCCAAGGCATTAATGAGTGTGAAGATTCAAAATTTGTCACCATAAGCGGGCTATCTGAAAAAGAGCGAGAGGTAAAATTGAACAAGATAGACATGTTTGCTAGGTGTTCATGTAAATTATATGAGTCCTATGGCATTCCCTGCCGGCACATCATACAAGTGCTTAGAGCTGAGAAGCAAAATGAGGTGCCGACGCTTTATATTATGAAGAGATGGGAAAAAAGATGTAAAAGGTGTGTATTGAATGTTTTTTCCCCTCAATGGCTGTTTTGTGCAAAAGTCTTGAACAAATTTTGGTAAATTTTACAGGGAACTATTCTTCGATGAAGAAGGTAACCTACTAGATGAGAAGCCTGAAGATCCTATGGAGGTGTCAATGCGGAAAAAGATTTCAGATTCACGCAACAAGTTTGAAGATCTTATCCAAATGGCAAAACAATCTGAACAAGGGATGGACTTTTTAATTTCAAGTTTGTCCAACCTAGTAGAACCTCTCCAAAGCATGACGCCTGCTACTAAAGTTAACAAGCAAGATGAGTTTGAATCTTTTCTTGGTGGTAAAATTCCAAGTGAAGTGAATATACATCCACCAAATGATATAAAGTCGAAAGGAAGATGCAAAAGAATTAAGAAAAGCAAGGAGACGAAGGTTGCAAGTAAGGGTAAAAGTCAACGGAAGTGTGGAAAATGTAAGCAAGTAGGGGATCATGATGCACGAAATTGCTCAAACATTATTGTTGGATAATACTTTTACTTTGTGTAACCTTTCAAGACCAAGTCGACAATGCTTGTGAAATGCTGATCTCAGTTTTGTGTGAAAACACTTGTTTTTTAGTGACATATTGGTTGTGAAATGCTTGATGATCTCAGTTTTGTCGATCCCTAGCTAGCTAGTTCCCTACCATGAATTGTTTCAGTATTGCTTTCCGAAATTTCAAGTGCTAATGACATGCAGCAGCAATGCACAAGCACACTACACACTCTCTGCCAAAAGGAATCAGTGCAAATTCTGCAACTAAAACACAACACATACATCCACAGCTGCGCATGCACTACTGCTACATTGTGCATTGTGCAATTTTTGAGTACACAGAACATGGACATGTCATTGCAATTTTTTAGAGTACACACAACATGGACATGGATTTCACCCGAAACATTTCAACACAAATTTTGCATAAATGTAATTGCATTGACAAGCTTACATAGATGTCACTGGTCACATTGAACCTCATACATATTGCTCACTGGTCACATTTACAAGCCCAGTACATATTGCTCATACAAGTCAGTACATATTGCAAGAACCTGATCAGCCTTTTCACACAAAATTGGCACTGGCAGTACAGACCACCAAGCCTGCACCTAGCACAATTATTCTTGCCCTTCCCAGTACTGCTAGATAATCTTCTCTGCTGCCTGTTACTGCAATCATCAAGCCACGTCAAGCCATCTCTCCCATAGACTGAAAAAAAGGAATCCTGTTGATTATAGTGCTAATATCATGCCCTGGGATGAGACTAATCATCATTGTAGCAAGCACAATGCACTGCTCTACTTGGTGGCCTGTGCAATTATGTTCCTCAATGAGCTTGCCTCCTCCTTTGCGGCTTCCACCAAGGAGTCCTGCAAAACACATCCAGTTTATTCCACAATGTCATCATAGATCAACCAAATGCTTATCACTCAGTAGTGCATTTCACATGAACACATACAACACATGCTGGTGTATCACTTTTTGTTGTTACTCCAGGAAATTCAGATAAGTTCAGTGTAAGGGTAGAATACTCAAAAGGACAAAGCAAATTCCTCGTTTGTTTGTGTTCTGTAAGTACTCAAAGAATATTTGAATTGGTTCGTGTGATCAGGCGTAGTACTGCTTTCTTGTTCGATTCTTGAAGCTCACCGGCAATCAAAACCGGCAATACAGACATAATCACACAAAGAACAGCTGGTCTAGCAATTTAACATGCATGGTCGATAGATATAATCATTTGAACAAACAAAGCAGGCACCTTGTGGAAAACGTTGTTCCAGCCTCCAAGCCGACAGCGACCAGATGTGTCTACGATGAGGAGGGGATGCGGCGACGGGGGGGCGATGCGCAGGGGAGGCGGCGACGGCGAGACGATGCAGAGGGGAGGCGCCGCCGGCGAGTCGAAGCAGCGCTCGACGACGCACGGATCGCGCGGGGGCGGCGTTCGTCCTTGCGACGTGTGGCGGCGCTGAGGGTCTTCGGCGGCGAGACGTGGGGCGGCGCTGATGGTCTTCGGCGGCGAGACGTGGGGCGGCGCTGAGGGTCGCATCGCGTGCGGGCGCGTCACACAGAAACGGAGAGGAGACGGAGGCGTGAAGGGAGGGGAGGAGGCGGGGGGTTATTTGCAAAATTACAGAGGATGGTTTCCCTCCCTCAGATCTTGATCCAACAGCCTAGCTCAGAAGTTTTCAAGGTTGCACAGGAAGCCAGTTTGCACCGGATACGTTGCCATGCTAACCGACAGATGTTAAGAAAGGGGATAATGGGCAACGCTAATTGAAGGGGGACAAAAATGTAGTAAAAATCGAATCGTTCTTGACCTTGTTGGAGATGTTCGATCGAGCACCCAATGATACAATCCCGTGTAAAAAAACAAATATGGATATGAAGGTTAAGAAATCACATTAAAAAGTTCCATTATTTCGAAGCAGATATGTTCCAACTTTTCAACCAAAATGATGGTTCCACAGCATCTAAGACGCATGGCCTTGTCAAGTTCGGTCACCAGCTGCACTAACATGGAGGGAGGATGCTGCTGCTAAATCTGTAAACAGTAAACTGTTTGAGAGATGATGACACGCCGGTGCAGGTAACCGAACTACGAAGAGCATTTAGTTGATCCTGTGAAGGAAACAAAACAGATATTAGTCGTTGTTTTTTCCTGCGGAGTACTCACAGTTTGATTGCAGTGGATGCCCATGAACGTTGATCTCTGATAAATACTCAGGTTTTGCTTCGAATTCTTTGTCAAATCATGTTTATTTCTACTCACATCATCTAAAAAATGGTTATTTCTACTCACAAATTAAAAGAATGTTACCAGATTAAAGGATTTCACTAGTATAAAAACTCACTCTCATAGGGACCAGTTTATTGGTGTTGGTTTATTTAAAACCAGTAGCTATTGATGTTTTCCCACTTCCCACGGGTTTAAAAAAAATAAAAAACTAACACCTTTGAACAACAATAAGATGTCAATACTAAATAAAAACCGACACATATATTATTAGTATCAATTTTTTTAAAAAACATGATACCTATGTGTTGGTTTTCTTAAAAACCGACACCTAAAATTTAAGCTGAGCTGATAAGAAGTTGAGCCGAGCCGGCGAGGCACAAAACAAGAAGATGAGGTCATCGATCCAGATCGATCAATCGCTCTCCTATATCTCTCTCTCGGTCCCTCTCTCTCGCTCTCCCCTCTCTCCCTCTTGCTCGGCGACAGCGGCCCGACGCCCTCCCCTCTGCCAGATTTAGGGGGGAGGGGAGGCGGCGCCCGAGGGGAGGTGGCGGGCGGCAGGCGGCGACGTCCGAGGAGCGGCGGCGGGTGGCAGGCGATGAGCGGCACCTCCCTTCCGCCAGATCTGGCGGGAGGGGAGATGGTGGGTGGCATGTTATATATGGATGGCATGTTGGAAGAGCAATTCTGGGAGTAGTATGACGCACATTTCTTTCACGGTTTTTACCAATGTCTTCCATTCCCAAGATCCCAAAGCTCTCAACTATTTTTCTTTTCCGAGCCAAGCTCTGTGTTGCTATAGTCATACAGAGCATTTGTTATCGTGCAATACTCTATATATAGGCAAAACGGAAAATGTTTGGATTGGTATTAATGACAGTGATCCTAAAATGAAAATAAAAAATCTTGAAGGCCAACCGCGTCTTACGACTTAGGCCTATTTAGAGGCCTAGTATGTTATGATAGGCAGAGCCATTAAAGGCCCATTAATTCTACTATAATATGTTCTTGAATCATGCGCCCACCTCTTGCTGCTTCAACTCCTCTAGTCCAAACTCGAGAAAAACGAGATGAGAGTTAGGCTCTCAATCCATTCCTTTCCGCTAACCTAGCCACCACCACGGATTGAGATCCTCTACGATCGATTGCGGCCAGCGACACGTGGGCCCAACGGTCGCTCGGGCCGCGTGCGTGGATGTGCACTCTGCCGATCGGCTGCGAGGAGCCGATTCCCACCACCACACCATAGCGTCCCTCCCAATCGGCCTTCGCACCTCTGACCGACATGGCAGATCTTTCTCTTGAGAGGGTCTTAGGCACAGAGCGAAAGTTAGTACTTTGTAGACAGTGGGCAACAGGGATCTAGGCATCGTCGAGGGATGATCGCTTGGAGGATAGGAGTATACGGTTGCGAGAGATGGTCCATCTGTATGTGCAGTACTGCTCACGGACATGTGAATCTCATAGACCCTCGAGTTTATATGTTAGTGAGCAGTACTGCACATGAAATACTGCAGAGGATCTTAATTATAAGGTTACGTTGTGCGATAGATGGAGTAAATTAATTTCAGCTCACCAGACTGAGCACGAACTGCTACGTACTCACTAGATCAGCATAGCTAAATAAATGTTACCTGGAATGACTGTTTTAGCTAGACTGGCCGTATAATGGCTGTGCAATATAAGACGTCGACGATAAGACTGACAACTATTTATGTGGTAGTTTAAAGGAAAAAATCCGAATTATCTTTCGAACTATCGTGTTGACCAAATTACCCCTGAACTCGAATAGACATTTTGTCCTCAACTATTTATACCGGATAATTAACCCCCTTAGCACTGCTTTGGACATTTTTGACCTTAGCTTACACACAATGTCAACGTGACAATCTAATCAGCAAAGAAAATGAAAAAAAATATTCATGAGCCCACCTGTCATCTCTCTCCCTCAAGCCAATCCCATTCCATGCTCTCTCTCGGCAATGGCTACATAGCAGGCGGCAAATCCCTCTTGACCAGACCGTCGGCGACCTACAGAAGGAGCGACGAATCGGAGGAGGTGCGGTCAACGGCCTCAGCTCGTTGCCATCGCTGTCACGGCCACCTCCTCGAGCGAGCTCCACCACCGCCTCTAGCGTGGATTTGGGGGCATCAACGTCGGCAACCTTCTTCGACCATAGCAGCCTGTGTTTGCAGGAGAGAGAACGAACAAGGGAAGGAATGGCTTGAGGGAGAGAGATGATAGGTGGGCATGTGGGTTTCTTTTCTATTTTTCTGACTGGATTATCATGTTGGTGTCACGGAGACAAGTTTAGGTCAAAATCATTCAAAACAATGCTCGGAGGGTTATTTGTTTGGTATAAATAGTTTATAATACAAAATAATTGGTATTTGAGTTCAGGAGTAATTTGATTGATCGTGATAGTTTAAGAGGGTAATTTGGATTTTTTTCCATAGTCTAAATAGTCTAAATGTCTGTACAACTCTTTCCTCTACTATGTTTGAGTATGTGTACCATGCGTTCGTGCGTCATGACCGTCCTTCGCAACGATGTAACTGTAAGTAAGCAAATGCCCACCCACTTTTTTGATGGAGCATGTATAGAGGTGGCCAGATGGGCCGGGCCGAGGCGTGCCGGCCCAAGCACGATGGCACTGTGCACCTGGCACGGCACGTGTAACACCCTGAGGTGTTTTCCCCTTTTAAAAATCCAAAAGAAAAATCGTAAAAGAAAATTGTTGTAATTAACTGGAGAGAATAAATAATTTTAAAATCCAAATGTTAAATGGAAATGGCATGGTAGGATTTTTTTCTAAATTCTACATGTCAAAATACGCTAACATGATTTTTAGTGGAATTTTCAGAGCACAAGAAATAATTTTTAACCAATTAAAATCAAAATCAAAATTAATAAATCCCGGGAAAATCAGTTTCGCTCTCCTCCGTCCTTTCCCGCTCTTTTTCCGGCTGTGGGCCGCCGGCCCGAGCCGACGGCCCAATCCCTCCCCGCGCACGGCCCGTCCTTTTTCCGCCCGCGCGTCCCTCTCCCTCTCTCCCTCACGGGCCGGCAGAAGGCCGCAGCCCGTTTAACTCTTGCGCCGCGAACAAGTCCAGTTCGCCTCCCTCTACCACGGACGCCCGACAGGTGGGGCCCACTGTCGGCCGTCGTCCCCGACCCTAGCCGCCTCGCGCCATTTGTCGCCTCCTCCGCTTGGATCTCGCGACCCGTTTTCCCCGCGCTCCGGGATCCCACCGCCTTAACTCCCCACCGTGCCCGCCCGCATTCGAAGCCCCGGCCACCGCTCCCGCGCGCCCTAATGGCCGGATTCCATCCCTGGCCATTACTTCCCCCAAATCGCGCCGGCGAGAAATTCCGCCCTTACCCGGTCGCCACCGACCTCCCCATCCCCTATGTAAGCACCCCCTCGTCCTTCCCGAGCTCCCCACACCTCCACTCAAGCCTCCCTCTCTCTCTGTTATTCCCACACCGTGCGCTCCTGCTTCGGACGTCGTCGCCGAGGTTCGGCCGTGTTTTCCCGCCGCTCCGAGGTGTCCCGAGTTCCGCCGACTCCTCCCTCCTCGTCGCCGGTGCCAGCGCCGCTTCGGCCACCCTTCCCCGAGTGGTTCCGCCGCCTCCCTCACTGTCCATGCCGTCGTCCCCTTCAACTCCAGTTGCACCGTGGTGAGCGCCCCTCCCTTTTTCCCTTCTCGGCCGAATGCGCACCGCCATTCCCGAGTGCGCACGGCTCCTCCCTCGCATGAGCCGTTGTATTCCGCCGCCCGCACCGCCGCCCGAATGGCGTCGGCCGGTCTCCGGCCGCCGTGCGCCATCGCCGGCCGATCACGCCACCGGAACCCCTTCCCGACCGTCCGATCTGCCTCGGCAGATCGGGGCCATCCGTCCCCACTGGCCCGCGTGGCACACCGCGTGGCCGCCGAGTCGGCGCCCCGTGTGCGCCACGTGGTGCGCCGCTCTCCCTCTCGGCACGTGGACCCGGTCCACCGTGGACCGGTGCTCCCGCGGCCGATGACGCCATCGCTGATGTCAGCCCTAGCGTTGACGCAATTCCGGGATTTATTGCGCAATAAATTATTAAGGATTTTCCTGTTTTAGTAAAAACACAGATAATCTTCTAAAAGTCATATATTTTCAACCCGACCTCCATTTTAGCCCATTCAAATTTCGTTAAACTCACAAAAATGCCAAGAATCTATTAAAAATTGTTTTGTTCTCGGTTTTAGTAGTTTTTTAGCCTGTTTTATTGAAGTGCTTGTTTGCCGTGTAGATCCCGGTAGTCCCTCCGTCCTGGTTTACTTTGAAGTCGTCGTGCAAGTCCCCCAAACCGAAGAGCAAGGCAAGTCATGCTATATTATTGATCATATTGCTCCCATTTTGCTAAAACACATGTTTTACTCTATAAAATTGCATGTACTTTATATTGTCATTTCATGGGAAATAATAAACCTTATGCTTAGTTTATGCCTTAGGTTTGATACCCCAAACCCTTTGATCAAACTTGGGAATATAATGTGATTAGATTTCGGACTAGGTTATGCTTAGCCTGGCTTAGTTTCACTAGCTCACTAAATGGGTCATTTTCTCACTTAATATATCTCTCCGGACTTATGTTCGGAGGATTAATGATTATAGATTCAGTGAATCGGACTAATAACTAAAATATGACAAATGGTGGGTGTGGGCGCTATGGTTTTGGTTAGCGACGCCCATAGCAATTAAGGACAGTTCACGGACCCCTGGGAGAATGACCGTGCAAACCACAAGCCGAAATGGGTAAGGTAGGTCCCGTAGTGTAGCCTCTCCAAGCTGACGAACCCATCGGCAAGGGTGAGCGGGATGGAGTTTCGCCGGCCCCGTATAAGGGCTGCCGGGTTGCTCGGATTCACCGAGGCACTCGGGGCCGCCCACTCCTGTGGTCCGGAGTGGGGGCAAAACCTTGGTGGGGTTTGCTTGGTTAGAGGGGGTTATACGAAAGGTCCTATCACAGTTCCCTTTTCGGGTACCACGGTGGTATTCCGGCGCACGGGAAATCGTGTTGTGGGGCTGTGTCTTGTGGGTACAGTTGTACACCTCTGATCAGAGTAAATCTATTCGAATAGCCGTGCCCGCGGTGATGGGGCGATCGACCGAGCTCTCCGTGATTAGTCTCACACTTTTACCCCCTAAGTTTTGGAACATGACTAGTATAGGTGGATGTTTTGGGCCTGTCGCAACGTGGCGATAACGTTGGACAGCGTTGGTTTCAAAAATGTTTCAATTACTCGAATTCTTGTTGTTTTGACTTTGTTCAAATTCGTATTGTTTGGAAAAACCCCGCCGTTTGCGCAAAAGTAAACCTTAGCCGGACCTTTGTCTCCCCGCATTCATTCTTCTCCTCTTCCGGCGTGACTTGTTGAGTACGTGGAAGTACTCATCCTTGCTTCTTCACCAGAACCTGAGCCAGAGGTTGAAGACGAAGATGAAGTGGAGTAGGCTTTGTCCTGCACTCTGGAAGCTGCCTGTGGAGTGGTCGAAGCCGCGTGGCCAGCGTCAAGCTTAGGCTTAGGCCCTTTTTCTTTTTCCGCTGCTCTTTTGTAATCTTTTTGTATTGTTTCTAAGATGTGGAACGTAATATCAACAATTGTCGTATGTGTACCCGGCTGGTCCTGGACAGGATTTTAATACACATATAGCTTCGAAATTCGGGTCCGAATTTCGGGCATGACAAGTTGGTATCGAGCCAATTTCCGACCGTAGGAAAAGCCAAACGGAAAAACCTTAGAAGCCGTCCGAATCTTTTCATATGCATAAGCCCCGGCTTTTGAAAATTATTTCGAGAAAATGGGTCTTGATTCCTCGGGATTGGGAAAATTTTAAGTTTCTCTCGAGCATTTTGAAAACTTGGTCAAGTCTAGGTGATAGGATTCTAGAGTTAAAATTTGGAAAAAATCATTTGATCTCTTATTCACCGTCAAGTTGGGATTTTCTAAGGGGTCAAAGTCCTAAGTCGAGATAGGAGAGAATGGTCGCCCATTTTTATTATAACTAAGCATCTATTTTTCAGCATTATCTAGGGATGTCCTTAGAAGTCTTAGCCTCATAAAAATATTTCTCAAAAACCCTCTTTTTCTCGTTTACTTTACTTGAGTCCTTTCTCGTTTGTCTAACTCGGGTTTTGAGCATGCATTGATCCCCTACTTTGTCTTCTCTAGATGGCAGGTCGTCCAGTCACCCACAACGGTCAGGGTTTGAAGGGTTTCGTCGCGGAGCTAGCGAGAATGGCCTTGGCAGTGGGCTATTCGGCAGTGAGTTGCCTCACCAAGTCCGCCTGGAGGTGCACGGGTTCGTCGGCACCAATATCCCAAACATGGTGGTCACGGCGTCAGGAGGAACAGATGAGCATGCCTGCCAAGAGGCGGCTTATCTAATGTTGGCTCGGATGAGGGAAATGCATGACTATCATCTCCGCCACTCTGCCTACCGGTACCATCCTCGGCGGGGAACTTCATCAGCAATCAACACCTTCCAATCCGCTAAAGGGGAAATCGACACCACCTTCTCCCACATGAGGATGGTGATTGAAGGGCTGGATAAGATGCATCAGAGCTTCACATGGAGGCAAAGGCTCTGAATGACCAGAAGATCTTAAAGATCAAAAGTTTGAAGGATGAGGTGGATCGACTCAAGAGAGAAATCGTCAGTCTGAAGGGGCTTGCACCTCCCAACATCCTTCGGATAAGGATCACGACGCGGAAGAACACCAAGGCTCCGGTGCGGATGCACTGGCGCCGTGGTTCCACCTCCCGCACCACCGCCTTCCCAGCCCCCCGTCCCAAGAGATCTTGCTCTTGCTCGGTCCCCGCCCCAAGCGAAGGAGGAGGATGGATCTCGGTGTCCAAGAGTAGAAGGGCGTGCGGCGGCAGCCTCCAAGAGTCCCGACGGAAAGGCGAGTTAGCCGCTCTCGAAGCCGTTCGAAGGAAAAGGAAGACGGGAACTCCCTTGGAAGTGGTTTCGACTCCTCCGACCGTGGAAGCCGTTCCGACCCTTAGAGCGTCGCCACCCTTAGTTTACCGTTTTCCTAGTTTTTCTGTTTGCTTAGTTTCGTGTGTTAGGTGTGTCTTTGTGTGTGGGTAGTGGTCAACCCGTATCAAGTGTGGATATGGGTTGCCCAATTAAGGATGTTGGGTGTGTTTTAAGTGTTTTAAGTCAAGAACAGATCAAAACAAGTAATAAAGATCCACTCTCTCTGTTCAATCTGTTTTACTCCTTCTCCCCGCCTTGTTTGTTCCGCTTCTTCGATGGTGAACACCGGAATGGTAGCAACAAGCAATGAGTCACCGAGAACAACACCCGTGCTAATACCAACAACCCACCTCCTCCCCCGAGAACATCACTTTGGCACAAGTCCTAGCCAACCTGGACCTGATGATGGCTGCAATGATGCAAAATGCAACAAAGAACATCGCAGATGCAGCTTGCAAATGATGCAACAGTTTCAACAATGAACCAGCATCAGCACGACCATTTCGCACCACCACCTCCCCCTCAAAACAAGCTGTCAGAATTTCTTCGAGTCCGACCTCCAACTTTCTCCAGCACCACCAACCCAATGGAGGCTAATGACTGGATCATAGCCATAGAAAAGTGTAGGATCGAATAAGACCAAACAAACCTACCGAGGGGGGTGAATGGTAGGGAAACAAAAAACCAAATCTTTTGCGGAATTAAAAGATTTACCTCTTACCGATGAAACCAACCTACAAAGCGACAATGAACAGGAACTGTTGAAGCCGCCGCCGGTCACACCGCCTTACTTGCCCTGGTCAGACCGCCCCTCCTGGCCAGTCAGATCGCCGCCTAGCCTCCGGTTGGACCGCCGCCATAACCCGTCGGTCAGACCGCACGCACACTTGTGGTCAGACCGTCGAGATCCAGAAAAACACCGAAAGATGAACTCTCGAAGAAGTAGATCAAACTATTTCAACTTTATTGCATCTAAGGTGTTTACAAAGTGCAACAACAGCATTCCTCACCAAAATCTCGACCCAACTCAAAACCCTAGCTATACTCTCAAGTTTCGCTCTTGAAAATCGATATCTAGGAGGCACACCCTCCCTCTCTATTTATACATGCAAAATCCTCCTACTCAAAGTAGGAGTAGAACTCCTATTCACAATAGGACTCAACCTCCCACTCATAATAGAAGTAGAACTCCTATTCCTAATAGGACTCAACCTCTCACTCATAGTAGAAGTAGAACTCCTATTCCTAATAGGACTCCTATTCCCAATAGGACTCATTCAACCTAA
The DNA here is from genome assembly GCA_019925245.2 of Oryza australiensis. Taxonomy (NCBI): domain Eukaryota; kingdom Viridiplantae; phylum Streptophyta; class Magnoliopsida; order Poales; family Poaceae; genus Oryza; species Oryza australiensis. Next base: position 889,542 of record JAIFGZ020000169.1, read on the forward strand.
CTTTCCGAATTTAGACTCCCTTCCAAATTCGACTCCGCATACGATCCCTCTCGTATGCCATATAACTTCTTCATCTTCCATGTGCATTATCCTCTATCCTTTTAGTATCCCACGTGCTGGACGTCTACTTCTCCCAAGTCGACTCCGATCCGGCACCGACAATACTATCCGAGGCCTCAAGCAATACCTGCACATATACGACAAAGAAACAATATACCGAGCACAAGTTTGTCCAAACTTGACTCACATTAGCTTGTCAACAGTAACAACATGCACAGAAATCATCTAGAAATCAAATCCACAAAGAAACAATTCAAAACCGAGAAAACAAACCAAAATCGAGACGGCCGGTCAGACCGTGCCGGCCAATCACAAATCCAATGTTTCATCACATAAACTATAAATCAAACTCACTTGATTCAACAAAAAGAAGTTGGACCTTCTCCAAGTGCACGACCGGGAAAGGGTGTCTTTCGCCACTCACCAACTCCAAGGTCCCGCCTCGCTGGTGGGACAATTTCTTGGTCACCCGTCGGGCGGACGCACCCGCAGTTACTTGGGCAGAATTTTGCCACCAATTCCGGAAGGCTCACATCCCCGGAGGGATAGTAGCCCAGAAAAAGAGGGAGTTCAGATCCTTGGAGCAAGGCACCCGAACTGTCACCGAGTATCTGCACAAATTTAATCGCTTAGCGCGATATGCTTCAGAGGACGTACGTACTGACGCCGAACGTCAAGAGAAGTTCTTGGCCGGGTTGGACGATGAGTTGACAGACAAACTCATCTCCGGTGAGTATGCCGACTTCGAGAAGTTGGTCGACAAAGCCATCCGTCAAGAAGACCAACGCAATAAAATGCTCAGAAAACGGAAGGCTACCCAGTTTAGGCCGCATCCTCAGCAAGGGAATTCCCAGCGGCCACGCTTCACTCCGGGTGGTCAGAATGGACCTACCACTATGATCGTTCGTCAGCATCGCCCGTACCATCTCGGGAACTTCCAATCCAGCGGAAGCCTTCCCGGACAGCCACAGCGGAATCCGGCCCCGCGCCCGCCAACAGCGCAGCCACCACCGCAGTCCAAGCCAATGCCACCAAAGAAGGACTCGGGATTCAAACCGGTAACTGTTTAACTGTGGAGAACCGGACATTTCGCAGACAAATGTCCAAGACCAAAACGCGCCCTGGGTTTATCCAAGCAAGAGTGAATCATGCTTCAGCAGAAGAGGCACAGACGCATCGGATGTCATACGGGTATGTTCCCGTGAACTCCTTTAATGCATCGCCCTGTTTGATTCGGGTGCAACACATTCTTTCATATCAAAAGCATTTGTGGGAAAACATGGGTTGTCAGTGTTAAAACTTAATATACCCATGCGAGTCCAAACACCCGAGAACCATTTGAACACCGCCCACTTTTGCCCTTCAGTGGCCATAAAAATCCAAGGATTCCCCTTTCTAGCCAACCTTATCCTTCTAGAATCAAAAGGCCTGGATGTCATCCTTGGGATGGACTGGTTAACCCGTCATAAAGGTCTGATCGATTGCGCAAGCCGCACGATCTCTTTAACCAATGACGAGGGGAAGAAAGTAATTTACCGCTCCCCTAAACCACTGAGGGTAGTGGCAAGCCTGAATCGGATTTTGGCTAAGGAAAAGCCCGAAGAGAAAGGAAAGGACCAGGCGAAGTTAGAAGATATTCCTGTGGTTTGTGAGTACCTGGAAGTCTTCCCAAGACCTAACCACAATGCCACCGAAAGAGAAATAGAGTTTCGGATTGACCTAGTCCCCGGCACGCTCCGATCCACAAGAGACCCTATAGAATGGGAGCCAATGAGTTGGCAGAGGTCAAGAAGCAAGTAGATGAACAGATCTACGAAATGTTATATCCGCCCGAGAACATCGCCATAGGGTGCGCCGGTCATTTTTGTGGAGAAAAAGGATAAGACCAAAAGGATGTGCGTCGACTATCGCGCACTCAACGAGGTCACTATTAAGAATAAATACCCTCTCCCTAGGATTGACGACTGCTCGATCAATTAAAGGGAGCAAAGGTGTTCTCAAGACAGACCGCGGTGGTATCATCGCCTAAGAATCCGAGAAGAAGATATTCCCAAGACTACCTTCATCACTCGGTACGTGCGTACGAGTGCATGGTCATGTCCTTCGACTTACAAATGCCCACCTTTTCATGAATTTGATGAACAAAGTGTTCATGGAATTCCTAGACAAGTTCGTCGTGGTGTTCATCGACGACATCTTGATCTATTCGCAATCGGAAGAGGAACATGAGCACCATCTTCGGTTGGTACTCGAAAAGTTAAGAGACCACCAGCTCTATGCTAAGTTTAGCAAATGTGCTTTCTGGTTGAAGGAAGTGCAATTCCTCGGCCATATCGTGAATGCCCAAGGAGTCGCAGTGGACCCTTCCAATGTAGAAGCTGTGACCAAATGGACTCCACCTAGAACCGTCACCCAAGTCGAAGTTTTCTAGGACTTGCGGGTTATTATCGTCTTGCTCATCGAAAACTTCTCCAAAATTGCCAAGCCTTTGACACGCTTGTTAAAGAAGGATGAAAAGTTTATATGGACTGCCGAGCGCAACCAGAGTTTTGAAACACTCAAGAGAAAACTGGTGTCCGCACCCGTGTTGATCTTGCCAGATCAAACCAAGGATTTCCAAGTCTATTGCGACGCATCTCACCAGGGGTTAGGTTGTGTGTTGATGCAAGATGGAAAGGTGGTCGCGTATGCTTCCCGCCAATTGAGACCTCATGAGTCTAATTACCCAACACATGACTTGGAGCTAGCAGCAGTCGTCCATGCTCTGAAAATATGGCGACATTACCTCATCGGTAATCACTGTGAAGTATATACCGATCATAAGAGCCTAAAATACATTTTCACCCAACTGGACTTGAACCTTCGTCAGCGACGATGGTTGGAGTTGATCAAGGATTATGATCTCAGTATACACTACCATCCCGGCAAAGCTAACGTGGTAGCTGATGCTCTGAGCCAAAAGAGTTATTGCAACTCTATTCACATAGAAGGGAGATGTGAACAACTACTACAAGATTTAGAGCACCTCAACCTGGAAATTGTTGAACTCGGATTTGTGGCCGCTCTTGAGGCCCAACCCACACTCTTAGATCAAATTCGCATAGCTCAAGCCTCGGATCCGGACATAGTTGAGCTTAAGAAGAATATGAGAGTGGGAAAAGCTCGTGACTTCACGGAAGACGAGCATGGAACCATATGGATGGGCAACAGGATATGTGTGGCAGAAGATAAGGAATTGAGAAAGTTGATCCTTACTGAAGCACATCAGAGTCAGTACTCTATCCATCCGGGAAGTACCAAAATGTACTAGGATCTTAAGGAGAAGTTCTGGTGGGTTAGCATAAAAAGAGAAATAGCAGAGTTCGTGGCACTATGCGACGTATGCCAGCGAGTAAAGGCAGAACACGAGAGGCTCGCTGGATTATTACAGCCACTTCAAATTCCGGAATGGAAGTGGGAGGAAATCGGGATGGATTTCATCACCGGTTTACCCCGGACATCATCGGGACACGATTCTATCTGGGTTATAATCGACCGCCTCACTAAAGTGGCTCATTTTATCCCAATACTTACCACCTATACGGGCAGAAGGTTAGCAGAATTGTACCTTGCAAGGATTGTGTGTCTTCATGGTGTACCTAAGAAGATAGTATCTGATCGTTGTAGCCAGTTCACTTCCAAGTTTTGGCAAAAACTACAAGAGGAACTCGGCACCCGGTTGAATTTTAGCACGGCTTATCACCCGCAAACCGATGGTCAGACGGAACGTGTAAACCAGGTTTTGGAAGATATGCTGCGAGCTTGTGCTTTGGATTTCGGAGGAGCTTGGGATAAGAGCCCGCCCTATGCGAGTTCTCTTATAACAACAGTTATCAGCTAGTTTACAAATGGCACCTTTCGAAGCACTTTACGGACGAAAGTGTCGAACCCCGCTTTTGGGATCGACCGGCGAACGTCGTTGTTCGGGACCGAAGTGTTAAGCGATGCCGAAGAGAAAGTTGGAATCATAAGAGAAAGGCTGAAAGTTGCACAGTCTCGTCAGAAGAGTTATGCAGACAACCGCCGTAGAGAGCTAGTTTTTAAAGTTGGAGACTATGTATATCTTCGTGTTACTCCTCTTCGGGGAGTGCACCGATTCCAAACCAAAGGCAAGTTGGCACCACGCTATGTGGGACCATATCGGATTCAAGAGCGACGAGGTGAAGTGGCATACCAACTGAACTGCCACCCACCATGGCAGAATCCACGACATTTTCCATGTCTCCCAACTCAAGAAGTGTCCGAGAGTTTCGGAAGAACAAGCTAGCCGATCGATTGAAATCCGAAAGATCCGACTTATGTGGAGAAACCAAGCACGGATACTTGAAACCGTGAACGGAGGACCCGAAACAAGGTCATCGGTTCGCCGAGTTCAAGTGGACTCATCACTCCGAAGAAGAAGCAACTGGGAAAGGGAAGATGAGCAAGGCCGCTCATCCCTATCCTGTTTGCCACAACCTCCGAATCTCGGGGTCAAGATTCCGTTTAAGGGGGTAGGTTTGTAACACCTTGAGGTGTTTTCCCTTTTAAAAATCCAAAAGAAAAATCGTAAAAGAAAATTGTTGGAATTAACTCGAGAGAATAAATAATTTTAAAATCCAAATGTTAAATGGAAATGGCATGGTAGGATTTTTCTAAATTCTACATGTCAAAATACGCTAACATGATTTTTAGTGGAATTTTCGAGCACAAGAAATAAATTTTAACCAATTAAAATCAAAATCGGAATTAATAAATCCCGGAAAAATCAGTTTCTCTCTCCTCCGTCCTTTCCCGCTCTTTTTCGTGTGGGCCGTCGGCCCGAGCCGCAGCCCCAATCAATCCCGTGCGCGGCCCGTCCTTTTTCCGCCGCGCGTCCCTCTCCCTCTGTCCCTCACGGGCCGAAGGCCACGGCCGTTTAACTCTTGCGCCACGAACAAGTCCGGTTCGCCTCCCTCTTACCCTCGACGCCGATAGGTGGGGCCCACTGTCGTGCCGTCGTCCCCGACTCCCGCCGCCTCGACGCCATTTCCGCCGCCTCCCACCGCTTGGATCTCGCGCACCCATTTTCCCCGCGCTCCGGATCCCCACCGCCTTAACTCCCCACCGTGCCTGCCGGCATTCAAAGCCCCGGCCGTCGCTCCCGCGCGCCCTAATGGCCGGATTCCATCCCCGGCCATTACTTCCCCCAAATCGCACCGACGAGAAATTCCGTCCTTATCCGGTCGCCACCGACCTCCCCATCCCCTATTTAAGCACCCCCTCGTCCTTCCCGAGCTCCCCACAACTCCACTCAAGCCTCCCTCTCTCTCCGTCATTCCCGCACCGTGTGCTCCTGCTTCGGACGTCATCGCCGAGGTTCGGCCGTGTTTTCCCGCTGTTCCGAGGTGTCTCGAGTTCCGCCGACTCCTCCTCCTCCTCGTTCTGCGCGCCGTCGCTCGCCACCCTTCCCCGAGTGGTTCCGCCGCCTCCTCACTATCCGCGCCGTCGTCCCCTTCAACTCCGGTCGCACCGCGGTGAGCGTCCCTCCCTTTTTCCCCTCTCGGCCGAATGCGCGCTGCCATTCCCGAGTGCTCACGGCTCCTCCCTCGCATGAGCCGCGGTATTCCGCCGCCTGCACCGCCGCCCGAATGGCGCCGGCCAGTCTCCGGCCGCCGTGCGCCATCGCCGACCGATCATGCCACCCGAACCCCTTCCGCCGTCCGATCCGCCTCGGCGGATCGGGGCCGTCCATCCTCGTTGGCCGCGTGGCCGCGAGTCTGAGCCCGTGTGTGCCACGTGGTGCGCCGCTCTCCTCTCGGCCGTGGACCCGGTCCACCGTGGACCGGTGCTCCCGCGGTCGATGACGCCATCGCTGACGTCAGCCCTAGCGCTGACGCAATTCCGAGATTTATTGCGCAATAAATTATTAAGAATTTTCCTGTTTTAGTAAAAACACAGATAATCTTCTAAAAGTCATATCTTTTCAACCCGACCTCCGTTTTAGCCCATTCAAATTTCCTTAAACTCACAAAAATGCCAAGAATCTATTAAAAATGGTTTTGTTCCCTGCTTTAGTAGTTTTTTAGCCTGTTTTGTTGAAGTGCTTGTTTGCCGTGTAGATCCCGGTAGTCCCTCCATCCCGGTTTACTTTGAAGTCATCGTGGAAGTCCCCCAAACCGAAGAGCAAGGCAAGTCATGCTATATTATTGATCATATTGCTTCCATTTTGCTAAAACACATGTTTTACTCTATAAAATTGCATGTACTTTATATTGTCATTTCATGGGAAATAATAAACCTTATGCTTAGTTTATGCCTTAGGTTTGATACCCCAAACCCTTTGATCAAACTTGGGAATATAATGTGATTAGATTTCAGGACTAGGTTATGCTTAGCCTGGCTTAGTTTCACTAGCTCACTAAATGGGTCATTTTCTCACTTAATATATCTCTCCGGACTTATGTTCGGAGGATTAATGATTATAGATTCAGTGAATCGGACTAATAACTAAAATATGACAAATGGTGGGTGTGGGCGCTATGGTTTTGGTTAGCGACGCCCATAGCAATTAAGGACAGTTCACGGGACCCCTCGGGAGAATGACCGTGCAAACCACAAGCCGAAATGGGTAAGGTAGGTCCCGTAGTGTAGCCTCTCCAAGCTGACGAACCCATCGGCAAGGGTGAGCGGGATGGAGTTTCAGTCGGCCCCGGTATAAGGGCTGCTGGGTTGCCGGATTCACCGAGGCACTCGGGGGCCCACTCCCGTGGTCCGGGAGTGGGGCGAAACCTTGGTGGGGTTCGCTTGGTTAGAGGGGGTTATACGAAAGGTCCTATCACAGTTCCCTTTTCGGGTACCGCGGTGGTATTCCGACGCACGGGAAACCGTGTTGTGGGCCGTGTCTTGTGGGTACAGCTTGTACACCTCGATCGAGTAAATCTATTCGAATAGCCGTGCCGCGGTGATGGGGCGATCGACCGAGCTCTCCGTGATTAGTCTCACACTTTTACACCCTAAGTTTTGGAACATGACTAGTATAGGTGGATGTTTTGGGTCTGTCGCAACGTGGCGATAACGTTGGACAGCGTTGGTTTCAAAAATGTTTCAATTACTCGAATTTACTGTTGTTTTGACTTTGTTCAAATTCGTATTGTTTGGAAAAACCCCTGCCGTTTGCGCAAAAGCAAACCTTAGCCAGACCTTTGTCTCCCCTGCATTCATTCTTCTCCTCTTCCGGCGTGACTTGTTGAGTACGTGGAAGTACTCATCCTTGCTTCTTCACCGAACCCGAGCGAGGTTGAAGACGAAGATAAAGTTGAGTAGGCTTTGTCCCGCACTCTGAAGCCGCCTGTGGAGTGGTCGAAGCCGCGTGGCCGGCGTCAAGCTTAGGCTTAGGCCCCTTTTCTTTTTCCGCTGCTCTTTTGTAATCTTTTTGTATTGTTTCTAAGACGTGGAACCGTAATATCAACAATTGTCGTATGTGTACCTCGGCTGGGTCTGGACAGGATTTTAATACACATATAGCTTCGAAAATTTGGGTCTGAATTTCCGGGCGGGACAGACGGCACGCCCGGCTCGAGATGGGTCGTGCCGTGCTCGGTCGGCGGCCTAGCCCACGGGCCGACGACACGGACACTGTTCCGTGCCGGCCCGGGCACAGCACGGCCCACGAGTCGGCACGGCATGGCGCGGCGCGTGGTTAGGGTTAGGGTTTAGGCGGAGGCGGCGGTGGCCGGTGGCGAGAGGGGGCAACGGGAGAGGGCGCATCACGGAGGAGGAGGCGTGCCGCGCGGCTCGAGGGCGAGGCAGCGGTGGCCGGTGGCCGGCGGGGGCGACGGGAGAGAGGGCGCGTCGCGGAGGTGGAGCGGCGCGGCGCGGCCGCGCAGAGGTCGGTGGCGGGCGTGGAGGTCGAGGCGGAGCGCGAGCGCCGCGCCGCGCGAAGGTCGGCTTGGAGCGGCGCCGACGTGGCCGCGCGGAGGTCGGTGACGGGGCGGCGCGGCGAAGCGGAGGTCGACGGCGAGCGGCGGTCCTCGGCGGCGCCGATGTGAAGGCGGGCGGCGTCGCGCGCTCGGCGCGGTGCGGTGTCGCGTGGGGAAGGGAGAGGAGAGGGCGAGAGGCGGCGGGCCGGCGTCCGGTTAGGGTTAGGTTAGGTGTAGGTATTTTTATTTTTTTTTCATTTTATACTCTCCCTGTGTGGCCCGCTGGTGGTTTTGGCCCGTGGGCTGATTTTCGGCATGTGGGCCTTAAGCTTGCTCGGGCCGGCACGGCACGGCCCGACCACCCATGGGCCGTGTTTGGCCCGGGGGTGAGGCACGTGAGCCGGCACGGCACGGCATGACCCGTTACAGCAACCGTGCCTAACGGGCCGTGCCGAAACGGGCCGTGCTGCACTCGTGCCCATGCCGTGCCGGGCCAGGCCGCCCGTTTGGCCACCTCTGAGCATGTATGTGGTTGTTCCTGCAAAATGGCATATTACTGTCCTGATAGCATGTATGTGGTTGTTCCTGCAAAATGGCATATTACTGTCCTGATGAATATTCGCTTGGGAATAGTTTACATGGATATACTACCTCTTTTTTTTCCTTTTACCTAATATTTTGGATAGGACAGTTTCTAATGCAATGTTCTGTCAGTACCATTTTAAACTAAAATTATTAAAAATATGACAATATTATAGAGTTTTTCAAGACAATTCTACTAATATAATTTTTGAATTTTAAATCATGATTGTTTTGATCCATTAATAATTTATATTTTGAGGTCTGATTATATGTATTTTAATTAGGATGTCATCCTTTCAAGAACGGATGTAACACTACAGAAACTAGCAATATTGTGTTGCAAAATTACTAAACAAACTAGTTTAAGATTTTTTTTAAAAAAGGTGTTTTACTCTGTTCTACTGCCTCGTTTTATATTATAAGTCGTTTTGACTTTTTCTAAGTCAAACTTCTTTAGATTTGACTAAATTTATAGAAAAATATAGTAATACTTTTAACATAAAACAAAGAAACTATCAAAATATATTAGACGTAATAAAACTTATTAATACTATAAGTATAGCTATATTTTTCTATAAATTTGGTTAAACTTGTGAGAAGTTTGATTTGAAAAAGTTAAAGCAACTATAATATGAAACAAATAGAGTACTTATTAACACTCACAAAAATGCTGGAAACTAGTTCTAGTTTTCTCTCAGGGTGCTATTGGAATTTACATTTGGTTTCCCTTTCATGAGAGAATTGTAGTACAATCTGATAAGCTAACGACCTTGTCATACGATGTCTAAGTTTTTTTTTACGCTGTATAACACCTTGGAGTAAGAAGGACAATGCAGTTCATTGATATAAATTGTCCCAATGCCTTCCATTCTCAGGAAGTAAAAAATCATGATCTATTTACCGAGAAATGTTATGTGAAATGTTATGGTGCTTACTATTCTATACTATACGGTGTCATATACTATTAGTAATTGTCTTAATACTATTAGTAAGAATATCTAAACCATCCGTTTCTAAGACCATATTAGTATTTTCACTGACACATTTAGTTTTGTTTTCCTTTGGATCACTGATCGCTAGCTCAAATTCATCTGGTGCCCCTGCGAGGCGGCGAAGTCGGGGTACGGGATCCGTGCGCCGGTGCCGACCAGATCTGGCCACGACCTACAGGCACAGATCCGGTGCTGCCCTCCCCATGCTGCTAGCGGCGGCGCGGAGCGGGCCGTCGAGGGTCGACCGGGGCGATGATGCGCCATTGCGAGGCAGACGGCATCGCGACATACGAGGCGGTAGCTGCCCAGATCCAGCGTCCCCCGGCGAGGCGGCTCTCAAAGACGACGAGCGATGGCAGTGGAGGAGATGTGGGCAGCGGCCGTGGCGCCGACCTGGCGAGTAGCCGATGGTGCCGGATGTGGACGAGGGGGAGAAAGGTATGGACGGGGTCGAGGTCGGCGTCGGAGGCGAGATGGAGCATGGCGCGGTCGGCGGCGTCGAGGCCGGTGGGCGGCGTGTGCGCTGCAGCGCCGTAGGATGTACTCCACCGACTCCTGGAGGACGCGCGCGCCAGGAGCGGGAGGTGCTTGTGCCCCCACACCGCCGCCGCCGCCGTCCGATAGAGCGGGGCGTGGACGGCGGACCCGACGCCCGTGCACTGCCGCTCGGCGGTCCATGTCGCCCCCCTCGGCGCGGAGCCGACGAAAACCCTAGAGGCGAGAAGAGCGGGGATGCCGGTGGCTGCGGAGAGCGGGCGCGGACGACGGACCTAGCGGCGCGAACGACGGACCCGACGGCGTGGACGGCGGACCCGCGGCATAGCCGGCGGGCGGATCTAGGAGTCGTGGGAGGCTGCGGGCGGCGACGGTTGCGGGCGCCGATGTTGGCGAGGAGAGGCCGACGTATTTTGGGTGTGGAGAAAAATAAAAAAGAACAAGAGGAAAAAGAGAGGAGAAAAAAGAGGGAGAGAGAGAAAAAAAGAAAAATAGAAAAATAGAAAAAGAAAAAAGGGAAAAAGAAAAAGAGAAAAAAAGAAAAAAAGGAAAAAGTAAAAAAAAGAAGAGAGAGCGATTGGATGCTGCAACACGATGACGACGCGGGAAGGCTTGCGTTGCAAAGATGTGGCCGGCGACGGAGATGACCGGCGAGGTGCGGCCTGTGCGGAGGCCGACATGACGCGGCGAGACGTGGCAGGCTTGTGGTTGCGGCGCAGGGTGGCACGGAGAGGCCCTACGGCGGCTCAGAGATTTGATGGAGATCGGGGGAGCATGACAACTTATCTCTCGCTATGACAGCGATAAAAGAAACAGATTCGTGATGATGAGTGCAGTAGCGGGCGTGGCGTTGCCTCCGCGAAGAGGAGTGCAGCAGCGAGCGTGGCATGGCCCTCGTGAAGAGGAGTGCAGCAGTGGGTGTGGCGCGGCCCCCGCGAGCGGCGAGATGGTGTCCAACGGCGGATATGGTGAGGCCCTCGCATTGAGCCCTATGAGAGATCCGGATCTGATAGTTTTCACCCTGTCGAGCGGGGTTTAGCGTTGCAGCGGCACACGACGGGTACTGCATGACAGGGACCCTTTCGGTGCAGTGCAGTCTGTCTTTCCGTAATGTATAGTTGCCTTTGAGCTCCGCTGTAAGGTTTCGATGTTTGGTTGGGTATAGGTTTGGTGGGTGCCGTCGTATAGGTTTCGTTTGATCGGCCGTGTGGGGCGAGTTTGGGGTTGTTACGGCTGTTTTTTGGAGGCTCGCTTATTTTTTTTCTTGTCTATGGTCTCTTAGAGTTATAGTCATGTATTTTTTTCCTCTATCAATGAAACACGCGTTATTTTGTATGTTTCGTTTAAAAAAATTCATCTGGATCTCTGCTGTGTAAAGATGGATCAAGATAGATCAAGAGATCGCTCGGTCACCCAGATCAGAACGCCTTCTTGCTCGATAGTGCATCATTCCGCCGCATACATCTCGCGCTCGTGAAATACTCCCATCGGCGGCCCCTCTCCGACGGTTATATATTTTTTGATTATTGGAAAAAGAAAGAAAGAAACACACCGATGTTTCAGACTCCAGAGTCGAGATAATCACAAGAGAATTAAAGAACTGACTCGGTTGAGATGTCTAAAATAATTTTAGATTATCTTTAAAAACATGGCGTCAATAATGACAATTATACTTCTCTACATTACTACTAGCATCAAATGAGTTGGTAGTATAAATGGATCTAAATTCTTTGATAAGATTTGATCAATAATTAAAATTATTTTCTGCTATAAACAGAGAGCACCGTAACGGGATTCTTCTTTACCATAACATACTACTGTACTGCTCTATTTGCACATAACTTCGTCTCTCTTTTTATAGACCATGTATTGATGGATCAGACTATGTTAAGAGCGTGTAGTGTGTTGCCAGTTGCCACAGCATGCCTGCGAAGGCAATGTATATACTACCTCCATCCTTTTTATATGACGGGAACTAACCAACGTTAATAAAAAACAGAGAGAGTATAATAAGGCAAGCTGGTTGGCCAATCAAGTATTGTAGTTTCAGCAGAGATGGAAGGGATCAAAGGAGGCACTTCACCTGAACGGTTTTTATTTTTGTTAAATATATTTGACTACAGGGAGGTACATGTCAAGTTAAATGTTTGGGTAATTAACTAGTAGCTAGCTAGCTGTATTTCATATCGAGTTATGTAGCCAGAGGCTAAAATTTATAAACTGGTGTGTGATTTACTACAGCACTGTAATTGAATTTTGACATCTGAGTGGCAATAACATATGATCTCTCGCAACAAATAAAATTACGTGACAAATGGTACTATTGCATCATGAATAACATCGAAGAAATCATGATGGTGTAATCTTGAAACTAAGATTTTGAAAAGGCTTATGACAAGCTAAATTGGTCTTTTATATAAAAGGATTCTCTTCAAGATGATGTGATTGGATACTTGTGGCAGTGTTGCTGTCAAGGTTAATGATGGTATAGGTCATTATTTTCAAAAAAGGGAGTTCGTCAAGGGACCCCTTATCTTCGATTTTGTTTAATATAGAGGTGAATATATTGGCCATATTAATTTCTAGGGCTAAAGAGGCTGGGCATATTCATGGGGTTGTACCACATCTGGTTGATGAAGAATTATCAGTCCTCTAATATGCAGATGACACAATTATTTTTATGGATAGTGATCTTGAGAGGGCAAAGAACATGAAGCTTTTGCTTTGTGCCTTTAATCAGCTTTTAGGGCTTAAGATTAACTTCTATAAAAGTGAATTGTTTTGCTATGGATCATCTAGAGATAACCATGCATACTCACAAATTTTTGGTTGTAATATGGGTTCTTTACCTTTTAGATACTTAGGTATTCCGATGATCCATAGGAAGCTTTTAAATAAGGATTGGAAACATGTGGAGGAACGTTTTCAAAAGAAACTTAATTGCTGGAAAAGTAAAATGTTGTTAGTTGGTGAAAGGCTGGTCTTAGTTAACTCTGTGTTAAGCAGCCTTCCAATGTACATGCTTTCCTTTTTTAAGCTACCTAAAGGGGTTTTGAAGAAACTTGATTTCTTTCGGTCTCGTTTTTTGGCAAAGTGATGAACACAAAAAAATATAGGTTAACGAGATAGAATGTAGTCTGCACTCCCAAAGACATAGGAGGTTTAGGAGTGCTTAATTTAGTTGCCCAAAACAAGTGTCTCTAAGTAAATGGCTGGTACGATTGTTTAATAGCGATGGCATGTGGCAACAGGTGATTAGAAATGAATATTTGCACAATCAATCTTTGACTCAGGTTCAATACATGCCTAAGAACTCTTATTTTTGGGATGGCCTCATGAAGGTCAAGGATGAGTTTCTTTCTATGGGCAAGTTTGACTTAGCGATGGGTCTCAAATTAGATTTTGGGAGGATGCGTGGATTGAGGTGCGACCTCTAAAACTTATTTTCCCGAGTTTGTATAGTATTGTGAGGAAGAAAAGTGTGTTAGTGAGTACGGTTTTGTCTACGTTTCATTAAATGTAGCCTTTAGAAGATCTTTGGTGGGTGATAATTTGCAAGCATGGTTTAAAATAGTTACTATGGTTGCTGATGTCTAGCTAACAAACCAAAGAGATCATTTTAGGTGGAGGTTACATCAGAATGGTCTGTTCTCAACAAAATCTATGTACATAAGGATAGTGACATCACAATTGTTGCCTTACAATTTGTTTATATTAAAATAAAAGTCTTTTTATGATACTTGTATAAAAGGATTATTTTAACAAAGGATAACTTAGCAAGACGACATTGGCAGGGAGATAAGAAATGTTGTATTTGTTTTAAGAATGAAACGAATTCAACATTTACTCTTTGATTGTCATGTTGCTAGTTTCCTATGACGAATTATTCATGTGTCATTCGACATACAACCACCTTCTAGTATGCATAGTTTGTTTACGACGTGGTTGATAGGAATTAATAACAAGCTCAAATCTTGTATTCTTGTGGGTGCAAGGCAATCTATTGGGCAATATGGACATCTAGGAATTGTGTGTCTAATAGAACATTAGTACCTTCTTATTTGTAGATTTTATTCAAGGGGACGTATTAGATCAAGTAATGGTCAATACTACAGAAGGAGGAAGCTCGCCAATGGATGAAAGCGGGTGTGTGAAAATTAAGAAAGTTGCTTTGGGAGTGTTTGCTAGTCATGAATGACGGTTTACTAATAGAATTGCTTTGTAATAAAGATAGTTGTTTTTTATTCTCTCATGGATGAAAACTTTGTCTTTGAGATTCCTTGAATCTCCAGGTCTTAAGTTTGTAATAATGGACAGCTATATGTATTCATCGATGCAGAGGCTGAAATATTAATATATTTTCTTTTAAAAATGGTACTATTGCCATGATAAAATGGCTGTGACAATAACGTATAATATCTTGCAACAAATAAAATTATATGACAAATGGTGTACTTGCCACAGTATAACGGTTGTGACAATAACACCTTAAACAATAAAATTCTAGTGTGACAAATTGTCTCTATTGCAACACCATCGATCATTGTATATACCACCTTTTGCTACGAAGACGGGTGTGGCAGGTGCTTTTATTGCCATGACCGTGAACGTTGCGTCAACATCTTATTGCCATGCTTGGCAACGGACACCTATAATTATAAGAAACCTCAACCCAACGCTTGTAACATCAAACAAAGGTTACAATAACTTATTGCAATGTGATCTTTTGTAACTATTGACAACAAAAATGTTTTGGTTTGCAACATTTATCTTTTGTAATAGAATTGGGACTATTATAATGTTTTTTATGTTGTGAAAGGGTTAAAAAGTTAGTAGTGTCCTTTCTTCAGAACCATCTGGCGTGTGTACTATTCTGCTTTGATGTTTCATTGTTTACGTTGGTTAGAAATCCAGCGAACAAAGCATTCACAAAAAATTGAAAAGGATGTGAGCATGCATGTCAGCTAATTTCAATCAAACTAACAGGGGGGAACATCTCTGTCGATAAATCATATCGATAAAAGCGCAAAAAAATTCACTAATTCTATTGAATCAGATGAATTAATGCCTAGCCTAACTCGGTTGTGCCGTACGTCTCAGCTCCGGTGAGTGTAGGCGAGGGCACCGCCAGCGACCTACGCTCCGTCGACAGCCGCCATCTCTTCCACCGGACAACCACGTCACCTGGATCTGGACAAGTGCGTGGACGCGCTCTGTTCGTCTTACCCCGCGAGCTGTGTACTCGTGACAGTGATGCACCGGTGCAAGTACTCACGCGGAAGACAGCAATCTTCGAGACATTTCGTTGTTCCTGTGAAGAGAAAAAAAAAGAAGTGCAATATTAGATCTTCACTTAAGTAGTTTACATATGAATGTATGCACGGTTTGCAGTAGACATTTTAATGGCTACACATTTTTGCCGCATGAGTCCTGCTGTTCGTGCCCAAACCTCTCTACGCAAGAGCAATTTTTCACGTACATTTCTCACAGGAATGCTCCTGATGCCTTCCATTTCTAAGAAGTAAGTACCCATAGCTCTCTATCTTTTTCTTCACCACGTGTTGTTGTTGTTCTATTCTTGCAGAGCTTCGTTTCTCTGTTAGTGCGAGAATGTGTACAACGAAAAGGCAAGGATGCAAGTAATGCGTAGTGATCAGAAACTCTCTCTATATATACATATATTGATGTAAACTCACTCACAAGAGATGGTTCGATCTTTATGACAGTAGGTTTTGAAGCAAGGGGTACCGACGTAAACCGTACATCTCAAAGAATAACTAGCTTTATATCTGTTAAGGTTGAATGCGATCAAGTGCTGAGGATGAGAACGATCCGAAA
This sequence comes from Oryza australiensis, assembly GCA_019925245.2. NCBI lineage: Eukaryota > Viridiplantae > Streptophyta > Magnoliopsida > Poales > Poaceae > Oryza > Oryza australiensis. Next base: position 905,428 of record JAIFGZ020000169.1, read on the forward strand.
CCTCCTGGACTCTAACCTGTCAAACTGAGCAATCACAAAACCATAATCTAAGACTAAACCATACAAGAGACCCGAAAGCCAAAATCATAAACCCGGGACATCAGAGAAGAGTTCTCATAAGTCCAAAAGAATTCACAAGAACAAAATGACACTTATGCAGTCTTCAACAAATCTCTCATATGTAAGGATTTTAAATTGAACAAAGGTTTCTTAAAGGATGAAGTAGAGAAGTATTTGTACTAGGAACATCCTTCTTAGCTTAGATGTGAACATAAGAAGTCACGTTCTAGTGGTCAAGGTTAATATAAATGAGAAAGCAAAGAGTTTTCTCGGGTTCACGCATAACCCTTCAGCTTATGCATAACCTTCATTCAGATGGTTCTAACTCTTTATTGGAAAATGATATTGTGGTGGAGTTTGTTGTATTGGAAAGTAGACTTGGCCCTCTTTCCAACCATGTATGCCATGCACCCTATCTTTTGACTGGCTGGCTCGCACAAGTCTTGAAAATTTGACCTCTTGCAGCGTGCATTGTTTTCCTGTTGGCGTAAATAGCCACTCGTAGTGTATGGCTGATACTCGCTCGGTGTAACTCTTGTTATACTCGACGTAACCCCTTTTTTTTGGTGTAGTGATGATGTCTTTGGGTGTAAACCTTAGCTATAGGTAGTATAAAATTCTCACTAATATTTGGGTTGAGTAAAAAGTGAGTTCACCTCTTTTTTATTTTCCTATTAGAGTTGCGTGTAATTGGAACATGTTATATTTGATCGTTCTTGTTGAGAGATGTAATCCATTAACTTGATTTATATCATCTTTATTTTTTTTATATGATGTATGACGTAAACCATCATATTTACGTCATATGTAGCTGGGATATTCTCATTATATAGAGTCCAAGGACAACTAGGTAGTGCACTCTTTTGAGCTTGGCAACGATGACGCAACGATGACTTATGTTTTCAGTTGTGCCTCTCCATGTGTTTAGTTTTGTTTTTCATGTGGTTTTTGGCCGGTTTACCCCAATAAACTTTGCGTTTATGTGGTGTTTGGGCCCTTTTTTTTAAGAAAAAACTGGGCCAAGTCTCTTCTTCTTAATTGAAAAGAGATACTCTCACTCTCTGTGTCTCTTTTGAGATTTTCCTTTTAAAAAACAACTAGACAGGTGCTAGATGAGTAATGAGTTAGAAAGCAAGGGGAGCATGTGTAGTACAACATTTGCTCAAGGCTGTTATCTTGACCGAGGCAAACTAAGCATCATGCATCAATATGAAAATAAGTGGCATTTAGTCAATCCTACCAAAGAGAGAAACTAAGAGAGAAGGCAATGCTACATGAAACACTTGCGGCATACTGTAGTTGAAATTTCCATATGCTCATGCGTATATAACTGCAGACCGATTATCATGAGCAGATTCCTCCTAATTAGTGCACGCACTCATTCTTAAGACACCTTATTAATCATTTTTAATGAACCAGCATTGTGCCAATTTCATTGAAAATTATAGGAAAAAACAAAGGTTATAACCCTGAAAGGGTATAATCAAGAAAAAAACAAAATCACACCACCACCACATTCTAGCAGCTCCAAACACACTCCTGGAGAAAAGAGCTAGCACCAAGCCAAAAGCCGCTATGCATGATTGGCCGCCGCTAGACTATAAGGGTTGTGGACGCCCTACTAAGCACCATCTCCAAAATAGAAGATCATCAACAGTCTCTGTGGGGAATATCACCCTAGGGTAGCCCACATAAGGAACAGAAGACCGACTGGAGCGGACCGATGGATCTAAGGCCGGGGTCCGCGGCTCGACCTTATGCAAGGTCAGACGTCCCGACCCCTACTCGGGGACCGACCCTAGTCCGCTCCTCTCGGCCTCAACTCTTTGTCCCGACCCTAAAAGGGAAGCCCCGTCCTCGAAAGCGAGGCTTCCTTGATAAGCCTCGCAGACAGGACAAACAGGAGACCACCCAGCAGGGAAGGACATCATCTGACAGCACTACGCGCAAGGCACTAGACGGTGGATCCCGAGGGAAGGCAGCGCACAAGACACCCACAATGGACAGAGTCCAAGATGATTCGGTTTCACTTTTCAGGATATCTCTGTACTTGCTTTTTTACTTTATGACTAAGCTTTTTTGAGCCCCAAGTCCCTTTGTAACTGTCCCCTTGGACTATAAAAGGGATGGCAGGATGTGCGGGTAAGGGGTCCGCGCTTGGTTCACTCTGAGTTCAGTTCGGTCTCATCTTGTAAACTTTGATCATACTCTACCCCAACAAAGAACACAGGACATAGGCTTGTTATCCTTTGGGAGGACCGAACCTGTTTAAAATCTTGGCTCGCTTAGTGTTTGAGTTGACCATCAGACCCATCTGTAAGACGCCCCGACCATTCTTTCACCTCCTTGGGTAACCCCCTTGGAGGACTGCCAACCATCCCATCGACAGTCTCCCAGTCATCCTCACAAAGAAGAGTTGGAGAGGGAGAGGGTGAGAGAGAAGAAGATCCGCTCAACCTTCAGTCAACCCGGTGACGACAACCGACAAACTCCAACAATCAAGCCGAGAGAACTCATGATGGTAGGAAAATAAGATCTCAAAGACGATGCCCCAAGAAGGTCATGATGCTAAAGACGCCACCATCACCCGTCCAAAGACTAGGCTTTTACCCGGGGAATCTCATTAGGGGGGAGAGGGCATGAGCCCGACAGTGCCCCAAAGGTGGGAAACGATGTAAGATGTTGTCACTGTCGGCCAGAGAACTCCGAGCAAGGCTTTCGCCTACAGTTCTGTGTTCCCTCTCCCCAACTTGTCATTAGCAACCCCGTCTCTTCACCACCCAAATAACCTTCGCCACCATGCAGTCCTACCATCCCGCCCTTGCTGGCTGCCACCTTTAGCGCTATTGGTTGCACCTGTCGGCCCCGCCGACCACCTTCTTGCAGTGTCAGCCTCCTCCAGCCATGGCCTCACATGCTGATGGCCTTTGTCACGCCCAGAAATTCACACCAGAATTTCTGCAGCTAATTTGTGCATTACATCCTCGTCCAGGCATCAGCCGAGGTACACAAATCGACGTTATTGATAATACAGAATCCTCGTCTTAGAAACAATATAAAAGAGTTACACAAATGCAGCGGAAAGGAAAAAAAACTGACTTAAGCTAAACTTGACACAAGTGAAGCGGAACACCAACTCCACAGCTAAACCTTAACGAGAACAAGCCTACACCTCCTCGGAGACCTCGATCTCAACCTCTGGCACTGAAGGGGGAAAAAGAAGCAAGACCGAGTACAACCACGTACTCAACAAGTCACACCGAAAGGGGGATATGATGCACGATAAATCACAAGGAAGGGTCAAGGGCTCCATTTGCATAAACAGCATTTTCAATATATATAATAATAATATTTGAAGACAAGAAAAAGCAGTAATATTTAAGCAAGTATTAAATAAACGCTGTCCAACGCTCAAACCACGTTGCAACAGGCCCATCCATCCACCTGCACTAGTCATACTTCATCATTTCATTCAAATAAAATAAATGAGACTAATCAAGGTGAATCTGGTCGATCGCCCGTAACCGTGGGCATGGCTATTCGAATAGTTTTTACTCTGATCAGAGGTGTACAACTGTACCCACAAGACACAATCCCACAACACGTTACCATGCGCTGGTGCACCACCACGGTGCCCCGGAAAGGAATTGTGACAGGGCCTTTCACATAACCCCCTCTAATCAATCGTACCACACCAAGGTTTCGCCCCCATTCCCATCGGGCAATGGGCAGCCCCCTCTAGTGCCGCGGTGAATCCGGAAGCTGATCAACCCTTAAAACCGGGGCCGACCCAACTCCATCACGCTCACCCTCTCTGGGATACGTTAACTAGAGACAGCTACGCTACGGGCCCAGCCATTACCCATGCTGGCTTGTGGTATGCACGGTATTTCTTCCAGGGTTTCCCGAGAACCGGTCCTTAATCGTCATGAGCACGCTAACCAAAGTCCAACCATGTGCTCACGACCCACCTTTTTCATACTTCAATATTATTAAAAAACAAGGTCATATCTTAATACCATCGGAAGGTCAACTTTAGTAATAAACTTAGTGTGATTCCCTTAAGTGAGCTAGTTGCGCTAAGCATAACTAAGCAACCTTAAACTATCATCTAGTCACATTGGACCCCAAGTTATCAATGGTATAAGGTAAACAATCCTATAGTTGAGTACAATAGGTAAAAACATCCCATGAAATGACATTCTAAAACATATGCAGTATTTGAACGAAAAAGAGATATTTACATAAAATAGGTACAATATGGTCAATGTAAGGTATGACTTGCCTTGCTCGGAGCGAGGAACCTCGGCGACTACTTCAAGAGAACGGGCTCGCGGAAACTCGGGATCTACACGACAAACAAAGCACTCAACAAACACCCTAAAAAGTCTACTGAAACAGCACTGAAAAGTATTTTTAATGGATTCTTGACATTTTTCTGGATTTAATGAGATTTGAATGGACTAAAACGGAGTTCGGATTCAAAAGATATGAATTTTAGAAGTTTAATTGCGATTTTTAAACTAAACAGAAAAGATTAAATTATTTATTGCGCAATTAAGCCCGGTGACGCAAGCATGGCGCAGCGGTAGGGCGACGTCGGCGGCGCAAGCGGCCGACGCAAGCGACGCGGCGCGGTCCACGGTGGACCGAGTCCACGGCGGCGGGGAGAGCGGGGCACGTGGCGCGCATCGGGGGGGTGGCGGCGATCGGACGGCGACGCCTTGCGCGCGAGGGACGGTCGGATCCGCCCGATCCGAAGGATCGAACGGCGCGGATCGCGGCTAGGGTTAGGTTTGGGCGGCGACCGAGGCGGACACGTGGCAGCCATCCGGCGTGCGGCGACCGGATCGAACGGCGATGGATCGATCGCGACGGACGGTGCGGATCCGCCCGATCCGAAGGATCGGACGACGCAGAGGGAGCGGCGCTAGGGTTAGGGTTTGGGCGGCGGCGGCTCGAGCTCGCCGCGGCCATGGCGCGCGGCGGCCGGCCGGACTCGGCGGCACCGGCGGCGGCGAGGGTGCGCGGCGCGGGGATCACGGGGAAGGGCGGAACGCTCGCGCGGGAGCGGTTCGGGAGGAGGCCCGAAAACCGAAAAGGAGAAGGGCGGCGGTGCACTCACCGGCGACGGAGACGACGACGATGGCGACGGCGGGTTTTGGGGCTAGCGCACGGAACCAAAGGGAAACGCGCGGCGGCGAAAAGGAGTTTTATAGGGGTACAACGGGGCCGAAACAAACACGGAAACGGCGCGGATTCCTCGCCGTTGTTCACGGACTCGAGAGAGAGGGAAACAATCGGCGACGGATTTCGCGTGGATAGGGTTTCCAACGGGCGCGGGTCTCGCGGGGATGGAAACGGCGCGCGAGATTGAGCCGGCACGGGCCGACGTGGCTCGGATTCAAACGGGAAGGAGCGGAAAGGCGGCGCGCATGGCGGACGGCGGACGGCGGACCGACCGCGGCGCGGGACGGAAGCCGACAGCGGGGGCCCACCCGTCGCCGACTCGCGGCGAGGGACGCCCGCGGACTTGCGTGCGGCGGCGTGCGGCCTCGGCCCACGACCGGCGCGCGCGGGAGGGACCGGGCCGACGGCCCAAGGAAAGAGCGGAGTATCTGTGCAGCCCGTACGGAAAAGAAAAAGAAAAAGGGAAAAGGATTTTTGGGGCTTAATTAATTCCCGATTTCTTATTTAATTGCTTAAAAATACTTAGAGTGCTCTAAAAATTCCAAGTAAAATCCTGTTAGCATATTTTGACATGAAGAATTCAAGAAAAATCCTACCATGTCATTTCCATTTATTAATTGCATTTTAAAATTATAGGTTGACTCGGTTAATTTTAAATTCGATTATTTCCGGATAAATTATTTTAAATGAATTAGGGAAAAACCCGGGATGTGACAACCTACCCCCTTAAACGGAATCTCGACCCCGAGATTCGGAGGTACCGCGAAGAGGTGCGGGTGCGCGGCCTTTAGCTCATCTTCACGTTCCCAAGTAGCTTCTTCCTCGAGTGATGAGTCCATTGAACCTTGCAAAATCGATAACCTTGTTCCGCGTCCTTCTTTCACCGACCTCAAGAATACGTGCTGGTCTCTCTACATAGGTTAAGTCCTCTTGGATTTCGATCCGGTCTAGACTCGCCCGCTCTTCCGGTACCCTTAAACACTTCTTTAACCGGGACACATGAAACACATCGTGAATACCATCATGTTGGAGGAAGCTCCACGATAGGCCACTTCTCCTCGACGTTCCCGAATCCTGTATGGTCCCACGAAACGTGGTGCCAACTTACCTTTGGTTTGGAAACGATGTACTCCCCGGAGTGGTGTAACGCGAAGATACACAAAATCCCCGCTTCAAAAGCGAGATCTCTTCGACGATTATCCGCATAACTCTTCCGTCGGGATGCGCAATCTTCAACCTTTCCCGAATCACTCGGACCTTTTCCTCTCGCTTCGCTTATTACTTCGTGCCAAACAATTGGCGCTCACCCGTCTGGTCCTGAATAGGGGTGTGCGGCATTTCCGTCCATACAGTGCTTCATACGGTACCATTTGAATGCTGGCCTGATAACTGTTATTGTAAGAGAATTCTGCATAGGGTAAGCTTTTGTCCCACGTTCCAAAATCGAGTGCGCATGCTCTCAGCATGTCTTCCAAAATCTGATTCTCTCAGTTTGACCGTCTGTTTGCGGATGATAGGCCGTGCTAAAATTCAAACGGGTACCAAGCTCTTCTTGCAATTTCCTCCAGAATTTGGAAGTAAACTGACTTCCCCTATCGGACACGATCTTCTTAGGCACGCCATGCAAACACATGATCCTTGCGAGATAAAGCTTTGCCAACTTCTTCCCTGAGTAGGTAGTATGTACCGGTATGAAATGGGCCACCTTGGTGAGTCGGTCCACCACGACCCAAATCGAGTCATATCCGACGTTGTGCGGGTAAACCCGTGATGAAATCCATTCCAATTTCTTCCCATTTCCACTGGAATCGAAGTGGTTGCATCCGGCGGGCCGTTGATGTTCGCCTTCACTCGCGACAAACATCACAAAGTGCAACAAACTCAGCTATCTCCCTCCTCATGCGACCCACCAAAACTTTTCTTTAAGATCTTGATACATCTTTGTACCGCCGGGTGAATTGAGTATTGGGTTTGGTGAACTTCCGTAAGGATCGTCTTTTCAAATCCTTGTCTTCGGCACACACAATCTCTTTCCCATCCAGATTGTGCCATGTTCGTCTTCCGTAAAACCACGAGCTTTTCCGACTCTCATGTTCTTCTTGAGTTCGGCCATCTCGGGATCCGACGCCCGAGCAGCCCGAATTTGATCAACGAGAGTGGGTTGGGCTTCCGAGCAGCCACAAAACCAAAATCCACCACTTGTAGATTTAGATTCTCGAATTCCCGCGCAACGGTCACACATTCCTTCGACACCGAGAGTGGTGCAAGTAATTTTTCGGCTTAGTGCATCCGCAACCACATTAGCTTTGCCGGGATGGTAATGTATCCCTAAGTCATAATCTTTGATCAGTTCCAACCATCTCTCTCGTCGGAGGTTTAAATCCGGTTGAGTGAAAATGTACTTAAGGCTTTTGTGATCCGTATACACTTCACAACGATTACCAATTAGGTAGTGTCGCGGATCTTCAATGCATGAACCACTCGCGGATAACTCCGCATCATGAGTGGGGTAGTTGTTTTCATGTGAGCGCAATTGACGAGATGCATATGCGACCACTTTGCCTTCTTGCATCAACACACATCCCAACCCTTGGCGAGATGCGTCACAAAAACTTGGAAGTCCTTTCTGGGTCGGGCAAGATCAACACCGGTGCAGACACCAACTTCCTCTTGAGCTCTTCAAAACTCCTATTGCATTCGCGACCACTTAAACTTCTCATCTTTCTTCAACAGTTGAGTCATTGGCTTGGAGATTTTGGAGAAGTTCTCAATGAAGCGGCGGTAGTAACCCGCAAGTCCAAGAAAACTTCGGATCGCATAACCGTTTTAGGCGGGGTCCACTTGGTAACCGATTCCACATTTGCTGGATCCACGGCTACTCCTTGGGCATTCACAATGTGGCCGAGGAACCGTACCTCCTTTAACCGGAAAGCACACTTGCTAAACTTGGCGTAGAGCTGATGGTCTCTCAACTTCTCGAGTACTGTCCGAAGATGTTGCTCATGATCCTCCTCTGACTTAGAGTAGACCAAAATGTCGTCAATGAACACCACCACAAATTTATCCAAGAACTCCATAAACACCTTGTTCATCGATTCATAAAGAAAGCCGGTGCATTGGTTAAACCAAAAGACATGACCGTACACTCGACGTCCATACCGGTGGTGAAGGCGGTCTTGGGAATGTCCTCTTCCCGAATCCTCAACCGATGATAGCCCGATCGCAGTCTATCTTGGAAAATACCTTGGCCCCTTTGAGTTGATCGAATAAGTCATCAATCCGTGGTAGGGGATACTTGTTCTTGATAGTAACCTCGTTGAGGGCTCGATAATCCACACACATTCTCTTGGTCTTGTCTTTCTTTTCCACGAAAATCACCGGAGCACCCCAACGCGACGTGCTCGGCGAATATACCCTTTTGCAACCTGTTCATCCACTTGCTTCTTTACTTGCCAACTCGTTGGCTCCCATCCTATATGGCCTCTTGTGTATCGGGCGGTCCGGTACTAGGTCAATCCGGAATTCAATTTCCCTTTTTGGCGGCATCCGAGTTAAATCCTCGGGAAAACTTCATGGTATTCTCTCGACGATGGGGATATCCTCTAGCTTCACGGGTCTTGGCCGCCATTTCGGACGATTCCCGGTGGAAACATGATTCAAACTTACTAGAGTCTTGACTTGCATGGGAGAGCGAAAAACAACTCTTTCTCCTTTCGTATTAATTAAAGTAATGGTGCGACTAGCGCGATCAATTACTCCCTTATGTCCGGACAACCAATCCATCCCAAGAATGACATCTATGCCTTTGGACCGAAGGAGGATAAGGTTGGCTAGAAACATAGATCCTTGGATTTCTATGGTCACCGAAGGACAATACCGAGTGGTCTCCAAGTGGTTTCCGGGGTTTGAACCCGCATAGGTATCTTAAGTCCCACTACCGACAACCCATGTGCCCCAACAAATTGCTTTGAGATAAAAGAATGTGTAGCGCCGGAATCAAATAATACGTGGCGAGTATAGTTTATAGGAAACATACCCGTATAACTTCGGGAGCGGTCGTGCTTCCTCGGCGGACGCATGGTTGACTCGAGCCCTGGATGAACCTTGGCCCAGCGCGTCTTGGCTTTGGACACTTGTCCGCAAAATGCCCCGGGTCACCACGTGAAACAGACTCGGCTTTCCTCCCGAGTCCTTCCTTGGAGGTGGTGGCCGTGGATCTGCATCGGGGTGGCGCCGTTGGAGGGCGGGGCCGGAGTACGCGTTGCCGACCACGCCACTACCGCCGCTTGGAAATTCCCGGGTGATAAGATCGATGCCGACGAACAATCATGGTGGTAGGTCCACTCGACTTCCAGGCATGAAACGCGGCTCTCGCGATTTCCCGCGTTGAGGAGGTCGAGACCGAAATACTTTTCTCTTCTTGATCATCTTGTTGCGCCGATCTTCCCGTCGAATGGCCTTGTCCACCGCCTTCTCAAAGTTAGCATACTCTCGGAAATAAGCTTGTCCGTGAGTTCATCATCCAAACCAGCCAAAAACTTTTCCCGCCTTTTCGCATCGTGCGCACATCTTCGGGGCATAATGGGCAAGACGATTGAACTCGTGCAGATACTCGAATCGATCGTTACCCTGTTCAAGAGAACGAAACTCACGCTTTTTCGTGCAACTATTCCCGCAGGAATGTGTGCGGTCCCGAAACGCGACGAAACTCTTCCGTGTAATCAGCTTCCCGCCGGCGAGTAACCAAATAGTTGTCCCACCAAGCCAAGCGGGACCCGTAATCGATGAGTGGCAAACGAGACTTTCTCCCGATCCGTGCACCGCAGCAGATCCAACTTCTTCTCTATGGCATGAAGCCAATCATTAGCCTCCATGGGATTAGTGGTGCTGGAGAAGGTCGGCGGTCGGACATGAAGGAACTCGGCGGCTTGACTGGGGTGGTGGGGCGGCAAACCGATTGTTCTGCTGCTTGCTGCATTTGTTGCAGCATCTCGCGTTGCATCCGATGGTGTTGTTGTTGCATTTGCTGCATTATTGCAGCCATCATCTCGTGTCGTGAAGCGAGCACTTGAGCAATGGTGGGATTCTCGGGTGGCGGTGGAGGAGCATTGCCATTGGCGTCGTGAGCCTCGTTGTTGTCGGCACCTGACTGCCCATTGTTGCTGTTCGCCCCGCTGGTCCTGGTGTTCACCATCTGAAGGAGACGACCGACCAGAGAGAGAAAAGAAGAAAAACAGCATGACTTAGAACTAATCTTTATTATTTGAATTCAAATGCATTGTTCTCGATCTTGGCTAAAAACAAGGAAAAGCACCAAACATCCTTAATTGGTGGCATATCACACTTGATATCGACCGCCGCTATCCCCACACACACAGCCTAACACACAAAGAACTACCAAGAAGACAAACTAAGGTAAACGGTAAAACTAAGGAGGGCAACTAGAACGATCCACGAGACGAGGAGTCGAAACTGCTTCCTTCAGAAGATCCCCATTCTTCCGAACGGCTCCTGGAGTCCTCGGGCGTCACCTCAGACTTGGACTCTCTTCGAATCGGTTGCCGTAGCCCAACCGATCCCGCCTCTTCCCTCCGAGGAATCTTGAGTCTCTTCGAGTCCATGTCTTCAGCCGAATTCTCCGAGCTTGAGTCACCGGAGACGGAGATCCAACCATTACGCCACCTCCGCCTTGATTCGCCGAAGCTGGAGCAAAGGTGAGGGCGTAACCCGCAGCAGAGGAACTGTAACCGGCGCTGGAACCGGAGCGGGTGGAGCCGGAGAAGGCGGGGAATCCGAGGTGCCACTGGATACGGACAGCGCGGTGGTGGTCTTCCGAGGCGTAGTGCGGAGTCGACCCCAACCGGTGGCGGAAGTCCCTTCAATTCCGCTACCTCCTTCTTCGACGAACCACTTCGTCCCGCACGCGCGATCCTCGCATCTTCTTGTCGTTCAGCTCTTTGGTCGCCTTGTGTAGGTCGAGTGCATTTGATCCAGTCCTTTGAGTACGGTGCACATGTGCCCGAAGGTAGAGTCATTCTCCTCTCGCCGTAGACTTGAATGCACCGACCTCGAGGAATTACCTCGACGGGGATGGTAGCGGTAGGAGGAGGTGCGAAGGTCGAGTCATGCAGCCCCTCATCCCGGCTAACATCGTAGGCGGCTTCTTGACAAGCGTGATCGACGTGCCTCCGAAGCCGTGACCTCCATGTTGGGAAGACACGTTCCCACAAACCCGTGAACCTCCAACCGAACACGGTAGGGCAACTCGCCACCGAGAGGCGCAACTGTTGTATACTCGGTGCTTCGGGATATCCAACTACAAGGGCCATACGCGCGCGCTCGCCACGAAGCTTGTCATCCCTTTTCCGTAGTGCGTCGCGGGGAACCCGCCATCTATAGAAACAAAGGAGTGAGAAAATCAAAACATGCTCAAAACCCACGACCACATCCCATTTTCGCAATTCCTAAACCCTAGACTCGACTCCACTTTTCAAAACACCCCCTTTTTTTAAAACATATGCACATGAAAAGAATTAGAGGGCTCTTAAGGTTTCCAGTTGGCTTGTCCTACAGTCAACGGAAGGCTCGATACCAACTTGTCACGCCCGAAATTCACACCAGAATTTCAGCCTAATTTGTGCATTACATCCTCGTCCGGCATCACCGAGGTACACAAATCGACGTTATTGATAATACGAATCCTCGTCTTAGAAACAATATAAAAGAGTTACACAAATGCAGCGGAAAGGAAAAAAAACGACTTAAGCTAAACTTGACACAAGCGAAGCGAACACCAACTCCACGCTAAACCTTGACGAGAACAAGCCTACACCTCCTCGGAGACCTCGATCTCAACCTCGGCACCGAAGGGGAAAAAGAAGCAAGACCGAGTACAACCACAGTACTCAACAAGTCACACCGGAAAGGGGGATATGATGCACGATAAATCACAAGGAAGGGTCAAGGGCTCCATTTGCATAAACAGCATTTTCAATATATAATAATAATATTTGAAGACAAGAAAAAAGCAGTAATATTTAAGCAAGATTAAATAAACGCTCGTCCAACACTCAAACCACGTTGCAACAGCCCATCCATCCACCCGCACTAGTCATACTTCATCATTTCATTCAAATAAAATAAATGAGACTAATCAAGGTGAATCCGGTCGATCGCCCGTAACCGTGGGCACGGCTATTCGAATAGTTTTTACTCGATCGAGGTGTACAATCGTACCCACAAGACACAATCCCACAACACGTTACCGTGCGCCGGTGCACCACCACGGTGCCCGGAAAGGAATTGTGACGGGCCTTTCACATAACCCCTCTAATCAATCGTACCACACCAAGGTTTCGCCCCCATTCCCATCGGGCAATGGGCAGCCCCTCTAGTGTCGCGGTGAATCCGGAAGCTGATCAACCCTTAAAACCGGGGCCGACCCAACTCCATCACGCTCACCCTCTCCGGGATACGTTAACTAGAGACGCTACGCTACGGGCCCACCATTACCCATGCGGCTTGTGGTATGCACGACATTTCTTCCGTGGTTTCCGAGAACCGGTCCTTAATCGTCATGAGCACGCTAACCAAAGTCCAACCATGTGCTCACGACCCACCTTTTTCATACTTCAATATTATTAAAAAACAAGGTCATATCTTAATACCATCGGAAGGTCAACTTTAGTAATAAACTTAGTGTGATTCCCTTAAGTGAGCTAGTTGCGCTAAGCATAACTAAGCAACCTTAAACTATCATCTAGTCACATTGGACCCCAAGTTATCAATGGTATAAGGTAAACAATCCTATAGTTGAGTACAATAGGTAAAAACATCCCATGAAATGACATTCTAAAACATATGCGTATTTGAACGAAAAGAGATATTTACATAAAATAGGTACAATATGGTCAATGTAAGGTATGACTTGCCTTGCTCGGAGACCGAGGAACCTCGGCGACTACTTCAAGAGAACGGGCTCGCCGGAAACTCGGGATCTACACGACAAACAAAGCACTCAACAAACACCCTAAAAAGTCTACTGAAACAGCACTGAAAAGTATTTTTAATGGATTCTTGACATTTTTCTGGATTTAATGAGATTTGAATGGACTAAAACGGAGTTCGGATTCAAAAGATATGAATTTTAGAAGTTTAATTGCGATTTTTAAACTAAACGAAAAGATTAAATTATTTATTGCGCAATTAAGCCCCCGGGTGACGCAAGCATGGCGCGGCGGTAGGGGCGACGTCGCGGCGCAAGCGGCGACGCAAGCGACGCGGCGCGGTCCACGGTGGACCGAGTCCACGGCGGCGGGCGAGGGGGGCACGTGGCGCGCATCGGGGAGGTGGCGGCGATCGGACGGCGCGGCCTTGCGCGCGAGGACGGTCCGGATCCGCCCGATCCGAAGGATCGAACGGCGCGGATCGCGGCTACGGTTAGGGTTCGGGCGGCGACCGAGGGCGGACACGTGGCAGCCATCCGGCGTGCGGCGACCGGATCGAACGGCGACGGATCGATCGCGATCGGACGGTGCGGATCCGCCCGATCCGAAGGATCGGACGACGCAGAGGGAGCGGCGCTAGGGTTATGGTTTGGGCGGCGGCGGCTCGAGCTTGCCCGCCGGCCATGGCGCGCGCGGCCGGCGGACTCCGGCGGCACCGGCGACGGCGGCGAAGGGTGCTGCGGGCGCGGGGATCACGGGGAAGGGCGGAACGCTGCGCGGGAGCGGTTCGGGAGGAGGCCCGAAAAACCAAAAAGGAGAAGGGCGGCGGTGCACTCACCGGCGACGGAGACGACGACGATGGCGACGGCGGGTTTTGGGGGCTAGCGCACGGAACCAAAGGGAAAGCGCGGCGGCGAAAGGGAGTTTTATAGGGGTACAACGGGGCCGAAACAAACACGGAAACGGCGCGGATTCCTCGCCGTTGTTCACGGACTCGAGAGAGAGGGAAACAATCGGCGACGGATTTCGCGTGGATAGGGTTTCCAACGGCGCGGGTGCGGGGATGGAAACGGCGCCGCGAGATTGAGCCGCACGGGGCCGACGTGGCTCGGATTCAAACGGGAAGGAGCGGAAAGGCGGCGCGCATGGCGGACGGCGGCCGGACCGACCGGGCGCGGGACGGAAGCCGACAGCGGGGCCCACCGTCGCGCTCACTGCGGCGAGGGACGCCCGCGGACTTGCGTGCGGCGGCGTTGCGGGCCTTGGCCCACGACCGGGCGCGCGCGGGGGGACCGGCCGACGGCCCAAGGAAAGAGCGGGAGTATTGTGCAGCCCGTACGGAAAAGAAAAAGAAAAAGGGAAAAAGGATTTTTGAGGCTTAATTAATTCCTGATTTCTTATTTAATTGCTTAAAAATACTTAGGGAGTGCTCTAAAAATTCCAAGTAAAAATCCTGTTAGCGTATTTTGACATGAAGAATTCAAGAAAAATCCTACCATGTCATTTCCATTTATTAATTGCATTTTAAAATTATAGGTTGACTCCAGGTTAATTTCAGAAATTCTGATTATTTCCGGGTAAATTATTTTAAATGAATTAGGGAAAAACCCAGGATGTGACAGCCTTCACCTCGCGCTGCCAACCTCCTCTCCTCGTGTTGCTAGCCTCTCGATTGGCCATGGCCATGCCCTCGCGTGCTTCACCTCGCACACTACTGGTCAGCACGCTGCTAACCTCCTCCTCGTGTGTCGCCTGCCATGGCCTCGCACGCCAATGACCTCTTGCCTCACTAGCCTCGCATGCTGCCGGCCATCTACGGGCATCGCCACCTAGGAGGCAGCACCCTCGCACGCCACACCTTCGTCGCCCCGGTCGTCGTGTGACCCTAGCTTTCCACTCCTCTTCACCGGGCCACTGTGCATCCTCCCCAACACCACTGCTTGGATCCACCGGCTGGGGCACCAGATCCGACCATGTGGGGACCGGATCTAGCCCCAACGACATCAAATCTGACCGCCATCGACCACTACTCGAAGCCCTCCCTCCGGTCTTGGCAGCACCCCACTCCGTTGCGACCGCGAGAGGAGGTGGGGAGCCATGCCGCCACAGTCCTTGCATCTGCACGGCTTTGCGGCGGCCGCTCAGGCGGCGCCAAGGCAGAGCATTATCTAATCTTTCAACGGCTTTCTCGATCATTGACTCAACTCTCAAGCTAAGTTAACACCATAATCTACAATGCAGCAGAGCTAGCCCCCTGGTGTGTATGTTGTCATTGCTAGATAGACTCTCACTAAATTGGCCTAGCCGTACATCGGTCCTAGCTTCTCAGCTTGTGGCCGTCTTTTAGATGCTAGGCTCAGGCTTGCCCAATGCATTGGCCTGGGGTTCCCTTATTCCAACACCCACACCACCTTGATCCGTAGATGTTCAGATCAATGGGTTTAGCTCGACTTGGTCGTGCCTTATCAGCTCAAGCGAGCGAAGTAGAGTTCACTCAGCAACCTATCCTCCACCACAACGACCTTGCCCTTTGTGTTGCTCGATGACCGCCGTCTCTTGTACCGGGCAACCACGTCACCCTCCTGTCGACGTGGACGAGCTCTAACGGGCTTATGCTGTGAGTTATACTAGTTACGATGACGTGGCGCTAACCATACTAGAGAAGTGTCATTCTTCCTGTGGAGAAAAGAAAATGATATTAGATCTTCAAGTAGTTTACATGCATGCATCGGTTGCAGTTTATACCCATGATATTACTAAATGAACTAATTTGATTTGCATTCATATTTTGTTGCATTATGCGGAACTCTTGATCGAATGGTATTTTTCTCTACAAGGTAAAAGAACGATGGCCGTTTTCAGATTGACATCATTTTAACTGCATTTCTCAGACCAGACAACTTTACATTTTAATGGCTACACATTTTTGCCGCATCGTATCTGCTATCAATGACTAAAGGAGTCTGATCAGATGAGAAAGAGAAAGGATCACATACCTTTTTGATGAGAATTCTCCTGATGACTTCCATTCCTACGAGCCCAAAGCTCTCCATCATTTTCTTCACTATGTTGTTCTATTCATGTGTAGAGTTTCATTTCTCTGTTAGTGCAGAATGTGTAGAATGAAGTGACAAAGGATGCAATAGTGAGCAGAGGCCGTGTATATATAGAGGCCGAAGCTGGCTAGGAAGGTGGTTGATGAGTATTGGGTCAGAGAGGAGTAACCACTATTTCTTTTCGTTCTTTCTTTCTTTCTTTTGAGAGGAAACTGGTTAATTAGTTGGTGGAGGCAACAACTTAAATTCATATGATTACTTCTTTCAAGATATATAAAAATGGTAGATAAGCCAACCACACTATCTCACTAGTGTGGTGTCGAGATGTGATCCAAATTAGGGATCTAAAGTACGGTAAAATGAAAAATAATTCAGATCGTGCTAAATATGATTAGTCAAGGACTACTGCTCCCATAAAAATTCTATAAATCCCTGCACCAAAGCCGTGCTTGCCAAGAAGCTTGGGGTCTCACCACCGCTCACAGCGGGGCAATCTGATGTAGTAGCGGAGCAGAGCCTCGCCGATGTCTTCACGAGCCCGGTTAGTCAGGAGCACTTGCAGGCTCTTGCGGATCTATTCAGCTTGGATTTGCAGCAGGAGCAAGCGTGCAACCTGGCTCCGGCCACCCCGGGGGTGCTGGTCATCTGAACCCAGCGCCGACTCCATTTTTGGTCTCATGGCGCTATCCACACCTCCTTGACAGCGTCCAGGAAACCTTCCTGTTTTGGCCAAAATGACTCAAAGTGAATTAATCTATTTCTTGTCACTATTGGCATGGAGGCCAGGAGCAAGGGACATTGGTCGCAGATGGTCGATGGGAGTGCCCAAAGGAAGCAATGCGATGTGGCAGTGCATCCCAATCCTCCGACGCAAAGCAGCGGTCAAGCTTCTCTAAGACAGGGGAATCCCATCCATTCGACCAAGTAAAAGCGCGACCATTGAGGTGGATTTCCTGGAGGTCCAAGTCCTCAAGGCATCATCGGAAACGACCCATCATGTGCCTGTGTAGACTCGCCATGCCCAAGGAAATAATCGTGCAATTGGATGTGGCAGAGGAAAGCCGCCAACTCTGCATGGCACGGCAGCTCGCTCTTGCGATGGATTCAAGAAGATGACTCCAATACTCGCTTCTTTCATTAGCAGTCCGCCTTCCGTCATAGGATGAACTTCATTCAACAGTCCAAGTGCCGACGGTGCTCCTGAAGCTTTATGTAGCCCAAGCGTTTGACTCGGTTTCCTAGCAATTCATCCTAGAGATTCTAAGCCATTGAGGATTCGACCATAGATGGCGGGAGTGGATGTGCATACTTTTTCAATCTTCAAACACTCATGTCCTACTGAATGGGGTACTGGGCAGAATAATACAACATGCACGCGGCGTTCGCCAGGGTGACTCGCTGTCCACGATGCTCTTCTTCATTGTTATGGATGTGCTCAACGCCATGTTCACAAAGGAAGAGATGGAGGGCCTGCTGCAGCCCTTCCAATCCCCCACTGCGTCGTTGTACGCCAGACGATGTTGTCCTGTTCCATCAGTCGATCTCTGTTGAAATTGACACGGTAAAGAAATGTTGGGGATTTTCGGGGAGGCATTCAGTCTTCAAACAAACTATGGGAAGTGCTCAGCCATCCCCATCAGATGTGGAGAGTCCGCTTTGGAGCTCAGCAATGCGGAGATCCCATGCTCGGTGAAAGCCTTCCCTTGCAAGTACTTGGGCTTACCCTTGTCGATCAACAAGCCAAGGAAGGCTGATCTTCAACCATTGGTTTACAAGGTAGCGAGGCGACTACTGAGCTGGAAGGCAGAGCAGCTTGCACCGATTGGGAGAATCACACTGGTGAAATCAGTGCTCATCTCAATCCCGCTGCATCTACTGATCGCTATCGATCCCCCTACCTGGGTGGTCAAGGTCATCGACAAGATCAGGCGGAACTTCCTTTGGAGGGGAGTAAGGACGCAAAGGGAGGCCATTGTAGGCTAGTTTGGTCGAAAGTATGTACCCTAGTGAATATGGTGGCCTCGGAATCCTTAATCTACAAAGGATGGGCATTGCCCTACCCAAGATGGCTTTCGACTAGTCGTACCGATCCAAACTGGCAATCAAGAGGCCTATGCATCTCATCAGGGACGGATCCAATGGGCTGCACGGGTATAGTATGGCATACCCTAGGCTCAGCCCAACAAAAATAATACCCCAGCCCAGCCCAATAAGAAAAAAAGAAAAACTATTGTGAATCCCGTGCGCGAGCGCCAACCCTAGCTGCTCCCGGCGCCCGGCGCCCTCCCTCCCGCCTCCCGGCGCCCGGGGCCCTCCCTCCTGCCTCCCGGCGCGCGGCGCCCCGGCGCGGCTCCCTCCCGCCTCCCGGCGCCCGGCTATCAATGTGCTACTTTAAACTATTTGTAATTTAATTTAAGACTTACTATGTCATTTAGTAGTTGTGTATCGAATTGTTGGACAATTTCTTTGAAACTTTACTGAATTGCTAAATAATTTTTACCGGTTTGCATATGGACTTTTTGATTTGACATACCCCATGTAAAAATCCTGGCTCCGCCACCGATGATGCACAAGCCGGTGCAGTTTTAGGCAACGGTTGTTGTTTCAGTGTTTTTCAGATATATGCTTTTGTTGTTTGTCCGAGCGAAAGGCTACGGTGGATCTTTAATGAACAAAAAGTTCCATCCATTTAGTGGCAGATCGAATTTCTTATGGTTCCTTCCATTCCCAACATATATATATATATATATACATATATATATATATATATACAGTAGCAAAATGCCCGTGCATTGCAACGGGACGACGACGCGGGGAGGGAAACAGGCGGAGGGCAAAGGTCCAGCACGCGACGCGGGAGCTCGAAGCGGCGACGGGACGAGGGGCGCAGCGCGACGCGGGCGCGGCATGGATGGAGACGGAAGAGAGGGACGCAGGAGGTATTTTTTTCATCCAAACCCTTCCTTTCTTTTCAGCATTAGGACTACGGGTTAATTTTATAAATACTCAAGGAGTTCTTTGCAAAATGACCCTTTTTTTCTTCCTTAACTGGTTTTTTAAAAAATAGCCAGGCGGACTGCGGGTTAATTTCAAAAACACTCAAGGGGTTTTCTGCAAAATAGCCAGGCAAAACAAAATTTGGGTGGAAACACTACTTGATTTATAGATAGTTATAGATATATATAATTATCTATAAAATAAGTAGTGTTTTCACCTAAAATTTTGTTATTTTGCAGAAAACCTCTTGAATTTTTTCGAAATAGAGGGCCACGGCCCAAGCAGCGATCCACCTCGGATTTGATCCAATTTCGAGGCCATCTCTCGCCCAACACGAATCAGACCCAAAATCCCTAATGGCCGATCAGACGCACGGCCCACTACGCGTGCGACCACTTTCGTTTTTGGCTCATTGGTTGTTTTGGGAATTTTCTTTTTCGGCCCCTGTGCGATCAATTCGGCCCGTTACTAAATTTGGCTACACGTTTTCGGACTTTCTCTTTTGTAATTTTTTATGGGCTTCATTATTTTAGCAGACGCCCAATTCGTTCACACACACCAAATCGGGCTTTTAGCAGCCTACTATTTAACCTATATGTATACACTTTGTATAGGTACGTACGCATACAAAGTATATATATTTATATCTATATCTATATCTATATATAAAACAAGTAGTGTTTCTACGCAGAATTTTCGTATGCCTCACTATTTAGCAGAAAACCCCTTTAGTGTTTATAAAATTAATCCGCAGTCCCAATGCTGAAAAGAAAGGGAGGGCTTGGATGAAAAAAAGACCTCCTACGCCCCTTCCGCCCCTCCCTATCCGCGTCGCGCCTGCACCCTCCCTCCTGTCGCTGCTCGGAGCTCCCGCGCTGCGCCTGCGCCCCTCCCTCCTATCCCCATCCGCGCCGCACCCCGACTTCACCCGTTGCAACGCACGCGCACAGTTGCTAGTATATCTATAAATCAAGTAGTGTTTCTATCTAAAATTTTCGTCCGCCTGGCTATTTTTCAGAAAACCCCTTGAGTGTTTATAAAATTAACCTGCATTCCTAATGCTAAAAGAAAGGAAGGGTTTGGATGGAAAAAAAGATCTTCTCGCGCCCTCCTCACGTCCTCATCCACGCCGCGCCTACGCCCTCCCTTCCATCGCTACTCGGAGCTCTCGCGCCGCGGCCCGCGCCGCGCCTACGCCCCTCTCTCGTCCCCATCCGCGTCATGCCCCGACTTCACCTGTTACAACGCACGAACACAATTGCTAATGTATATATATATACATATATATATGTATGTATGTATGCATGCATGCATGCATGGATACATGTATGCAATGAGAAGCATCCCATTGGATCCACCGAAGAAAGCTTTTCCGAGAAACCACAATAATTATGGTTGTCCATTTTATCACCCTAGCTAACCCTGCATGTACACACGTGAAACCATAGGTATCTTTTAAGTACATTGTTACATACGTGTATATATATATATGTATATATGTATATGTGTGTATATATATACTAGTAAAATGATCATACGTTGCAACGGAATGATGACGCACAGAGAGAAGCGGGCGGAAGGCGAAGGTCCGGCGACGGCGCGGGAGCTTCGAGCGGCGACGGGAGGGAGGGATGCGGGCGTGACGTGAGACGTGGCGTGGATGGGGACGGAAGAGAGGAATGCGGAGGTCTTTTTTCATCCAAGCTAGCCTTTTTTTCAGCATTGGGACTGTGGGTTAATTTTATAAATACTCAAGGTGTTTTCTGCAAAATAACCAGACGGACGAAAATTTTGGATAGAAACACTATTTGTTTTATAGGTAGTTATATATATATATAACTTTGAAAGCAAGGGTGTCTTCAACTTTGTGTACCACTGGATCTTAATTAAGAAATAGTATCAGATAGACATTTAGTCTAAGTTAATTTAATTTTTACCAAATTAAGTCAAAAATATAATGAAAATAGATATTGACTCATTGATACTTTAAACCGATTATAATTTGATAAAAATTTAAAATATTTATGACTCGGATATTATTAGTTAGAAAAGTATATTGATGAATAGGATAAGTTGCATGTTATCATCAAAAGGCATGCGAACCTTACATCTCCTAATAATTTACTTACCCCAGTTAACTACGGTCAAACATCACAGCCAATGGGACCTGATGTAGCGATGTAGCCTCTAGGACCTGTCTGTGATTTACCACAAATATAGAACTAAAATATAAAATCACCAAAATCTACAGGATGTCGTCTTCCTCCCGTCCTCACGCGGAAGGTGATAGCGCTCGGTCATGCCTTCGACCACCGGCGATAGCGGGGACGTCGGGGAGGCATCCGCCTCACGGGCGCTTCTCTCCTTGTTCGATTACGGCGCGCTAGCTCACGCGTGCAACGTGTGCTCGGCCACCGCTTAGTGCAATGTATGGCGAGGCAGGAGGCGCGTAAGTCGGGCTCACTTGTTGGAGGTGAGAAAAGTGAGGCAACAATGGAGCGAGAGGTTATACGGATTAGAAATTTTATAGATTTGGATGAAAAAGATAATTTGATGATTGAAAAGTTATAGATTTTTTTATGTAGTTAAGATAAGCTCTATCGTACGTATAACTATTTTTTTTAAAAATAGCCAGGCGGACTACGGTTTAATTTCGAAAAAAACTCAAGGGGTTTTCTGCAAAATAGCTAGGCAGAACAAAATTTGGGTGAAAATATTATTTTATTATTTTATAGATAGTTATATATATACATATATATACTAGCAACTGTGTCTATTTGTTGCAACGGATGAAGTCGGGACGCGGCGTGAATGGGGATAGGAGAGAGGGGCGCAGGCGCAGGCATGGGACGCGATGCGGTAGCTTCGAGCAACGACGGAAGGAAGGGCGCAGACGTGGCACGGGACACGGCACGGATGAGGATGGGAGGAAGAGACGCAAAATGTTTTTTCATCCAATCACTTCCTTTTCTTTTAAGTATTGAGACTGCGAGTTAATTTTATAAATATTCAAGAAGTTTTTTTGCAAAATAGTCAGGCATAATAAAAATTTTTAGGTGAAAACACTACTTATTTTTTATAAATAGTTATAGATATATCACACACATACACGTTCTCGATAATCTGTATATTTGTATAGCAGTCATTAAATTTCTTGTCGAACCATGTTTGTATATCTGTATATTTGTATTGCTCACCATGGAAAACTGCGTGGAGAATGCATGTATAGACCGGTATGTGCCGTGCGCGGTTTACCACATCACACGTACGTGTTGGCCTGTTGGGTTCGTCTCGTCACGGTGAAGTTTGTGATATCTGTTGCCGCCACCGTGCCGCTACAGTTGCTATTGCACTTGCAACTACAAATTTTTATAGCATATTTAAATATTTTTTAAAAAAATTTGTAAAAATAATTTTAGGTTTGAAAAAATTACATAAATCATATCAGCCGATAGGTCGATAATCAAAACAGTCGATCTGTTGACAGCTGATTATGTGATTCCAGCTGATGTCGATGTCCAAATAACTCGTCGGCTGAAACCCTGACGAAACCCTTATCGGTAGCCATCAGGCAGGCTAGAGATTACAGTTCTAATCACGACTTAGTAGGTCAAACTGAATTGATGCAGCACTAAGTATGAAAAAACTCAATATCTACACAATCAAACCTTTGACTAATTTTCAGAGTAATAGATGCCTAAGCTAATCTAATCTAATATAACGATTTAGTCGATATCGGCAAAAACCTAAAGCGAGAGACAATCGATAAAGCCAAATCGAGATACTAGGACTAGATTAACAGAGACATATGATAAGACCGGCTAACCCTCCAATGAAACATTAGTATGAACCCATCAGCTTAATAAGACTTAGATTATCGATAACAATCTAGTAGGTCGGACCTAACTGATGCAGCACGAGATTGTATACAATAATCTAATACTCGAGGAGCCGATAGATCTGTCTAATGTGATGGATATAACAAATCTACCTAAAGCAACATTACGTTTATAGAAACATCGACTTGATCAAAATATCGAACCTAACCGAGAAAATCCTAACTAAGCCCATGTATCTATGAACGGTAATGAAACTAAAGATAGATACGATATACCTGAGCCGGCGGGACCTTGGACTTACCCATTCGCCGAAGATCGAAGCCGATGCAGCCCGCGTTGGGTGCCAAGTCTCGCCGGATGATGAACAAGGTGAAAAATGTAAAAAGTGGCGATGCGCCGAATTGTACTGATCGTGAGATGAGTTACATGAACCTCGGGCTTACATATTTATACCCATAGGCTAACAGAGATCCTAACAGATTACAAATCCAAACTTTCCTAAAGATAAAAGGAAACAAACCGAATCCTTACCGAATACTAACATACTTTCCTAAAGATAAAATAGGAAACCGACAAACTCTTCCTAATTAATAGATACAATTGTCTTTTTAGGACTCTATCCTAAAATGGCAATATTCATAAAGCACATCATCTTGAACCGACGGTGTCTCCAATGTTGTCGTACCGAATCGGCTACATCGGCTTGTCTTATCCGATTCGGTATCGCCCGATGGACACCTTAGCCGATTCGGGCTCCGTGGCTTACCAAATTCTGGTGTTAACAGCCCCCTACACAATTACATCGTGAAGAACTCCTTACCACCCTACATAGTTCATACAAACAATCATTTGCCAAAACTTTCTTTAGATTGCGAACAATACATATTATGGACGAATTATTGGGAAAAAAGCGATCCGTATAGGCCATTTAGAGTTTAGGGTTTCGTGTGGGCCTATCCAGAAAAAAATTGCCCTTTCAGACGACGAGTTTATCAAAAATCGCCCTCTGCAAGGGCGGCAAGGGGGCCGCCTACAAAATTGCCAGGGCGACCGCCCTTTTATAGGCGACCTCCTATTTTTATAGTCAAAAATCGTCCCTTTCCGAGGGCGGCAAGGGGCGATTTTGCAAAATGGCCGCGACGTGGCAGACGACGTGCAACGGCCTTCTGTCACGTCAGCAAAATTTTCCTTTGAAAGGGCGATTTTAAATCTTGCCCTCCCGAAAGGTGATAGGAGATTACTTTTGTAATTTTTCAAACCTAAAATTATTTTTGTAAATCTTTTAAAAAATTAAATATGCTAAAAATTCTTGCAACTACTCCCCATTCATCGGCGGCGTATGGCCCAAGCGGTGTTGGCGCGTCTCACCCAGAGGAGTCGAACGCTCACTTTTGAGTTTTGTAGCCAATGCTCCAAATTCCAACTTTTTTTGTCTCGGATACTATACCACATTTTCACCGAAGAGAACCACTACTAAAAAAAGCTCATAGGTATCGCCCCAAAAGGTGTCGGTCAAAATAAATCCGGCACCTATTGAAACAATAGGTGTCGGTTTTAAAAACCGACACATATAATATAGGTATCGGTTTTTAGAAAAAAGGTGTCGGTTCTAAACAAAACGGCACCTATACTATTGAGATCGGTTTTTAAAAACCGACACCTATAATATATTATAGGTGTCGGTTTTCTAAAAACCGACACCTATACTTTTGAACCGAGCCCACACAACCGCACGACACAAGATAAAGCCGGCGCACACAAGCTACTCTCTCTCGGCTCCATCTCTCTTGCTCACGACTCTCCTCTCTCCCTCTCTCCCTTGGCGACGGCGGCCCGGCCGACGACGGCGTGCCAGATCCGAGGACGGCGGACCGGTCGGCGGCGGTGGCACCTCCCTCCATGGCTCCGCCGATCCGGGAGGAGAAAAGGCGGTGGATGCAGCGTCGGCGACGCGACGTCGGCCTGTGGGGGGGAGCGGCGGCGCACCCTCACCTCCCGCCGGATCGGGGAGGGAGGCGGTGGATGCGGCATCGGCGGGCGCGCGTCGGCTGCGGGGAGCGAGCGCGCCCGGCCGGCGGCGGCGGCGCGTGCAAAGGAAAGGCGGCGTTGGCGGCGAGGGGAGGAGCGACGACGACATGAGGAGACGGTGGCGGCGGCGGCGGCACGAAGAGACGTCGGCGGCAGTGGCGTCTCCTCTCTCTCTCTCTCGGCTCTCTCTCCATCCCTCTCTCTTGCTCTCGAGTCCCTCTCTCCCTCGAGACGGTGGCCGGCGGGCGGCGGCGCGCCAAATCCGGGGCGAGGAGGCGGCGTCGAGGAGAAGTGCGTCGGCAGTCGAGGGGCAGCCGGGGGGCGGGCGGGCGGTGCTGGATCCGGCGTCGACGGCGGTGGGGAATGGCTCGATGCATCGGCTCGAGCCGATGCATCGAGCCATAATTTTTTTTGATTCGAGAGACCTCAAAGGTGCCGGTTCCTAAACCGGCACCTTTGAGATACCGTATAGGTGCCGAGTAAAAGATGCCGGTTAGGAAATCGGCACCTATACGGGTTTTCCAACCGATACCTATAGGTGTTTATGTACTAGTAAACCTCTCCTGACGCCTCCCATTCTCAGTCTATTTTCTTGTCATCCACAGTTCGATCTGTCCTTGAAACTCATCAAGATATCCTTTTTATTGGTGTCGTCGTTGAGTAACTTATATGTTGAACTGATCTCGAGATGGGATCACGTAGTTGATAATGCAGACGAAGGGCATGTGAAGCGTACGTGAACAAGTGTAATACTCCGTAGTATATATGGGAACATGGCTAAGATAGTAAGATGACAAAAAGGTCAGGTGTTGCCGTGTTGGTTTTGCAAAGAAGTTACTTCCTATGCTTCATATTACTTATCTATCTAGAATTTAAATTTTGTATCAAAATATACTTTATCATATTCCAAAGCACTTAGAGAGGTGATCTTTCCTCTCTACCCTTCATCAATGCATGTATACATTAATACAATCACAACTTCCGTTGGCTCATATGGTTTGAAAAACAATAACTAGGATGTAGATAAATGTAAATTTATTAGAATAATAAATAAATTAAACATAAGGAATATTTGTTTTCATGTGGTCTCGACGTATGTTATTTACGACCGTGTTCACATTTTTTAAGCATGTTACAACACCGTGGTGATCATATCACAAAAGGCGTTTAAGGGGATATATGTGATGAACATGTATTTGCATTAATCCGTAGACTAACCATAGTGAATGGGTGATGCTCTAGAATCGCTACATTCAGGATTTGGGATTTTCAGAGAAGTACTTGAGCTGGAAGTTGTCGATTTCTGTTAAAAAAAAGAGAGGTTGTATTGACGATACAAGCCTTGCCTCCTGCTGGCGTCAATCTTGAGCTGGGAGGAGGTCTATCACATTTGTTAGGATCATCTATACATCGATCAATACAGTCCATGTCAGCATTTTTAAGATATACTGTTGTTGCTCCATCAAGCGAAATGCTACCTAAAATTCTTCTTGATCAAGAAATTCTCCAGCCCGTGAGGCTGATCCACAAAGTTGTGGTAGAATTTCTCCTGGTTCCTTCCATTCCCAATACATCCCAAACTAACTGCCTTGATCCATCAGTCAATTTCTCCACGCCTTACTTGATCGACCACTGGATTTGTTGTATTTTTGGCCGCAGGAGTATCGGACTCAGGTGCGAGTTGTGTGCACACATATAGAGACCGAAGCTGTGTCTATAGGAAGCACAATAATAAGCCATAAACAAGATATATGCTTATGTTGAAAAAGAGAGAAAAGGAAAAGTAGAGAGCATTGGCTTTTATGCAAGAGCTAGCTCTACACATGTTTCAAGAAATATGCATTAAATTCACAGTAAGAGAAAGAGAGAAGAGAAAAAATATAACATGTTATACAGGTCTGTTTAGTAGAGCTCAACTCCTAAATTTAACTCTAGGAGTTGAGTCTGGAGGAGAGTTGTGAAGCAGTATAAATCCACTTTCACCTCTCTAATTCATTTTGTGAGAGCGTTTTACGTAGCTTCACTCTCATTTTTAGGTGGAGCTGAAACTATTTGGTTGGGCTAGCTTCAAAAGAGAAGGAGAAGATGGAACTGAAACTAAAGCCATGCTAAACAGATCTACATGATAGCTTAAAAAACTAATAGCTTTACTATTAAATTTGCTAACTGGGAGCATGAAACATTTAATATTATCAGAGAAAGTGCGCATATGGTGGAAAATGTCAATAACCACCCGATCAAAATCTACGCCATTATTACGGAGCAGTAGAGCAGTGTGTGTCAATGTCACGCGGCCATGGAAAATGGAGTGGAGGATGGAGAAGAGGAGACTGGTTGGTCGCGCACGATGGGCTGCACACCTCGACGAGACAACGGACGAAAAAAATCCACAACGCAAACCCCAAAAGGGGATTTTTAGAGTACCTTAAAATGGACACAAGCCATATATTGGATTAGATCTAATGGACTAGATGCGATCCTGCTGCATCTGGTAGTAGTGTAGTGTAGTAAAATTGGTAAGGGGTAAATTTGTAGAAGGTGTAGGGGTATGTTCGTGCAGGGACGAGAACAAGTCGATTGACGACATGTGGCCACGGTAGTGCCGCTGCATCCTCGTCTAGCCGTGGACACGTAGTCCGCGAATCGGTCGCCTGGCTGCTGGGCATCTGTTGACGATAAATTCGGTCTCCCCACCAAGACATAAAAGATTTGTTGTCTTATTAAATTGGAATATTAATCGGGATTAAAGTTGTTATTTTTTGTGGGACTAAATATGCTCAGCGCTCTGATAAACTCTGACATCATCTTTAGTCTTAACACCAACCAGGAGTAAAAATGTTATTTTTTTCTTGGTTGGTGTTACCAATCGGGACTAAAGATAATTTTAATCTTTAATGTCGGTTGATAACACCATGAATGCGTTTATTTTTTAACTGAACCTAATAAAAATACTCAAAAATTTTGCTACTTTCAAATGATATAAAATTAATTTGAGAGGATTTGTAATTTCAAAGAGTGTGGTGTTGTGTGGAGGTGAGTGATTGAAGATAGAAGAAAACTTTAATTTAATCATTACATTGTAATTACATATATAATCATATTGTTATTAACTAATGATTCTCAATATATAAAATCTTTTGTAAAATTATTTTGGTGATAATATACAAATCGAAGGGATGTATAATATTGAGAACATTCAAACCCTGGCCATCACGTCTAGTTTATGCGCGTGTAACAAGTTTTACGCGTATTGTTCCCGTTTCGTCCTTTAACTCGGAGTCGGTTTTTAAAACGGTCATAACTTTTGCATACGGACTCCGATCGAGATGTTCCGTATATGAAAATCGATCAGAAAAACATTTCGGATGCGTTCGTCCGCCGCTTTACCGTGTTCAGTGATTTTATTTTGCCCAAAAAGCCTTAGAAGGTTGCCTTTTCGAGCCGGAAGTTTTTTCCGATTCTTAGCGTGTCTTCTGAATTTTTTACAGGTCACGTCTTTTGCTTGTTTACGCAATTTTCTGTATTTACCTCTCGTGTGCTCCTAAGTCTATAGAAAATATAAAAAATAAAACAAAAAGTCAATTTTTTTAAAAAAACAACAACTTCGAGATGAATATGAAAAATAGAGAGGGACAAAAGAGGAACACTATCTAGAAGAGCACATTAATTTTTAGGATTATCTATGTTTGATTAAATTTTAATATTATTATTTTAAACCTATATTTAATGAATTTAATTTGGTCCTATTTACAAATTATCTAATTGTTAACCTAGGGACCAAATAAATTTGGAAAAATAGCGAGAAATTATCTTTAGTCCCGGTTTGTGACATCAAGGACTAAAGATGAATTAGAAATAGCAGGAAATTATCTTTAGTTCCGGTTGGTGACATCAACCGGGATTAAAAATTCAGGGCTATATATATCCCCAGCACCCATCGTCTTCTCCACCAATCCAACACTTAGCATATTTTTCAGATCTCTCTCCATCTTTTCCTCTCCCCTCAGCTCTCTCCCTCTCCCTATTCCTCTTCCCTTGGCAAGCAAGGGGAGGAGATGGCGCGCGGGAGGAGGTGGCGACGCTGGGCGCCATCTCCTCACCGACAGGCCGGGTCGACGGCGGCCCCGCGCACGGCGAGCGGTGGGCGGGCGGGAGCGGGCAGGCGGGAGCGATGGGCGAGCCGGAGGAGGCCGCGGCGGCGGCGCCGGGCCGGACGGACGGAGGCGGCGGCGGGCGGCCGTATCTAAAATTTTTTTGATGTTTGATGATATGTGATGTGATTTGGATATGTGATGTGATAGTATTTGATCTGTGATTTTTGTGAATTTTGAAGATGTATTTGATATGTAGAGAAAAAATGAAAAAACATTTGGGATATGTAT
Organism: Oryza australiensis; assembly: GCA_019925245.2. NCBI lineage: Eukaryota > Viridiplantae > Streptophyta > Magnoliopsida > Poales > Poaceae > Oryza > Oryza australiensis. The sequence goes on from JAIFGZ020000169.1 coordinate 934,926, forward strand.
TGTTCATTGCAATTTGTGAATCTGTGATATTTGATTTTAGTATCTCGTGATGATTTTAGGATTTTGACAAGAAAAAAACAAAAGAATCAGAGGGCAGTGGGCTGGAAAAGACAAATTAAAAAAATAAAAAAATCTTTAGTCCGGTTGAAGCCACCAACCAGGACTAAAGATGGCGGAGCGCCACGTGGCTCCGCTTATCTTTAGTCCCGGTTGGTGGCTAACCGGACTAAAGATTCATCTCTAGTCCCAGTTATTTAACCGGGACTAGAGATCGTCCATCTTTAGTCTTTTATTCGTAGTCTCGGTTTGACAACCGAGACTACTGAGGGTTATGAAACGGGACAGTTGTGGCTTTCTCCGATAGTGTCCGATAAATTCTCCCAGTGCCTTCCATCCCAAATGTTCTGGTCTTGCCCTAGAATCAAGCCTATGCTTATACGGTACCAAACCCAAAGTAGGTGGTGCATTGCTGGTCCATCCATATTTTGTGAAAAAAATTCAGTACAACCTAGAGAGCAAAACGAGGTGGAATACTGTATATATAGGCGATGCAACCAGCTGATGCTAATGTGATAGAATTAATAAAGCAGAGAGCCAGTGTTAATATCACTGAGAGTAGGTACAATAAAGTAACATAAGCAGGCTACAGAATTTGCTATCTTATATTGAGTTGGAAGAAAGAGAAGAGAAGAAAAAAGAAAAACGGGCTAGCACACTCTATGAGAGAGTAATGTGAGATCAAATATTAATAGTGTAGTATAAATATGTAGCTAACTATTATATGTGTAAACTATTAAGTTGGCTATAGATAATATAATAATAAATAAAGGTAGTAGTCGAAGGTTCTACTATTAACCTTGCTATGAGAAGTGAATAACTCTAGTGGTAGTTTGACTTCAGCTAGCTATGGCAGGAGCGAAGAGGGGTAGAGTCACCATTACAGCATGGTAATTCACCAAGTCGGAGGGCAGCGCGTACACATCCAAGCCGCACGTGCACGTAGCGCAGGGGCACCAAAACTGCTGAGAAAGATCAAATATCTGGTTGTTTTGATGAGCACACGGGAGACCAGCTGGTTGGTAAGGAAAACACCAGCTGACCAAATGTATGGAGGCAAGCTCCGGTTTGGTGAACGCCATCAGGGCCATGTGCAACTATTCTATCGACCAAAGCTCTCCCGGTGCCTTCCAACTCCAAGATAAAGAACTCTGAGAGCTTGGCCGTGTAGGTCCGGTTGGATGTTAGAGGTTAGGTTTTAAAAATCCATTATGTAAAAAAAATAAGAACTCAAGAGACATAAACTGTAGAAGTAACGAGTGTTGATATGTAGACTAACGAATGATACTTGAGATATATATTAAAATTTTATATTAAAATTTATCTTGAGTTACGTAATACCTGGTTACCAAATTTTATATAAAAATATGATACCTCTTTCGATATCTTGAATGATAAAATTACCTATACTAATGAAGGTATAGCCGGTCAGAAGATGTAAATAGCTGGTTTATGAAATGAAGAAGCAGCAGCAGGAGAAGAGCGGGTGCTATTTCTTACAAAAATTTCTATTTGCTGTTGCGTCTACAATGGTTGAATGAATTATTAATGAGTATTATAAGTAGTTGAGCTGATAATGACTTTTTTTAGATTATTGAATTTCATGTAACTCTGTAAATAAGGTATTTATGTGACAATTTTGAGATATTAGACCTAAGATATTTATGCGATAAAGGGAGTAGTTGATATTGCACAACAACGAAGACCGTGATTACGGTTCGGACGAGTAGTTAATTAGGACGCCGAATGAAAAAAATACTCCCTCTGTTAAATTTGTTTTAGCAATTCAATGATAAAAAAGATTGACATTAGAGTAGTTATACTTATATCATTAATAATCTCGTATTCAAATGTCTGAATCTTATCTTCAAATACCCTCTCACTCCCAAACCTTACTCATTTAATAGTGGACGTCTACCTCATTTTACTTTCCTATAATTTATCATTTCTTGTGGGCCTATTTGGTAGGGCTCCTGATTTTATGATTCTCTGATTTTAGATTCTGATTCTCCTGAATTAGATTCTGAAAAGAATCAGAATCGGTATAATAAAGTAATAATTAGAACAATGTTTTAGGTGATTTTTTGTTGATTCTTGGGAGAAAGTGGTTTCAGGTGATTCTGAGGAGAAACTGCTTTTTAGATGATTCTCACTCCCTATGTAAAACTGATGAATCACTTGAAGTGATTCTTCTCAGAATCAGTTACAAAATAACCCGTTTGGCAGAGATTCTACTGATTCTGTTGAGAATCATGGAGGAGAATCCCTACCAAACGGAGCCTAAATCCTAATTTCTTTACGACGAAGGGAGTAGAAAACAAACAAATTAAATGCACGTGGGACGGACTCCAAAAGTCAAAGTGCGCAAGCCTACCAAAATCCTCGAATCCTATAATGGAGAAACGAAGCAAATTAGGGGACAAGGAATGGGAGCATTATTAGGCACTTAGGGCATCTCCAAGAGTTGCCTAAAATTAAACTCTCAATAATCATGTATTAGGAACATCCTAAAAGTTATTGGGTCAAAAGAACACCCTCTTCTCCAAAAATATCCTAATATTTGATCCTAAAAAATTTTAAACTTGCCACATCATCCCCTACTTCTCACATTTCACACATTTCAGTCGCACACACGCACACATGCAGAAATTGGAAGCTAGTTTTGGTTCATAGAAAGCCATGCATACACAAATAGAAATGCAGAATCAACGAAAGAACGGAGTACAAGCAAAGGTCCCAGCAAAATTCTCTGTTTTGATTGCAGAATTTGAATTGCACAAAGCTCCCATCAAAATTCAAGGGTCTCATAAAACAAAGCATGAAGCTGTCACCCCAAAGAACTGATCCACCAAAATATGATCACAACACATATATTAAGACTTAAAAAGTTCTCTATTTTTATCTCCTAAAAATATTTTGGCTGGGTAAATGAAAGCTACTACATCTAATTGGCTAGACGACGAGCAACAATCTTCTGCTGCATTACTGTATAGTATTGTTGCTGCAGCGAGATCAAGGCGCTAATGACCATTGCCATTATTTTTTCTTCCTTTTCGATAGTGTCATTTTCCACCTTTTTTCTTCTAATGCCAGGTATTTTTTATCTAGCTCAAGATAATCCATGTGCCTCTTCTCTTTCTTCTTCTCTTTCTCCACGTCAAATGCTTCCTTCCAAAGCCTCCATGCAGGCTTCACCTCCTCCTCGCCTTAGAGCATCTTTTGCCTTCTTCTGTCCCTGTGGCCTCTTTAGGGCTTTAGGCTCTGGGGGTACAATCTCGGTGACATCTTCAGTGATGTTGACTTATACATTTGCGGGAGTGGATTCAGCGCGAACCTTCTGTTTCTTCTTAGTGGCTTGCTTTACCTCTGCTAGTTCCCTCCTCTTGGCCTTACACTTCTCTTCATCCTTCAAAATGTTCCAGCAATGCATGAGAGTGAATGTCTTCTCACCATTCATTCCTTTGAACATAGGTAATGCTTCAGTAACCTGCAAACATTTGTGTTTATTAAATATGAACGTTTATGTGTTATAAGATTACTGAAATATGAAAAAAATTACATTAACACTAACTTTGTCTTGAATGGTTTTTTCACTTTGTTTTCTACGCTCAGTCGCATCATAGCAAGCACAATACTTGCTGACATTTTCCAAAATATGCATTCATCTATGCAGCAGTGAACTCTCTGTTCGGCTTGCAAATGACTTCCTATGGGTCTCATAGTACTCAGAAATTCTACGCTAAAAGGAGGCATGAGACTGATTAGCACCTTGCATGGGATCTTTGCTAACGTTCAACCAAGCAGAGACAACAATTTCATCCTCGTCTGGACTGAAATTTTTTTGCCTCTTGGCGTTTGGTCTTGGAATGCGTGGGCGTTTACCACCAGCACTGGGCTGTACTTCTACAACTTCAACAGCTGCTATTGCCTGCACTTCATGTTCTTCAAGACCAACTGTTACATGCACGTCCTCATATGGCATGTCCTCAAATCCCATGACCAAGTCAGTTCAATATCCACCACCGGACATTGCGAGAAGCCTGCAAATATGGACAACGAAATCATCACCAAATGACATGAATAATAAAATTTTACTAGGCCACGAAATTAACACATGCAACTCATAGGACAATATGTGCCCAAGCAAACAATTACGAGAAAAAACAAGTCATAACAAGTACCTGCAGTAGTTTTAAAACCATATAAATCCTAGGAAAAAAAGCAATAATCATGCAGGAGCAGTGTGCTCGGCAAGTGGCAAGTGGAATTTGACAAAGATATATGGAGAGAAGAATAATACAAGGACTACTAGCTAGAATGAAAAATCAATAGCCCCACAACAAGCAAGCACAAAGCATCCAAGGTACTCTCTGTGTGTGTCACAGCAAAAGCAAAGTAGCAAGCAAGCACAAAGCATCTACTTGTTCAGGAACTATCGAGACAAGTGTCTCACTCTCTTTTTCTCGGTCTATCTCTCTCTGTGTCTCAGTCTATCTCTCTCTGTGCAGCTGTATTGAAAATGAAAGCAGAGAAAACATTATTTAAGGCTGCATCACGCGCTCTCTCTCTCTCAACGCTCTTTCTTCTTCTCTGTCTCACAGCACAAGAGCAAAGCAGCAAGCGCTCTTTCTTCTTCTCTGTCTATAGCAAGAACCGACTGCATCCACATCCGCAGCAAGTCCCCTCCTCCCCGCATCCACAGCAAGCCCCCTCCCCATCCCCAACCGGCCATCGCGAGCACGCCCTCGCCGCCGCAAGCACGCCCACAGCATGACTCCCCGCGCCGGTCGTCGCCGATCTGCAAGGCAATGGTGTAGAAGGGGGATTGGAGTACTTACAATGTGACCGGTGTCGATATGCTTCACGACGACCTTCACATGGTGGAAAGAGGCGCGGCGGAGGAGGGAAAGAGGCGCGGTGGCATGAGTTGCGCGGGCGGAGGAGGAGGGGAGGAGGGAAAAAGAAGGCGGCGACGCCGCGGGAAAAGGAGGACGTGAGGACGTGCAGCGGCGGGAAAAGGAGGAGGGGATGACGCGCGGTGGCGGGAAAACGAGATGGTGGGGGCGCGCGACGCGCAAGAGCTGTATCCGCGCGATTTTCCTCCGCGTAAAGTTACGCGATTTTCCTCCGATTTCCCGATTTTTTCTTATTTTTCTAAAAATTAGATATTAGAAAGTTAAATAGAGAACTCGAGACGCTCTTACCAAGATCACGTTGTTTCAGCTCATTCACCATATTATTGAAACAAATTATTTGATCCACACTTTAAATAATATATTTTTCCAAAGAAAACTTTTTTCTATCGTATTAGCTAGAACAATTATTTTATATTATTTGTTAAATTTATTTTTAAAATAGTTAATTTATTCATATAACTAAATAAATAATGCACGTCAATAATCCTCTCAATGATCTAAATCAACGGTGAAAGTGTAAACATGATGCAGCAGTGCCTAGCCCCCCGTTTCTTTTGTTCTCTTTTAGCCTTTGCGCGAGAGTATTTTTTGTTTTTTCTGCCCTTAAGAATTGTCTGTATCTCTGTTCTATTAAATAAAATAAGTACAATCTCATGCTGCTTTCTCTTAAAAAAACATCCTGGCGATGGAGCATGACCAAGCTGGTTGTTCGTACAGACCGATCGGGAATACGCAGCAGGCGCACGCCCTATCTGGTTAGCCGATGCATGCGACAGCCGAGACAATTGGACCCTCGTGCGCGGCAGCCAAGCGGCCATCCGGGCGTCCTGCATGCTGGCCTCGCGCGCCCTGGTGCTGCGCTGTCGCGATTCTAAGGCATTGTTGTCCAGTGTTCCAAAGCAGGTGATAGCTTGAACGGGTTGATTTCATAGTGCGTGCTCTCCCGACACCTCCCATACTCACACTGTCACATGTCATGTCACAACTCACAACTCGTGAATGAGAATCGTGTTTCTGTTTCTTCTCACCCAGGAGTTGATATCAAAGCTATGAGGATCATATAGAGAGAGAAGGAAGACAACAGGGTACGTGTTTATAAACGCCGATGAGACCTAAGAACAAATCAAAGCTCACATATGTTCCTCAGGATACATAGGAGAGCAGCAGTTGGTGAAGAAGTGGATTCTAGTTGAAGTGCGTATAGTAGGCTAAGGGCAACTGAACGAGCCATTGGGGAACTGAATGAGGGGAAAAAAAAGCAGTACCAATCAATGAGTGCTCACGTACGAACGCATCTGCATCACTGCCAACAGGAGCAGTGCCTAGCTAGCAACCTAATTAAGCTCAACTTCAATTTAATTTAAAGTTCATGTTTGTTTCAGTTTTCTGGATAGCTTTTTAGTTTTTGTTTTTCAAAAGTTGAAAAGGTAAAACAAACAGTCAGCTTTTTAAGCTTTGCTGGCTTTTGATATGTTGAGAAGATAAAATTTTTTTATAAAAGTTAATAGTAAAATATTATCAGCCAGTATGCTAATTTTTTATAAAGCTAGTTATCGATGTCGGAGATCGACACGCGGGAATCCGAGGGACCCCTTTTTGGTTCGGCACAAGGGAGCGGTGAATCGGAGCTTAAACTCACGATGAGGCCGTGGAAGAGCCGGTGAGGCCGAAGAAAAATCGCAACCGCAATGGACGCAAGGGGTTTATACAGGTTCAGGTCACCTATGAGGTGTAATACCCTACTCCTGTTCTTTGTATAATATGAGGGATGAATTACAGGGATCGGTGATGGTGTTCTCCTTACAAGAGTCGGAGGTGATGACGGAGGTGGCCGAGGAGTTGCTAAGGACTGGCTGTTGCTTAGGAACCTGACGAATGGAACCAACTGAATCCCCTCGGAGGAACTTTCAGGAACCAACCAATCATCTTTATGATGGACTTGGGCCTCCTTTTATAGAGAAGGGGAACACCACAGTAGTCCTGATTTTTTCTACTCCGCTCCACGTGATAAAGCGGCTCTGGCCTTGTCTTGTCGAAGAAGCCACCCTCGTCTTTGTTCCTGTTGCCGCGTCACGGAGTTGGCGGAGAAGAGCAGGCGTCGTGGCAGCCACGTTGTTGACGCGAGGATAGGCCGGCCTACCTACTCCAGTGGGGTCTACTGGTCAGTGGCCCATCTCCTGGGTAGGTGCTGACGCAACGCCTCCTGTGCTCGTGTTCTCTCTCCCACGCGGCCGCCCAACGCATTTAACGCGACTGGACGGGGCGTGGAGGGAGGCGTGCGCGGAGTGGGCGTGCTGACATACCAAGGTCACAGTCAAAGACTTTATGCCCTCTTTGCCTCGTGATGGGCAAAAGGGATGATGATGAGAGCGGCTGACAGGCGCGCCTCACATCGCATTAAATACGACGGGGCAGGCGCTTAGCATCTCTCCTTTTGGGCATTAAATGAGGTGGTTGGCAGTTGGAATCGCCCCTCTCTTAGAGAGGTGCGGGGTGAGGGATGGGGGGTCCGGGTGATCCCGGACCCTGTCGCCTGGGAATACGGTGGCCTCCGAGCGGCCCCGGGCCAGGCCCTCTTGGGGTGGCTACGTGGCCGCCGTGGCCGGACTCACTTGAGCCATCCATGACATATCTTTGGCGCGCCTTCCTTTTTCGGATGTCGCATGTCCAGCATACCCCCGGGCCCATATCACCGACAGTAGCCTCCGGTGTTGACCGGGACCGAGTCGGATTCGAGCGCGGTTAACGCCATTTCCTTGAGTGTGTGGGCTCGGGCACTGGATGTGCCTCGCCATAGCAGGAGGCCGATACGCGACAGCTGATGCCGTGCTAGGCCAAGCCTTCTCCAGACGGGGGGCGAGTTTATTCGGGCTGCGCACATGGGGGCCCATCAACCGCCTAGCTCTCTCCGTCCTGCGTAGTGCGCCTGGTGGGCGCGAAACCCCAAGCGGCGCAAAACCCCAGTGGCGTGGGAACCAAAGGGGATGCAAAAAAACGAAGGGGTGCGGAGCCGAGGAGGCGTGTCATGTGGTAGTGGGGCGAAATTAATGCCTTAGAATTTGAGGGGGCGGTGGTTGCTTATAAAAACAGATCCGCGAGAAGGGGGATCAGTTTCTACGCTTCCCACAGCCATCGCCTCTCACAGCCATTCGCCTCTCATCTTCCCAGCGCCCTTGCTCCCTTTGCTTCCTTTCTCTCGCCATCGGCTTCCCTTTTCGCACTTCAGCGCCCACATTTGAGATGGCCCGTGATTCGCCTCTGGAGCTGGGGAGTGTGCTCCCCAAATCCCTGGTCCGCACCGCGGAGGCCTGCGCCTCTTCAACAAATACCTGCCGCGCGGCACGCGCAGTGACGGCGATGTCCCAGAGGAGCAGCCCCCCACGAAGATGGTGTTCTTCGCCTCTTTCGCCATGGTCGGGCTGGTGCCGCCCTTCTCTCTCTTCTTCCTCGACATGCTGGAGTTCTACGACCTCCGGCTGCACCACCTCACCCCCAATGTCGTCTTCTACCTCGCCGTCTTCGCCTACACCTACGAGATGTTCGTGGGGGTGATGCCCTCACTGCATCTTTTTCAGCAGTTCTTCCGGGTGTGCCGGGCGGGCTCCCCCGGCGCTGTCGGATACGTGGCGATCCAGTCGCGGAACGAAAGGACCGTCGGCACCCCCTTCATCGACATTCACCCCCGCTCCAGGTGGGAGAACTGGAGGACCTTCTGGTTCTACACCAGCCTGGGCGACCACCCCCGCCTCTCCCTTCCGACGGGGATCCCGGTGAACCAGAGGAACTGGGGGGCGCATCCGCGAGCCGGGAGGGAGCTGGACGGGGTGCTGGAGCGGATCAGCTACCTCCGGAAGGGGGGCCTGTCCAGCCACGTGGTCTTCCGCGACTTCCAGATGAGGCGCATCGCGCCGCTACAGGAGAGGCCGCGCCCCGCCCACATGTACACGGGCTTCAACGACGACATGCGGACCCATGTGGGTGCCGTTTACAATTGGGACGAGAAGGACCTCGCGATCTGGTCCGCCGCACCTCGGTGTCACGGCGATGGACGACGCAGCTCCCGCCGGTTGGTGCAGCTGTGCCGGGATTCGGCGCGCCCGGAGATCCCGCACGCGCGTAGGTGGTGGGCGACGGCGTGGGCTCGTTGTCGGCGCCAAGCGTTGCCCGAGGGGTGGGGACGACGACTACGACGACGCCGACGATCAAGTGCCTATTGGGCGGTGGGCCGCCGGGTCCGCGAGCGAATCGGGGCCCTGGACCGAAGGGGAAGAGGAAGAGGTCGAGGAGGACCCCGCACCTCCCCATCTTCCGCACGTGGCGCGCGGAGCGCGCCGCCCTCCCCGCAGCCCGGGGCTCACGGGCGGTGAGCCGGCCACGAGGGCCACCCCATCGGGGCCGAATGCCACGCGACGGCGGCAACGGCGACGGCGGAGGCGGCGCGCACGCCCACAGCGGACGCGCCGTTGACGGGGCCGGCCGCGGCGCTCTAGCGTCGGTGGAGGCGGCGGCGACGCCCAGCAAGCCCCCCGGCGGCCCTGCGAGGAAGAAGCGGGCCATCTCCAAGGTTTCCTGGGACTTCGACGCCTCCCGCAGGTAACGCCTTGTAGATACGTATGCGCCCGTGGTCCTTGTGTTTTTGTCTTGTGTTTTGGCTCCTTCGTGTTTATTTTTGCTCCCACCACGAGTACGACATTTTCGCCCTGTGGTTATACCCAAGGGCGATTCGCCTCCCGGCTCGGCGGAAAGGCGCAGGAGAGGCTCGGGCGCTTGAGCCCTCGGTGTCCGGGTCGCCCTACGGGTTCGGGTGCGGATCCGGTGCGGTCCGAGGAGGGGCCCACCCGCGCCGGGCGCGGTCGCCCGCGAGGAGGAGTTGGGGCGGCCCCGACACGAGAGGAGGCGGCGGGCAGCGGAGAGCAACCCCAGGGATTCCCTCTGCGGCAACCATCGTCGCCACCACGCGCCTGCCGCCGCGCAGCCGCCGCACGGCGCCGTCGCCGCCCGCCGGCCAACATTAGTCTCCGCCGGCGTCGGCCCACCGTGAGCCCCGACGCAGGAGTGGCTTCACCGGAGGGCGGGGCAGCGCCGACGGGCGAAGTAGCGCGCAGGTGGCCGACCCCGGCCCGAGCTCCGACTCCGAATCCGGGGCACTCGGTCCGGGTTCGTGGCCGTCCCGCACACCGAGCCCCTCGTCCGGTCGCAAGAGCGGGCGAGGGTGATTGTGTCCGGGCACCGGAGGAGGCCAACGTGGTCTCCTTGGAGGGGCTCCAGGCCCATGTACAGGCCTTGGCCGCCAGGCAGGCTGCGGTGGCGCAGCGGGAGGCTGACGTTGACGAAGGCTGTTGGGAGCTGGCGGCCACCGCGAGGGTGGAAGGCCTCGTCCGTAAGCGGGAGCTGGCGGAGATCGAGCGGCGCTAGGGGGAACTCAACCAAGTGTTCAAGGACACCGTTGTTGAGCGGCACGCCGCCGACTTCTGCGAGCAGGTCACCGCCGCCACAGAGGAGAGGGTCCGCACCACCGTCGGGAGGTTCATCCGCGACCTCAACGAGCACGCCCAGGAGCTCGACCAGCGCGAGCGCACCCTGCGCGATGCTGAGGTCGCCGCCACCAGCACCGACGTCGAGCTCCAGGCCCGCGAGGCCGACCTAGCGGAGCGGGAGAAGGCCCTAGAGGCGGCATGGCGGGCGGTAGAGGACCGGGAGGCCGCCGTTGCCAGGGCTGAGGAGGACTCCGCCGCACGGGAGGCGAACGTGATGGCCCAGGAAAAGGCCATCGCGGAGCGCAAGGCCGCCGTGGAGGGGCGCGAGGTGGTGGTGCTGGAGGCCCAGGAGGAGGCCTCCCGCTGCCTGAAGGCCGTCTGGGAGCACGAGCAGCTGCTCGCCGCTGCCTCGGGCCGCCGACAAGACGAGCTGGAACGGTGAGAGCAGGACTTGGCCGCTCGGGAGCAGGCGGTTGGCGACGCGGAGGCGCAGGTGCGGAGGCCCCCACCGGCCCCTCGCTCCAGTGACGCGACGCCAAAGCTGGTGGAGGCGCGTCGCCGGATCGTGGAGCTGGAGCACACCTTGAGCTTGGGGCTCCGGGTCGTGGCCTCGTCCGTCGAGCGCCTTCGGGAGGCGGCCCGAGAGATGGGGGTTATCCGTCCCCTCACCGGTGTCCCTACCTTAGGGGGGTTAGCCACGCACATAGATGAGCTGGCTGAGGGGATAAAGAGGGTGCCGGAGGAGGTCGACGAGGTGGCGAAGGAGTCGTCGTACGACTTGTCCCGCCAGGTCACGACGCTCATCCTGGCGAGCTACCAAGCCCGCGACCCTGGCTTCGACCCCTACATCCCCACCGAGGACTTCCCTGTTGTGTTACGCGGAGGCTACGCTAGCCGAAAACAAAAATTCTACCGCGCAAACCAGGAACACTTGCAAGTAAGGGCCGATAGATCGTTACCGATTGGAGTAGAGCGCAGCGGAATAGACAATCAGGGCAATCCGATCCGAACAGTGTAGCCGATTCCCGGAGACAGCCGATTCGCCAATCAGCCGATTCAAGTCGTCCGGCCGCGTTCTCACGCCTCGCTCCGATGCGCCCGACCGCAGCCGATCAAGAGCGCGCAACGTAGCAGCGCCTCTACCGGTATCCACACGTCCGGGGACTGAACGCCGTACACCCGTGTGCTAGCACGCGATGCAAGGCTAGGGTTTGGCTCGAAAGTGGGGAGGGTTTCCGTGGAGATTGATCTCGGCGACTTCTGTTGCACGCGATGCAATTGACGTGTCACAGCTCTCCACCCCTCCCTCCTTTATATAGAGTTGGCCGACTGGGACTAGTGGCCGATTAGGACTCTATTTTGAATCGGATCTCATCCGTATCTCATAGAGTTGGCCGCCCATACGTCGTAAGCCCATAGGACTCTATCCGATCGGATCCCTATCCGATCGAGCCGTATCTGAGTCCAACTCGAATATCTATTCTATCCCCTTAAGCGTGCGACCCTGTAGGTTCAGGTATACTCGGTTTCGGCTATAGTCTAACTTAGCCGATCGTCGGCTCGAGTCTAACTCAGCCGACCTGTCAATAGCGGCGCCTAGCAGCACATATTGACACCATAGTATACAAGAATAATATCGGCTCTGAACCTGTAATGTGTACACAAATCCCTTTGCCTCACGATACCAGTTAAGCTATAGGCAAGATGTGTGCCATCCCTTCAATAGCTTAACCATTCACTCGAACCGTATTGGATTATCTGTCTGTTGATTGACTCCTCAATCAACATAGCATGGCCATGCATTTCCATAATCCATTACCTCGAGGGGCCCAGAGATATCTCTCCAAAGGAGGGGCAAATTCCATCTTGATCACTCACATCTCACTCCATGTTTCATAGCAAACCCGAAAACTACCTTTATAACTACCCAGTTACGGAATAACGTTTGGTAGTCCCAAAGTAGGCTACTACACATGTTGGAATCCATGGTGATCTCAGGTCTAAGGACTTTGTATCAACACTACCTGAGACCAACTAATGGCACATTAATTCCTGTAGTGTCTCATGGTGGGTCTATCCAACAATGTGTTCTCCAACACATATGTCCATGTTTATTGATTTGGTATCTCCATACCCATGATCTATGAGACATGATCATCAATCAATAAACATGCTGATCTTAGAATCATATTTGTTCCAACAATATGACATATGATCAGGGATCATTTAGAAATAGATTCATACATAAAGAGTCTCATAAATAAGTCACGTACTTATTGATCAATACAAGATGTCTATTTCATGGAACTGAATAACACTTTATTCATTTATACATAAACATTGACGTGATATCCAACATCTCCATGTTGCCTTTAGGGCATATCACTAACATTCCCCGAGGGCACCGAGGAGGCCGCTCGTCTTCGCGTCCGGGATGCCGTCGATTCCATTATGGTGGGCTTCGACGGCACTCCGGCGGCCTTCCAGCTCGCCTTCCGCGAAGACTCGTCGGACGAAGACCACCCGGAGAACGCTCCCAACGACCCGCCGACCGCCTAGGACTCCCCGCCCTTTTGCTTTTATCTCGTATTTGTGGACAAAGACATTGCAGTATTATTTATAATATTAATGCACTTGCCTTCATCATGCTGGACTTATATTGTAGCAGCCCATCGTGGCTGCCTTTGATGATTCATAACAATTCGTATATATATGTATATATACTGGGAGCCCCCGGCCAACTTAGCGCATACGCAGTGGCGGTTAGTTAGCCCGAGCCCTCGCTGTTTGCTTCCCCGCAATGGTAGTTCAACTTTTAGTTATCTCAGCCATTGCAAGAATGCGGTAGCATGGTCTCCCACCATAATTTGTCCCATGTAGCTGGGAGCTGGTCCGGATTCGGGCAGCATGCATCGGCCGGCGGCTGGTGCCTTTCTCGGGGTTTCGGGTAGGAGCGAAGGCATAAAAAGGCCAGCGGGGGCAGCGGCAACGGGGGGTTCGGGACAGGCGTGTTAGTACGCACCCGAACCCCCAGGCGTGGACTACCCCTAGGCGTGATAGTATGCAGCATCGCTCTACCTTCGACGCCCTTAGGGCTCTCGGGCTAAGGCGGGCAAGGCCGAAGACCACTAGAAACCAGCATCCGCGGCACATGTTCCAGCACATGGGGGAAAACATACTACATGTAGGTATTTTGCAAGGAAATCATAGAGAATGTAACAGCGAACTCATTGTTCATGGCACTGGAAGCAGTGAATGAACTTCCATGTATGTTTCAGCACACCAGGCGGCTTATGGATAGAACTTGCGCAGGTGGAAATGTTCCACGGGTTCAGCAGCGGAGTGCCGTCCTCTGTGGCTAGGCGAACTGCTCCCGGACGCGGGGTGTCGATAACTTTGTATGACCGCTCCCACATCGGGGATAATTTTCTTAGCCCCGCACACATTTGTATGCGACGCAGGACGAGATCATTGATATGCAGCGCTCGGGGCTGACTTTGTGTTGATGGTAGCGGCGGAGGCTCTGCTGGTAACGGGCCGCGTGAAGCGCTGCTCGGCGCCGTATTTCTTCTAGGTAGTCCAGGTCATCGCGACACAGTTGCTCTTGATCTGCTTCGGTGTATAACGTGGCTCGGGGTGATCCCAGGGTGAGCTCGGAAGGCAAGACCGCCTCGGCTCAATACACCAAGAAGAAAGGTGTTTCCCCGGTGACGCGGCTCGGTGTTGTCCGATTGGCCTAAAGGACCGCAGGCAGCTTATCAGTCCACGAGTCCCCATGCTTCTTGAGCACGTTGTAGGTCTTCGTCTTGAGGCCTTTCAATATTTCTGCGTTTGCACGCTCGGCCTGACCGTTGCTTTGAGGGTGGGCGGGCGAGGCGAAACAGAGCTTGATGCCCATATCGTCGCAATTCTCGCCAAACAGCTCACTCGTGAACTGGGTGCCGTTGTTGGTGATGAGCCTGTTGGGGACCCCGAACCTCGCCGTGATGCCCCTCATGAACCGCACAGCCGAATGCTTGTTGATGATGCTGACTGGATAGGCCTCAGGCCATTTGGTAAATTTGTCGATGGCGACATATAGGAATTTGCAGCCGTCCCTTGCCTGCTTGAATGGGCCCAGGATGTCCATGCCCCAGACCACGAACGGCCAAGAGAGTGGGATGGTCTGAAGGGCCTGAGCCGGCAGGTGCGTCTGCTTGGAGTGGATTGGCACGCTCGGCACCGCCGCACGAGGTCTGTTGCATCCTCCAGTGCAGTGGGCCAATAAAATCCTTGGCGGAATGCTTTTTCCACCAAGGTTCGGGAGGCTAAGTGTGCTCCGCATTCTCCCTCATGGATCTCGGCTAGGAGCTCGAGACCCTGTTCCCGAGCGATGCATTTCATGAGCACTCCGTTGGTACCGCGTCGGTAGAGTGTCCCTTCCACCAACACGTACCTTTTGGAGGTGCGGGCAACGCGTTCGCTTTCCTCGCGTTGTTCAGGCAATGACGCGTCTTGCAGGTACGCCTGGATTTCCGAAATCCAAGCTACCTGACGCGTGATATCGGTCCCGGCAGGACCAGGCTGTGGCTGGCCCGCCGGGTCCAAGGCATCGTGACCAGCCGATTCCTACCCTTTGGGCGGTTCGGGGTGCACCGATGGCTCTATGAGACTTTCTTCAAATACGCCTGGCGGGGCTGGGGCTCGCATGGACGCGGTCCTACGTAGCTCGTCCGCCAGGGTATTGTCTCTTCTGGGAACGTGGCGCAGCTCGAGGCCATCGAAATGGTGCTCCATACGTCGTACTTCCTTGACATAAGCTTCCATCTGGGGGTCGGTGCATTGGTACTCCTTGGAAACCTGGTTTACGACCAGTTGGGAGTCCCCGAGGACTAGCAGACAGCGGATGCCCAAGCTTGCTGCCGCTCGCAACCCCGCTAGAAGCCCTTCGTATTCGGCCATGTTATTGGTTGCCCGAAAGTCGAGCCGGACGATGTACTGGAGTACGTCGCCCGTTGGGGAAGTTAGCACCACGCCTGCCCCGGCCCCGTGCAAGGTGAGTAAACCATCGAAGTTCATCACCCAATGCGCGGTCCCTTGGCCGCAATCCTCCGCACTCCCGAGTTCACCCGGGGGTGGACCGTTATCGGCCGTTGGCGTCCATTCCGCCACGAAATCGGCCATGGCCTGGCTCTTGACTGCGTGACGGGCCTCGAAATACAGATCAAATTCTGACAATTCGATAGCCCACTTGACTACCCGTCCCGTGCGCTCTCGGTTATGCAGGATTTGCCCGATGGGGTAGGACATGACTACCATTACCCGATGCGCCGTGAAATAATGGCGCAACTTCCTGGAAGCCATGAGCACGGCGTAGAGCATTTTCTGGGCTTGCGGGTAACGTGTCTTTGCGTCTCGTAGCGCCTTGCTGACAAAGTAGACCGGCCGCTGTACCTTGGTGCGGGCCTTAGCTACCTTGCTAGGGGCAACAGGTTCGGGTGCACCGGGGCGGGTTACCTCGGTGTCCGGGGCTGCCGGGCCATCGCCTTCCCCGGGGCCCTCAGGGCCGCTCTGGATGGAAGGGGCCTCGGGAGGCCCCGGACTAGGTGGCCGGGCGGCTCCCTGAAGCTCGGGGGGCCAAAGGCCACCTCTGGCTTCGGGTGCTTCCTCAGCCGACACTGTTCCGAGGTTTCCTGCCTCCGGGTTTGGTGGGGCTGGGGGCGACTGAGAGTCTAGCTCGTCGTCGCGCTCCGCAACCAAAGCCGCACTAATCACTTGGGGAGTTGCCGCCAAATATAAAAGGAGGGGTTCTCCTTCTCGAGGTGCTACCAATATGGGCGGTGAGGAGAGATAACGCTTGAGCTCGCCCAAGGCTTTCTCTGCTTCGTCCGTCCAAGTGAAGGGGCCAGTTCGTTTAGTAGTTTAAATAGAGGAAGCGCCCTCTCTCCTAGCCTTGATATAAAACGACTCAGGGCAGCTACACAACCTGTAATTTTCTGCACATCCTTGAGCTTCCTAGGGGGGCGCATCTCCTCTATCGCTTTTATTTTTGCAGGGTTGGCCTCAATGCCTCGGGCAGAGACTAAAAACCCTAACAGTTTGCCTGTCGATACCCCGAACACGTATTTTTCTGGATTCAGATTCATTAGGGAGGATCGGATGTTATCAAATGTCTTGGCCAAGTCTGGGAGCAAGGTTCTTTTGTCCCGATACTTGACCACAAGATCATCGACATATGCCTCAACGTTACGCCCTATTTGGTCTTTCAACGTGATGCGGACACCTCGTTCGAAAGTGGACATGTCATTCTTTAAACCAAAGGGCATAGATATGTAGCAAAAGGTACCCACAGGGGTAATAAATGTAGTTTTCTCCTCATCCTCTATAGCCATGCGAAACTGATGATAACCAGAGTATGCATCTAGGAAACATAAAAGGTCGCACCCCGCAGTGGAGTCGACTATCTGGTCTATTCGAGGCAGAGGGTAAGGGCCTTTAGGACATGCCTTGTTGAGGTCGGTGTAGTCGATGCACATGCACAGCTTGTGGTTGGCCTTCAGGACAACCACCGGGTTAGCCAACCACTCCGGATGCAGCACCTCCCGGATGAAGTCGGCCTCCTGGAGCCATGTGACCTCTTTGCGGATGAACGCCTGCCGCTCCGGGGCCTGCCGCCTCACCTTCTGCCGGACCGATCGTGCATCCGGCCGTACTGCAAGTCGGTGCTCAATCACCTTCCTAGGGACTCCGAGCATATCGACGGCTTCCAAGCAAACACGTCGGTGTTCGCCCGGGAAGGAGACGAGCGCGTCTTCCCTATTTGGGCTCCAAGTTGCCGCCAATCTTGGCGGTCTTGGACGGGTCGTCGCCCAACTGGATAGACTTGATTTCCACCTCGTCGGTCGAGGTGATATGCTGCTTTGGGGCCCGGGAACCCGAGGCCTCCCCTTGAGGGCTTTCGGGTTCAACGCGGTCGGCCGCCGCAAAGTCATCCACGCGCGCCTCTGCGCAATCTAGCACGGTTTTGATGTCGGCATGGACGGTGATGGGGCCTTCGGGGCCCGGTATCTTGAGTTGGTAGTAGGCATAATGGGTAGCCGCCATGAACTTCACCAACGCCGGCCTCCTGAGCACAGTGTTGTAGGGCAGATTGAGGTCCGCCACATCGAAGTCGATACGCTCGGTGCAGAAATTGGCGGGGCTTCCGAAGGTGACCGGCAGCGTGATCTGCCCGAGGGGCCACACCTTCCCGGGCGTCACCCAAATGATGGGATAAGACGGCCCGAGCATCATCCCCGGAGCCTTGATTGCATCAAAGGCCTTCGGGGATAATATATTGAGGGCCGCACCTCCGTCAATTAAGACTCGGGCGACCTTGACATTGCAAATGGTGGGGGAGGTCACGAGGACAAAGTGGCCGCTACGTGTGATGCTTCCCGGGTGATCGGTCTGGTCGAAGGTGATTGGCACCTCCGCCCGGCGCGACCTTCGGGCTGCCTCGTGGGACGGCACAACCACAAGGAGCTCACGCCTCATGGACTTGAAGCTCCGGCGGGACACCTGGGTGCCCGTCCCTTCGTCGATGGTGGCGACGACGTGCTGGGGATCTTGGTAGACCAGGTCGTCATCTTCATCTCCGACGGGGGCCGCACCCTTGGCCTCCTCCCGCTGGTTGTCCGAACGCTCCGCTGGGGCCTTGCCCTTGCGGCGGGCTTCCTTCTCCTTCTCTCTCCGCTCCTGCTCGTACTTCTGTACCCGCTCGGCCAAGTTCTTGACCGAGCGGCACTCGAAGAGGTCGTGGTGGAATGTTTGGTGCACCATGCACCACTTGTCCCCGACCCGGCCCTGGGGGCGAGGGTCCGGGGAGCGCCTGCGGTTGCCCGCGGGCTTGCCCTTCCGCGGGGCTTCTCGGCACCGTTGGCGGCGAGGACGTGGCCCTCATCGCCACCGCGCGATGGCTTGCGCCGCCGCTCGCGTCGCTCCTCCCAGGACGCGGAGGGGGCAGCGCCGGTGGAGGCTGGGGCAGGATTCCTGGGATTCCAAACCCGAGCCTCTTCCTTGCGGGCCACCCGGTCGACAAGCTCGAAGAGCTCCGTGGTGGTCCGGGGGCCTTGGACTCGGTCTTCTCCAACATAACATCGTGGCATACACCACTTCGGAAGGCGAAGATCACCGCATGGTCGGCGATGGACGGCATAGTGTTGCGTACACGCAAAAACGCTGGATGTATTTGCGCAGGACTCGTCCTCTCCTCGCCGGACCATGTGGAGGTCGGCCTCTACCCAGCGCGGGTACGTGCCCCGGAAGTTAGAGGTGAAGCTGCCGGCACAAGTCGTCCCATGAGGCGACCGCGGGCCGGTAGGTTCATTAGCCGAGAGCGGGCCTGGCCCTTGAGCGCCATGGGGAAGAAGTTGGCCATGACGAGCTCGTCACCTCCAGCAGCCTCGATGGCTGTGGTGTAAATCTGGAGGAACTCGGTGGGGTTCACCGAGCCGTCATACTTCTCCGTAAGGGCTGGCCTAAACTTTATAGGCCGCGCACATGGCGGAGGCTGCGACGAAGGCGACGGCCGTTGCCGGTCGGGGGCGACGAGGGCGGGGGCCTCTTAGGGCACCGAGGAACCTCCTACTTGCGGTTGGGCCACCATGGCCGCTCGCCGTCCCCTGAGGGGCTCCTCCCGCGGCTGGGCCGCTGCGGCCGGTCGCCGAGTGCTCGCGCCTCCTGATGAGGAGGCACAGTCCTGAGCCAGTCCCATGCGACGCTCGTCACGGCGCCGCTCGATGCGGAGGCGGGCGTCCCGTTCTGCGTATAGCAGATGTCGGGGCACCTCTGGTTGGGCTGCTGCCGAGAGGCTCTCTTCCGTCCTCGCGACAGCCGCTGCCCTTCGAGCCCGTCGTCGAGAGAACGAGCTGACCGCGGTGTGTGAACCGCGCGGTTGGTGGCTGGAGGAAGCGAGGTCAGCGGCCAGCTGACGCTGGGCCATGCCTACCAGCTTCGCCACGTCGTCGAACCAATGCTTGGCGTTGGATCCCTCGCTGGAGTGGCGGGGTGGCGCAAAGAGCTTTCGCCGCACGAAGGGCGCCTCGGGCGTGCCAAACTCCGGGCGACGATGGACGTCCCCCGACAAGGTTCGTCGGTACGTCCGCTCGAGTGTGGCTGGATCCTGCAGGGCGTTGGCAATCTGTGGGATGCCCGGCCTCCTCCTCCCACAGCCCGTCATTTCGACGGGGCGAGAGGGTGGCGCGGCCCCGGCGCTATCGGCTGCCGTCGAGGCGGTGAGGGAACAAGGGCCCTCCCTCCCCCGAGCGGAGGTGGCGGAAATTAGGGTTGTGCCCGCCCGTGTCAACCTCCTTGGCCGCCTTGTTGGCCAAGTCGCACTCGCGGGTAGCGAGTGAACCTGACGCAGACCGCAGGATGTGGTTGTGTACCATGGCGAGGACAGGGAGAGGGAGTTTTTGGCGGGGGATGGAAAGAACACGGGAGTTTAAACCCAAATGCAGCGCGCTCCCCCTACCTGGCGCGCCAGCTGTCGATGTCGGAGATCGACACACGGAAATCCGAGGGATCCCCTTTTTGGTTCGGCATAGGGGAGCGGTGAATCGGGGCTTAAACTCATGATGAGGCCGGGGAAGAGCCGGTGAGGCCGAAGAAAAATCGCGACCGCAATGGACGCAAGGGGTTTATACATGTTCAGGCCACCTATGAGGTGTAATACCCTACTCCTGTTCTTTGTGTAATATGAGGGATGAAGTATAGGGATCGGTGATGGTGTTCTCCTTAGAGGAGTTGGAGGTGATGACGGAGGTGGCCGAGGAATTGCTAAGGACTGGCTGTTGCTGAGGAACCTGACGAATGGAACCAACTGAACCCCGTTGGAGGAACTTCCAGGAACTAACCAACCATCTTTATGATGGATTTGGGCCTCCTTTTATAGAGCAAGGGGAACACCATAGTAGTCCTGATTTTTTCTACTCCGCTCCACGTGATGAAGCGACTCTGGCCTTGTCTTGTCAAAGAAGTCACCCCAGTCTTTGTTCCTGTTGCCGTGTCACGGAGTTGGCGGAGAAGAGCGAGCGTCGTGGCAGCCACGTTGCTGACGCGAGGATAGGCCGGCCTACCTACTCCAGTGGGGCCTACTGGTCGGTGGCCCATCTCCTGGGTAGGTGCTAACGCAACGCCTCCTGCGCTCGTATTCTCTCTCCCACGCGGCCGCCCAACGCATTTAACGCAACTGGACGGGGCGTGGAGGGAGGCGTGCGCGGAGTGGGCGTGCTGCCATACCAAGGTCACAGTCAAAGACTTTATGCCCTCTTTGCCTCGTGATGGGTGAAAGGGATGATGATGAGAGCGGCTAACAGGCGCGCCTCACATCGCATTAAATGCGACGGGGCAGGCGCTTAGCCTCTCTTCTTTTGGGCATTAAATGAGGTGGTTGGCAGTTGGAATCGTCCCTCTCTCAGAGAGGTGCGGGGTGAGGGATGGGGGGTCTGGGTGATCCCGGACCCTGTCGCCTGGGAATACGGTGGCCTCCAGGCAGCCCCCGGGTCAGGCCCCTCTTGTGGTGGCCACGTGGCCGCCTGTGGCCAAGACTCACTTGAGCCATTCAGGACATATCTTTGGTGCGCCTTCCTTTTCCGGATGTCGCATGTCTAGCATACCCCTGAGCCAATATCACGACACTAGTTTTCTAAGAAAGCTAAAAAACTAACTTTTCAAAAAAACTGAAAAGCAGAAGCTCAAACCAACACAGCCTTAACCAGTTTGGGGTGTAAAATAAAAGAGTTATCATAAAGAATGCTCATAACTGATGACAATCTCATCATTTAGGAGCATTGTGATTTGTAATACCACACAAATTTTCGTGAATAATAACAACGGACTAGAAAAGAATATATATGTGCTACATAGATTAAAAGTTTAAAATTAGTCATTTCGATCGATCCGATGTCATCTCATTTTCCGTCCAGCCCAAGTGAGGTGCTACGGCTGGCTAGTCGCCGAGAGGAGGAAACGTACCAGGAAAACGCGCGAGCTGATCAGCCCTCAGGCTGGTCGGACACGTACGCGCGGCAGCCAGGCCACCGTGTTCGCCATGATCGGGCGCCCTGTGGCGTTGGGCTATCGCGACTCAGAACAACGTAGCACAGGACCTCCATAACAAGCTTGCGAACGCATGCACGGGACATCCTGAACTTGTTGAGTTCCTAGTGCTTGCTCTCCCGATGCCTTCCATACTCAGTACGAGCTGTCACAACTTCTCTATGCGTTTTCTTCTTGTTCACTCCAAGTTGGTATAGCTTGCAATTTCTCATAATCTCATTGGCATGTCAGACTAAGGATCATATCGAGAAAGAAAGAAAGCAATAGGGTTGATGCTTATAAAGGCAATCGAGTCGTGTTGATGAGGAAATACGAGGCGGTTGGTGAAGGAAGCAATTACGGCATGACTTCCAGCATGCAGAGCTTAAAGCAGCTAGTGCACGATTATCCAATCAGCCAATTAGCTAGTGCAAGATTATCCAATCAGTTGGGAAAATCTTTTGTTTGGGAGGACAGGATAACATGCACTGAGATTTTTTTTATGTAGTACAGACGCATTCACTCGTATACTCGACGATGTCTTGTTATTGATGGACATGTCGTCGACCACTAAAGAATAATTATAATTAGTCATAAATTATGATCATTTATGCTAAGTCTATGACTAAAACTTGGGTGAAAACTACCACTGAAAAAATAATTAGTTGTAAATATAAGCATATGTGCCATATTTACAAATAGAACTCGGATGGACAAAAGTTTCATCATTAAAAATATAATCAGTCGAGTTATGTTCACTTTGCATAAACAAAGATCTTAATTATCCACCATTTCTAATTTCACAACGAATTGAGAATTGAGTTAATGTATTTCTTTCTTAATTTCCTCTTGTAATGTGCAAGTTGAGCCATATATGTCATTCGGAGTCATTTGAAGACTTAACAGAGAGATAAAACTAAAATTAAACCAATTAACAACGCCTAAGTTACTCTAATTAAGCAATAAGAAATGCTCGAGCGGCGAAAGACTGAGAGAAAAATATTCTGAAGTGTGAATGTGATACTTCCAGACTCGGGAATAGTCTTGTGCACACTTGGTCTCGTGCTTCCATTTTGATGCAGGTGGAAGTAAAGCTCCCTGCTATCGTCGGTCGAACTACAAACTTCGATATATAGCCAGGAAGTCTAGCTTTCGGCTCATATGCAACCATGGGATCGACCAAGCTCTCCCGGTGCCTCCCAACCCCAAGATAGCTCATAGCTCAAGAGCAAAAGGTGGTACATAGTACCGTGCAAGAAACGACCGTTTATGTGTACTTGTGTACACCAAAGAAGGTAAGATGTACATAAGTAAGGTGAAACAAAGTAGCGGGATAATAGATGGTGTCTCATTATCACCCAAATTTCCTTTTATTGTGATGCGGTAAAGGGTTGAACTAATTCACGTGCCGGAACTCAAATCAAATTCACGTTCCATCTGCTGAGACGGGCCGCTGTTGCGGCGTGTGTTTTTTCCTTCCTTTGATCTTGTGGACTCCCAGCTTTTCCTGCGCGCGGGGGTTAGGCCAAGAAAATTCCGAACCCCGCAAAACTCAATAGTACGTTGACCAAGTCAACCCACAGCAGACCCACACCCCTTCTCCTGAATCACCTCGTCGCCTCCTACACCCCGCCGGCCGCCGACGGCCGACGGCTGACGGCCGCGGATGCCGGAGACAGTACAAAGATTTCCGTAGTCTGTCCCAAGTTCCCTAGAATTGAAGGTGCTAATACGCTCAATGACATTGTTGTGCGGCGTGTGCTACATGATAAATTTAGGACAATAAGAAGATCGCGTACGATAGGAATTCTCAGGGAATTCAGACTGCATTGATTCCTTTACTCAATTAGGTGATTTGCTCTTTCTTGCCAAGGCGCCGGGGTTAAAGAAAATTCTCTGTTAATTTGCTTCTCCAATCCATGCAACCAGGGTAAGTACTGATGAAAACTTGCTTCTCGAAAAAAAAGGGAAAAAACTCTGCACTTGCAAATGTTCATCCAATAGCTATCATCACGGCAAACAGACCATCCAAAGAGCAGTAAAACCATGAATAAAGTTAATTCACGGTCTGAAGTCATACAAACTACGAACCATTCATTTGAAATAATAAGTTGGAAGAATTATTCTCTTAAAAAAGCATGTCCTTCGTCCCATTTTAGAATTCTTATATTTGCAGTCCTTTTAGAATTTTAGGATTCTTATATGAGGGATTTGTCCTATCACCTATGTCTATATTTTAGATACCAAAACTCAATAGTATGTGTCTACTGAACAGTATCAAAGAACAATGCACGGCATAGTTACAGCATGATTGATGTGATATCTTTGAAGATGTTCTCTCGATGCCTTCCATCCTCAAAACTATTTATCTTTCTTTTGGAGCCACAACATTGAGAGGGTCATGCTATTATTGAGTAGTGTCGATTTTTATGATTGACAATATAATTTATAGGGTGCATTAGATCAAAGAGAAATGGTGACACAAATGTTTATATTGGTTCAGACCCTTGGTGTGAGATAATACCCTATTCCAGTTATATGTAGATTAGATCTGTGTAGGTGCGCAGTATGGCTTAAGAATATCTCGCAGCACTTATGGGATTATATGTCGTTCTTCCGTCCTTAGGGTTTCCCTCTGGCCCCCCTTATATAGATACTAGCACAGCCGACTAGGTATGGTAAGGTAACCCTTATAATCTGGGTACCTACCATCTATTTACATGAGATAAGATTGGTTGCCTTATCCCTAATCTTTTTCTTCAAATACAGGTAAGCCGAGTGGGCCTAGGACACTTGGTCCACCCTATGCCGCATGGCCTAAAGACCATGCCATGGGAACCCAAGTATCGTATACCTCACAATAGCCCCAAGTACTAAGCTTGATGAAGACTTGAAAGTCAGCAAAGCCTTTTGGAAAGGACGAGACGAGCTAAGTACTCATCCCTGATGTTGCCGAGTAAATATTGTTGCAGCCGAAGAATTAACTGAGTGATCAGCCGACTGACCAGCCAAATCGTTATCTCTGGATACGGTAGACAGGTGAATGATGAAGCTGGGTCGATGAAATCGAGTCCACATAAGCCGTGTAAGGGCAGAGCCCCCGGATATACGAAGTAGGCAACGTGGCCAAGTAGGCGTAGTCGGATCCGTGTGAGCCGTGTAAGGGCGAAGCTCCAGGGCATGCGGTGTAGACGACGTGGCCGAGTAAGGCGTAGCCAAATTCGTGTGTGCCGCACAAGGGCGAAGCCCTCAGGCATGCAGTGTAAACGGCGTAGACAGCCGACCTAGAGACGTAGCCCCCAGTCAATGGCTAAGAGGCCAGGTAAGACGTAGCCAAATCTGCGTGTGCCACGCAAGGGCGAAGCCCCCAGGCATGCAGTGTAGATGGCATAGGCAGCCGGCCAGGAGACGTAGCCCCCAGTCCGCAGCGGAGAGGCTAGGTAAGGCGTGAGCTTCGTTTCAAACTTGATATAATAAACGATACAAACAAAGGAACAACTCCACCAGAGGGATTTGCAAACTAATAAACGGTTTAAGAGAAAACACCCTCGACAGTCAGTTGTATCAGAATTTCAGCAAATCTGAACAAAACCTAAAAATCAAGCAAATTTGAATCTAGCAAGAACCAATCAACAAAACCTTCCAGACATGATCTATGAAGTATTAGAAAGGTTTTGGATGGAATAACTTGAACAAAATCACAACAAAATGAAGAATAACAAGTTAATGCCAAAACTGAATAATAACGTAAAACTTACGAAACCCGAAGAGATCGTCGATGCCTTAATGATTGAATATGATCTTCATTGCTTGCTTCCATTCCTTGTGAGTATCAATGCTCCAAAGATGACAGCATCTACAAGACGCTGCATGCCCTCAGGCCAGTTCTTGATTATAGGCTACTCAATAGGAAAACTCTAATCATCCCTTAAGGAGATGTCCCCTTTTTTTCATGTAGTACACTACATTTACCAATGTAACAAAAAAAAAGAGATCAGACATCAAACTGGAGTATAATTTTATTTAGTAACATGTGCAATGATGTTATTTATAGAGTTAGTTTCCTCTTTAGCCGTAGGGCTAGGCAGTTTTTAACCAAAAATCAAAAAAAATAAACCGCACCGAGCCGAACCGAAGTTTGTGGTTTTTTAGTTTTTGATCTCGGTTTCGATTCATGATGTTGCATAAACCAAATAATTCGGTGTGGCTTTGGTTTTTGATATATGAAAACCGATCCCCCGAAAAAACCGAACCCAGCCGAGCCGCTCCCCACAGAGCGCCGCCGCGCCGCGCGCGCCGTCGCCGGTCCCTTCCGCGTCGCTCCCAAGCGCCGCCATTCCCCACACCCGAGCACTACTGCGCCATGCACGCCGCCGCCGGCCCTCTCCGTGCTGTGCTGCCACCGTAGGCCCCTATCCGCGTCGCGCCTACGACCCCACGCCCCTTCCACGCCGCCGCGCCTCAGCCCCCTTCCGCGCCGCCCTGCCTCTCCCTCTTCCATGCTGCCCCAACCCCCTTCCGCGCTGCCGCCGGTCCATCCTCGCCCCCTCCGCCTCGTCACGCCCCTCCCCAGCCTCCTTTCACGCAGCAAGACGTCGGCGCTGCTGTAGCTGTGCTGGTCGGCGTAGGCGGTGGGTGAACACGTGAGGAGCCGCTGCGGCTGCGCTGGTCTGCTGCTTCTCTGCTTTCTTCAGTACAAACCAAAAACCGACCCGAAAACGAAACCGAACTTTGTGGTTTTTACTTTTCACCAAAACCGAATGGTTGTTCGTTCATGCTTAACCGAACTTTGCATAGAAAAAATAAACCAAACGTGCGGTTTAAACCGAATGTTCAGCCCTATTTAGCTTCCTCTATCAATGAATCCTATTAAATCCAGAAAGCAAATTATTAGGACAAAATAGATGTAGCGTATTAGTCCAGAATGTGGTTCTTTCTTCTCGTACATGGTGTGTGCATCATGGACCACAAAGCAGGTTTTGCAAATTGATTGGAAGTTTGGTATGCGCCAAATTGATTGGAAGTTTGGTATGCGCCAAATTGATTGGAAGTTTGGTATGCGCCATGGCGGGGCTGTCTTCACCGATGACGTGCAGGCCGCGGCGGCGGGAAGCAAAGGGAGCTTCCCCGCGCTGGTGTTGGTGTGGACGAGGCGGACGGTGGCGTGGGGAGGCCGTCGGCCATCATGTACTTATAGAGCTCATCCATGGTGGCCAAGTTGACCAGGGAGCCGACGCCGGCGACGGGCGCTGTCGGGGTCAGCAGCGGCGACGGCGGCACGACGAGCTCCGGCGAGAATGGCAGCCTCGGCGTCGACCACTAGAACGCACCCAGCGGCTTTGAGATGCACGCTGCACTTCCTCGACGTCCTCTTCCCGCTGCTGCCTCGGCCATCAGTGCCGCCATTGCTGGTGGAGGTGGTGGTCCCATCGCCGTCGATGGCCGGCTGGTTGGTTGCTGCACCAATGTCGGCGGCATCGTCTTTCGTCGCCTGCTACTACCCGCCGCAACACGTGGAGAGCGCCGGCGACCAGCCTGCCTCCTGCGTATTCCGGCCATGCGAGGCCAACGGCTGCGGGGACATGGGTTGCGTGTACGCAAGTAGCTGCTGCAAGAGGGTGCTCTGCTGGGAGTGCAGCCTTCCGTGCATCGAGCACACCAATGGCTTCCACACCGTGATACTACCCTTCCTGCCGCGACGCTCGGAGACCCAGCCATAGCAATTCCTCCTGTGTAAATGCAGACCAATGCAAAGGCGCATACTGCAACACCGTTGTCCCGTGCTGGTGCTTAAAACCCACGCCGGGGGTGAGCGGCCTGGGCAGCCATGGGAGAAGCTCCTGCTCATGTTCGTGGAAGCCACAGCCACTGACGCAGTGCATGCAGGAGGCATGGGCGAAGGTGCGGGTCATCGCCATGCGCGCCCGGGAGAAGGCCATGGCGTCGCTGGAGCAAGAGAAGGTGAAGAGCTCACAGGCCAAGAGGAAGCTCGCGAAGACGAATAAGATGTGAAGACAAAGAAGATGTAGCTCCTAGACGGTGTCGTCGTCTCCACCTCTTCTCCCCATCAGGTGAAGAAGAATGGCGGTAAGGATTGCAGCAACGACACCTGCGGCGTCTGCTCCGACGGTGGCCAGCTGCTCTACTGTGACTCTGGAGTTGGTACTTCGCCGGAGCACCACCCACAACGACGAGCCGTTGCTCCCCTCATCTTCTCCCTCCCCTTGTGGCAGCGTTGGGGCTGGTGCCGACGCCCCTTCCCCATTCCTTCTCCCCTCGTGGCGGCTGCCTAGGGCGGGTGGCGGCGTGGCAACCTGCCCGTGGGCGCGAGACTGCGACAGAAAGGCGGAGGACGACCATGTGGTGGCACGGCGGATGGCGATGTGGCGGTGGCGGCTGGGATGGTGACAGTGCTGTGACGACGGTGGCAGAGACCACATAAAAAGTAGAAAAGAAAAGGAAAAAAAAGAAAAAAAGAAGAATGAGGAGGAGGAAAAAAGCGAGACAAACAAAAAAAGGGGGAAAAGAAGGGGAAAATAAAAAAAAGAAAAAATAAAAAAAAGAAAAAGAAAAAAAGAGAAGCGCGCCTAGTTTCGGTTGTCACGTGCTTTGATCTGGCGCCCACGTGGTCGGAGGCGACGTGTCTATGTCGGCACTTGGAGAGGCGGAGTCCGAATGCTGCAACATGAGGAGGTTGTTGGAAGGGCACGCGGAATGGAGACGTGGCCGGCAGCAAAGGTGACCATCGAGGTGTGGCTGTGCGAGAGGCCGACATGACGCGGCGGGCGCGACCCACGTGGCGAGGTGCGGCCGGCCCACGGTTGCAGCGCAAGATGGCGCAAAGAGGCCCGGCTATCGGTGGTGAAGACCGGTGGCCGGTGTATTGTCATGCTCCGCTTTTTCCCTTAGCAGTAACTCACCCGGAAAATCGTGCAAAAGAAATCGGCGGAAAAGCAAATGCAAGACAAACACTGGAATTTTAAAATCCATTTAATAAATGGAAATGGCTTGGTGGAATTTTCCTTGGATTCCCGGTCAAAATACGCTAACAGATTTTTATCGGAATTTTGAGCACCGAAAATAATTTTAAAAATCAAATTAGGCTAATCGAAATTTAATTCCTTAAGGAAAAAGGTTTTCCTTTTTCTTTTTTTCTTCCCCTTTCCCTTCTTTTTCTGCCCCGTGGGCCTTCGGTCCACTTCCTCCTCTCCCTTCCGGCCCAGCCCGCCCGGTCGTCCCCTCCTTCTCTCTCTCCTTCCCGGGCCGGCCCAAACCCTCCTCGGCGCGCGCAAGAAGTCCGCGCCTCCTCCCTCAGTCGGGCGATGACAAGCGGGCCCAACTTGTCATCCCCGACCTCCGAACGAGCCGGCCGCATCCCGCGCCCGCGCATGCGCACGTTCGCGTCGTGTCGCCTTCTCGGCCACGTTCCGCTCTCCCCGCCCGCGTCACTTGGTGCCCCCACTCACCCGCACCTCGCGCCCCCACTTTCCCTCTCTCCCGTCCCGCATGCGTAACGAATCGGACGCTTTTCGAATTTTGGGCGCCGCCGAACCCGAGCCACGTCGCGTCGCTAATCCCGCTCATCCCGGCCGTGCCGCACCGCCTCAAGCCCCTATAAAGCTTCACAACACCCCGTAGCGTTGTTTCCCCGTTTCATTTGCCTCATCCGCGTCGTACCGAGCTCTCGCACCGCGCAAGCACCACCGCCACCGCAGAGCACCGCTTCCGGCCGCCGTTCCGGCCAACCCACAGCACCCTGCACACAACCAACGCCGCCATCGCCGTCGCCGCTCTCGGGAACGCAATTCCCCTGACTTTTCCCCAAATTCCTGCTGCCCTATCGCGCCGTCATCGTTGTTCCCCATCTCCCTTGGTGAGCTCCACCTCTCTCTCTCCCTTTCGTTTTTTCGATTCTATTATCGTTGTCGTTCAGTACCGAGGCAGTCGCACCTCGCCGTCATGCGTATGCGTGCGCGCGTGCCGCCCCGATCACCACCGGTGCCTCTAGGGCTGTGCCCAACCGGATGGCCGTCGGCCGACGTCGTCCCTTCGTCGCCAGTCGCGCCTAGTGCCGCTTTCCTCGTGAACCCGTGCGCTAGTTTAGTCGTGCCGCTTTCCTCGTGAACCCGTGCGCTAGTTTAGTCGTGCCATCGTGTGTGCCGTCATTCGTTGTCCTCCGCCGCTCGCCGGTGACCTTTTGGTCCCGTGCGCCGCCGCACCGTACCTCGCCGCCGGTCGCACCCGCGCCCCCCCGGTTGGATCCGGTCGCGAGCGCATCCGGGCCGTCCGTCCCGAACCGTCGCAATGCCCCGCCGCGCACGTGGCTGCTGCGTAGGCGCCACGCAAGCGCCACGTGGTGCGCCTCCTCCCCGAGCTCGGTGGACCGAGTCCACCGTGAGCCGCCTCCCCTTACATCACTGTGCCATGGGTCCCGCTGGTCAGCGCCGTCGGCCGTGACGTCAGCCCTAGGGCGCTTGCACCATAAATCGTTTTTCTTTTTGTTTTAATTAGTAAAAAGGCTGAAAACTTTAAAATTCAGAGAAAATTCATTCGAACTTCGTTTGAGTCCGTTCAAGTTGCAGCAGATTCGTAAAAATGTCTAGAACACATTAAAAATAGTTTAATTGTCTGTTTCAGTAGTTTAATAGCCTGTTTTTGATGTGCTTTGTTTGTCGATAGATTCCGGTTCCGAGGACGCTCCCGTCTATCTCGAGGTAGTCGCTGAAGTTCCGTCGGAACAAGACCAAGGCAAGTCATTTCCCATTGATCATGTTGTACCCATTTTATAAATTATTCTCACTTTATCTATTAAAGGGCATTGTTCTATAATGTAATCGGGATGGGACCTATAGTACTCAGCCTAGATCGTTTACCCATTTTATTTGATCACCTGAGAATTAAATTGACTAGTTTCAGGTTTAGGGCATGCTTAGCTCGCTTAGTACTACTAGAACACTAATGGGAAAACTATGTTACTAGAACTATTTCACATGAAATGATGGTCTCAGACCGGAGATGCCGTTGGCAAAGGATAACGGTTAACTAAAATTTGACTAAGTGGTGGGCTGTGGGTGCACGGTTGTGCAAGGCGCACCCATGGCAATTAAGGACCGATTCACAGAAAACCCTGGAAGAAACACTCGTGCGTACCACAAGCCAGCGTGGGCAACGGCTGGGCTTGTAGTGTAGCTTTCTCTGGCCGACGCATCCAGTCAAGGGTGAGCGTGATGGAGTGCGGATGGACCGGGAAAGGTCTATGCGGCTGCCGGATTCACCTAGGCATGAGAGGGGGCTGCCTACCTTGGATATAAAGGTAGGGGCGAAACCTTAGGTGTGGTGTCGCTTGGTGGGGAGAGTTATGCGAATGGTCCTGTCACGACCCCTTTTCAATATGTCATGGTGGCATGTCGACGCACGGGAACGTGTTGTGGGGTGTGTCTTCGGGTACGACGTACACCTCGATCGAGTTAGAAACTATTCGAATAGTCGCGCCCGCGGTTATGGGCTGTCGACCAGATTCACCGTGATTAGTCCCACTAATGATAATAACCTGATTTAATGGAACTGGATAGCATAGTTGGATGGATTGGGCCTGACTCAACGTGGTGTAGCGTTGAGCAGAGATGATTAATATTGTTCAATTACATTTAATTACTGATTTTACCGTATTCAACTTAGATTTGTGAAATGCCGCTTTGTGCAAAAGTGAACCCTAGCCTTTTCTTGGAATTACCCTGCATTCATACCTCCCTCGGTATGACTTGCGATACGATGGTGGTACTCGGTCTTGCTTCCTTTTCCCCCACCTCGAGTTGGAGGATGAAGGCTGCGGTTGGGTTCGACGATGAGTAGGCTCGTCGCTGCCGTCAAGGGATACCTGTGGAGTGGTGTTTCCACGCCGCAAGTGTCGAAGCCTAGTCTTTAGGTTTATTTTTTCCTTTCCGCTGCATTGTAAGACGTTTATATGTTTTAAGACGTGGATCTGTATATACAATTTATCGTTTGTGTATCCCTGGCTGGTCCTGGACAGGGTGTTTAATGCACATTTAGCTGCGGAAATTCCGGTGGGAATTTTTGGGCGTGACATGTATCGCGAGGAAGTGCGGTCGTTGGAGGCGGAGGATGGTGCGACACGACGAAGCGCGGTCAGTGGCGACACGCGGAGGCTGGCCAGCAGGGGGCGCAAGTGCAATGGTGGGCAATGATAGACTCGGAGGCACGGATACGGCGGCACGGCGAGAGGAGGTGCAATGGCGGCCCGGGATCTTGGGAAGCCTCGGCCAATGGCAAACTCTCGGTATGTGGAGAGCTTAATGAGGGTTGCCGAGGCGGGGTTACCTTTCTGGAGGCTTAGCTGTTCGATGGAGATTGGGAGGAGCAAGGCAACTTCTCTCTTGCTATGACGGTGACAAAAAAAACAGATCTGGGATGAGGAGTGCAGTAGCGGGCGTGGCATGGCCCCCAAAAAGAGAAGTGCAGCAGCGGGCGTGGCGTGGCCCCCGCGAGCGACGAGGTGGTGTCCAACGGCGGATGTGACGAGGCCCCCACGCGTTGAGTCCTATGAGAGATCCAGGATCTGGTGGTTTTTACCCCGTCGGGCGGGGTTTAGCGTTTGCAGTGGCACAGCTGCGATAGGTATCGCATGGCGGGGGCCCTTTCGGTGCAGTACGGTCTGTCTTTCCTAATGTCAAGTTGAATGGGAGCTCTGTTGTAAGGTTTCGACGGTTAGTTGTGTGTAGATTCGGTGGGTGCCTCGTATAAGGCTTCGATCTGTCGCCTGCGTGGTGTGAGTTGGGTTAGATAGGGTTGTTGTGAAGGCTCGAGTTGAGCGTTTGCCCGCGTTGATGTCTCAATCCAACCGGGCGAGTTTCTTCCTTTATATGCTTTTCTTTTCTTGTCTATGGTCTTCCAGAGCTGTAGTCTTGTATTTTTTTCTGCTATATCAATGAAACACGTGTTATCTTGTGCGTTTTGTTTAAAAAACTTAAATCAGATTTAAAAACAAGTAAAAACAGTGAGATTTTGGATCATGATGCTTCTCCTGACGTTTTAGGGCACAAACACCTCTATTGAACCATATGAAAATAAACAGCCAGATCGACGAATTCTTCCATCAAAAACCACATACTCTTCACTGATCAGGAAAACAGGGAGAAACACAGTGAATAGGTTAGGTGAGACAAGAAAAAACCAGGGAAATGCGTCAGGCGCCCGCATGGCGATCGCCCCAGGCATGCAACTATCAGGCTGGTGTGGCTCACATGCGCGGCAGCCAGGCCGTTAACACCTGATTAGCTCACCCTGGGCCGTTGTACTTTGCGACTTGCGAGTACAAAGAATTGTTGTCCAAGGTATCTGGGACAAGCATGAAAACATTTGCACAGTATAGCTCGGACTTGTTAATCTCCTAACATTGGCTCTCCCAATGCCTTCCATACTCACACTCTTCTCTCTGTTCTCTTGCCCAGAGAGTCAGGGTAGATAGCTTGCAACTTCTCACTGACATGAAGCTAATATAAGGATCATCGAGAAAGAAGGGTAGGAGCTGGGTTGGCATTTATAAAGGTGACTGAGGCCTGGGAACAAATGAAAGAGTGACATGTTCCTCTGGATAGAGGGGTACTTGAGTAGTGGGTGAAGAAGTAAATTACATTTCAAGTAAAACATTAGCAGAAGGTAACTTTTTTTTGAAAACTCATAAACATTTTATTAAGCAAGGACAGAGTTTAGGTAACTTGGGCAATTGGACATTCCTCTCCTTCCAAATTTATCATGTGGTTAGCATGAACAGGGAGTCGAATTTTTCAGAATGAGGAAAAAACAGAGCTTCAATTGGCAGATCTTACCAATGATGAGATCGGAATTTGGAGGGCGGCCGGGATTTTTGTTGATAGTGCAGTATAATCTGCCCTGAACTGAGGAACGGACGCTGCTCCATTATCCCCTGTTTATTGCCCTTTCTGTTCTGCTTTCTTTTTCTTTACGTTTTGCTTGAGCTGTTTTTAGCTTCGGCAAAAGATGGCACAGCATTGCTACATATTGAATATAAAAGCAAAACTTTTCTTCCTTTAAGCTTAATAAAAATCTGGTCGGCTATATCTTTGGCCGCCCCGGTAAAAACTTGGCAATTGGAAAAAGTGAGGAAAAAATATTCAGAATTCACACACAACAATCATGGCGTAGCCGTGCAGAGGAGTGCATGCATGGCAGGTGAGAAAATTAACTCCATGTTAGTACTATGTTAGGAGCAAGAAAAAAATTGAGGAAAAGACGTTAGCTAGCACTCATGAACGCCGCGAATGTCTAACTGAGATTTTGCAAATCGAGATGAACTCTAAACTGATTTGATCAGCCCTTGACTCCTTGTGCCTTCAGTTCTTCATATGACGG
Organism: Oryza australiensis; assembly: GCA_019925245.2. NCBI lineage: Eukaryota > Viridiplantae > Streptophyta > Magnoliopsida > Poales > Poaceae > Oryza > Oryza australiensis. The sequence goes on from JAIFGZ020000169.1 coordinate 968,824, forward strand.
TTTATTAATATGATGAGTTTGGCTTATCTAAAGAATACACATGGGAGATGGACACATATAGTTGTTTGGTTATTTGCAATATTGGTTTGGTCGGGCTAGCATGAGATTTTTTTTGTTTGGTTATTTGTAATATCGGTTTGGTCGGGTTAGCGTGAGATTTTTTGTTTGGTTGTTTGTATGAGAGATATGTTCTGGAAGAGATTTTGTTTGGTTGGTTTCAGAAGCGGATCTTCGGTTGTCCGGGCTGCAGCCTGAGACGAGTCCACATAACTCGTTTAACATATGTGATGTTTAATAAAAAATTATGATTTTAATTAAAGAAAAAAAAGGTTCAGGAAGTAAAGATTAGACTAGACTGTTTTGGTATAAATGAGGGTAGAAATGAATAGCTCAGCCTGAGCCGCTGCTCTCGTTCTGAATCCGCCTCTTGTTAGTTTTATAAAAAAATTAAGTGTGGTTGCCGCCTCATTTAGCTGGTTGAGATTACAGATAATTTAGCACAATCAAAGAACAACGTTTCCTTGCCAACGTAGAGAGTCCGAGTTGACAGCTTGCAACTTCTCATTGACATGAAGCTAAAGATCATCAAGAAAGAAGGGTAGCAGCAGTAGCCAGGCCGTTAGGACCCTGATTGTTGGCTCCCCTGTGGTGCTGGGCTGTCGCAAATAGAAATTACTCCGTATTAATTGTTGCCCAAAGTATCCAGGATAAGCATGAAAACATGTTCACGGGACAGCTCGGACTTGTTAATATAATTAATCTCCTCGTGTTGGCTCTCCCAGTGCCCTCCATACTCACAATTCAACTCTTCTATCTATTTTTCTTGCCCACTCAGAGAGTCACAGTTGATAGCTTGCACAACTTTTCATTGACATCAAAGTAAGGATCATCAAGAAAGAAGGGCAGCAGCAGGGTTGGTGTTTATAAAGGCGATGGAAACCTGGTGAAAATAAAATCTTGACATGTTCCTCGGGACAGTGGGATACAGTGGTAGCGAGGGAAGAAGTAAATTACATTTTTTTAAGATGTATTTAATAGTGCTTTTAATCCTGAGGTTTTATATTTAATTTTTCACATGCTCATAATTTTTTAAAAAAATATTTGAAGAAAAATCTTTTCTAATTTTGTAGTTCTTCACACGCTCATATTTTTTATAAAAAATGTTTAGAGAGACGTCTTTTCTAATTTCGTTTTTTTAAGCATTAGGTAACTAAGTGGGCAATGGGAAAAAGGTGGAAAAAATATTCAGAATAAATACACACCGGTCATGGCGTAGAGGAGTGCATGCATGGAGGGTGAGAAAGCTCAGAGCAAGGGGAAAAAATGGAGTTCTTCGAAAAAAAGAGGAAAAAAACGTTAGCTAGCACTCATGAACGCTATGTGTGTCCAAGTGAGATTTTGCATATCAAGATGAACTCTAAACTGATTTGATCAGCCCCCTTGATCGTACGACGATTTATTGATATGATGTAAGCATATGACTTTTAATTATATCGATTAACAATTAACAAAGGGTACAATATACCATACTCAAGAAAGAGTCGAGATTTAGTATCATCATAATACAAGATGGCAAACATACGGTGAAAATGACACCTATGGGAGGATTGCTCCTAAGGTTCAAACTAAGCATGATTTAAATTATAGTACTTCATCCGTTTTATATTATAAAATATTTTGATTTTTTTAACTCAAACTTGTATAAATTTAATTAAGTATATAGATAAGTTTAATTAAGTGAATTTTAATTTAGAATTTTTTAGTACCTTGGGATGGATGTAAGCTATCAGATCCAACGGACGAGGTGTGTATTTCTACTACAGCTGTTAGGTTGTGGGTAGTAGTATAATAGAAGGGTATTTCTGAGAAAAAAACATAAGGTATTGCTGTAAATATGCAATTGATGAAGGGTTTAGTGACGTCCATAGTTATTGAGACAACCAGCCACCAAACCGGAAAGGCCCTTGGTACAATGGTTCGCTGCTTCGATCGATTGAACCGCCGGTTCAAAGCGGCTCAATAGAGTTCAAATAAATAACGGATATACGAAACACGCAAGCATAGGGCCTCTTTAAATCCTTCAAAATGACAAAAGCATTTTTTTGTAAAATGGATCTAAACAATAGGGTAGGAGAATGGTAACTTTCTATTTGGCATTTGGCAGTCTAGACTAGCAAATTTCGCAAAAAGTGCATAGGGACACGGACCATCCTCACGGACGCCCAATACCCCCGCTCGCTCTCTCTCTTCCGTCGCACCCTCTCTCTCTCGCCCCCGAAAAAATCCCCATCCTCCCGTCTCTTCCTCCCTTGCTCCGCCTCCTCCTCCGCCGATCTCCCCCGCGGTCCCATCTCTTCCTCCCTTGCTTCGCCTCCTCCTCCGCCGATCTCCCCCGCCGCAGGCGCTCACGCCCGCTCCGCCTCATCTGTCGCTCACGCCCGCTTCCGACTCCTTTGCTCTGCCGTCGATTTCGCCCGCCGCACCAGGTCACGACAGCCTCGATATCCGCCGATCTCCCCCGCCGCACCAGTCCGGGGTGGAGATGGACGGCGACGGCTCCGACACGAGGGACTTCATGTCGCAGTCTGATTCACATGCCTCCCACGACGAGCTCGACCCCTACACCGACTCCCCGTACTACACTAGATCCCGCAGCGGCAGTGCCTCCAGGATAGGCATGGCCGCCCTCGACCTCAACTCCGGCGGGGATGGGTGGCCGGATTTGGGAAGCTACGAGGGTCTTCTTTGATCCGGCTCGCAAGGAGGCATCATCGGCGGAGGAGGGGACCACCTTTGGGACGCCGCGCATGGACGCGGCGTTGGTGGATCTGGAAGCCACCATCGCTCCGCCTCGCAAGGAGGCGGCTCGCCGACCTCCCACCCGTGCGTGCTATGAGTCGACGCCGGGCGTACGCTCGGCCCACGCTGCTCCATGTGGCCGAGGCGCCACGGCAGCTCGCGCCAATTACTCTCCGTACGGAGGTGGCCGTGCGGCGCCCGCGGCCGGAGCCAGGGGCCGTGGTGGTGGTCGAGGCACGCAGGCGATGGGAGCCAGGGGCCATGGTGGTCGTCGATCCGCGGATGCCACCATCTCTGAAGACACCTTGGACGTTGACTCCGACAACGTCGAAGATGCCGCCGAGCTCCAAGAAATTTTCCAAAATCATGGGAAGGTATGCCGACAAACCATTTCAATTTCGTGGCTGTGCTTCAATTTTACCATCTCATAAACCTGTGATATACCTGTGATATGTTTATGTCTTGCACTATGATTCCTGTGATCCAGAAGCTATGTTGCATTGTGGTTTATGTCTCCTGGGCTGTGATAAATATTTTTTTGCTTACCACTATGGGTGGGTTTAGGTTAAACCTGACAGGGCCAATTGGACAGAGAACAATACCAGCTTGCTGTGTGAAATTTGGGTTGACCGGATCAATAAGGAAAGCTGCGTGAATGGACTCATGCGGAAGGCGGGATGAGGGAGGTTATCGCGCTTATCATGCGGCAACGAACTGCGGCATGGTAGATCCCAAATTACTAATAGGATTAGGCAACTGAAGGGATTGTGGCAATTCATTCAAACCCTACGCACAAACACTGGATTAGGCATTAGAGAGGATGGGACTATGCAAGTGATCAGTGGTGGGAAGATAACACTAAGGAAATTGGGTAGTTAGTTTGTTCTTAGATGTTATACATGCCAAGACAAACATGTCCTCACTATGGTTAGTTCTGTAGGGCCACCCAGAGTGGAAGAAGTTGAAGTGGGGATGGCCGCAATACATCGATGAGATGGACCGAGATGTTTTTGGGTGTAGTGTTGATGGCTCAACTTCTTTTGTCCCCGGGTTTAATGCTCCCCTACCCCGCTTGATGATGAGGAGGAAGATGGAGATGAAGTGCGTACCCCAGTTAGCAACCATAGTCAAAAAAAAGAGCCAGTAGCACTAGCACCACTGCATCTAGCCCAAACAAGAAGTCAAAGAGCCTAGCAGTTAGGTCCATGAATACTTTCATGGATCGAAATATTAGGCTTCAAGCTGAGAGGAACAAAATGATTCGAACACATTTGATGACTGAGAAGAATGAGAGGAGAGAAAATATTAGACTTGTCCAACAATTTGCTAGAGAGTGTGGTGTAGACGAAAAGAACACTGAGTTGTGGATAGCTGTCTACAAAATCACTTGCAGTGACAGTCTCATGAAATTTTTCCTAGGCACAACGGACAATGAGGCTAGGATGTCCTTCATTAAGGCAGTAGCCGATGGGAAGGTTTAGAGTAGAAGTAGACACTTTTGTCATTTGAACTATCTTGTTGTCGTCATGAACTATGTCGTATGCATGTTCTATGTTCTATGTTTTTTATGTTGAGAATGTAGGAATCATGCTTGTATGAATTATGGACATTTTGAATGTCATCTTATGCTTTTATGACTTATGTTCACTGCAAATGTCACACAGGGTGAATTGTTGGATCTTTTAACAGAAGATGACAACTCAGGGGTAATACTTGGTATGTTCATATATGCCGAACACTTTGACAAATACTGCAGTAGGGGTCCACCAAGAACCTTTGATGTATCTGGACTGCAATGGATAGAGAGGAGGCTTGCTAATAGGAATAAATGCTACAATATGTTTAGAATGACACCCAGTTTGTTCCATCGACTTCATGATCTTATGGTTGATTCGCATGGACTGAAATCTAGTAGCAAGAGTAGTTCTATTGAGGCTCTAGGAATGTTTCTTTGGATAGTAGGAGCACCACAATCAGTTAGGCAAGTTGAGGATAGGTTTGAGAGATCATTGGGCACAATTCACAACAACTTCTACAAAGTTTTGAAATGTCTGGTAGCACTAGCTGTAGACATCATTAAACCAATTGACTCGGAATTCAGAAGTGTTCACTCTAGGTTAATGAACCGAAGGTTCCATCCCTGTTTTGATGGTTGTATTGGAGCATTGGATGGCACACACATAGCACCACAATCAGTTAGGCAAGCTGAGGATAGGTTTGAGAGATCATTGGGCACAATTCACAACAACTTCTACAAAGTTTTGAAATGTCTGGTAGCACTAGCTGTAGACATCATTAAACCAATTGACTCGGAATTCAGAAGTGTTCACTCTAGGTTAATGAACCGAAGGTTCCATCCCTGTTTTGATGGCTGTATTGGAGCATTGGATGGCACACACATACCTTGCGTGGTGCCAAACAATAAGGTGGCTCAGTACATGTGCCGCAAGAATATGACAACACAAAATGTGCTAGCACTTTGTGACTTTGATATGAGATTCACATTTGTCCTTGCTGGATGGCCTGGTTCTGTACATGACATGAGGGTGTTTACTGATGCTACTACCAAGTACAGTGATTTCTATCCACATCCACCAACGGGTAAAGAACTTTTATCTATCATTAATAAAAATGTGTATGTTTTACATTTGAATTATACTTACACCGTCGTCTACCTGTGCAGGAAAATATTATTTGGTGGATTCCGGCTACCCTAACCGTCCTGGATACCTTGCTCCTTACAAGGGAACCAAGTACCATCTTCTTGAGTTCCGAGAAGGACCGGAGCCAGAAGGTAAAAAAGAAATCTTCAACTTTGCACATTCATCTCTTAGAAATGTTATCGAGAGGGTGTTTGGAGTTTTGAAGATGAAGTGGAGGATTTTGTTGCACATGCCCAGTGATCCATTGCAAACGCAAACCGAAATAATAGTTGCATGCATGGCATTGCATAATTTAATAAAGGCGAGTGGAACAATAGATAGAGACTTTGATTTGTGTGATTGTGATCAGAACTACGTTCCACCTGAAGCATCGGTCTCTCAGCCTAGAACCCAGCCAGTAAGAGATGAATCGGCGGTGATGAATGCTTATCGGGACTCTATTGCCAATGATTTGTTCAATAAAATATGACTACTGTAGTGTTGTAATATTTGTGTTGTATGGACTTTTAAAATTGTATACTTGGACTTTTATTATGTATGTGGACATTTTAATGTTGCTATGCTATGGACTTTTAATAAATATTTTGACATTTTTTTGTTGGTATGCTACGGACAATTTACGCCAAGATAAGCAGTAAAAGCATGAGAGAGAGAGCTACATTAGAGGGGAGAGCAATTAATATGGGCATGTCTTTAAGGAAGAATGACAAAACTTTTGCATGCCTATAAACACCAACTTGCAAAAATGCAATGCCCAAACTTTTGCCACCAAAACTTTTGCCATTTGCCATTTTCCATTCCAAATGCCTCTAAACAGCTCCATAATAACTATTGCCTGGTGGTTGGTGTGTCATGTTTCCTTGCAAGGCATGTGTTCGAATATTTGCTTATCAGTTTGGTCTATTGTATATGGACCTTTTTTTAAACCCATTCATAATCGAAGGATAATTCACGAGATGAATTTATTGAATCTAATTATGTCATAATTTGACGATATAATGTTACAGTAAATATTTGTTAATCATGGATTAATTAGGCATAATAAATTCGTCTTATAAATTATAAATTATCCTTTGATTCTACAATTATTTTTATAATTAGTTCAGGTTTAATCTTTTAAATTAATGTAGAAACATACAAATTATTTAATCAAATAATTAGTTTACATTTAATTTTTTAAATTAATATCAAAACATCTGATATGATATATAGATTATTTAATCCCTGAATTTAAACACCCTCTTAACTAAGTCTGCTATCTCATCTCTGTAACTTCATAGGCGAGGGTTGATTGTCCGCATCAATGGACACCAGAGACATTATGGAGGATCGAGAGCGTGGACACGGTGCGTCACTGGCTTTCCGCCCAGCCATCGCCCGCCGCAGTAATGAGCGACGACAGTGCAGAGACGAAAAAATAATTAGGTGCATTGTTTAATCCAGATAATCACATAGCTTCCCTGAACTTTTGCTATATCTGAATTATTTCTCATGTACGTGCAATCCATGATGGGCAGAGACAGCAACTTAGCTCTGACAAACCTCACAACTTTGCATTATGCAAATATCAGGCGGTGATCGTGCTCAAGTTCCAATCCAGAACTATGCTCACGAGCGTTCGTTGTTTGTTGACGTGCAGATCCACGTCCACATCCACATCCTGATAGGTTGACAAGTGGCGACGCCTTCGTCAGGGGTCGGACGCATGAGGGGCATCGCATCGATCATTGGTTTGCGCGAGGGGCTCCGGTGATTGGCAGCGCAGGAGTGGAGGGCCGGCGACGCCGTGCCCTTGCTCGCGTGAGGAAGGGGAGAGCAATGGCCGGGGAGAGTGACATGGGGACGGCAGCCGTCCACTCGAGAACGAAAATGAGATTGGGCCTGCCGAGCACTCAACCCACCTCTTCAATTGTGGGAACAATTACTTTGTTGCCCTTCCACAGTTTCATCTTAAACAAATGACTAAATTAGGCATTAAAATCAACGGTAAGATTTGTTTCTACTACGCTACTGCCATCCTCTACTGGGAGGTATTTTAAAAGGATATTTTTGATCACGCAAAAAGATTGTACTTCAATGTACTAGAAAAAAGAGGATTTTAGTTATATAACGTAACTAGCCAAAGGCCGTTGTCAGAGAAAAAGGGAAAAATAAAAAAAAGAAGACTGCTAACTAAACACTGCTCCTAGATTTAGGGAAGGAGATAGTGGAGCGGCTCTAAACTCCCAACAGGCCTCCAAAATCTGCGGCACCAGCAGCAGACCACAACCGACCTTTTCGAAGAATGGACTCCAGGACCATAGAGATCGACGAAATAAAGTAATCGAACACTCTAGAATTTTGTTCCTTTCACAACTAAGGAGTCGAAGCCCTTGCGGAGATGCTCTGGCAAGCAAGCCCTAGAAGTTGGCCACCAAACTTGAAGAAAACATCTACGGGAGGAAGCGAGGTCAGGCCAGCCAGGTGAAGACAGAACATGGTGCTAGACCCTAATGAACAAACACACAGTCGAGGAGGATGTGGTTCATCGTTTTAAGTTCCTGGGCACAAAAGGACAAGCCGAGTGACCGTCAATCCCATGTTTTTGCAGAAGAACGGTCGTCCAACAATGCTATTGGAACGCAAGTGTAACACCCTGAAAATCCGAAGTTTTAAAAATCGAAACATAAAAATCGGAACTTACAAAAATCTTTTGATTGATTGCCTCTTGTCGAATTTATTTGCCTTTTATTTACAAATCTTCGATGCCAAGTTAAAATAAATAAATATTTATCTTGAAAAAAGAAGATTGGATGACAATTCAAAAACCCTAAAAAGGAGAAGAGAAGTTGAAAAACAAAAATATTTGAAATAAAATTCTAAGAAAATAAATTGGGGAAAAATTATGATTTAATAAAACTTGCTTTTGGGAGCCAATATTGAATTTTGGGTAAAATATCAAAAAATTGCTAATTAGAATTAAAAAGGAAAATATCCATATGAATATAAATATAATATATATATATGTGTGTATATATATATATGTATATATGTATATAATAAAGTTGGCAAAAACTTAAAATATAATTAAATTACAATTGGGTCAAAAATTCTATTTAATTTATATGAGAAATACAAAAGGAATTGATAGTGATTAAAAAAATAAAAAAATAAAGGGGAAAATCGGAAAAATAAAAAAATCTACTTTTCATTGCCCGAAGGTGTTTGGCCCGGTCCCCTCGCGCGTCGCGTCGCGTCGGCCTCGGCCTCGCGTCCGTGCGCTGCGCGTGTCACCTCCGCCCACGCGCCTCGCGCCCCACGTCGACGTCGCCCGAGCCCCGTGCCATCTCTCGCCGCGCCGCGCACGCATCTCATCGCCGCGCGCCGTCCCGTCGCCGTCGTCGCATCTCTCTCACCCTCCCCGGCCGGCTATAAAAAGGGACCAAGCCCTATTCATTTCTTCCCCACTCCGCTCTCTTTCCCTCTCTTTTCCTCTCTCTCGCCGCATTTTTCGCCACCACACGCCGTGCGTGTTGTCGCCGCCGTAGCTCGCCACCGCCTCGCTGCCCTTGTTCTGCACCGCCGCCGACGCCGCTCCGTGTCGCCGCTGCCGGTAAGCCCCCTCTCCCCTGCCATCCCGAAGCCGCCGCCCTAGGGTGCCGCCGCCGAGAGAGAGAAGCGGAGAGAGGAGGAAAGGCAGAACAGGGGAGAAGAAGGAGCGAGAAGGGAGGAGAAGAAAAAAAGGAAAAGAAAAGAAAAGGAGGAAAAAAAGGAAAATTAGGAAAAAATCTTGGAAAAATTAGAAAAGTTTTGAAAATATTTTGGGGAAAATCTTTGGGCAAAAATTTTATATTTTCTCGGAAACAAATTTTGATTTCGAAATTAGTTCGGACCGATTATTAAACGCGTTTTTACGATAATTTAGTTGTCGCCAAGATTATTTAGGGATTTATTTATATCTTAGCTTGTCTTCAAATATTGTTTTTGATATACATAAGATTACTAAACCTAAAAAGTCCAAATTATTTATAATAGTGTCTAGCTTCTAGATTAATTAACTATTTTGGGATCGATTATTATTAACCCTAGGTCATATCAAGGCTAGCTTTTTGGAAATAATTAACCGTCTCGCAGTTTACTCGTTTAAGATTTTATTACAACTTAGTTGGTCATCGCATAATATTTTTCATATAGATTTTCTAAACTTAAAAATCCAAATTATTTATTATAGCCTCTAGCTTCAAGGTTAATAAATTCTTTTTGGATTCAATTATTATAAACCCTAGGGCTTGTCGGCCCAATAAAAATTGGATAAAAATTTGAAGTTAACCATTCCTTTTTGTTATTTTAATTTGTCATCAACCATAATTTTTCTCAAATTTAAAAGGGGCTAACCTGAAATAATACCACATCATAGTAATTAAACCGGTTCAATGTGAAACTTCAAATCTTCATAACTCGCTCATCCTAACTCGGATTCTATCGAAACTCGAACCCAAACTTACGTAAAATCGTAGCCTAGTGTTAGAAGTCGCTTTTGCAATTTATTTGGCTTTCATTGGATTTTATTTGAATTCTAATCGAATTCAATGGGATTTCTCGCACGTACGGTAGAGTCCGAGGGAGCCGTTGGGAACATTGAAGACTCAAGCCAACAAGGTCACGAGCAAGGCAAGTCATCACTCCTTTGAACATATTGATCCTATTTTGCAAAATGATGTTGATTTAAACTTCAAACATGCATGCTATACACAAAACACCTATGCTTGATATATCATGCCTTGATATTGATTACCTTTAGTTATAATCTTTGTAAACCTCGATGTGACATAACCGGAGACTTTCTTCGGTAAAATGCTTAGCCATGCTTATACTAGAATCTTGCATACTCATATTTTCACAAAGAGCTATATGCTTGGGCAACTACCTTAGGGAAGGTAGTTGAGACATGGCATGTGGAGACATGAGCGCCACATAGCCTTGAACATGATGAAAATAGTTTGATGGAAAAATGAAAGTACAAAACTAATGCTTTGGACTGGGCGGCTGAATGATTTGGGTGGATTCTGGAAAAGGCAAGTGCCGACCCTGGTCAATTAAAGACCGAGCCATGAGATAGCCGGGAAACGAGCCAGTACAACCGTACTTCTCGAATGGGTATAGACCTAGTAGAGTAAATAGCCGAGCGGAGGCGGTACCCCTGCATAGTGGTTCTTATGTATGAGATGAGACTGAGAATGGATGATTGAAAATCGAAATTAATTATAACTTGAAGAATGAAGTTTTCCCTTACCCCGGGAGCGCCAGAACTCCTCACACTGCTAGGAAAGGACGGCTAGAGTGCAAGAGGATTTAAGTTCATGGAGCGGGTACTGCCAAAGTGAGGTTATCGAAAGGCTTTGCCGTGACCATCCCATATAGAGGGATGTAGGCTCATTCAATGGGCAGTTGCGAAGTACGGGTAAAGTGTACATCCACTGCAGTGAGAATGAATCAATCTATTCGAATAGTCGTGCTCGCGGATATAGAGCATCGTGACAAGACTTTCGCTTGGCTAGACTCATAAATTTTAAAAATGATGGGATGGGTTTGCATGATGATTCTTATTCACGGGTGGATCAACTTCTCGAAATACGAGAAGGGTAGACTCCCCAAAAAACCATGGCGATCCGATGACGAGAAGCTATCCTTGGGATCACAATGGATGGTGGACAGAACCGTCGCCGACTTAATGAACTAGGGTAATAAAACTTGACATGGCTAGACATTAAGTTTGTGAAAAGATTTACGAAAATTGGCTTTATGCAAAAGAACCACAACCATCCTTTGAATGACCCTATCATGTGCATCATTCCATGTTGGCTTGCTGAGTATGTTGGGTACTCACCCTTGTTATACGCACAAACCTTTAGATGGTGGGAATGAAGACTTGGAGGATCCATATGCCTACTACCAGGACGACGGAGAAGACGATGGTGCCTGCTAGGTCTTAGTCTTCGGTTGTTGCCTGTGGCAATCGACAGGCCGCTACCTTCATTCCGCTGCCTTATCTAAATTTTTGCTTTTGGTTGTATCTGGACCATGAGGTCCTATATGTTGGATATTGCCTTCGGGCCTATATTGTAATACTTTTGATGTAAGACTATTCGTGCATATGCACCTGATAATTTAGTATTGTATTTCGTGGGTACCAAACTACTCGATCCAAGGAAATGGTACTATAAACACGAAAGATTCCCGTTCCAAAAACGGGGGTCCACAGCAAGCCAGAGGAAAAGCTTGAATTTAGGAGGGCCTTTGGCTTGCTAAAGTAGATCAGCGCAAGAAAAGGATTGTTGGCCAAGGAAGAAGGCCTGGTAGGCCGAGTGAACCGAGTAACGTTGGCCGCTTGTCCAACGCCAGACAAGACGATCCGCCATGCTCGGAGAGAGCTGGAAGGGAAGAACTGCGTCCCAAACTATCAGGAACTGGGAGATGACAGGAATTGTGAGAGCACCATGGATGTCCCTGACCCAAGAGTTGTCACCGATGGTAGAAGCTACCGAGCGCGATGCCCGGAGACGCAGCGGTATTGCGAGGAGAAGGTCTGCCACCAAGGAAGCCACCAAGCGACCCTCAAGCCACTGGCTTGTCTAGAAAAGAGTTGATGCGTCATCACCTAGCACGAAGTAGGTGCACGCCGCAAAATGTTGGAGACGCTTTGCTCAAAGGGAGCCTTCAGGTCAGCCTAGTAAGGGTGGCCTGAGCGCTGAAGCCAGAGCCAATAAAGTCATAAAGCGAAGCCTGTCGTTCTCAGGTCAGCAATATCCAACCCGTCGATCGCTTTGAGGCTACAAACATTCGTCCAAGACACAAGGCATTGCCTCTCCCCCAAACCGAGTCCGAACCGTCCACAGGAAGGCACGACGCTTCTTGTCAATGGCCTTGACGACCCAGCCTGGCAACCCGATCGCCATGGACACATGGACCCAAATAGAAGAGAGCACAGACTAGACCAACACAGAGCGATCGGCCAAAGTGGTGAGCTGGCCCTTCCACGGGGAGAATCGGTGAGAGACCTTGTCAACAAGAGGCTGCAGGGTTGCTTTCAGAAGCTTGCGAACTGATAGTGGGATGCCGAGGTAAGTGAAGGGAAATTCAAAGATAGAGCAGGGGAAGGAGGTCTGGACCAGCTCTAGGTCCTCAGCCAAACAACGCATCAAAGTAATTGAGCATTTGACAAAGTTAGTACGTAGCCCAGAGACCGAATCAAAGATGGAGAGGAAGCCTTGAATCTACTCCAGATCTTACCAGACGGGGGCGAGAAAGAGGACCAAATCATCGGCATAGAGAGAAGCGCGATGTCGTAAAGCATGATCATTGAGGGGAAGAAAACTGCCCGAGTCAGAGGCCTTGCGGATCATCGTATTGAGCACATCCATGACAAGAAAGAAGTACATAGGGGATAGGGGATAGCCTTACCGAGGCCCCTTCGATGGGGAAGCGGGGACTGGCACCCGTTGACCAGCACCGGGAGAGAGAGATCCACTCGCGCAAGTGGCAGCTGAACCCAAGGTGCGCAAGCACTTCGAGCAGAAAACGGCCAACTGACCGTGTCAAAGGCCTTCGTAATGTCCACTTTGAGGAGCAGACGAGGCGTGCGCTTGGCATGCAAAGTCTTGATCGTAAGCTAAACATAGCGAAAGTTGTCGTGGAGAGAGCGGCCTTTGACGAAAGCACTTTGATTAGCCGCCACCAGCTCATCGAGATGAGGCGAGAGACGGGAAGCCAGGATCTTGGAGAACAGCTTGCCAAAACTATGGATGAGACTTAGTGGGCGAAAATCCTTGAGTTCCACAACCTCATCCTTCTTTGGCAAGAGGAAGATGAGGATATCGTTGAGGAGGCGAAACCCCGGCCGTTCGCCGAAAGAGGGTGTTGAGAGCAGCTAGGATTTTCAACTTGATCACCGGCCAACAAGACTTGTAGAAGCGGCCCGTGAAACCATCAGGGTCGGGCACCTTTTCTGATGGTAGCTGCCTGATCACCGCCCAAACCTCGTCCTAAGAGAAAGTGTTGTCCAGGCAACCAAGCTATGTCGGGCGGAGGCCAAGAAAGTGGAAATCAAGAGAGAGATCTCGCTCGAGGCTCATTCCCATGATGCTACTAAAGTGAGAGAGGGCAAGGTCTTGCAGCTCATCATGAGAGACGGCCAGCCGGTTGCCATCCCGAAGGCATGTGATGAAGTTCTTTCGTCGTCGGGCCCTAGCATGCAGATGAAAGAATTTTGTGTTGGCGTAACCCTCCTTGAGCCAGACTAGGCGTGAACTCTAGTGCGTAATGATACGCTCCAGCAAAGCTAGCCCGAAGCACTTCAGCTTAAGGTCTTGCCATAACCAAGATTCCAAGGTAGAGAGAGGACAAGACTCTTGCACTACTTCAAGCTGGAAGATGAGCTCTTTCGCCATCTGCAACTACAGGCGGACACTACCAACATGTCGATCGCTCCGGCTCTTCAAGCACTTAGCCGTGTTCGAGAAACACCAAGCAAGCGTGGCCAGCGGCGGGAGATTGGTCGATGGCCACCACGTATCTTGCACAACCTGGAGGAAGCCGTCGAACTTAGGTCGATCGTCTCAAAACAAAATTGATGCGCTTTTAGCGAGGAGACACAAGAGTGAAGAAGAAGAGCACAATGATCAGAGGCAACAGAAGAGGCCGCTCTCTCAACCGACAGAAAAGAAGAGACAACCAAGTTTGATGAGCGTAGGAGAAACATGCTCGTTGCTCCAAGTGACGCCCATGGAGCGGTAACTCCCGGAGGTCCAACTCGTCAATCAGCCGACAGAAATGGCCCATCATGCATCGATTGATGTTCAAGTTATTCTTGTCTTGAGTCTCGAGAAATAGGTTGAAATCTCTGATGACAGCCCATGGTCCCGTGCGAGAAGAGCGCAATGACCGGAGCTCGTCTAGAAACCGAAGCTTCTCCGCCTCCTCCAGTGATCCATAGACCACAGAGAGCCACCAGGGGTGGCCGTCAGAGTGGTGTCGAACCAACGTTGTTAGAGAGAAATCAGCGTTGTGAACATCCGAGACAGACTAGATGACGGTCCGCCAAGCAAGCAACACACCCCCACTCCGACCAATTGCAGGCAAGCAAGAGTAATCAAAGTTTAGGCCTAGCATTTCGAGAATTATTCAAGGCGAGAATACATCCATTCTGGTCTCCTCTAGGCAGATTAAAGAGACACGCTCGTCACAGACTACATCACGTACAACATCCCAACAGGTGCGTGAGTTCAGCCCCCACACATTCCACACCAAAATATTCTCGTTGCATGATCCCATAGAGGAGGAACCATGCAGAGAGGAGAGAGAAGGCGGGATCAATCAACCACACGCATACAACGTCTCAGCAACCTGAGCCGAAGGCAGGGAGTTGGAGAAGAGTGATAAAGGTGTGTATGCAGAGGGCAACTGAATGAGCAATGTGGGTGAAAAGGATATTTAGGATGCACATATACCACCAATCAATGAGTTCTCACAAACACACATCTGCATGTACCAACCTAAGTTCCCACTTCAACGTTTAAAATGTTCAAGTAGCAGCAAGTGAGGTTTTAGATGATGAAAGCTTCTCCTAACGTTAAGGGCACAAACAAACACCTCTATTATGAAAAGAACCAGAGGTCCATTAAGGACATAAAAGATCAGACACACTCTACCATCCAAGCCACAGCTCTTCAGTACACTAGTCAGGCAAACAGTAAAAGTATAGAGTTTAGATTAGCCGGGACTGGGGTCAGGATCCTAGAACTGAATAATATGCAGAGAACAAAAATGAAAATAAAAATTATGGTAGAAGAAGAACTCATCATCCACCCAATTGTTAATAAATTATAAATATATCTTTAAACAAAAACAGCCTAAGTTGCAAGGCCTAAGAACACACGAGAGAGAGCAGCGCCAGAAACCATCGAGAGAAGCTTTATGGGTAGAACGAGCGCCCGCCAATCTTGTGTTTCTGCTTAGCGTCCTTGCGTCCGTGGCAGTGAAAGAACATGGCACATGGCTGGGCCGCGCTGACCAGCTGTGAGACGACCAACCCGGCGAAGCCTGATCCTGAAGACCACGGTTGTTGGGCTAGCTCCGTGGAGCAAGATGAACAAGATTAACACGCCAACCGGCGTTTCTTCTTTGATATGGTTCAGCCAGATGCATGCAAACACCTGCACAGGATAGCTCCATTAGGTTGATTCCCTAGGGCTTGCTCTCCTGACGCCTTCCATACTCATAAGTCGTGGCTCTTTCTCTGTGTTTAATTTCTTTCTCGCTCAGAGTTGATAGCTCGCAACTTCTCATTGATGTTAATATAAGGGTCGTCGAGAAAGAGGGAAGCAACCGGCTTGTGTTTATAAAGGATTTCCTCAGGATAGGGGTCTAGCAGTTGATGAAGTGAATTCCCTCTCATGACTAGGCAGATGACAATTGAATGGGCAATGGGGGAAGATGGAAGAGAAAAAAAAAGTAGAATGCACATATAAATCAATGAGTGTTCCCAAACACATCTGCCTAATTCTTGTGCTGTAGGGATCGAATTAATTGTTTTTCTTCTAATGGTTAGATCATGTTTTATATGAAAAAAGATGCTCCATTTAAAAAAGAACTAAACCAAACTTTATAGTACAAAGTTAATTAAAAAAACTGCACAAAAATATAACAACTACAACAACACTTCAGCAACTAACAAGCTATCAAGGCGGTGAAAAATGACAGCCAAGTTCAACACTCAACAGACGCGGTTCACATGAACGAGCAACAAAATAGAAGCTGACGGAGTACTTGAGCTTCTAGGGAATTCGTAGTTTCCCTGGGAATGTATTATGCTGCAGCTTAATTCAGTGTGTATAAGCTGCTGCAACCTTCTCAACAGTGTGTAACTAAGATTAGCGTAGTCTCTTCCAAGTTCTTAGGTGCTAATTAATACGCTCAATGATATTGTTGTGTCATGTTCTATGTGACAAATTAGGATAACAACAAGATCACGCATGTTTTTAGAATTCAGACTGTGTTCAGTGCATACTCAATTAGAGAGTTTAGACTGTTTATGGAAGTGGTTTTTCTAGCTAATATAAGTTAGCTGACTTTATATCACTGACACATAAATCCATCTCTCGATGAACTCATATGTTAATGATAAAAAGTTAACTACATATGTTAGATGATGTCAGTTGACTGTTTATTGCATACTTAATTAGGTGCGCTTTGCTCATTACCTTCCAAGGAACCGGGGTAAAAATAAATTTTTCTGTTCATGTGCTTCTCCAATCTGCGCTAAGTATCGATGAAAACTTAGCTAAAGAAACGAAAAATGGAAAACAAAACTTAGAACTTGCAAATGTTCTATACGCCGTGCTCGTATGGTTCCGTATAGCATCGAATCAGGCTCGTTTGTGTGGAGCTGGCCAACTGAACCTGTTTTAGATGCACAAGTTTGACACATGGGCGTCACGAGAATTGAACAAAGCCACAAGAGACCTTAGAGTTCCACATGCAAGTGCCATTGTTTCACCTATAGCGATTATAAGCCGTAATGCTCATTAGCTATAAAAAATAATTAGTGTATATAGAACTTTTTATATATGAGAATTCTTAACAACTAAAGCTAATGATGAAAAATAAATTGCAACGAAAAACATCAAAATCAACACTAATGTGAAGATTTAAAATTTAAATTTTAGCTACAGTAGATAAGTTGAAGATTTAACAATGGACGATGGGGCAGTGTGTAATCTCCTTGCTGACCCATTTTCTTTCTCTTGCCATCAGGGTTTTACGTACCATTTTTGGTTACCATCTTCGCAGTAAGACGGTTATCACGATAACACTGCCTAAAATTGTATGAATTTCACCGATAAATTTTAAAACAGTTAACACACGGTTTGGCACGGTTTGACGCGGTTATCGTAGTTTGGCATGGTTTAGCATGGTAACCGTGGTTTGGGTCGTATTGGGCCTTATGAATAATGTTGTTTTGGGTCCATCAAACTTTTTTAAAAAATTTCTGACCTAATATCGGTTTAAATCTAAAAAGTGATTTTATCTTGTTCGTTTTTTAAAAAAAATTACCATCTGGCACTATAATTCAAGAACTACCTCCACGATTTTTTTATTTTTCTATTTTTAAAAAATTTAAATTCAGATAAAATTTACCCAAAACTTATCGCCGGTAACCTTTGTTGTATCCCGGCGATAAACACAGTTACCACGGTTACCAGCGGTAAGTGCTTACCATACAACTTATTAAGTGTAAGAATCACACAGAAGTCTATTGTGCTAGTTCGTTGATTGGAGCAGACTACATCACATGACAATACTCCACGAAGTGCAGCATTCTTTAAGAAATATCAGAGCTGGTGAGAAGCAAAGAAGACAAATGTAGAGAGCATGGGTGTGCTACGTATGAACTGCCACTCACAAGCAGTATGTGCAAGCACGACATAGTTACAACCTGGTTTGTTTGATATACTTGCAAATGTTCTCTCGATGCCTTCCATCCTCAATTAAAAATTTAAAGCCGCGCGTATGGGCCGAGCGCTGGGCGACGTCACGTCGGATAGGAGTAGTGCCCTAGTGCGCACGCTGGAAATTTTTCAAATAAGTCCTCAATTTGTGCACAATTCGATCTAGATCCCTCACAAACAATTCCTCCGAGCTGATATTTTATGTATAGGCCCTTCAAAAAGCCAGATATTCCATACAAAGGAGAGAAAAATCGTAAATTAGGACCACACTGTAAAAGTGAAAGCCGAGGGGCTTTTTCGCAAAATGACTCCCACTAACCCTCCCATCCCCAAAACCCTAGCCGCCGCCTGTGCCCCTTTCTCAGCCCCGCGTCGTTCCCGCTCCATAGCTGGCCAGATGGGACGGGCCTTGTCGTGCCGATCCGGGCACGCACGCACTGTAGCGCGGCCTGGCACGACACAGCATGGGAAGGCGTGGGTCATGCCGGCACGGCCTGTTCGGGCGTGCCATGCCTGGGCCGGCACGGCATGGCACGGCTCCTGTAGCGTGCGGCCCGGGCATGACATAGCACGGTGAGGCGGCGGCTGGAACGACGACTGAGGCGGTGAGGATTCTCTAACTTAAGTCAGCTGACTTTGGGTCACTGACATATGGGTCCGTGCCGCGGCTAAGGATAGGGCGGCGGCTAGAGCGGCGACTAAGGATAGGGAGGTGAGTAGGAGAGGGAAGGTGAAGCGGTTGGCATGGACAGGGGAGACCGAGCTCCTCCATGCCGCCCTGCCGAGTGCCGAGCTCCACATCCGGCGTCCCCCAGTCTACGCAAGATAGGGAGGGGCAGCGACCTCGCAACTAGATCTAGTGGCTCCGCCTTGCTCCCCACCATGGTCGTCGCCATCTATCTTCGCAAGCTGGACCACGTTGTCGAGCTCCTCCACGCTGCCCGCCGAGCTCCACGGTGGCGGCGGGTGGGGCGACGATAGCATGGGGAACGGGCGGGGAGGGCCTCGTTGTTGGCGGGAGGCGGTGGTGGTGGAAGGGCGGAGGACCGCGACGTCAACGGGAGGAGGGCAGACGGCGGCGGCGGCAGTCCCACGCCGGTGCTGGCGCGGGGCGAGGGCGTCGGTGCTGGGGAGGAGGGAATGGGAGGGGATTGGGAGGGGGAGGGCTTGAGGCTGGTCGTGCCACTCGCTCGTTCGCGAAAAAAAATCTTGACGCTGAAAATTTTTCCATTCGTTGCCGATTAGGCTTCCTTAATGATGTCCCATGAGGTTTCTGTGTACACAAAGTAAGATGGCTTTATGCAACAATCTCCCATGAGGTTCTGTATATGTGTGCGTTGATTTTTAGTGAGTTCTAAGGACCACTGTAATATATAGAAATTGATTACATGTGATAGTTATCATTTGTTGTCAACACTTACGTTATTGTGCAAAAATTGGATTTTCTTGGCTGAAATTTTCTGATGAGAATCAGGACAGTAGTAGATAGACTCTTGAAGTATAATTGTGGTCTGCTCAAACTGTTGATTCCGATGTATACTATCTTAAAAAATTGTTTAGATTATACAAATGAAGTTTGTGTAATTATTAGATTCAGCCTTCATGACATTTGGTTTGCCATAACATGTAATGATATATCAATGTGATATTCTTTATATTGAAAGGCCATGGTTCTGAATTTGGACATAACGTTGGTAGGATGTTTCTTGGAGTAGTTTTGTTGCTATATCGGCCCTAAAAGCATTTTCTGTCAGCTTAATTTGGTAGCAATGTTCTATGTAGCGTAACATTGTCCCGTGTTGTTTAATTCTATGTGTGCAATCTGTTTGTAGTGGACACTGTTATATTTCGTGTTCCATGGACAGTGGTTACGATTAGGCTGCGTCAGCGCCTTCTACGGCAATTGCTTTGATGCTATATTTCTATCTTGCTTGATTGATTAGAATTATCGTCGTTTACGTGAGATTGACTGCTGTCTCAACTGTCGCTTATCCAACAACTGCTTTGACATCACAACCTATTGAATAGAGTTGGACTGGTAAAGTGGAGAATTTAGCCATGATGACAGTGATGATCAAGAGGGATGGAACAGCGACGAGTTAAGTGGTCCAGTGGTGAGGGAGACAAGTCAGGAGGCCTCTGCTCATCGGCAAACTGAACTTGACAATGGCGGCTGACCATGGTGTTGCCATCATTGATGATGTGGCGTTCACTTACAGCTCGAGTTGGATCAGAAGCAGGAGGTTTAAGATCGGCGTGCAGCGGTGGCGGTGCTGGGGTGAGGATGTAGGAGGCGATGAGCAAGAGCTTTATAGTGAAATATCATTGAGGGGAATGTGGGTCACTAGCTACTCTGAATTTGTATTTTTGTTAGCAATGTTGTTTCTCATATCAGTTTTGTCAGAGTTTGATGGTTATATTGAATATTTTACACATGATTTGACAGAGTACAAGAAGCATTTCCCTCGAAAGCCAACTGATGAGGTGAGGAGGCTGAAGAATGTACGCAAAGTAACGTGCAGGAATTTCTGAACCTGGATGCAATGAACCCTAAAATGCTCAGGAAGGTAAATTAATTAATTCAACCATTAACCTCTAATTATTTTTAGGAAATTAATCTCTAATTGTGGGTTGGTGATCTTTGCTTAATTTTCTTGACATTGTTTAGCTCGTTATCATGTCTGATCGGCTCTAGGAGGTGCACCATGCGAAGACAAGAGATTACGGAGATGCAAAAAAATGGTAATCAATTGTAACATTTTGTTTATTTGTTTATGGGTTATTTGATTGAAACAAAATCTTGCGTATCAACATTCATTGATACAAATCAATGTAATTTGCTTTTTCCATGCAAAGTTAGTTGACCCTATTTTTGTTTCAGATGCAAGTGACGCAATGTTCTGTCGTCGAGATATGCCAGAATTGATATCAGCGGAAGAAAGCTGAGACATCAGACAAGCAGTGCAGTACAATATGCTTATGTGTAGTGAACAATCCAATATGTTACCTATAACTATCTGTTCTCTTAAATTTTATCCCTGATATGTTAGTTTACCTATGTTAATTCTCAGAGATAGCAAATCTATTCACAACATGTTTTTTAAGAAAAAATAACACGATTGTGCCTTTTCATTCAATAGAGAGTTACATAACAGTCACTATACATATAAGTTTATGATCTCATGCAGGTGCTTAGCGTCCGTTAGACTCCAAATCAAAGCCTGCTTTTTGATTATCGTAAGAAGGTGGGTTGTTGGTGCCTCTTTATGGTCAAAAATATGTCTTCTTCTTTTCTTTCATAGCTCCCATTCGACTAAAAGGATAAGAGATCTAAGTCCTTTCTTGGGACCCTCGGTGTGTTTGCTAGATTTTTCATCATTGTTGAACCGATGACGCCTTCCTCCATTCAGTCAGCTGAATTTGGTGAAGCCCACCCAGCTTGCAACAAGACTCCAGATTCTGGAGGAAACTCACAACATGTTATCACTCTATTTACATCAACTATGTATAGGCGGCGTGTCATTGACGTGTCCCATCCTCTGGTACGGTTTATCTTTGTTTTGGAGCCACAACATCAAGAGAGGATCATGTTGTTATCACGTAGCCTAGAATCAAGAACTGAGGAGAGGCATGCCGCGTCGTGCGGATGCTGTCAACTTTTGAGCATTGATACTGATAAGGGAGAGGAAGCTAGCAAGGTTGATACACAACACTCGAGAACCTTTCAAACGCTCGAATTCTTACCTTATACAAGATTATTCTAGTGCAAAATGATTGCAAGATTTCTAGTGCAAGATTTTTCTTGGTCACTCATCGAGTCGATGGGTCACAACTTCTCATTGATATCAGAGGCTAAAGATCATCAAGAAAGAAGGGAAGCAATAGGGCGGTGAATTCCAATTTAAAGTGAGCATGCAGAAAGCAACTGAACGGGCAATGCGGAGAAGCGAAAAGGAGATTCAGGATGCACATATATCACCAAATCAATTGAGTGTGCACAAACACAATCACATGTGCCAACGGCAAGGTACCAACCTATGCTCTACTTCAACTTACCCTGGTGTTGCATGTAATAAAGCTATCAGGGGCGTTGATAACTGACGTTTACACGCTTTGCAATACAGAAGAAGAACAATAAGTGGTATAATCACAACGGCTCAAGACAATGCACTCTCCATGATCAATTCTCATGCACATTTTCTCTTAGAAAATCCGACTTCGGTTCAAAATAGCAGATACAATGTAGTTACACCATGTTCATTCTTAATCCTAGCACCTTGAAAGACGTATCTTAGAAAACTGAACAGACCAAATGGACTAGTACATTGCATTTACCAATATCACACAACAAAACAGAGCAAACATCAGACTGGAGTACAATTTTATTTTGTAGCCTGGGCAATGATGTTACTTATAGAGTTAGCTTCCTCTTTAGCTGCCTCTACCAATGAATCCTGTTGAATTGGAAAGCAATTGTTAGGAGAAAATAGAACTACAAACTTTTCAAAAGGACATGGTTCTTCCTTCTTGTACATGGTGTGTGTGCATCATGGACAACAAAGTAGGACTTGCAAGTTGTTCATAGCTTGGTACACATGTTAAACTTAAATTAGATGTAAAGATAAGGAAAAAAAAAGGTCAAGTAGAAACAAAAGAGCTTTTAGATTATGAAGTCATAAAAAAACCAGAGCTACATTAAAGACAGAAAAGATCAGACATATTGTACCACCCAAACCATATGCTCTTTTTAGTCAGGGAAACAGGAAAAATACAGAGTTTAGGTTAGCTGTGGTCAGAAATTGTACCTGTGCAGCAATAAGTCTTGCAACATTTTTCTTGCTAGATTCTTGAAGCTCACCAGCGATGAGAATTTCATCAAGTATGTAGTAGGCCTGCAAAAATGAATCATTAGAACTCATGAACATGAGTCCACAACTCGTAAACATGACAATAAAGTAGCAAGAAGAATCATGTAAATTCCAATCTTAGATCCTCTATAATAGCAACTTCAATGGAACCAAAAGATATTACCTTGTGGAAATTGAATATCAAATCCAGCTCGCATACCTAATGAGGTTGAAACAAGGACTCAAAACAGCAGTACAACAAGCAAATGAAAGAGAAGCCATATGATAAACTACATCAAAGCACTCACGCTGCCAAAATATCGGTCCAGTACTTCAACGAAGTGATGGATAATTTCAAGGACCTCGAGCTCATTGTCATCAGCATCAATGCACATGCAGAAATACAGGCTCGCATACCTTGCCACCATAATTAAAACAGAATACAAAATAGCTAATAAGAAGATACCACAAAGCAACATAACCGATTAGACAAACAATAGAACATCAATGACATGCTGGAATCATACCTTCTGTACACAACCTTGTAACCCTTCCACTCAACAAAGTTGCAGAGTTTCGGCCCGCGTGTTAGAATGAGCCCACTGAGCTCACGGATAACCTTTTGAACATGAGTAGAAAATTACATATAGGATAAACAGTACAGTGCAGCTCACCAACAGAACATAAGCAATTGGCACTGCAAACCCAAGAATAATATATGAAGAGGCTTTATCTTTCTATCAAGAATGTTCAATGGCCACCTACAGTGTTATTCATGGGCTCAGAACAGATCTTTTGGGTTTCGGCAAACATTAAACCCACGAGTGGGACCAAAAAAAGAACCAATACCGTGCCTTTGAGCATGAGACAAGAATCGTCATCATCATAGGGTGCACTCAAACATAGGTGCTAAATACAGACAGATTGTAGAACACAATAATATGCTTGTCTAATAAGTGTACATTTAAGCAAAAACAGCCTAAGTTGCAAGCCATGCTACGGCACATGGATCACATGACCACACTGCATATCGGCTAACCACTGATCGAAATCAACAGCCACCGCTAGTGATGCTCAAAGAGCACAGAAACAGCAACAGAAACATATCAGTGTTAGTACAGAATTCAGTACAGGATGCTGACCTTAGTCCTCTCCTTCTGAGTGTAAGGCGAGTACCACTTGGTAAGCCTCACCTTACCCTGGCGGCTGATCAGGAGCACGAAATTGATCTGCAAAAAACAACAGCAAATGGCAGAAATTTCATCCATCTCAGTCCAAAACTGGATCCATTCCTACCACTAATCACCTCCTACCATAATCCACATGAGCGCGATCATCCTCCTCCCCGGCACAAGCAAACACAGCGCGCGCTACAAAGACCACGCAAACCAGCTACAACGAACGGATCTTACCATGACTACGCGGTAGGAGAGGTCGCCACTCAGCCACACGGTTCAGCTCCCGAGCAGCGGCGCCGGCGAACTGGTGGCTAGATCCGGGCGGGCGGAGAGGCAGATCTGGAACGGAAGCGTACGGTACGGGAGTGAGGAAGAGGCGGTGGACGGGACAGCGAGACGCTACCACGTGCGTGGCAGTAGAGCCGCCGCGAGCACCTACCGGAGGCGGAGAGAGAGGCGGTGGTTGGGATCGCCGGCGTCGGGGACGATCAGGCAGGCGAGGTCGGGATAGAACTGGAGTCCAATGGAGACGGTGGGGTGGGGATATGTTTCGCTTCGGTGGAGCAGGCTACCTCGATTGGGCCTAATGGGCCTATAAATCAAGTGGGCTACCTAATCCAAGCCTATGGGCCTAGTGTTCTAGCTAATCTAGTGGGCTGCTGCTTCCGTTAGGCCTGTCTGTATGTACTGATTTTTTTATTTTATTTATTAAATTATTTATAAAAATAATTTTTCATTTGAAAAATATACAAATCTAGTCGTCCGATTTATCTGATGTGGCAGACGGTCGTTGGTTATCGTCTAATGGCCGACCATCGAAGGAGGAGCATTTTTACAGGTGGTCCCCTTGCCGCCTTATGAAAGGGTGTTTTTACAGAATGCGGGGGACGCCTGCAAAGGAGCCACCCCATATAATAGAAAATCGCTCTCTGGGGCTGTAAAGGGGTCGTCTGAAAAAGTCACCCCTTAGCCCTTTTGTAGGCGGCCCCTACATCCAAAAATCGTCAGTTGGGTGGGTGGCAAGAGGGTCGCCGCAAATTTTCGCCACCCTCGATGGCGTCGTTAGGCAAAGGCCAACGGTCGTTTGCCACGTCGGATAAATCATCTTTTTGAGGGCTCCCAAAGGGCTATGGTGGGTGACTAGTTTTATAAATTTTTCAAATAGAAAATTAATTTTTTAATATTTTAATAATAAAATTAAAAACCCGTAGGTGCTTAGGTTAAGACTAGCAGACTACCATTCGTTTAAAAAAGCTTAATCAAACTTATCCCATTATAAAGTTCACAAAGAAATTCTCATTAGCTCGATAAGTTTGATACTCCTTTTATGTTTTGTTGAGAGATAAGTAGGGATGAAAACGGTCGGAAACGGTCGGGAAAAGATCTTAACTATTCCAGGAACGGAAACGAAAACGGGAAAGACGGACGGTAAAACAAATTCGGTAATACGGGATATTGGGAACAGTCGGGAACGGTCGGGAGCCTGTCAATTACGATCGGGAATCGATAAAAAAATGAAAACATCGACACGCATATAACCACTTCAAAGAGTTAACTAGATGCAACAATTGCAACCATACGTAATCTCACAGTATGAGTAAATGTTTTATTATACACATGAACTTACAATGTTCCAAAAATTCTATGAGTGAAGGTTTAATAGACTAGAGTGAATGTTTTATTATGCACATGAGCTCAAAAAGGGGAATTTTCCGCGGAAATTTTTCCGGATAAATAGGGATCCGTGAATATAGTCGGGAAAACATCCTAACCGTTCCCATTCCCGTTTCCCGTTTCCGTTTTTTTTCCCGTTCCCGTTTTTCTCGCGGATACGGTATTCGGTCGGGATATTTGGTATTCGGTGATGGTCGGTATAGGATTTTTCCGTCCCCGCTTTCATCTCTAGAGGTAAGCTTGGTACTTTGATGGGATGAGTTGTTTTTACTACTAAACGTTAGGTTTAAGAGCACACTTAATTTTTCAGGTCGTTATGCTTTGTAAGCGGCATATATATTTTGATTAAAAAAAGAAGGGAGCGTATCCTATCCAGACAAACTCTCACGTCTGTACATCAGCTAACAAATATCATAAAAGCATAAAAAATTACTTTCAATAGTTTTGTATCTACGTGTAAAGTCTTATTTTTAAATTTATTATTCATAGAGAGAAAAAAGACAAAATTTTAATAAAATTATAACCTTAAAACCGGTTTTAAGTTTTTTCACTATAACTAAAATATAATGGATTTGAGGTTAAGATTTTATACGTAGGTATAATACAAAGTAGATTTTTTTTATATTTTTAGTTGATATGCACGGTGTATACATGAGGGCTTGTGTGTATAGAATATATGAAACGGCGAGCTCGTTTACCTGCTTAAATGCTTTATGCTTTACACACTTAATTAGCAAAGTAATCAATGCTCGTTTACTGAATCAAAATTTGTTAGGACAGTACCAATGAAAGAAACCACAGTTTCTATAGTATAGGATAACATACCATGTTCTTTCTATTTCATGATTCAGATAAAAATTAAGCCAATCAACTGCTGTGTTCCAATCAACCGTCTTCAAATCCTCTGTGCATTTTTCTTCTTCTCCTCCTCCCAATCAGTATCGCGGCCACCGTCGCTGCCGCCGCATGCTATCGAGCTAAGGTAGATTAGGATGATTGAGGTGTCCACGCTGCGATGCCGGATCGGCGGGCGGGCGTCGATGGCCACCAGGCCATCGGCCGTCCCCGTGCCACCGGCCGACGTCGACGAGGATGTGTTCATCGTCGACAACAACTTGCTCAAGTACATCGACTTCAGCTGCTGCGACGTGTCGTTCTTCCACGCTGACGATGGGGGACATCCTACCGGACCTCGAGGTCGACCCCACGGAGCTCCTTGCTGAGTTCGCTAGCTCCCGGACGAGGAGCGTAGCCACGTCGGCGACGAGCCCCGGCGAGTCAGCCGCCGCTTCGGAGTCAAGGAAGACGTGAAGGGAGATGGAGCTGCCGCCGCCGCCAACTACGATGGGTCACCGCCGCTACCCCAGGGGAAAGAAGATGGACGACGAGGTCGTCGTTATCGTTGCTGGAGGAGAAAGATGCAAAGAACGGCGGCGGCGACGAGGTCCAGAGCGCGGTGACGACAGAGGATTCCTCGGCCACCGCCAGTGCACGACGGCGCGTGCGGGACGGGCGAGGCGAGAGGGGGTCGGTCGACGCGCGCACATCGAAGCGATGGCGAAGGAGAGATGGCCGTGGCGGCGGCGGCGAGAGGGCCGGGCGACGGCGGGAGGAGAGATGGCCGGCGCGGCGGCGGCGGAGAGGGCCATGGTGGCTGGAGAGAGGGCGGGATGGCGCTCGCAGAGGATGGGAGTAGACGGAGCAATAGATCCGGCTAGAAACCAGTGGTTTCTTCCCAACGCAGCTTTTTCAGTTACTCCGTTTCTTCAAGTAGAAACCATTTCTTCTTTTTTCCTCATCTCTTTTCATTAACTCATATGCCACATCAGCAAAACATTAATAAAATAGCCTAATTAATACACGTAGAAACCACTAAATCTACCATTGGAAGTGACCTTATATATCCAACTGCATCTCATATTTTAAGTCTAAAACTGAAGCAGAATTGACAAATTTAAACAAGATAATAAAACGGGTAAATTTAACGCTAAACAAATATAAGCGGCAATACTAACATAGGAGTATTACGTTAACACATTTCGTATTTACTTATCACGGCCGTTTACTAATTGAGGGTTGAAACGTTAATTAGCAACCTAATGATCGCTCTTGCTTAATTTTGAACTTTGAAACGTATAAACTCGCGGCAACATCATCCCGGCCACCGTACGATACGTCGTCCTTCGTCTACGGCCCATGCACCGGCACCTTGTGCTCGAGGTCGCCTAGTTCACGGTACATCTCCGCCGGCGCCGGCGCCGGCGCGGTCTCCACTTCCTCAGACATGGCGGCGCCTCCGTCACGAAGCGCCATGACGAGCCACCACATCAAGGACAAGGGGGTCTCTGCGGCCGCCGTCGGGGCCACGGCCACGGCCTCCTCGCTGTCGTCGGCGCCGGCGCTTCCCTCCAGAAGGCGGATGCCGCGCGCCGACATCGGCATGATCGTCGCGGCGGCGAGGAGGACCGTCGCGACGACGGCGAGCCTGGCCATTCCGGCGTGATCGTGTGGTCGTTTTGGAAAATGTGATCGATCGCGAGTGGCCGGCGGTGCGCGCGGTGATGAAACCGGAGGAGATGAGGGGTGGATGCATGGCTTTTTGTAGGTAGCCTCTCGTGTGAGATGGCGCGTAACTCGATTTTCAGTAACTACGGCATAATTAAAGATGGTGTGTGTGGCTAAGTAAGTGCTAATAGGATTTATTTGTACGGTTTTATGGAGTACTTTGTAGTACTACGAGAGAACGCGCGGACGCGGTAGGGAGGAAAATAAGGAAAAGTAAATATATATATTGATCGATCAGGTAAAAAGGGTCAATTTTTAATATCTGCCCTCTCCTTCAAAGATCAATTAAAATTTCTGGGTTTCCAAATTTATCGAAACATCTTACTTACTACTCTCTCCATTTTATTTTATATTATAAGCTCCCTGAGCGGCTTCCTGCTGACCTGATGGCTTCCTTCGGCGGCCTTGATGGTTTTGAAGACGAATTCGAGGATTTTGAAGACGAATTCAACGTTGATTCTTTGAACATTTTCTGTGTGCTCTGTAGAGCTATCTGTAGTTCTAGGGTTCTACCAGGAGTACTAGCTAGCATTACTCTGCTCAAGAGGAAGATAAATTAAGCTTAGTTTGGCTTATTATGTGGCTCTGCATTATATTTACAGTTCCAACTCCTACTAAAACATATTGTCAGTATCGATTACCATATGGGCTATGAGAAAAAAGATCTTTTGGGAGTTTGTAGAGCAACCTGTTTTTTGTCTGGAACTTGGGTGGAAAATGTTGCTAGATGTAAGCCCTTGTGATGGAAAACTGACAAAGTACTGGTGGTTTGTTTCCTTTTGTTTTTAGCTTTGGTTTGTAATGAACCTCTGTAATGTCTGGGCGTTCTTTCAATTCAGAGCCGGATCATAAAATGATCTTTCGTCTATACAACTCCTAAAACATATCGTGTGGAACATTTGAATTTCTGATGAGTTTGTTGTCTTGCTGCAGAATTTGGTCATTATCTCATTGTTACCAAAACAAAAGATTGTTTGAACATATATGTACACGTTTCTCTAATATGTCCATCCGCCAAGGTCAAATTGAGCATCCCAAAAGAATCCCAGCAAGCATCTAGCATATTGTTTGGTTGTAAGCAGATTCTGGAGTTGTATCTACGTATGAACCATCATTGCATCTTATAACGATTGAACGGTTTGTGCATTGTTGTTCAATTCTGAACTGTGATAGACTGTTTGGTGATCACCTTGGGTTGGCTTTATCTTTGGATGGAGACGTTTTTTCTTTTAAATGGAAACATGTTAATTTATTATTTGAGAAAAGAATAATGCCGACAACGATGACCTGTTCTTTACTGATTATGATTTTGGATCTTTATTTTCAAGCTTCCTAAGATCTAAGATCCTAAGAGGTGTGTTTCATATAAAAAAGGATTATATATAAGATTTTTTTGAAGTACTTTTGTAAACGATGTGATTCATATAAAAAGACTATATAAGATTTTCTTGAAGTACTTTTGTAAACAACTTAACTTTGTATGAGTTAATTCGCTTGTTTTGCCCAGGGCCAAAAAAGGTATTGGGTCCAACTCATTTAGTTAAACTACACCTACTCTATTTACTCTCTTGTGTTTTCGTTCTCATTTCACGCAAAAAAATTTGAATTGGAGTTAATAGTGACTAGGCTCTTCTCCTTGTAAGTTGCTCACTTTCTTCCCTTGCTTCTGCTTGGCTGCTGGCTAGCGAAATAAGTCAACTTTGACTCTCTTATATATAGTTCCAATCTAATTTGTATCCATCAATCATAATACTATATATTTTACCCACCAACTATTAAAATCGGTGTAATTTAACTCCCTCAGTGGTTTTGGAGAGTGGTTTTCGCTGAAATGGCTTGTTGACCAAGTCCAACCAGCTAAGTCAGCATGTGGGACCCACGTGTCATTTTCTATCTCATTCCCTTCTTCCTCATTCCCCTCTCTCTTCTTTTCCCCATTCGGTGGCCCTCCACCCCGATCGGCTTCACTGGCGCGGGATGAGGAGCGTGGTGGTTGAGGCGTATGCGAAGCATGGCGGTGACGGTGGCGAGGGGTTGCACGACAACGTTGAAGAAGAGGTTGTGTTGCACGCCATTGCGACGGAGGTGGGGTGCGTGGAAGGAGGACAGGCGACGATGCACAACAGCGTCAGGGAGAGGGAGCTTGATCTCGGCCTCCATCATGGTGGCTGAGGAGGAGAGGTGGGGAGGCTAGGGTTTGAGGTTGGGATTGGGATTGGAAGGAAGGCTGATGCTGTGAGACTTGGAGGGCGCGGCGCCGAGTAGAAAGGGGTTAGAGGGCGACAAGGTCATGGTTGGAGTGGACGAGGGGGTGGGGGTGTTGGCGAGTTGCTTGTGGTGGCGAAGGGTCAAAGGAGCGGAGCTCAATGCGGGTGGGATCTGATTCATCGCTGAAGCCACTCCTCCTCTTCCCCTCCAGACCACAACCACATCCTCACATGCTCCAGTCCGTCGTTCATGGAGTCAACCACCATCATGGGCATCGACGCCCCATCCTCACATACTCTAGCCACCTCATCTGGTCGGGCGTGTCACCGATGCTCGAATCACCGCTTGCAACCCCATTTGAGCCAACAGCCTCATCGTCGATGCTGATCAGCGTCATGCTCCCTGTTCGCTAGGCTTGTGTGGATCTGGGTTGCCGCTTCTATCTAACCACGGGGAGGGCTACTCATTGGGTGATGCAGCCGAGCCTTCAGCTGCTCCGAGACGGCGGCAACGAGTGACAGAAGGCAAGGGTTTGGGAGCGTGCTCACCGGCCACCTCGCACAACCAGGCTAGAAAAAGAGGAGAAAAAGAGAAGAAAGAGGGGGAGATAAAAATGTGACACTGACATGTGGGTTTCATATATTGAGTCAGTTGGTTGAATCGGGTCAACGAGACACGTCAGTGAAAACCACTCTTAAAACCAGGTCAAATTACACCGATTTTAATAATTAGAGGTGTCAAAATATTAGATAGAGTAATACAAGATTGTACTTATATTTTATATTTAAGAGGAAGTCAAAGCGAACTTGTTTCGCTAGCTAGCTTGCTCTTTGCTTTCTTTTTTTTATTTTCTTCCTCTAATTATGGCGGGGCGTTACATATCTCAAATCGGGCTGATGAATAAGACGAGGGATAATAAACCATGCATGAAGAAGATCGTCACATTGTGCTATCTTTACTGGAATCTCATATATCCAAATATGATAAATCAGTAGCTACAACATTTATCCTAGAGAAAAAAACACATAAGGTGATTAAATTAGTATATAGTTCTGCATTTCATTATTCAGGTGTAACAATAATCTGAAGGCCGTTTACATGGACAACGACGCACATCATCAATTCCATAGATGACGAACTGAACCTCCACGAGACATGGCCTACGTACGGGCTACGGCCCATACACCGGCACCTTGTTGTCGCAGTCAACTTCATCGCCGCTGCACGCCGCCGCCCCGGGGCCAGCCGCCGGCCCAGCTACAAACGCCGGCAGGTCGGGGCCGAGAGCCGCGTCGTCCAAAGCCCCAGACGAAGGCGCTCCGGCCACCGTCGAGGGTACGATCACGCGCACCACGCTCCTGTACTCCTCCAGCGAGCGGCGGCCGCCGGCGACGCCGTGTGCGGTCGAGACGGCCGCAGTGGCGACGGCGACGGCGAGTATGGCGACGAACACCGTGAGCTTGGCCATTTCGTGTGGAGTGGCTGTGCTCCCCGCTGTGTATCTTTGTGCTGGACTGGAACCGAAGGTTTGAATGGTTTTTATAGCGGAGAAGAAGTGGAGTTGTTAACTGTGGAAAGACGCAATTAGTTCTCAGTTACTGTGGTCTAAATGTAAATAACTGAAGTGTTAAATCAACTATAGTTACGTTTCGTTAATTAAAAAAGAAGCCCAGAAAAGAACACTTGGACTTTATGGGCCAATTCTGTTGTTGGGCCGGATGGAGAAGGGCCCAGAAAAGTGAAGTGAAGGGTCCACGAGACGCCACGTCGACGCCGCAGCGCGCAATCTCTCCACCGCGGAAGCAGCCAAACCCTCCCGCCTCGATCGGCCGCGCGCCACCGCGAAGCTCTCCCCACTCCAGCCTCCCCTCTCCTCGACCGAACCGCACCCCGTCGCCGGGAAGAGTCGAACGATGAGCGCCGCCGCCTCGGCTGCCAATGTCGCCGTCATCGGGGGCGGAAGTAAGCAACGCAGCCCATTCCAATCCCTCATTCCCTGATCCGATTGCACGTTTGAACTGACCCGTGCGATCCCCCTTTTGGTTTGGTCACCGATGCAGTATCGGGCGCCGTATGCGCGTCGCTGCTGGCCGCGCGCGGCGTGGCGGTCACGCTCTTCGAGTCCGGCCGCGGGGCCGGTGGCCGCATGGCGCAGCGGAGGTGCTCGACCAATTTACTGCCCGGACCGCGGCCTGCGGGTGTTGCTTCCGCGCTGATCGGTGCTGTTATTTTTCCATTTATCGGGTTTGTGTGGGCGCAGGGAAGTGATGGAGGACGGCACGGAGCTGCGATTCGACCACGGCGCGCCATACTTCACCGTGAGCAACGACGAGGTTGCTCGGGTCGTGAGCGGGTGGGAGGCGCGGGGGCTCGTCGCTGAGTGGAAGGCCATGTTCGCGTGCTTCGAACGGGAGACAGGCAAATTCACAGACTTAGAGAAGGTTCCAAGCTTCGAAACCCTCCTACGTGAGGCTTTAACTTGAGCATGTTCACGTATCTGGTGGTAACATGACCGTGGGAATTGGGATAGTTTACTAGTGAACCCCTTACTGAATGTCTGAATGCAGAATGCAGAATGCAGTAGGTTGCACTTGGAATAGTAAGCCATCTTTCAGCTGCCAAATCTTCTCGTCACTGAGTATAATGTGCAGTAGTCTAAAAATTTAGTGGATAGATCGAACTACTGTTACTCACATGTGCAGAATCAACTTAAAATGTGGTGTCTCTGATGTTGATGGTACTATCCTAGTGCTGATCCTTACCAAAAGATGGAGTTGGTGGTGGTTTAGAATGATATGCAAGGTAATCAATATCGAGATACTAGGTAGGATCTTTTTAATTTGTAGTATCATAGGATCGAGATACTACCATAGGATCAGGATACTATCAGATTTTAAAAAGTACATCTTTTTATATAAAATGTATAATACATTGCTTAAAGCATATAATATTGATTTTGATAAATTTAATTGGTTTTTACGTAGACTTGAGCATATTTATTCATATTATTTCCAATCCAACTTATTTTAAATAATATTTTATATGATCGTAAGAATCGTAGAATCGGGATACTACCTAAGATTTCGTAGGATCGTGTGGAAATGAATAATAAGATCGAGATACTATGAAAAATTAGGATAATAAGTGGGATCGGTATCGTTTCGGCTTGGTAGGATCGTAGTATTGTAAGATACTAGGATACGGATCGGATACTGACAAACTTGATGATATGTCTTCTTATGTAGCTGCACCGCTTAAAATGATACATTCTACTTACTAACATAAGCTTTCTAGCATTATATTCGCACAGGAGGAAACAATTAAGAAGTATGTGGGAGTGCCAGGCATGAACTCAATATGCAAATCACTCTGTCTAGAGGATGGTTAGACTTACTTTGTAGCATTATGAGTTTATGACTCTTCAGTACCAAGGCATCTGGAACTTGCTGCTCATACATGCCATCTCTTGTGCTTGTTAGGTGTGGTGGCCAAATTTGGTGTCACCATTGGCAGGATGGACTGGATTCAAGATAGGAATTCATGGTTACTGGCTAGTTTGGATGGGAGAGATCTTGGCCATTTTGATTATGTTGTAGCAACAGATAAGAATATAGCATCACCAAGATTTTCTGGGCTAACTGGAAGACCACCGCCTCTTGGTTCGTTTTATTCTATTATCTTCATAATATGCACTACCATGACACAAGTTTCAAAATAATGGGTTTATGACTTTTATGTTATGTTTTGAAAGAATCTTATACAGTATTTTTTTAACAAATTATATTGATCTGGAGTTCTAACACTACAATTAATTAAAGAAAATATTCTTTCACCATAAATTCTTTGTTCTAATTTTTCTGACGGTTTATGGTAATCAGGATGACCATCTTTATCTTTAATTAGAAAAATAACTCTTGTTTGCTATAACTTAATTTTTATCATTGTTTGTATCTGAAGATTTCTACATTTGTTTGAAGTGTAGTTAGACTGCCAAAACAGTGAAGATAGTAAGAAACTGCTCCTATATGAATCTATGCCTTCCTCCTTCTGGAAGCTTGTTTCTTTTTTCCTTTTAAGATTTAAGAAATATGGTTTTGCAGCTACCATGTTTAAACAATAAGTTGACAGCAAGAAACTGCTCATTTAATGAAGGGTACAATGCAGGTTATTTAATGTCAAAATAAACTGGTGTTTGATTGGACTCATGTAGGATAGATTGTACTATTGTTCCTAGTGGTACTTTTTATGATATCTCAGCTGAATGTCTGAGCAGTTGCATTATTTTTCCTTCTCAGATTTGTCATTGCTTCCGCATTTGTCAATGATGATTCAGGATATCCCTGTCCGCCCCTGTTTTGCTCTTATGTTAGCATTCTCAGAGCCTTTGACTAAGGTATATGCAACCTGCATGTTATCCATTCATGTAACTCAAGATCATCACCATTCCCCTCACTTATTCTTCCACTTACCTATTTCGTGATGAAATTTCCATGGCAATTTTATAACACATTTCATTCTTATCAGTTATTACAATGCATTTCTGCCTGCTATTCTGTTAAGTTGAATAGGACTTCATTATCTTTTATCAGTTATCACAACACATTTCTGCCTGCTATCAGTTATCACAATACATTTAGATGGAACCATTTGCTGAGAAAAAATAAATTCCTAAATAGCATAGCACTAAAGGGATCTTCAATCGCCCTTATTATTCACATAATCTAATCAATCCTGCAAGTTGTCTATTATATGATGCTTGGAAATTTTTGTAGTTTTCATTCAGTCAATTTATTCTTCTGTGCCATGATATTCAATCAGGTGCCTGTTCAAGGTTTCTCATTCAATAGTTCTGATTACCTAAGCTGGGCCTTTTGTGATAGTAGCAAGCCAGGACATGCTCGTGTACCGCTTAACAGGTGCTTAGTTATTTTGAGACTTTTGTACACACTGAAGATCGTTTGCTGTGATGTGGTTCATTTTCATTAACTCTGTGTATTCAGTCAGTCTTGGGTATTGCATTCAACAGCCGAGTATGCTTCAAAGGTAATTAATAATATTGGTCCACGGAAACCTTCAGCTGATGCCCTTGCTAAAGTGGCAGAGGAGTTGCTCAAAGAATTTCAGGGTACAGGATTGAACATACCACAGCCAATCTTTATGAAAGCCCACAGATGGTCAGTATTCTAGGTTGAAATCTTACCCAGCTATTGATGCCATATTCCATCGACACTGCTAATTTTCATGTTAAACAAAATTGCAGGGGCAGTGCTTTCCCAGCCATCGCTATAAGTGGAGACGAGAAGTGTGTTTGGGATAAGAGCATGAAATTGGCTATTTGCGGAGATTTCTGCACAAGTCCAAGTGTGGAAGGAGCAGTCCTTAGTGGCATTAGAGGAGCCTCCAAAATACTGGGGTGTTTAAACTTTCCATCAGGGTTGTGACTTGTGAGTTGCGGCTAACCTCCCACATTCTTCCATTTCCTCCTTGGTTTGTATTTACGTGCATCCATTTTACAGAAACAGTGAATCAAGCCCCAACTGAAAGTTGAGGGCCATATTGTTTACCGACCAATTTGGTATGAAATAAGAAATCAGTACCGATGGCAACGTTAATATTTATGAAGTTTATTTGCTTTATTATTTGTTCCATGTCATATAGAAAAGCCAGGTTCCACTGGAAGTGCTGTTTCTCTGCGGGCCTACTATACCTTGGACTAAAACACACTAACTACAAGTCTAGGTTGTCTGCCAGACTGAACCTTGTATGAGTGCACGAGATGAAATGCATAATGGGTATTGTAAAGAAGCCATACACCAACCACTCCTGTTCTCTGGTTGTGTATCGTGGAATGTCACCAAATAATACTAGGGGGTTAGGGAACATGCTTGCCATGCAAGTGATGTAGCAGAATAGCCTTTGGAGAATGCTTTCTGAACATATTAATTTGACAGAAATGAAGGAACAATATATTATAATTGATCAAAATTTGTTCTGTCAGTCTCAATCTCGATTCGGTGATACTTTATGTAGGCACAATAGCATTGAATCAATATTTTCCCAAAATTCTCCTGATATGTGGAAATGTCTGCATACCCTTTATATTGGATTCTACTTCCTAAAAGAAGTTCAGAAGTCTAACTGTAGCACATTCAAGGTGACATGATTATAGTACGGTCATCTAATGCTTGAAATGCGAGTTTAAATATACTTTGCCGTTAGAATTTTAAATCCCATTTCATCGTGGACAAAGTTTTGCACTCCAACAATTTCTTAGCAGCAGGAAAGGCTATGATTTTTGTGGTCCATAGGTCCTGTAAGGACCATCATATCTTTAAACTGCCATATTTAGATATTCCTTATAGCTTTTTTATGTTGAATTCTTCTACCCTTGCAATGATATCAGATGCTGCCCAGCGACCTAATATAATAAATGTCTAAGTACACTGTTGGGGAGAAATCTTTTCCAACCAGACTTCATATTCTTATAGCTTTGTTTTTAATCTAATTTGGGAGTGGATTCTAATTTCTCGAGAGGATGTCCTCTCGTGTACTTTTTTCTTTCAATTTCGATACAAATAGTTGTGAAAGATTCTGAAAAATATGACAATATAGAGTATAGTGATATCTATCGATCCACCAAAAATTAAGTTCAAATTCAACCTACACATCGAGAAAAAAAAAGACAAATTCAGATGTGAAGAGTACGCTACTATTTATATGTTGAATTTGTTTTTTTATATCTTGACGTGTTAGTTGAGTTTAGACTTAAGATTTTACGGAGTTGTATAGATATGTTTTATGAGTGTTGTCAATTTTTCCAGAATTTTTCATAACCTTTTGGATGGTTTTTAAGCAAACAAGGAGACATCCCCTCGAGGTATCAAAATAGTTTCCCATCTAATTTGCGCAACAGAGCAACTTTCAGTTTAGTTTGGTAGTGTCTACTGATGTATTTTGGTACAATCTGTGCTCTATTGTAAACGAATAACTATGTTAGTAAATTCACACTAGTATTTTGGAGCTACTTTTTTTTAAGAGCACAATTTTATCATCTTATGAAGTTTTCAAAGCAATTGTATCGCTGCAGATAATGGTTCCACATCTTCAACAGAAACAGGTACGATTTTCAGTTTAAAAGAAGGCTTTGCATGGTTTGTTCCCTATGTAATCATTTCAATTATTTGTAGCATATTCTCTGAATTCATCTTATTAGCTTTTACATTCCTATATCCTTGCATCCACCTTTTCCTTTTCTTGTTGAAGAATTTAGGGTATGTCCCACAGGAAGTTTCATGTGCAAGTTGGCCACCCTTCATGAGCATCTGCGAAAAAGGTAAGAGAATATAGCCTTATCATTCTCCATTTTTTCAAGGTATTAACTGTCACATGGAAAGGTTTTGGTATATAACTATATATAGTTCTTAAGACTATAAGCACCCACAAATTTCTTTCAGTTCAATGGTTATGAGATTGGCAATAACCCAAATATGCGTATACATCTTGTGTGAGCTACTGCAGAAGTACTTTTCGGAGTAAATCAGATTTATGTTGTTTAGTCTGTGCCATACTTGCCTGATAAATCTCTACATAGGCTTGTTTTTTTTTCATTCTATGAGAAGAATACCCTTTTACTCTTGTTTCCCGGGCCTCCTTCTCCTCTTATCATATATTACCAAAACAATGCCTCTTTCTCTTGAAGATGCAGAGAACTGCATCTACTCTGTTATATATATCAATGAGGTTGCAAATTCATATTAGGAAAATGCATTGGACTATAGCTAATTGTTGCATCTTTATTTCTGCCAGTTGAAATGTTATAAGATATATATGCACACCTACAGAACTGTTACTTGCGTCAAGAGTACTATAAAATAATAAATACAACACCTCTCTTTTTCTTTAAAACTTCCTTTGATTAAAACAATCTAAGCGGCAGTGAGTTAGGTATAAGCAGTCTGCATCCGTTGCTCGTGCGCTACACAGACTGATTGTTCTTGCAGGTGAGCAGCACATTTTCTGAAAGCTTCATCCAGGGTCCCAACTGAATTGAAGTACGCTACGCTGCTCAGAACAGTCACAGCAGATGCATGGTCCTGGCATGGTGACTTACGTGTGGCCACCCAATCATATCTGTCGACTTGTCAAGTAAGCAGTCATTTTCCATTCATTTGATGCAGCAATATCCGTATCTTGTGTATTTATTTTGGATGTAAAATATGGAAGCATTTCATTCTCTTGCTCTTGTTTGTGCTTCTTGAGAGTTTACCATTTATTTTTGGTAGTTAGGACTATATGTCCCATCATTTTAAATTTCAGACTTCAAAAAAATTCTCCATCGATTAACCATAAAAAAAGAACAATCCATTGACTATTAATAAATGATGGCTATAACGCAATATTTATTCATTTCATAATTTATAACATTGAATGTTATGGCAACTGTTGGATAAGTCTGATACTCTCTTTGCTGCAGGACATGGTCAAAAGATGCTGCAACCCTTTTAGGTGGTTAGTCTCCTTTTAGGTGGTTAGTCCTTTGTTCCTTTGGCATTTTAGACTAGCTAGGACAGTCAATAATGTTAGTTCTTTGTTGGCTGGTAGTGTGTAGCCATCCTTATAAATATATAACCCCAACCTGCCTTAGAAGGCATGGCATTTGAGTAGAAGTAAACCAAAAAATTCTTGACTTCGAGTGCTATCCTCTCAATAAGAGTGTGAATTCCAGTGAGAATTCAGTTGCTAACAAGTGGTAGCAGAGCCTCACTTTCTTGTAGCACATCTCCTGCTCATCCCCTTCCTCAACCCAATTGACCTCTCAACCTGCGCGCAGAAGCAGCTGCTCCAAGCGCCCTCGTTTGCCTATCCTCTCCCGCACGTACGAGCTACAAAGACTTGTCGGAAACCCTCTCTTCCCCACGCAGCAGTCCAGCGGTCTCTCATGTCCGCAGGAGTGTCTCAGCACTCGCTCGGCTCGAGCGCGCGGCGCCGGCAGGAGGCCGAACTCGCCGCGGCGGAGGAGCGTGAGCGGGCAGCAGCAGAGCTCGCTTCGGCAGCGGCCCGGACAGCGAGGCTGGCGGCGGTGGAGTTGGCGGCGAGTTGGCGGCGGGGCGAAGAGAGCGGCGCAATGGCAGCGTGCGGAGTGCAGCGGCTGGCGGCAGCGGAGGTCGAGGTTTTGCGCCGCGCGAAGCAGGGGGCTCCACCGTCGGCGTCACCGACCGGGATCTCGAGTTGGCGAGGGCGACGCAGACTTGGCCGAACAGGAGGCGGCATGAGAGCGGGCGCGCGGTGTGTGGCGCGCAGCCCGCGGCGTGGCGCGCAGCCCGGATGGCGCGCACATGCCGGTCGCGCCCAGGATGCCACGACCTCGACGACCGCGGTGACCAGGCCGGGCGCAGGTGCGAAGGTAGCCCCCCTAGGGGGCGCGGTCGCGGCGGCGGCAACCCAGATGGGAGTGCGCGCGGCGGCTTTGCCCCTGACGGACGAGACGAGCGCGACCTCAGGCATGGCCCTCGCGTCGACCCAACGCTGGAGGAGATCCAGCGGCTGCAGGAGAGGGCCGCCCGGCTCAAGGCAGAGCTGGAGTTCAACCGTCGGCGCGGCGGTAGGGACGACGGAGAGCGGGGCCTGCATAGGCGGCGCCGCTCTCCCTCCCCGGGCCGACACCACGGGGTCCAGGCTATCGTCAGGGACGCCGGCCCCGGTGGTGGGTGGCCCGTTTTCACCAAGACCAACTAGGTCGAGTGGTCCATGGTGATGAGGGTGAAGCTCCAGGTGCGGCACATGTGGGAGGCGGTCTGGTACGGCGACGTCGACTACGACGAGGATTGACGGGCGTGGAGGCCCTCCTTCTGCAGCTCTGCAGAGATGCGCTTCGCTTGCAAGCGGGCGCAGGAGGCTGGGGCCGCCATCCGTGGCGCGCATCGATAGCGATCGCACCCGCAGGTCCACGCTGCAGGCACTGCGTAGGGAGTGGGAGAGCTTGACTTTCAAGCCAGGTGAGGACGTTGATGACTTTGTTCTCCGTCTCAACACTCTGCTGCAGAAGTTGGTGCAGTACGGCGACGACACCATCGACGAGGAGAGAGCTGTCGAGAAGCTCCTCCGCTACGTTCCCGAGAAGTACAAGCAGATTGCTCGCTTGATCGAGTCTATGCTAGACCTCTCCAGGATGTCGATCGAGGAGGCGATAGGTCGCCTCAAGGTCGTCGACAACGACGAGCCACAACCTTCCTCAGGGCCTGTCATCATTGGTGGGAAGCTCCATTTCACTCAGGAGAAGTGGGAGGCCCACGGGGTGATCGGAAGAAGGGGAACCCTCTTCCCGATGGCGGCCGCAAGCGCGGCAAGCCACGCAAGGCGCCGGAGGCGCCCGGGGAAGGCGCGAGGACGTGCCGAGGGCAACGCCCGCGGAGGCACCCAGGGCGGCGCCGTCGGCGAGTGCAAGTCGGCACGAGACGACATATGCCGCAATTGTGGCAGGCCTGGCCATTGGGCCAAGGATTGTCGACAGCCGAGGCGCGGCCAGGCTCACTCGCACAGGCTGAGGGGGAGGAGCCAACTTTTTTCCTAGCACACGGGAGCATCGAGCTATCTTCAACGGCATCGTCTGCAACGGCTCTCCACCTCGACAAACCGAGGGCACACGCCTTCCTTGGTGACGGCTCCAGCGACGACAAGATTGACAGCTGGCTCCTCGACAGTGGTGCCACTCACCACATGACGGGTTGCAGGGAGTTCTTCTCCGACCTGAACGTCGACGTACGCGGCTCCGTCAAGTTTGGCGACTCTTCGGCTGTGGACATACGGGGCATTGGCTCTGTTGTCCTCGTCGCCAAGACTGACGAGCACCGACTCCTCACTGGAGTCTACTTCATCCCCGCGCTGAGGAACTCCATCATCAGCCTGGGCCAGCTGGATGGGAATGGCTTGCGCATCCTGATCGAGGATGGAATCATGAGGATCTGGGACCGCCATCGTCGCCTTCTTACCAAGGTAAACAGAGACATCAATCGTCTCTACGTCCTCAATGTGCAGATGGCACAACCCGTTTGCCTCACTGCTCGTCGGGATGACGAGGCGTGGCAGTGGCACGAGCGTTTCGGGCACCTCCACTTCGAGGCCCTGAAGCGGCTCAGCGCCAAGGAGATGGTGCGAGGCTTGCCGTGCCTCGACCATGTGGAGCAGCTCTGCGACGTCTGCGTCATGACAAAGTAGAGGAGGCTCTCCTTCCCCCAGCAGGCGAGCTTTCGAGCCAAGGAGCGGCTCGAGCTTGTGCACGGGAACTTGTGTGGCCCTGTGACACCAGCCACACCAGGAGAACGACGCTACTTCCTGCTGCTCGTCGACGACATCACCCGCTACATGTGGGTGGTGATCTTAGGCAGCAAGGGAGAGGCTGCAGACGCCATCAGGCATTCGCAGGCCACTGCGGAGGCGGAGTGCGGCCACAAGCTGCGCGTGCTGCGCACCGACAACGGCGACGAGTTCACGGCGGTCGAGTTCGCGTCGTACTGCGCGGATGAGGGCATCCAACGTCATTACTCCGTGCCGTATTCCCCGCAGCAGAGCAGCGTCGTCGAGCGGCGCAACCGGACGGTTGTGGGGATGGCACAGGCTGCTCTCCAGCGAGGGGATGCGGCCATCTTCGGGTGAGGCGGTGGTGACCGCCGTCTACATCCTCAATCGCTCGCCCACCAAGGCGCTCGACGACATGACGCCATATGAGGCTTGGTATGGGCGGAAGCCAGCGGTCTCCCACCTGCGGGTCTTTGGCTGCCTCGCGTTCACCAAGGAGCTAGGCCATGTCGGCAAGCTCGACGACAGGAGCACTCCGGGAGTGTTCATTGGCTACACGAAGGTTCAAAGGCCTACCGCATCCTCGACCCGGAGACACAGCGTGTGCGCACGGCGCGCGACGTCGTGTTCGACGAGAGGCGTGGATGGGCGTGGGAGAAGGCGGTGGTCGACGGCTCGACTCCGACGCACGACGACTTTACTGTTGAGTACGTCCACTTCGAGGGAGCTGGGGGAGTGGGCAGCTCTCTTTCGCCGAGCGTGCCTACCCCAGTTCCCGAGCCTCCACCAACACCAGCGACTGCGACTCCAGTTGCGACTCGCACTCTTGTTGCGACCTCGGCTGCGTTGAGCCCTTCATCGACACCACCGCAGCCGGCTACGCCATCTACTCCAGCGTCGATAGCCACTCCTCCGGGCACGTCTACCCTAACACCTGCTCACGTCAAGCATGGTCCGGTGGAGTTCGCTGCTTCGCTCCCTCACGACGAGGAGCGTATTGACGCGTACTACAACGGCGAGCTGTTACGGTACCGTACGATGGAGGACATTCTCGGCGACCAGCTGGTGCCGGGACCGATGCCTCGCGACTTGGAGGCGGAGCTGCACCTTGCGTGCGAAGACGGCTAATCTCGGTCTTTCGCAGAGGCCGAGGGTCACGCGGCATGGCGTGCCGCAATGCAGCAGGAGATGGATGCGGTCGAGAAGAACCACACCTGGGAGTTGGCCGACCTTCCTCGGGGTCATCGAGCGATCACCCTTAAGTGGGTGTTCAAATTGAAGAGGGATGAGGCCAGCGCCATTGTCAAGCACAAGGTTCGCTTGGTGGCGCGCGGGTTCATTCAGCAGGAGGGCATTGATTTTGACGATGCCTTCGCTCCCGTGGCACGGATGGAGTCCGTGCGACTCCTCCTTGCACTGGCTGCCCAGGAGCGCTGGCGCGTCCACGACATGGATGTCCAGTCGGCGTTCCTCAACGGCGACTTGAAGGAAGAGGTGTACGTGCACCAGCCGCCGGGGTTTGCGATCCTCAGCAAGCAGGGCAAGGTGCTGCGTCTGCGCAAGGCCCTCTACAGCTTGTGACAGGCACCGAGGGCATGGAACTCCAAGCTGGATTCCACGCTCAAGAGAATGGGCTTTAGGCAAAGCCCGCACGAGGCGGCCATCTACCGGCGGGGCAATGGTGCAAGTGTCCTGCTGGTGGGTGTCTACGTGGACGACTTGGTGATCAGCGGCACCAAGGATGCGGAGGTCGCGGCGGTCAAGGAGGAGATGAAGGCTACTTTCCAGATGAGTGATCTAGGGTCTCTCTCCTTCTACTTGGGGATCGAGGTCCACCAAGACGACTCCGGCATCGTACTTCGGCAGACGGCCTACGCCAAGCGCGTCGTTGAGCTAGTTGGGCTCACCGATTGCAACCCAGCCCTTACTTCGATGGAGGAGAGGCCGAAGCTCAGCCGTGATAGCACGGCGGAGGTGGACGCCACGCAGTACCGGCGCCTTGTGGGGAGTCTTCGCTATCTCGCCCACACGTGCCCGGGCTTGGCGTTCTCCATTGGCTACGTCAGTCGATTCATGCAGCGACCGATGACGGAGCACCAGCAGGCCGTAAAGAGGATTATCCGCTACGTCGTGGGTACTCTCGACTATGGCCTCTTTACCCGAGGTGCCCGGCGCACTGGTCGTGCAGTGGCGACCACACCGACGACGTCGATACCGGCAGAAGAGCACTAGCGGTGTGCTCTTCTTCCTCGGCAAGTGCCTTGTGAATTGGCAGTCGGTCAAGCAGCAGGTGGTGGCCTTGTCCAGCTGTGAGGCTGAGTACATAGCGGCCTCACGCTGCCTCTACTCCCAGCGGCTCTGGCTCTCTCAGGCGCTCGGTG
The DNA here is from genome assembly GCA_019925245.2 of Oryza australiensis. Taxonomy (NCBI): domain Eukaryota; kingdom Viridiplantae; phylum Streptophyta; class Magnoliopsida; order Poales; family Poaceae; genus Oryza; species Oryza australiensis. The sequence continues at coordinate 1,012,919 of JAIFGZ020000169.1, forward strand.
ATCTGCTGGGCGAGACAGCTGGAGCAGGTGGAGCTCGAGGTGGATAGCGTGTCCGCCCTGGCCCTGACACGGAACCCCGTTTTCCACGAACGGAGCAAGCACATCCGGGTGAGGTACCACTTCATCCGGGATTGCTTGGCGGAGGGAAGCATCAAGACGAGCTACATCAACACCAAGGACCAGCTTGCGGACTTGCTCACCAAGCCCCTTGGGAGGATCAAGTTCGTCGAACTCTGCTCCAGGACCGGGATGGTCCAACCTTCCCACAAGACGGCGTACAAGACTTAGGGGGAGAATTGTTGGATAAGTCCTTGTACTCTCTTTGCTGCAACACATGGTCAAAAGATGTTGCAGCCCTTTTAGGTGGTTAGTCCCCTTTTAGGTGGTTAGTCCTTTGTTTCTTTGACATCTTAGACTAGCTAGGACAGTTAATAATGTTAGCCCTTTGTTGGCTGGTAGTGTGCAGCCACCCCTATAAATATGTAACCCCAACCTGCCTTAGAAGGTATGACATTTGAGTAGAACTAAACTAGAAAATTCCTGACTTCCTGACTTCCTGAGTGCTATCCTCTCTCAATGAGAGTGTGAATTCCAGTGAGAATTCAGTTGCTAACAGCAACTTCAGCAGCTTAGCTGATTTAAAATAGCAGGCCAGTACAAAATGGAAGAGAACAACCAAAGAGCCAAATAAAAGCATGAACATGAACAGTTTTGTGTGTGTTGACAAATTTCATGGCATTGCTGCAGAGATGCAGGATAGGATTCCCTAGACAGACACTGCAGGTCTAATTTGTGTATGTATATAACTCCATTAAGAAAACAAACTATAAGATCGTCTATGACAAAGCAACAAACGTTAAAAATCTCAACTACTGTAGCCAAACATGTGATTAAAGATCCTAGACCCCTAAATAATCCGTCATTCTGACTCCCCAGAGTAAACTGTAAACAGCGGGGACGAGGCTGGTAACTGCTTAACTAACCTTACCCAGGGCAGTTTTTTCTACTTACAATAGTTAATCACTCATCTTTCCAAGAAATCACTTTGCAAACGTGGTTAGATCATCCTTTTTGTGCAAAAGGAGTGAGATTAGATCCAACTCTTCAAGTTGCAAGTTGTTGCATGGCTGTTGAGTGATGGCTCCATTACTCCATCCCTGGGTAGAGACTAGAGAGATTCTTGGCTACTTGCATATACAAACACAAACAAGCCATGGCAGATTTATGTACTAGTAATGCTACACGTGTGGCCTATGTACCTTTGCATGCATGGAAATGGAATCCAAAGCAAGCAGCAGGGAGGGGGACAAGACTATAGCGTGGGCATGCAGTACTCAAAGCCTCAACTGTACTAACTGGGAGTGTCTGGTCCTCCCAGTGAACGCCTGAATGGTGCAGTGAATGGTGATACTGAGCTCATGCCATCTGTGGTGCAGAAGTGCTGGTTTCTCATCAGTGATCTATCTTCACACTGTAGCATGCAGTACAAATTACTGCTTTGATCTTTGGCAAAAGGCAAGTTGGAATGAAATTTTATATTCCCTCCTTTGTCTTAGGCATTGTCCTGAGTTCCCTGTTTACCACCCCTGGAGCTACTTTTGCACCACCAGCACTACAAAGCACTACTTTGTAGCCTGTAAGTTGTAACCTAGATCATTATGCTTTATGCATGCCTATTTACCTACTAGCATGGTCTGGTGTTGTTTACATGATGGTTTATCAACAATGCTGTTAGGCCACTCCATCATAGAATGGGACAGTATATGTAGGTCCAATCTGCGGTGTCTGATAAAATATGCAGTAACCCATGCACTCAATTAAGCTACTCTTAACACTTGGGATTTAGGATCAGCTCAGTCCCCCCACATCAAATGAAGAACAAAGAAAGGCATCCAATCCTTCAATCCAAGTTGAACATATGTGTTTTCTGATGTCAATATAAACATGCATTCTCCCTATTTTTGTGATCTTTTCATCTGCACTTGCATTTCCACTCTCCTAGTACTTTTCTTTTTTTTTTTCATGGGTGGAATCAATGGTGTGTGACGCCTCTTGCAGGAGAGTATATATATGAGGCGAATCACATTTGAAGACAAATTGCTGGATTTGGAGCATCTCAAGCCATAACCGATGCCCAGCTCGGCAGCTCTCCAGGCCTCCACGTTTCAGGAGGAGTGCCACCTATTTCGACGGATCAAAGAATGCATCACCTGCCCGTCAACACGCGCCTCGGATTTCGTGTTTTTAATTAAAGTGAGTTAAGCTGCAGGCTTGTCGCAGTCGCAGATCCGAGTCCGGCCTGCCCAGAACCCGTCTCCGCTGCGTTAAAGGTGCTAATTAGCATACCGCTCCTCTGTTGGGCTTACAGGTAATCATGGATTTACCATTTTCACACCCTCGTAGCTTCTGAAATATAAGAATTCTAGTGCCATTTGAATTCTATAGTCTGTTTCATTTGCGTAGGTAATAACTATTGCTTTCTGGACAATGTTTTAATATGATTAGCATAAATAATTTTGCTCCCTTTGGGTACGGAGAAGAAAAGAGAAGTCCATTTTGCATTGAAAACTCAGATATCAACATCTCTCATGAAGTGTCATTTTTTTGCTTTAGTTCTATCACATGGTAAACATTGTGTAGTTGACCGATCACGAATGAGTTATGCATTGAATTGTGTGATAGTAGTAAATACAATTAGCCAGATTTTACACATGTTCCTACTAATTTACATTGCTAGACAAGTTCTACCTACCCACACTGAAATTCTCGGTGCGTCAACGAGGGACGGGTTCATCACCATCCGTGCCTGAGAGCCACGTTTACCCTAGATGTGCGAGGCTGCGAGCGACTACGTTCTTTTTTTTCTTTGTTGGAAACTTGCGAATTGCGAGCAACTAGTGTTCTGAAGTCTGAAGCTTGCAAGTTGCTTGCAACAGCTCAGGAGTGTGTACCTATTGTATTGCCTGTTGAAATTCTGACAGTACAGGCTAAGTACATTTTCTTAGCTTTGTTTCATTAAATCTAGCACTTTGTTTCAGTGATCTGATCTTTTTATATATATTATTTGGCTTGAGTTGCTTTGATTGCAGCTACATTACTAGCAGTACTTAACTTGATTGTACAGCTTTTAGTCAACTTACCAGCTCTGCATTAAGCATCCTAAGATTTAGAGTGAGATTAAAAAAACAGGCATGTCCTACGTACAGATCACGGCAAATATGCACCATTTCGTTACTCTGCATTTACAAAATTCAGCCAAAAATAAGGAGGGAATCAATACATCGGAAGCACATCTCACTCGCCACGCACGCACGTCTACAGGTCTACAGGATGGTGGTGAACATCTGGCTGACCAGGTTCGAGTACGACGTTGGCGGCGGCGTGTGGCCATCGGCGGCCGCCATCGCCGGCACCGACTCCGACGGCTGCTGCTTGACGACGGCGGGGGCGAGCGCGCCGGCCGTCCTACGGCGGTCGCGCTCCTTGACAAGCTCGTGCGCAAACCATTCCAGCTTCTCGGCGTTTGTCTGCTCCGCCAGCTTCTTCCCCCGGAACAGCACCGACTCCACGTTCTTCTGCGACAGCATCTCCTCCGCCGCCCCCCACCCCGCGTCATTGCCGCCGCCGCCGCCGCCGCCACACCTCACTCCTCCTCGGCTCGCCCGCGGCGACCCCATCGCCTGCAAGATCAAATACACCAATAGAGATCAAGCTAAAGCAAAGCTAGCGACGCCATGGGCCATGGCGGTAGCGGTGGTTGTGAGCTCTCTGACCTGTATGCGGATGTAGTTGTTTGTCCTATTATGTCCGAACGCCATGGCGACTGCTTGATCCACCTGGCGTCAGGATGCGTCGGGGAGAAGCGTTAGCGAGGGAGCACGAAGAACAAGATGCATGCGAGAAAGGAAGGCGAGGACCAGGACCACACACACAAAGGCTGGCACGAATCACGTGCGCTTTCCGTACCATGTTGGCGACGCCCTCGGCGGCGATCCTGACGATCTCGGACGTCGAGGCGGCGGCGGCGCCACCGGTGGGGCGGTTGTCGCACTCGCCGCTGCCGATGGAGATGACCAGCAGGTCCTCGACGCCGGCGGCGAGCGGGAACTCGCGCTTGTTGTTGAGCACGTGCGTGATGGCCGCCGCCGTGGGGTTGCCGAGCGCGAGGCCGCCGCCGACGGCCGCGATGCGGGTCGCGCCGTCGGAGGACCGCACCTCCACCGCCGACGCCGAGCCGTCCGACCCGGCGCACGTGGCGGCGCACACGTCGCGGAGGCGGAAGTCGTACGCCGCCATCTCGACGGCGTCGGCGCGGGAGAAGAGGAACGGCCCCGCGGACGCCAGGTCGTAGCACGGCACGAGCACCGGCCGCACCGTGTCGCGCAGCGTGAGGTCGCCGAACACCTTCCGGAACGCAGCGCCGGGGCGGCGGAACAGCGTGCGGAGGCCGCCGCCGCCGCCGCCGGCGGCGGACCACCCTCGCCCGAGGCTCCGCATGAGGAACGCCAGCGCGTCGGCCGCGGAGAACATCGGCCGCCCGTCCCCGCCGCGCGCAACCAGCATCGCCGCGAGCACGCCGCCGGCGCCGGAGCCAGCAGCGACATCAAAGAAGTCCGCCAGCCTCGCCTCCTTATCCCCAGTCCGCCGCCGCAGCGACGCCTCCAAACGCACCAGCGCCGCGCCGGCGAGCAGCCCATCCGCCGCCCGCCCGCCTCCATCGATCGACAGCACGCACACCTTACCACGCTCCACCACCGCCGGCCCTCTCGCCGGAGTCCCTTCGTCACAGCCTCCCCTGCGGCAACGAGCCGCCGCTGAAGACAAGCTTGGGATCATCGTAACCGAACAAGAACTTGCTCTCCAGAATGGAGAAGATCTCGTAGGTGAGCTTGTCCACGTCGAGCTGCCCGGCGGCGACCGGCTCCATCTCCGGCGAGGGGAGGGGTTTTGCGTCGACGTGGGTTGCGCCGTGTGTGGGATCGATCGAGCAGTTGGTACCACGTACGGGTATGATTTATAGAGGCGGGAGGAGAGGAGAGGATGCGTGGAGTTGCGGGTTAGTGGCGTTGACTCACACACTCACCGGCGCGCGCGCGGTAACGATATGACACTGGCTGGCTTAATTACTTTCGTTTCGTCTGCTAATCTCAATAAAAAAGTTAAAAAAGTTTGATGTTTTCAAGTTCCCAATACATAATTTAATTTTAGTTTTATGTTGTGGTTTTATAGAAAAAGTTGATATTTGTGTATATAAAGTTAATTAATTTTTTTCTTTCTTTAATTTTATATTAGGTCATCAAACAAATATACAAGTACAAATATATAAATCTTTATTAAACTTCTCACTATTCTAGCAAGTGTGTAACTCACACTGCACTGTTGATGTTGAAGTCAGAATTTTGGATCCGGGTATATGGGTGGTAAATTGGTGACGTACGTAGGCGTGTTAATTGACTGATCTCGTTAAAATAAATCTTACAGATTTTGAACGTTTGATCGACATCAAGATTCGTGCGTTAGGCCGCCTGTTTCCGACTTTTTATCATCTATGAGTATGACAGCACTAACACATACTGCCGGTTCTTGACCCGGTGGTGGGCGTTGGCGCAGTGCATGAGAGTACAGATGCATTAAGGCCATTCCCGTCGTAGAGTTCTATTTTACGGCTATAAAGAATGTCACGTCATCTAAACCATCTGTTAGATAAAAAATAAGATTTCTAATGTACAATTTCATTTTATGGTTTATCATAACATTTAATATATACAATTTCATTTTATGATTTATCATAATATTTAATAACGATGCATGTGATTGGATGGAATTAATGAAATACTCTAGCCTCCCATGCTAGTTTTAACCAATTTTATAGTTTTAAAAATAATGTAGATCTTTCCAGTTTTATCTTGATGTAACTTTTTTCTTCTTTTTTTATAATTACAGTTATTAAATTTACATGTTATCTTATTTATTGAATCTTGTTTATTGAGAATGAAACCTCTAAAAATTTGTTAGCTGTGTGTACGTACACAATCATGGGTTGGACTTACTGACGATGTATTGTATGTGTCGAAACGTTTCGGCAATATGTTTTCTGGGGTCGCAGTCGAGATCGTCAAGCACAGTGGGTTAGGAGAAGAAGAAGGTTTAGACGGAGTTCAGGCCCTCTCGTGAGGTAATACCCTACTCCTCTTTCGGTGGATTCGATCCGCCGAGTGTCTTTATTGATCTCGTGTATCTAAAGCTCTTGCTTGTGAAATCATATATATCCCTCAAGGACGCCCCTCACCCCTTATATAGTCTTGGGAGGAGGGCTTACGATCGGAAACCCTATCTTATTCTAAGTTGGTTTCCTCAATCTTACCAAACCGTGACTATAGGCCGATTGCCTTATCTCTATCGGCAATCGTAACACCCAAGTCAAGTTCGGCTTACAGATATGGCAGACGCAATCTATCCCTACCTCCAGTCGGATAAGCTTGCCATGTATATACCCGATTGCCACAATCTCCACAAGAGCCCCGAGTCCTTTTCGATCGACGAGACAACTCGGCTTCAAACCAAAGCAAGACTTCATAAAAATCTCTTTGACCGAGTGCTTTTGGCGCCGAGTGATTCCATCATCTCGCCCGAATCTTCCCGAGTGGCTCCAAAGACTGTGAAGGGCTGGAAAAATATATAAAAATTTCTCAAAAATAAATTTCTAGGTGCATCTCCGATGCACCTAATTAGTGTAGCCCCGACTATGTGGTTAGTCAAAAAAGGCTAAGCATATAGTCAAGAACTATAAAAGATCATTCTCATGTAGACGCCTAGCTCATGCTAAAGCAATCATAGAAATCTCATTACTCGGCAAGTTCATACTTATCCGAGTGAATTTGCCCGAGTCATCTCAGAACAAATAATTCAATCAACCCATATGGGTGAAAAACACTCGGTAAGCTCAAGCTTATCCGAGTGGATTTGCCCGAGTAATCCTGGAACAAACATTTCAATCATCCCTCATGGGAAAACAAGTTCTTTCAATCATATGAAAAATATGACCAAATTATTAAATAGCTTATGCCATAATACTGGTCTCAATCTAAAAAGATCTTCACCAAGGTGAAAAAATAGCATCGATCTAATTAATTAGCCAAATGCTAAAAAACCAAACAACCCTTGTCATCAAGACAGCTATAGAAACTTAGTTGTTGGCCACCTTCCAAGTTGCATCGTGCTAGCTTCTCATGAAGTCAAGCAAACCGCGGTATGAAAGGATTTTTTAAAGGTATAGGGCACTCGGACACGCGCATATTGCCAGAGCAAATCTGCTTAAGCACATCCGCTTAAGTCCCTAAGGACACGCGTCAGGTCACACCTTAGCTGGGCCGTAGATTTTCTTATGGGCTCGGCCCACTCACCAGAAAACCTAGCGCAACCCTCAAATCTTTCTATAAAGTGTGAGGTCGTCCCCGCCTCTTCACCTTCCAAAAATCCCCCTTTTCACAACACTGTTCATCAGTTCATTGCGGAGAACCCTAGACTTGCGCGCTCCCAAATCCATCCATCAAGGAGCTCGCTTTCTGCAACAACCAGCTTCCGCAGCCAAATCCCTCACGCTCCCCTGTCAAAATCCCCACTTTTTCCTTCCAGATCCACTTCCCATCAACACCACTCTCATGGCGGAGGAAAGAAGGATCCCATTTGACCAATGGGCCGCATCGGACGTGAAGGAAATCACTCTCAAAGAGATGGTGAAGCACGGCGTGCTTCCGCCAAAGGAGATCGTGGGATGGCGCCCGACGGCGGGGGAGGAGTTCCCGACCCCGAACACCGGTGAACTCGTCGTTTTCACTTCTTTCTTCTATTGCGGGTTCAGTCTTCCCACCTCCGAGTTCTTCCGAGGGCTTCTGGATTACTACGGACTTCATCTCTACCATCTGAACCCCAACTCGATGCTTCACATCGCTCTCTTCATTCATGTATGTGAAGCCTTCCTTGGCATCCTCCCCCACTTCCATCTCTTCCGTCGCATGTTCTATCTCAAACCTCATCCGAACAAGGACCAGCCTTGCATTGTTGGCGGGGCAGGTTTCCAACTCCGCGGATCTCTCCGCAAGGAGTACTTTTCTCTTCCTTTGAAGTCTTCCAATAAGGGATGGCACGCGGGCTGGTTCTACATTAGCAATCTAGAACCCAGCCTGCCTTCTTTCGTCGGCCTTCCTCCTGTTCCGAGTCCATCATGGAGCACTGTTCCAGTAGCCCAAGATTGGGATGAGGCCAACGAGCTGCTTGCGAAGATCTTGGCGATGAAGCAAAGGGGTCTTCGCGGGGAACAAATCACTCGGCACTTCATCGTGCCGACGGCGCCAATCAAGGAACGGTCGGCCGGCCTTCGAGTATGAAGGCGGAACGGACCCCAATCGGGAAGATCCAGATCCGCTCAAGTACGAGATCTTGAAAATCCGGATGTACAAACTCTTCTCATCCGGAATCGCATCGAGCGGGCCCTCATTCTGCGGTTTTCCCTTCAAGCATCCACCGACCTCCTCCTCCGGTAAGCCGATTAGTTGCTTCATAGTATCTTTCAACCTTGACATGTTGTCTCTTAACATTATACTCTCTTTCTTCTGCAGGAAAACGCCTCCATCACCTCCAAGCCATACAAGGTGTCCCACAATGACGCGCCGCGTCGCCCGCCAAGAAGCCTGGCGGTATCAAGATCCGTGGCGACCTTGGCCGGGAAGCGAGCGGCGCCGAGTGAAGACTCGAACAAGCGCGCGAGCAAGAGGAGGCTGATTATAGAGGACTCGGATGATGACGTCCCGGCTCCTCCCACCGAGACCCCACCTTTAAGACGATCGCCGCGGACAGCGCCAAAGATCCGCCGATCATCCAGGTATACTTTGAGACCGAAGTCTGAACTCTTTCGTTGAAAACTTTCCTCTATCTTTATCCTTGCTGTGTTCGCTTTCGCAGAGGCCCCAGGACATAGATCCCGGGAGGGTGAAGGACCGACTCCAGCCGCTGCTCCCGAGGTGCCAAGGCCAGCAGAGCCAAAGCCCCGGAGCCTACAACCGAGTGCGAACGCTCCGGGGAAACAACCTTTGCCTCCAAAGAAGGATGCTCCGAGGAAGGAGCCCCCAGCCCCCAGCCGGGACATCCCGACTGGAAACCAATCAGCGGCCGGGAAACCTGAGGCCGCGGCTCAAGCACCCCCGACTGAGGGCCACTCGGCGCGGAGTCAGAAGAAGGAGGCCGGGACCACTCCGCCCAAGCAAGCGGCCGCCGAAACCGGTGAGATTTGTTTCGAAGTACTCCTTTACTCTTTCGATTTGAATCTTTCATGTCTTTACTTGTCCTTCTTGCTTGCCGACCACGGTGGAGGAGATCCCCGTTGCGTCCTCGAAACCGGGTTCCCCATTCGGATCGAGTGGCGGGACTCGGAAGGCGAGAAGCGGGCATCATCCTAGACCGCAAGCCGAAAAGATGAAAGGGATGCCCTTGTCGAGAGCTCAACGAGGCGACCGCCGCTCAACGTAAGCCTTTGTCTTTCTCTTAAATTGTATCGTCATTGTCTTTCAATCGGTCACTCTTCCGCCATTGCGCGCGAAGGAGTATTGCCGCTCTATGGCAAAATCTGAGGTGCTGGAGAAGTTGGTCCCCCACCTAAACTCCTTAGAGGACGTTCAGCGACAGCCGAAGGCCACTCGGGAGGAGGCCGCGTCAAGGAAGGCGGCTTTAAGGAGGAGATCGCAGAGCTTCGGGAGGCGAATCTCGACCTCCGCGGATCAATCGGAAGTAAGCCCGTCCCTCCAAACTTCTTCATGATTCCCATGTTAATCTCGGTTGTTGACGATCTTCTTTTGTAGAAAATTCTTCGGAGGTCCATTCGCTTCAAGTCCAGCTAGAAGCGGTCGCCTCGACAAGGCCGAGATGGAGGCCGAGTTTGAAGGTAATCTTCTTTGAAGTGAAACTTCTTGTGCTCTTTATTTCCGAGTGCTTTGAATGATCCGGGACTTTTGGCAGCTTACAAGGTAAAAACCCGAGCCCAATACGACGTCTTGCTTGGGCGGATCAAACGAAGCGACGAGATGCGGGAAGAAGTCGCCAACGCCGCCATGCCGATCTTGCTTGTCCTTGTTCGATCAAGGAGTTGGGACCAACTCGCTGAGCCGATCGAAATATTCGACAAGCCGCGGCCGCTCCCGACCGATACCGGCCAATATCACGAAGACAAGCATGGGGCTGGTCTCGGCTCTTGCACTGAGACCAAGTCCTTTACCCCGAGTGGATATCCACTCGGTTGGAGAAGGCTTTGCTGATGGAACGACGGACGAGCAGGCCTTGGACATGCTAAGTGAGGCGCAAGAAGCGGCGAAGAAGATATCCCTTGATGTAGTAAACAACTTCAAGATTTGATTTGTCTTTCTGACTTTGTCTTGTAAATGTCGCGTAACCGTAACACTCTGATGTAGAACTTGTAACATATTTAGTTTATTTATGCTAATGCTTCGATCCGAGTTTTTGCGTGAAATTTCTTAAGTAGTCTTCGTCTGGCTGTCATCAAGCCTAGGCTCGATTAGGTCATCGGAAAACTCTCAATCCTTAGACGCTGAACTCGAATCGAAGGTCATTAAACAATGATAAACCAAATTATGCACAAAAGTTGATGAGGAAAACTTGAGCTTTATTGACATGTGTACAACCCCCGACTGCTAACTCAAGAAGTCATCTTGCTTGAGGTTGGCAGTCAAGGAAAACATGAGGCCTTAGCCAAATTAGGCATAAAATCGTCGAAGATGCTCGATGTTCCAGGAGTTCTCAACCATAGACCCGTCTTCGCGCTTTAGCCGGTATGCACCGGGCCGAGTCACTTCAGTGATTATGTACTGTCCTTCCCATAAGGGAGATAACTTGTGTCGATCTTTGGTGGTCTGGATCTTGCGTAGGACCAGGTCGCCAACAATGAAAGCTCGTGCTCGCACGTTGCGACCGTGGTATCTTCTAAGCCCTTGAAGGTATTTGGCCGATGGATGAGGGCCGCCTCACGGGCCTCTTCCAATCGGGTGAGGTCATCCACTCGGCCGGGTCGTAGCGTTCATCGTTGAAGCCGCGGACCGGAGGACTCGTACTCCATCTCGTTTGGTAACATGGCTTCGGCGCCATAGACCAAAAAGAAAGGAGTTTGGCCGGTAGCCCGACTGGGTGTGGTTCGCAACGACCATAAAACCGAGGGAAGTTCTTGGACCCACTTGCCAGCGTAAGGGTTTAGGCGGTCGAAAACGCGGGCCTTGATGCCTTGGAGGACCATGCCGTTGGCTCGCTCGACTTGTCCGTTGCTCTTGGGATGAGCTACTGATGCGTAGCAAATCTTGATTCCGAAGTCTTCGCAGAATTCCTTGAAGATGCCTCCCGTGAATTGAGTCCCATTGTCAGTTATAATTCTGTTTGGGACGCCGAAGTGGTGCACGATGTTGAGGAAAAAGTCTCGTGCCTTGTCAGCAGTAATTGTGGCGACCGGCTTGGCTTCAATCCACTTGGAGAACTTGTCGATTGCGACGAAGAGGTGTGTGTGAATCCTCCCGGAGCTTTCTTGAAAGGGCCAACCATGTCCAAACCCCATACCGCGAACGGCCGGAAAGTGAAATTGTTTGAAGCTCCTGGCCGGGACATGGCTTTGTCGGGCGAAAACGCGGCAGCCTTCGCAGTTCGTACGACTTTATCCGCGTCGGAGACCGCGGTAATCCGAAAAACCTTGCATGTAAGCTTTGCCGACTAGAGTGCGTGCCGCCGCGTGGCTTCCGCATATGCCCGAGTGGATATCTTGGAGTAATGCTTCCTTCTTCGGGTGTGATGCACCTCATTAGAATTTCGGAGGGGCTTCTCTTGTATAGATCGGAGTCAACCATGACGTATGCTTGGCAATGACGCCGGACGCGTTCGCTTCATCCCGGCCATCCAGCAGCTCTTGTCGGGTTAAGAATTTGATGAGCGGCGTCCTCCGTCGGTATCGGTCATGGCGACTTCGTTCGTAGTTGACTCGGTGAGAGTTGTCTTTGTCGTGATGGTAGGTTCGTAGAGATGTTCGACAAAGACGTCTTGGGGCAGCTTCGCGCTTAGATCCGAATTGTGCGGCTCATCGGCAGCTTCGTTGTTATGTCTCGGGACATGAGAGAGTTCGAGTCCATCAAACTTGTCCTCAAGCTTGCGGACCTCTTGTCGTGAGGCCTCCATAGTGTCGTTTAGGCAAGACCAGTCTTTCATCACTTGATTGACGACCAGCTGGAAGTCGCCTTTCACAATAAGCCGTCGTATCCCGAGTGAGACTGCTAGGCGTAGTCCATGTAGAAGAGCTTCGTACTTGGCAACGTTGTGTGAAGCGGAGAAGTGGAGGTGAAGGACATATCTTAGCCTTTTCCCGGTCGGGGAAATCAGCACAACTCCTGCTCCCAAGCCGGTGATCCTCTTGGATCCGTCGAAGTGCATGGTCCAGTGTTGGAGGTCTTCTCGAGGCACGTTCTCTTGTTGTTCAGTCCACTCGGTCAGGAAGTCCGCCAAGGCTTGTGACTTTATGGACGTTCTTGCCTTAAAAGTCAAGTCCAGCGGCATAAGCTCTAGGGCCCACTTGGCGATGCGTCCGGTTGCCTCGCGGTTGTGGATGACGCCGCCGAGTGGGAAAGAGGTGACGATGGTGACCGAATGACCCTGAAAATAGTGTGCTAATTTCCTCGTGGTTATTAGAACACCATAGAGCAGCTTTTGTACCTTAGGGTAGCGAATTTTGGCTCCTGCCAATACTTCGCTAACAAAGTAGATTGGCCTTTGAATCTTCTGAGTCCGTCCTTCCTCTTCGCGTTCGACCACAAGGACTGTGCCGACCACTTGGTGAGTGGCCGAGACGTACAGCAGCAGAGGTTCCCGGGCCGAGGCGAGGCCGGACGGGTGGCGTGGTAAGGAACTCTTTGAACTCTTCAAAGGCTTTGTTGGCTTCCGCGGTCCACCGGAAGTTGTCTGTCTTTTTAGATCAGAAGAAGGGCATGCCTCGTTCGCCGAGTCGGGATATGAAATGACTTAGTGCCGCCATGCGCCGTGAGCTTCGGACGTCTTTCCGGTTACTCGGGGTTTCATGCTTAAGATGGCGTTGATCTTCTCTCGGATTTGCTTCAATGCCGCGATGTGACACCATGAAGCCGAGCGGTTGCCCGATGGAACACCGAAAGTGCACTTCTCGGGTTTAACTTCATTTTGAAGGCCCGGATGTTTGCAAAGGTTTCTTCTAAGTCGGCGATCGGTCTTCTTTTGCTTGGTCTTGATGACAACATCGTCGACGTAAGCTTCAACGTTCTTGCCGATCTGCGTCCGGAAACATCTTTGGATCATGCGTTGGTATGTGGCTCCGGCGTTCTTCGGGCCAAAAGGCATGGTGATGTAGCAAGAGGCCCCGAACGGCGTGATGAACGATGTCTTCAGCAATGGATTCTTTTAAGCCGATCCGATGATAGCCCGAGTAACGTCTAGGAAGCTCAAGAGTTGGCAATGACTGTTGAGTCGACGACTTGGTCGATGCGAGGTAGCCCGAACAGATCTTTGGGGCAGGCTTTGTTGAGGTCGGTATAGTCAACGCACATGCGCCATTGCCCCGTCTTCTTGCGGACCGGACTGGGTTGGCTAACCGGTCGGGATGGAGGACTTCTTTAATGAAGCCGGCCAAGAGCTTTGCGAGTTCTTCTTTGATAGCGTCTTTTCGATCCTGCGCGAATCTACGTAATCGTTGTTTTATCGGTTTGGCGTCATCTTTGACGTTCAAAGAGTGCTCGATCACCTCCCTAGGAATTTCAGGCATATCGGATGGTTTCCAAGCAAAGACATCTTTATTATTTTGGAGGAAGGTGACGAGCACGCTTTCCTATTTGGGATCTAGGTCAGCCGATTACATGCGGTTAGCGAGGATCCGACGGATCAAGGGATATCTTCTTGGTCTTGGCGTCGCCGGATCCCGATTTGGCTATCTTCTTCGCGGGGACTTCGCCCTCTGCCGAAGTTGATGCAGCCAATCGGACTTCTTGTTGGCCACGTAATCTCTCGCGAGATTGGGCCATGTCGCGGCTCTCCTTATCGCCGGTGAAGGCTTGCTTCACGTCGCCGCGAAGAGTGATGACGCCGTTGGGACCCAAGATCTTCATGCAAAGGTAGGTGTAGTGAGGGATCGCCATGAACTTGGCAAGCGCAGCCTTCCGATGATGGCGTGATATGTTGTTTCGAAGTCGGCCACCTCAAAGGTGACGTTCTCCGTTCGGAAGTTCTCTCGGGCCCGAAGGTGACCGGGAGGAGATATGCCCGAGTGGTGTTGAAGACACCGGATAACTCCGTGGAAGGGGCCGAGCTTGCTTTCGCCGGCCCTCGGGATCCGCATCTCATCCATGGTCTTGGCAAATAGGATGTTGAGGCGCCGCCCCATCGATGAGGACGCGCTTAAGCCTGATGTTGCGGACCACGGGGTCCAGGACGAGTGGATAGCGCCCCGGGTGAACCACTCGGTCAGGATGATCCGAGCGGTCAAACGTGATGGCCACTTCCGACCATCGCGATATTGAGGGACTTCGGGTTGAGCCGCATTGACCTCCCTGGCCGCTTAGCTTTTGTTTCCTCTTGGACTCATAAGCTACCGGACCTCCGAAGATGTGGTTGAGCTCCCCACCGGGTCTTGAAAAGGTTCGGCATTTTCAGCCGCGTTGTTCTTTGGCACAGGCAGGCAGCCTCGTCGATCGGCTTCTTCTTGAGCTGCGCCGCGTACTATTCGGCGAAGCGCTTGTAGATAAAGCGATCCTTCGCGCGTGCTTGTGATTCGGATGATGGGTGCACTGGGCGTTCATGATTGCGTCGTAGGCGGCGACTCGGGGACGGCGTTGAGTGTTGGAGGTTGCGGCGACTAGGTCCTCAGATCGGCGCTTGCGATCTTTCGGGCTGGTTACCGTTGTTGCCGCCATCCTTCTTAGGATTGCGGCTTCCTCCCGCTTGCTTGTCTTCCCTTCTATCGGGCCGGTCTTGACGGGCGGCCTTAATGGCGTCATTGGATTTGGCGTACGAGTTCGCCGTCTCGAACATTTGTTTCACCGTCTTCGGTGGTTTGCGCCCGAACTTCCCGATGAGCGCTCATCACGGACTCCCTTCGGAAGGCGGCGATGATGATGTCGTCGGTGATATTCGGGATCTTGTTGCGTTTCTCGGAGAAACGACGAATATAATCCTTCGGGGCTCGTCCGGCTTCGGATGACGTTGTAAAGGTCAAAGTGTGTGCCGGCCTCTCGAAGGTACCTTGTAAGTTGGCGATGAAGTGGTCCCTCCTCGCTCCACGAGCCGATTGAGCCTCTTGGCGGCTCGTGAGCCAATTTCGGCCGAGTTTGCGAGGGCCACGGGCGTAATTGGCCATAGCTTTGTTGTCGCCACTGCGGCTCGGATGGCAAGGGTGTATACGGTTAGCCAAGATTCGGGTCGGTCTTGCCATCGTACCTTTCAATCCCCGTAGGCTTAAAGCCACTCGGCCGGTGCACTCGGCGGAGTTCCCGAGTGAAGGCCGGTACTCTGTCGTCGCCGCTATCGGGTGATCCCCTCCGATCTTCCCGAGTGCGTCGGCCGCGCTCCCGGTAGCGGCGATCGAGGACCTCCCGCGCATCACTCGGCGGGTCTTGGTTGGCTGGTTGGATAGCCGGAACTGTGCGGCGGACTCGGTGGTGGACGGGTGGACGTCCGTGTCGTTTGTCGCGGAGTCGGCCGTCCGCTCTTGGTACTTCGGCGTGGACTCGCGAGGTGGGCCTCTTGGCTCGGTTGTCGACCGAGCGCTCGGGCCTCCTATAGTCTCCCGACTTTAGAGGTGGAAGCCGCTCTTGTCCGACGTTTCGGCCACGATTCGGTCGGCCTTCGTGCCGAAGTGGTGGGATGGCCGTTAGCCGTGGCGCGACGATGGTCTTGATCTTGTCGAGTATAGGAGTCACGTTGGCGGAGCCATCTCCATGACGGTGTCCAAGAGCGTGAGTGCGGCGACGGCGTTCGTTGTGGCGTCCGGAAGATATTGGTGTTGCGGACCCGTGTTTGGAGTATAGCCTCCTGGGCAGATCGTCCGGCTGCACGTAGATCCTGCTTCCTTTTGTCAGTCTCGTCCTTGCGTTGTTTCTCCTCCTCGGCTGTCTTGCGCTCGAGCTCCACCCGGCTCGCTCTTCTTCGGCAAGCCTTCGGCCATGGCTGAGTCGGACTCGTCCGGCTCGGCCATGAGGACGTCAAAGCACTTCGGCTCACATCCATGTGGCGTCGGAGTTGTCGGCTTCGTCGAAGGGATGCCGTAGAGGTTGTCGGCGGCGGAGCCGAGGTATCCATTAAGCTCCGAAGATGAGCAGGAGCCGAATGATGGGAGAATGACAGCGACCTCCCTTGATCCTGGGTAACCCGGATCTGGATCGTTCCAGTCCGAGTCAGAGCTTGGGGGTGTGGGCTCCTCCGAGTGGGTCGCCGACTCGGGAAGAGAAGTTTGCTGAAAATCTCGGCGACGTTTGGTAACCCAAACGGCACTGAGAGGTCTTCATCTGAATAGATCGCTTCCGTCGGGGAGGCGAGAAGATTGGCGCAGATTTCGGCGGTATTCGGTAGTCCGAATGGTGCCAAGTGAAGTCCGTTGTCGGAGAGAGTAGATCGCATCTTGGTCTTCAAGATGTCGTCGAAGATCTCGGCGCTGTTGGGGAGCCCGAACGGCGCTGAGTGGGTCTTTCCTTCCGACTGGTTTGAGTCCGAGTCGAAGGAGGAGTCGCCAAAGAAGTTGTTGGCGGCGAAGTCGTCGAATCCGAAGGAGATCCCATCGCGCTTGTCGGCGAAGTTGTCGAGGAAGTCTCGACGCGCGGTCCCCTACCGGCGCGCCAACCGTCGAAACTTGGTTTCGGCAATATGTTTTCCGGGGTCGCAATCGAGATCGCCAAGCACAGTGGGTTAGGAGAAGAAGAAGGTTTAGACAGGTTCAGGCCCTCTCGTGAGGTAATACCCTACTCCTGTTTCGGTGGATTCGATCCGCTGAGTGTCTTTATTGATCTCGTGTATCTAAAGCTCTTGCTTGTGAAATCATATATATCCCTCAAGGGACGCCCCTCACCCCCCTTATATAGTCTTGGGAGGAGGGCTTACAGATCGGAAACCCTATCTTATTCTAAGTTGGTTTCCTCAATCTTACTAAACCGTGACTATAGGCCGATTGCCTTATCTCTATCGACAATCGTAACACCCAAGTCAAGTTCAGCTTACAGATATGGCAGGCGCAATCTATCTCTACCTCCAGTCAGATAAGCTTGCCATGTATATACCCGATTGCCACAATCTCCACAGTATGTAACACATCATCATGTAACAAGTTACATATGGATGGGAATGTTTAGAATATGAATTGATCATAAACCATTTTCAATAAAACATTTTTAGCGAGTTCATTAATACATGTATGATATAAACCATTTTCAGTAGGTTTATTAATACATATATGCATGATTTAATGAGGTTGATCAAATTTATTATATCAGTAAGCTATTTATTGATACTCAAATGGCTCATCTACCTTACCCAAGTAACATATGCATCATTGGAGATAATTAATTGGTTGATCCATCCAATCAACGAGACTACGCAGGAACCCGATCGATCCATGGTGCTGTGGTTGAGCGAACCAATTCGATCGGTTCACCCGCTAGATCTCCACCCGATTAATTCATGCAATGCAAGTAGTACGGGAGGGGTGCAGAAACGGACGGCCCGTGGGTGCCGGGGCACGGGCGAACGTACGGACCAGATGCGAGCTTGCCGGGGCGGCCGGGGACATCGCCGGCCCGGCCCGATCCGGACGCGTCGGCGCACCCTCCGCCGCCGCCGGGCCACCACCACCGCGCGTACGTGCCAATGCACGATCCATGCATCGCACATTCGCACGCACCTGGGCCAGTGGATGAACGAGCTAGTGTGTGTATAGTAAGCTGTACATGGCTGCGTGCGTGCGTGCGTGCGTGGACTGATATCAACGTGACAATATGCCGGTATCCTATGGTATGGCCACTGCACGCACGTAGAAAAAAACGAGATTTAAAGAAAGAGATGTTTCTCTAAATATTTTTAAAAAATTATAAACGTATAAAAAATTAAAAACAATATATTTTTGTCACTAGAGTACGTTTATATCATACAAAAATTATGAGCATGTAAATGAAAACAATCTGTCATTGCACTACGCACGTAGTACGCTTATATCATCGCATCGTTGATACATCCATCGGCCATCCTGTTGCCATGGCCGGGTAGTTAATTTGCGAGAATAATTATCGGCATGCAGCTACCAACACTCCACTATTTACTAGTCGTCTCTTTGCCAACGATCGATTAAATTATTTCAGATGGGGGCAATCACCCGTGAGTTGGGTGCTGGGGAAATCTGCTGCTGCCTGGTGAATGGTGATAGATAGCTAGAGCCTGCCTAAAGCCTAGAGAGAAAGGCATCTGCATGCATGGCCTGATGGCCCCATCGTCACAAAGTAAGAGTAAACAACAGGATAACGAAATAAAAGCAAAACCCTTACCTTTTCTTTTGTTCTTTTTTTTTTTCATTTGTCGGAGCATAGAAGCTACCACCTTCATGTCAAAATATAAAAAAATTAAATGAAAAAAAGATTATCATTGGTTGAAAATAGAGGAAGGTTGTGATTGGTTAAAAAAAATTTAGTTGATGAAGTCATATATTGAGACAAATTTAAAAGGATAAAAAATTGTTATATTCTTTTACGAAGGAGTCAGTAAATGTCTAAAGCATTGGAAACAATTTGGTCAGTAACCAGCTAACCAAGTTTCTTAGCTTATGACTTCTGGATACATAATATATTAATAGTTCATTTTTCTGATTTTTTTAACGAAACACAGGCGCTGACATAATATACACATGGACGTATTTATCTATATGAATATAAATGTACATCTTACCTAGAGACTGGTTTTTAGACTCTTCTGACGTCATAAATAAGACGGCCGATGATTGGTCACTGGTATTCCTCTGTTCTATAATGTTGTGTAGGCCAACCGGTGACACAGTGACTCTTGCAACTAACTAGGCCGTGAATATAGCTGTCTAAAGTACGTACTATAACTGTAACTTTCTATGTAATGAGCCGTAGGTGTCCCCCCCCAAAAAAAAAATCATTTTGGGGCCTAGCTAAGATCAATTTCCTAGTTAATATGCATGACAAGTATTAGTTATGTATTGGTAGGGCGTCAAATCCGAGTTACTGTACATGACAACACTGGGAACAAGGTTTCAGTCTATCAATCCCATTTGCTCAAATGGAGATTGCAAGAGTCCTAATTAATTACATCCCTTTGATGATTCATTTATCAGCATTGGACTTCTGCTGCTAACTAAAATGAGATTAATTAGTTGCTAACTAAAATGAGATTAATTAGTTGTCTTGATGCGTTAGCTAATAAGCGCGTTGTGTTGTGTTGTGTTTCGACCTAATTAAGGATTTTAGAGGCATCGATATGATCGATCTTGTCGTGGGAAATTAGACGCAGCTAGGTGGTGGTTGGGGCGCACACTTAGCAGCAAAAGCTTCCTATTAGCTAAGTATAATCTAGCACGGGTGCTTGACCACCACTTTGTTCCCCAGTCTAGTCTAATGCTTAATCTTTCTAGCATGTCAACGTCAGCTAAATTTATGGTTGATGTTGTCAAATTCATTTTATGTCTTCTTTCCCCTCTCTTTACCTAGCTCCTTGGTGTCAAGGGAGAAATTTAAATCAGGAAGCTAAAAAAGATTTATGTGTATGCTGCTTATTGTTGCCATCCAATTAAAAATAAAAAGTTCAAGTTATTGTTTTACATAAGAAATAAGCGTATTGATTTGGGACTGTATTGTGGATCTGTTTGGAAGCTTTGAGTGTGTTTGTTAATGTTGGAATGGCCCAAATTAAAATAGAGTAGGTCCAGTACAACCAGTGATGGCCCTGCAAATCTGCAATCTACATGACAGGACAAGGAATTTTCTGGTCAGATTTCATATATTGCGGTGCAATCAAGCACAAGTAAGAATTCTTTGAAGCCAAGGTTTGGTGCACAAGATGATTAATAGCCGTTGATCATGTAATTTGGTGACTCGGTTGAAGAGAGCCACATTCCATGGCCACTTAATTTTGCTTGATTTACGGTCTGAAGATAAAATATTTTTCAGACAAAGAACTCAAAATCTCGCGTTGATCATAAGTAGTCACCATCTCAAAAAAAAAAAAGTTGAGCCACGCTGATTAGGCTCAAACTCCATATTATAACTCCACTTGTTGGAAGATGATGAAAGGTGACAGCACTAGCTATAGTAGTAGATGATAAGAAAGTTACACAACACAAAGGTCAAGGGAGGATATAGGAGTATTAATGTCTGGACAAGTATCTTTCATAAAGTTTTGGATTATGTTATTTATTTTACTCATCTTGTTTCTTGATACGGTTCGCGGCTAGCTACTCATTGCTACTGTAGAATTTAAGCTTTGTTAGTTAGCTTTATGGAACGTTTGGTGTGTGATATAGTGTGAGTGTAGGGTTCTCATAGCTGCTAAGGAAATCTGACGTAACACGTAACGCACTGATGAGCTTAAGCTCACTAATTAAGTTGTAGCACCCGAATCCATGATGATTGCAACATTCGTCAAAAGTTGCGAAGATTAATTAGTTGCAAATTCTTATAGTAACCACAGCAATAATTATTGCAACAAATATTGAACAACTAAAAGAAAGCTGATGATGCTTCATACATTTCTTCTTGTTTACTGGCCGCTTGCCTCAAACACAGAAATTCTGAACTTTCTTTTTCCAATTACACATTGACAAAATTACTAAAAGCATAACGATTTCAGAAAAAAAATATTGTTTCTCGATCATCAATTCTTGACTCGGTCTAGTCTTCTTCGCAATAGATAGCGTGTTCCTCATCCTAAAAATTATAGTGTGCTAATTCTAAAAAGTACAGTGTCCTAATCCTAAAAATGATGGTGTGAGAGGAGCATGTTTAAAGTGGAGGCTCCACAGAAGACTGAAGCAAACACGACCTATCACACTAAACGAGTGCGCACGTACTCCACTTGTTAATTTCAGTGGTGCCGGCCACGATAATCACAACCCAACCGATAATGCGACGCTTTACACACGCAGATTAGCACAAATTACGTACAAAAGTATTGAAGTTTTTTCTTTTCGGGGGAAAAGTGCGATTTTGTTTAAGCAAACTTTGTGCCCTTTCTACTCGATATATCATCTTGTACGTACCGTGAGCAGGGTGAACGGATTAGAATAGTTCTCAGATCTCACCTCAGTGCAGGTGATGAACTTTACTGTGGATTAGGAGGCAGATTGCAGATTTGTTGGAGCTGTTTGGTGCTAGTGCAGAGAAGCATTTGGTGGTGGCAAGCAGCAAAAGGCAGGGAAGGAGCACAGCAAAAGAGGGACAGGCTCAATTCAAGAAGGTTCAGGGCACTGAAGAACAAATTGAGACCCTGCTGTCGCCCAACTTGTTTAGGGACTCATTAATATTCAGAACCTTCTTCCTCCTAAGTACTCATTAGTCTTCATAAGCTATAAGCTAAGGACTTGTTTGGCACAGCTCCAACTCCTAAATTTAACTCCAGGAGTTGGATCTGGAGTGAAGTTGTGGAGCTGCCTAAACCCAGCTCTTAACTCTCTAGTTCAATTTGTGAGTTCAATTTGTGAGAGAACTCCAGCCAACTCCACTCCCATTTTTAGTGAAGCTGAAACCGTTTGGTTAGGCTCCAACTCTAAAAGAGATGGAGCTAAAGCTGGAGCTATGCCAAACAGGCCCTAAGAGGCCCTTAGAGGGTGTTTGGTAGAGCTCCAACTCCAAGATCCAGCTGGAGCTGAAGTTTAGAGCTGGTAAAAGGTGGCTTCAACTTTTTAGTTCATTTTTCTGGAGTGTTCCATCTAGATCTGTTTGAGCTGAAGCGTTTGACAGGGCTCCAGCTCCACTCCATTTGGATCTGGAGCCCTGCCAAACGCCTCCTAAGTCTATATGTATTCGTATCATTATATTGCGAATGGAACAAGGGGAACATACCTCTTTAGAAGCCACCGTTACAATCATCAGAAGGTGAACAGGCCCTTTCATTGTGTACTTCGCTGAACAGGAGGAGCAGCAGCTGCGCGGTGGCATAAGTACGCGAAAATAGACCAGCCATAAAACGTTCTGTAGCGTACTCCCAGTTAGGTTGGGGAAACTAGGAGAGGATTGCTCAACTTATCGTACCAAAAGGCCAGGAGAAACTCCAGTTGCAACTCACAGGAACAGTGTGTATCATAGTCAGCGAGTGCATTTCAAATGATTAGATTTGGTTTTATCAGAGCAAGCTCATCAAAGCAGCACAGTATGCCTAGATGCTGCATGAACTGGGGAGTACGGCGACCTACATGGGGCTTGATGGACGCAAGAAGCACGGCGGGTGGTCCTGAATCCTGATCAATTTGGGGCACCACGAGCTACAGGGAGCTTGATGGACGCAGGAAGTGAAGCGTTGGGTTCATGGCGCCCTGAGAAGCCACCGCTCAGTCAGGTATCTTGCTGCGTGCGCTCCAAAACAGACTCCGAAGCAATGGGCTTTTGAAAACTCCGTCACAACTACAAACAAACAAGAACATTGTGATCATCAATAGTATGAGCTAGGTTCCTATTCATCAAAGAACATCCCTGTCAGTACTTTTTTCTAGAAAAGAAAAGGGCGCACCGATACATTTATGCTTCAGAACAATGAACCTGTTTGTATTTAGGCTATATCCATCCAGCATTCAAATATGAGTATTGAGAGTGATATACACACTATACAAGTGATTCCGTATTGGACAAGCTCATTTCAGAGAAAAATCTAGAAGATGGAAATGATAAAGCTGAGGCCTAGATCTACCAATCAATTCTGTATGATACGGTGCGGATGTGCAAAACCTCAATTATTTGATGCAGAGCTTAGGTAATCAGTACGATCCAATCACTGTGAGATTGTGACAATGGAGATGCCCTTTTCACCCTAGTATTGTATAGTAGTGCTTCTGGGAATGGACTGCAGAGTAACTAGGATTCTGTAATTCTGTGCAGTTCACACAACATACATAAAGAAATGACACTAAAATCTACGGTTTCCAGCATTTCTACATGCATTTCGACACAACTACACTCAACGTCCAGGGATGCTGCGTAAGTTCTATATACTATACCCAATGGAGGGAGCATGAATGTTACTGGAGTAGGAGCACCAGAAAAGGAACAGCTAAACAACATTGATGCAGCAGTTAAAATTCTCATGAACAGAGACGAGAATTATCCATGGGAAAAAAATGTGCAGTTACCTCTCAGTGCTACAGTATTTGAAGAGAGAACAGAAATTTCAACAAAGAATATAACAGATGATGGAAACTCCCAAACCTGCAAAATTTGACAATGAACATGAAAGGGGAAAAAAGTCAAATAAGACTAAGAAATCAATCATACAAACAAATCTTCGATACCATCATTGCCATGAGAAATAACTTGAAGTAGCTCGAAATGATGACGGCTAACAGAACCTCTCTATACCTGCGTAATGACAAAGTAAGTGCAACTGTCAACCCACATCACACATCTAATGTGAAATTCTGATATGGTTTCATCTTCTACAACAGAAGTGTGCTATTACAGAATCCCTACTGGTTGCATAATTCCAATTGAGAAAACAAATCCATTTGCACGTAATGAATTACCAACAAATACAATTGAAATTTCCACATCACAGGTATTCAATGTACCTTCTAATATCAAAAGATAGTTTTAGGATAAATTGCACTTCCAAGAGTAACATGGCCATAAATATGATGTTCCCTAACAATGCATCACCCAGAACCTGAAGAATGGCAGATACCGGATACATTACTAAGGTAATGAGCAGTAGAAACATAAAATTTCTCAACGAAATCAACTTTAATTACCTTGCTGCAATTGAGAATCGCTGAGAACATGCTTATGGAAGAACTCCCATCAGCTTTGTTGCCTCTTGAAAAAGATATTCTGACTTACATAGTTAAGGGGCGCTTAAGTTAAATATATACTTCAAAACAACCAAATTTGAAGATTAACATTTATAAATAGAACGGATACATGCATCAAGAATAATATACGTCAGAATGGACAGCACCAGTACTCCCTGAAAAGGACAGAATCAGAAACATAGGAAAATGTAACTCTTGACATACCCCACTAAACAAATTCAAAAGATTAGGGCATAATGGGTAATGGAACTACCAAAAGATGGCAGAAAGTTATTACAAAAACGTTACCAAACTATGCAGTTATAACTTTTATGGGATTGGCTATTTTAAACTATTGTTCGATTGACTGATAAGGCATAAATGGCTAAAGATATCATATAATGCAGAACATAGATACCAAAAATATAACTAACAAGCAGATAAAGCTAATAATTCTTGAGCAGCATGACAGACAGACAGAACAGAGTACAGGTAAAACTAGTTAGAAGTACTGATGAAGAAAATGGGAGCAAACTTCAAAGAGCTCAGGAAACTTCAAACGAGCTGAGCTCACCTCGTTTTTCATTTGTACTAAAAGTAGCATGTGAACGAGTTTGAATACCGTATGATTCCCACCTTGTCAAGTGATGAATAAATCCTCAACTTATTAAAGAGAAGATGACGATATGCTCTTGTCTTGTGTAGAATCAGATCAATCAAGATTATCTACAAAGAAAGAAAGAATAGTTAAATGCTCAACTCAATGCATCAGTTCAGCAGTAAAAAAACGACATATGAAATGCAAACAATTGGATCACACAAGTATGGCGAGAAATTTGATATCATCACTGCCAGATTACCGCACCATGAACTCACACTCGATGTAGGGATCAGCAACAGCCCTGCAGGTATCCTGCACAAGA
Organism: Oryza australiensis; assembly: GCA_019925245.2. Classification (NCBI taxonomy): domain Eukaryota; kingdom Viridiplantae; phylum Streptophyta; class Magnoliopsida; order Poales; family Poaceae; genus Oryza; species Oryza australiensis. The sequence continues at coordinate 1,037,891 of JAIFGZ020000169.1, forward strand.
ACAGGGCATCCAAACTTAAACAGATTACACGCACATGACAAAAGGATTACACATTGCACTATCGACAGCAGTAGCTCCTCTCTTACGCATTTCATCAAACGGATGTTGCCCGGGGAGTACTGCACGTAGAGCGTCTTCACACGCCGGCCGCAGCCGACGCAGCGCGGCCACTCCTCTTCTTCTTCCTTGGCGTCTCCCATCAAGCCGAATCCGTTCGCGCAAGCTCCCGAAATGCCCAACCCAAAATCAAGGAATCGATCCGATCCCTCGTGTTCAATCGGGGGCAGCGATCAGATTACCACCCAAAATGGCTTAATCAACGTAGCACACTTCACACCGGAAGAAGAAGACCGCACAAGGCCAGGTCAAAGCACGGCGGGAGCATGGGAGCGGAGGCGGATCTGGAACGGCGAGAGATCGCTGGAGCACGGGGAACGAACAGAAGAGGCAACGTCGCGTACCTGCGGCGAGAGAGCCCAACAGGGAACCTCCTTACCCCGAGCGGCCGCGGCGGGTGAGGGAGGCGGGCGGCGCCGCCGGTCGCCGGGCTGGGGTGGCGTCGCGTCGCGTCGTCGGTGAGCGTCGCCGGCGACGAGACGAGACGAGGCCACAGCTTTCTTATGGTGGGCCACAGATACGCGCTTTGGTGGGCTTTAGTCATACAAACACAGGACAGGCCCAAGTGCAAGCCAAATGGGCCGGAGAAGAAAGCCTAGCGTCCGGATCCACGCTTGTGCTGGGATAGTTCGTGTCCGTCCGATCAAAGATGGACGGTGGGGATTCACCCATGGGCTGCGATGAGCGGACGCGTGGGGAGCAGGAGAGGTATTTTGGTTTGTCGGGTTGTTGGGTTTCCGGTTTCCTCCTCGGCTTCGGCTCCGACCGCGACGAGTCGAGACTTTTCCGGCCTTCGCCTCCGCTTCCGCCGTCGCCGCCGGTCTCGACGTGGTGTCCTGAGGCGGCGAGGCCGCCGTAAGATCCAGTTCCGCCGCCCGTGAATCGAGCTCCAGTCCCGTGCCTTCCTGCCAAGGTGAGCGAATCCCGAGCTCCATATAGTCTACATACCCCCTCTCGTCCGATCTGGCCCTCGCGGTTGAGGGATATGGAGTAGCTCGTCGCTGTACCGGTCGGATTGTCCGGTTGTTTTTTTTTTTTGCTGCGAGAGCAGAGTTTTTGAGGGTTTTCTGTCTTATCCGTGTGGGCTCTGGGAAAATTCTGGAGATTTGGATCGATCTGGTAACCCGATGGATGATATACTGTTGCAATCATACGAAAACGTTAAGGGATTTATGTGAAATGTAACATTATGTGGGAAGAATTTTGTCATGGTGTGTTGTTCATGGAGGGATCATTGAAGATTGTTATTGTTTTGCCCCTTCAGGAAGGGTTTGTTTTTAGAGAATTCGAGTAAAATGTTGAGAATTTCCACTTCATTAGGACAGTGCGTTATTTCTGTATGACAATGCTGATATGGTTTGTGGCAGCTCAAAAATGGGGAGGATACCGTCTCTGAAAAATTTCAATGCCTTCCCGCATGCGGAAGACCACTTACTAAAGAAGACTTACTCTGGTGCTATCGGTATGGGAGATCCTATTTCTTCATGATTTTGTCCTGTGGGTACTGATGTTTCATTTGGAGATGTTTGGTTGATCTGTACAACTATGGATATGTTTGCAGTCACTATTTTCGGACTAATTATAATGGTGACATTATTCGCGCACGAGCTCAAATTTTATCTTACCACCTATACTGTTCATCAGGTATGGTTGGTTGTTTCCTTTTCTTCTATGTCTAGCATGTGCAACTTTACTGTAATTTTTTTTGCATGTAAGTTGGTCATTTTGCCACTCAATAACAGCTTTTATGATATTTCATTAGTAATAGGAATATGTATGTAGGTGATAGTCATCCTGTTTTGGTCTATTTAGCAAAAGTGATCAGAGAATCTGTATGATGACAGGAGGGTATCTTTGAGAACTTAACCATGATTTTCATTGAATTACATTGTTCTAATTGTTTTAAATATCTACTGGTTGCTATTTGGATATGATGATTTTTCATTCCTTGCTTCAGTCCTTACAAATGCCAATTTCATGGGCCTCTCTCATATCTTACTAAGAAATCATGAGCCATCACTATCTAACTGATGCTGTCTGCAGATGTCTGTAGATCTGAAACGAGGAGAAACTCTGCCGATTCATATAAATATGTCATTTCCCTCTCTACCATGTGAAGGTCAGTTATTGATTAAATGCATCCTTATCAGTTCGGTATGAGGTGTCTTTTTGATGTTGGTTTGCAAGGAGATTATGGTTTTGACCTTTTTCCCCTGGCTCTTTTGTTTAGTCTTGAGTGTGGATGCAATTGACATGTCTGGCAAGCATGAAGTGGACTTGCATACAAATATTTGGAAGGTACCACCTGACATGAACACTTTTACTCTGTGACTTAGTGTATGTTCTATAATAGACAAATTCAGTGGTTGCAGTAATTATCCTCATTGCTTATGACGCGGTAGTAATACATCCCTTAATTATTGATAATAACACATACTTGATAGTGCAGTCCTAGTATTCATGCACCTAGCAGAGAACTTTTTCTTTTAGCCGTTGACTGGCGGTGCGAGTCTTGCTCTAGTGCAAGCAGTATTCTTCATGTTTACCAAACAATTTTTTTCCCAACAAAAGTTGTACCATAGTATTTTTCTCATTCAGTATCTGGCACTCATATATAATGTTTCTAACCTTGCCTCTTCTGCTGAATTCAGCTTCGCTTGGATAAGTATGGCCATATCATTGGTACGGAGTATTTAAATGATCTAGTTGAGAAGGAGCATGGGACTCACAATCATGGTATACTCTGCTGCCTCCATAAAGATAAAATTAATGTACACTGAACTGACATATGAAATTATTGTTGTTTCAGTCCCTAGTGTGTACATTGTTTCCTTCTTTTGCTCACTGTAAATTGCAGCTCGCTAGTAATAGCTGTTTGCAGTTATAATTGTGGTCCAATCATCCAAACAACACTTTAAGTAATATATTAAGGACACGGATCTAGGGAAACCCTTGAGACAACAAATTAACTAAATCTATGACAATATGCTGTAGTCAGAATGCCCCATTTGATGCACCAATATGCTTTACTGCTCTAGTTAAAATGTCTGATGTGATGGACCGATATCCTTTATTTAGAATGTTCCATTAATTACGTAGCCTGGAAAGGGTTCAAGCATGGAAACAGTATTTCTTAGTAATATAATGTTTTCCTTTCTTAGTATATAAGTTCAAGCAAAAAAGAAAATTGATTGCAATAATGTGCTATCGAGCTTGCTTTGGTACATTCTGGAAAGATGTACCAGCCACCCAAAACAAAAAAGGTTCCAATATGTCTTTGCTGAAAAATTAGCATTGGCAAGAATTAATTCTCGTTTCCAGTAACATATGGATTGTCATTTGGGAAAGTGCGAGGAGGGATGGTGATGTAGAACTTACCATCACTGTCATCAACTCAAATACTTTTAGTGGAGATCAAAACAATCAAATCTAGTTATTTTATTGGGATTGTCTATTTAAGTAAAAAAACCCTGTCTTATCACTTCTTAATGTGAAACTTTCCCCTTGAAAAACACAGTGTAGTATGACAATCTCTTGGTGCTTATTTTTCTATACATAATAAGCTAGTGGTTTAACAGATCATGACCATGAACATCAAGATGAACAAAAGAAGCACGAGCACACCTTTAATGAAGATGCAGAGAAAATGGTTAAGAGTGTCAAACAAGCAATGGAAAATGGTGAAGGATGCCGAGTAAGATATTCCTCTGCCAGTATCCTTCGATTTATGGAATGATATTTCAGGCTATTTATCATCAGGCATACTGTGTACTTCCTAATAACATTATGCTTTCAATTTTCACAGGTGTATGGGGTTCTAGATGTGCAGAGGGTTGCTGGTAACTTCCATATCTCAGTTCATGGTTTAAACATTTTTGTTGCTGAGAAGGTTATTCATCTAAAACTCCATATTTTTACTTCTGTGCTTCCATCTGTATGTTTTTTGGGGTGAAATGTGTACTTTCTTCAAGCATGAAGTTCCCAGCATAATAATATGAACTCCTAGATTTTCAAACTTTTGACAGAACATGTTCACAAGGTTTTTAATTATTGGACTAAAAATCTCATCCGTAACCAGTGGAACTAGCTAGCAGTTACTACTTGCTGGTAATCCCATTTTGCACAAGTGCTTTGTGCATCTTGGACAAGAATTCACAAAACTGTCCACAATTAGGATTAATTATATGCTATTTTATAAAGGTAAACAGATGCCAGTGATTATGAGAGATGGAAAAAAACACACACTTAATGATAAACTTAATAATAAGTCATCCAAAAAACAACTAAATACCCTCCAATTTTTTGCACACCAGATCAAGCTGGAATTGGAACAAAAAACAGTACATGGGAAGTATCTTGTGCTGGCCATCACATGATATGATTGTCAGCTTCTATGAACCACAATATTTCCCTTACAGACGTGCTTATGTCTGCTCAACTTTTATGAAAAATATGTATTAAAAGGCAGCCACCTAGGTTCTACCGGTCTAGGCAGCGCACTACCCCCTAAGACACCTGACTGATTTATGCCGCATAGGTTGCTGCCTAGCCCCATCTTATGGCTGACTACACTCTGGTTTACTGCCTAATGCCTTGGTGATTGCAGCCTGTTCTTGTGCTATCTATAAATAAGTGTTTTATCCTTTTATTTGCACTGTTATTACTTTCTCTATTAGATTTTCATTATTCATCTCTTGTATGCAGATTTTTGATGGGTCAAGCCATGTGAACGTCAGTCATATCATCCATGATCTATCCTTTGGTCCGAAGTATCCTGGAATTCATAATCCACTGGATGATACTACAAGGATACTCCATGACACAAGTGGGACTTTCAAATACTATATCAAGGTGAGTTTTGAGTAGTCATTCATATAGTAGTCCATGTCCAGACATCAATTTGCAAGTTCATTGAGAAAGTTTGCCAAAGAGGATTCAATCATGAAAATAGAAGTTCACAAATATGCATAATTCAAAGTCATCTATGGAGCCTTGTGGAAAATCCCCCTCCTTTTCTGTCCTTCTGCTACAAACCTATGTCGAGTGTTCTATGCACCTGATTTGTGTGTCAGACCACCTTCAGATCAGATGGAAATCCATAACGTTATTTGTTTGAGAAGAAGTGCTCTCATCTGTTGTAATCGATATGCAGATTGTTCCAACCGAGTACAGATACCTCTCAAAGCAGGTGTTGCCAACAAATCAGTTTTCAGTCACTGAGTATTTTGTTCCTAAACGCGCTACTGATAGGGCCGCATGGCCAGGTAACTCTCCCTTCACTTCAAGCATGGTATATTCATCTGTTTTAAAGACTAATATGTTCTCCTTCTGCAGCCGTATACTTCCTGTATGATCTCTCACCAATTACAGTAACAATCAAAGAAGAAAGAAGGAACTTCCTACATTTCTTAACCCGCCTATGTGCAGTTCTTGGCGGTACATTTGCAATGACAGGTATGCCTCCACAGCCTACAAGAATGTGTATAGTATGCTGGTGTTAGGGATTGTCGTCAGTAGCAATAGTTCATTGGATGATCTCATATGGATGAGTGATTTTTTTTCCAAGAAAAAAAGGAGTAACAATAACATTTCACTGTTAACTGATACTATACTCTGTCATCCTACTACACAGGAATGCTTGACCGATGGATGTACCGGCTTATTGAGTCTGTCACAAAATCAAAGACCAGAAGTGTGCTACGGTAACTGAGCATCACATGATAAGGTGGAGGCAAACTGTGAAAACCCTGTGGTTACTGGTCATACAAATCAGTCAGAGCATATTGTCTCGGATACGGTCAACCCCAGTGGGTTTTCTTGTTTTGATCAATGCTCTATGACTCGATAACTACTTTTATGTTGTTAGCTTTGTCATTAATCACTCATGTTAGACTTGGCACGGGCTCATAACAGTTTTGTAATCAAGGATTCACACAAATCGGAGGTTTCAACGTCGTGGAGAAACATATCCAATATGACCTGTTAATTACAAAAAAGCAGAAAGAAAACAGAATGATAAAATCAACTTATAAAATTAGAACATATATGTAAAATTAGGACAGTGTAATAAATTGCCACTGTGAAGTCGTGAACTCCTGATCTTGTTGGGCAAACAAAAAACACAAGCACATCAACTAAACTTGCAACATCCAACATGGACCAAAGTTCCTTGTAATACAGGTAATCTAGCATATTAGATGATTACAAAACGTGTAGCAGGTGTAAGACGAATAGCAAACCTTACATATATTCAAAGGCTACTGGCTAAACAAAGATGCCTATCCTATCTACCCAAAGACTTGCACAGTGTAATCTGTACATTACCAGGCCACTGGCTTATAATTAATTATTCTCTACAGTATGTTATTCTGAGTTTGTGGCCTGTACATATAACCAACTACACCCATATGTTGGCATGACCTACACCACTACATTGAGCTATTTTCTGGACGTACATATGTAACTGCAGTCTGCAGATCAGAAGGTGAGTGCTACTTCAGCTGGTTCGAAATACACAGCCGGATATCGATAATTCAGTGTGAAAGAATCCTCCACTCGATCCACAACTGATCGTCGAATGGCTAATTGGTTATGCACATGAGCGGATGATCCAGGATATCAGTTGTACCCTCCTGGCAGTAGGGCCTCATGAGTCAATACCTCTTGACACTGTACATTATTCACATTGTATACATTATTCAATACTAACCAAGAATTCATGTGTTACAATAAAAAACAAATTAAGTATCTAGTTTATTAAATCAATTAAACATATATTTAGTCCAAGTAGTACTTTTATAATTTTTTTTCATATTTAACGAGTAGATAATTTTAAAATTTGGGAAGAACCACTAATGAAAAAGGAATGACTTATTGAAGGATGGTATAATAACATAGATTATGAGACTCAAACGTCAGTGGTAAAGATTGGTGTGACAGAACGAACATCACCACTAAAATATAAATTCAACAGTGAAAAATTCACTACAGTTCATATATAATTATATTATGAAATTATATGGCCAATCATATTGAGAATTTCTTTCTAAGAAATGCTATTAATAGAAAGCTGCAGTTCACGTTAAAAAATTTAAACTACTCCTTCTGTCTCATTATAAATACAATTCTAGATTTAAAGTTGTCCCAAAATAAATGTAATTTTAACATACCACTTATCACATCAATCATATCCTATTTAAATTTCTCTACATCTTACTCTCAACTACCCTCCCACTCCCTACCATCCCTTTTCAAATGGAGGGCATTTGTGTCATTTTCTTCTTTTCTTATTTTTCTCTCTCACATCTAAAGCTGTACTATAAGATGGAGGGAGTACTAATTAAAAAAATCTTTCTAGTCGTCTCACCTAGTTGCCTATTTGTGCTGCTGTATCATCTTTGTTCTGATTACTTCTCAAACCTGCAACAAGCTTGCATGTCTTCAAGAAAGCTTCTAGCAACTGCATACAGAACACCCATAATATTATTCAGTTGTTGTCAAACTGATCATTGCAAGATACGTCGATGCAAGAATGCAAACTGAGAGCATATACAATAACTAGAGATGGGATGCTCTAAGCAGCATTTACATAAGGATACAACACTTACCCCAGGATATTGCTGCAATGTAGGAGAGTAGCGATCAAGAGTTACATATATCTTCTGAAGAAGGTTTAAATGTGCATTAACCTTATCGCCCAAAATGACAACCTGAATCAGGTTGAAATAAGGAAATATTTCAAGGTTGTCTGAGGGTTAATTAATCAATGAAGTATTCAGTGTGAAGAAAAAACTGAGGGTTACGTCCAAAAAATAAAAAAAACTGAGGTGTGACTTAAGTTGAGATTAAGAGTTACTGGATCATGATAGGATATGAGGTGTTTGTCCTTAGTCCTTACTATATGAGCCTATGGGCTGTATTTATGTATCAGTTTGTCAAGAAGAAACTCACTAGAGGAAGAACATAAAACTAAAGAGCGCTTCCATGCTTAACCCCTTCAATGGTATTTCCACAAATCTTCAAGTTCTCGAAGGGGAGTTAGAATCTACCCTTGATTGTGCCTTAAATTTTGTGTACTTGGCAAAAACAGATAATTACCTTGGCTTCAGCCTTCTGGAGCTCAGAACGCCTTGTTTCTAGCATTTGTTTGTACCAGAGGCCTATTTTTGTCAGTACAACGGCTTGTCTGACCATGTGGTTGCAATGATCACTCAAATCCTCTGACCTGAACGCAATAATAATCGCATCAAGTTATAATGGAGCATATTCTTTAAAAAAGGACAGCAGAAGTTGCAGATCAGGTTTTGGTAAGAGCATCCTATATAAAGTATTAAAGATACTTCCATAAAAACTAAAACAAAACCATCTGTTTGATATGCTGATAATGTTTGATATGCTAAATTGGATTTATATTTTTCAAGTAGTAAGTTGATAATTGGCCTACCGCTATCGACCAAGAAACCAACGAAGATGGAGCTACAACCGCTGATGGATAGATATGCTAAGAAAATGGCTGGCTGGAAACCCAAGCTTCTCTCAATCGATGGTCGTTTCTGTCTAGTAAATTCAGTGCTTACAGCACTGGCTGTCCACTATATTTCAGTGCTCAAGCTGCCGAAATGGGCGATCAAAGAAATTACTCGTAAGTGCAGAGGTTTCTTGTGGAGAGGCCAAGAACAAATCAGTCGGGGGCACTGCTTAGTGGCATGGAAAAGTGTTTGCGCGCCGGTGGAGAAGGGTGGCTTGGGCATCAAAAACATTGAGTACTTCGGGCAAGCCCTTCGCCTAAAGTGGTTAGCACTCAAGCTACAGCAAGAAGAGAGGCCATGGGCCACTTCAAACTTCAATTCAGAAAGTGATGTCCTGCAAATCTTCTCGTCCTCTGTCCAGTATGTTCTGGGAAATGGGTTGCATACGCCTTTTTGGTCAGCCGACTGGACAGGAAAGGGCAGTATACTCAGCAGGTGGCCATGCTTGGGTTCTTACATTCGGCGTTCTAACTTGACAGTGGCACAAGCGATGATTAACCACAGATGGGTGAGGGATTTACAGGGGGCCTTATCGATCGAAGCACTGGGGGAGTTTTTTCAGTTATGGGATGACTTGCGCAGCGTTGATCTTCTTCCTGAGCCTGACAGAATCCGCTGGAAACCGGCTGCGGATGGAAAATACTCAGCTTCCTCTGCCTACTCTTTGTTCTTCATTGCAACTGAGGAATGCTCGTTCGCTGATCTTGTTTGGAGATCCAAGGCTCCTTCGTGTGTGAAGTTTTTCATGTGGCTTGCATTGAAGGACCGGTGTTTAACGGCGGACAACTTGGCAAAACGGAATTGGCCGCACGAAGCAACATGCCAACTTTGCAGGGCCGAAGCAGAGGACTGCCATCACATGCTAGTAACTTGCCGTTTCTCTGCAGAAGTTTGGCGGCGGATGAGAGTTTGGATAAATGTTCATTTTCAAACACCGGCGGAAGCAGGCGAGAAACTAGTCGTCTGGTGGATAAGGGAAAGAAAGATTTTTCGGAATTGCTACAGGAGGTCGTTCGACACAGTCTGTATGTTGATTTGCTGGCGCATTTGGAAGGAACGAAATGCAAGGATTTTCGAGAAGATTGACAAAACGGCAGTGACACTGGTAGATGACATCAAAGAAGAGATTGCAGTGTGGGAGGAGGCCGGGCTCTTCCCGAATTTTGCAAGTAGTCAGCTTCAGTTCATAGCAGGGTCCAGCCTTCTCTTGCTGTCCCCTGCCTCTCTGCCCCAGCTTCAGTTTTCACTTTTCCTGTGTTTTTTCTTAGCCTGCGTTTGAGCAGTCTAAGAGCGGTGTTTTGTTACCGTTGTAATCGCATAATTTTTTTCCAAAGTCTTAATGAAAGGTTGGCCACCCTTCGGTCAACCCGGCAAAAAGTAGTAAGTCGATGCAGTTACTGAAAAACAAGTGAAAAGGAAGATGGACAAACCTGCTTGCACTTCTTTCTACTGACAATTTTTGCTCGATCTCCACAAATTCCTTTGACAACTTCATAATAGATATTAAAATGCACTCTAGTTGCTTTTCTTGCTCATTTTTAATGAAAATGCCATTATAATCGATGTTTTTCTTTTCAACTTCCTTCAAGGCAGCTGAAGCAATTTCTAAACTTGAGTTCAGTTTGACAAGTTCATCATATTGCAGATTTTGCTTGAGAGTCTCATGTGATCTTGTTGGTGATATGTGAGGCGCCACCTCTATATCACGCAAAACAATCTCTGTACTCTCTTGTTTGATGACTTCTGGATCTTCCTGGTTATCTTGGATCGAACATTGCTCTAACTCTGCTATTTTTTCTTTCAACATTCTATTTTCTTCATTTGACAAACACAAGGCCTTCTCCTTTTCAGATATCACAGATTCAAGCGAAGACAGTTCTGTATCAAAACTCATAGCAACATCGTGCATGTTGTTCATAGAATCATCAAGCAAGTTTCTTGTAACAGTCTGGTACAGTCCATCCCTAAGATCAGCTTCAATTCGAAGGTCCTCATACTCTTCTTTAATTTTGTCAATTTGTCTCAGGAGATCATCCTCCGACGACAACTGAAGTGATATTTCTCTACTGGCTTCAGATAGCTGAGATGATAATTCCTTAACATCCTTCATATTATCTGCAAGCAAACCTCTAAGATGCTGATTTTCATAATATAAAGAGTCAATTCTTTTTGCTGATATGAATCTTTCATCCAGTCCATCATGAGTCATGCAAAGTGAAGGCATCTTTATGTTCTTCGAAATAATTTGATCCATTCTCGAAATGATCTGTGGAATTTTCTTTCTTAATGGCTCAAATTCTACATCGTTCCTGAGAGCAAGCAATCCCTTCTCACGTTTGAATTTGAAGAGCTCTTCTGTCTTTTCCTGCAAGTCCAATTCATGCATCCTCTTCAATTTGCTCATTTCGGACTTAAAATAAGTTATGATCTCTTCTTTACTCATACCATTCAGGTGACGGAAGTCAGATTTTTCTGAGACAACAATGGACTTCTGTTTCCTGAAACTCTTTTCCTCCACGCGAGATGAATGATCCTCCTTGTTTTTCTTTCCAAATATGTTGTACTTCCATCTATTGCTCCTGTTGCCCGAAGTTTCATGCTTACTGTGAGAAATATGTGATTCTTGTAGTGAAGGAAATAATAGCTTGGAAAGAGCACCCAGATCATCGCGCATGCTGGCAAATTGAGCTATGGCATCCTGCCAATTTTTATTCATGGAGTTTGTAATAGTAATTTGCTCATATAGCTTCCTCTCCATCTCCTCTTGCAAGCCACTAATGAATTCTCCTATTGTAATGTTGATGACCTCCAATTGCAACTCATGCTCCAACTGGAGATCAGACACCGACGAGCTGGCCATCTCCCTAGCCTTCCGAAACACCATGGCCAGAAGTAACTTCAAGGCATTGAACCTCTCATCAATCTCAATCAGCATCACATCAAGAGACATGCCCAGGTGTGTACCAATTATATACCCATTATCCGGCAACGCATAGTTTTCCAGTCCTGTTACATCCCCCTTGAGCCTATCAAGCTGTGTATCAAGTTCCTGTTTCATCAAATCCATGAATTCTGCATAGTTGACCTGCCCATTTGGATTAAAAACATGCCGGTCTGACCACGATACCGCTCTTTTCGATCCTTCAAAGTAGTTGTCAGAGCTGGAGTTGGACTTGATGGACAACCATCTCGGCGTCAGTGCCGGTGAATCTTCAGATGTCATTGATCCACTGCTAAGCCTGCCCCTGGTGTCAAGAAAAGATCCACTGTATAACCCCCGAACGCTGTCACCATGATCTTGAGGCTGCACTGGGCTGGCTGGAAAAGCTGATTTGTGGATGAGCGGGTTCAATCTGTCAGTCAATACCTGCACCATTTTCACACTTAGTTTGATTATGCAAGATGTAACGTATTAAATTAAATCATCAGCATCATCAGAATTGAATCATGAGCATCAGAATGATTGGTCAACTTCATTTGAAATTAAACTAAATGAATAAATATACTGCCATCACAGTATCACACACGCGTTCTAAATTCTGATGAACTAGCAAATAACTGATCATTGAACACGTTAGAAAGCACACAACGAAATCCTGAATATTTCTAAAGAAATCTTAATATAGCGGGATGATACAACAGTACGAACTACGAATTCACTGCAGAGAATTTAACCAAGAAAAACATAAAATAGAACCCCCCCAAAAAAAAAAAAGAAAGGCAACCGACGAACCCAGTTCCCCTCCTCACAATCAAGCAGAAGAACAAGAAGAAAACAGAACAAAAAACACGAGGCGCACGTATCAGCCGCGATCACAGCGCACAGGAGAAGGGACTGAATCGGGTCCCGGATCGCTTACCGGCTGGACGGCCTCCATGGCGTCCGACAACTCCGGCCGCCGCCAAAGCCACCGCCACAGGCACCACGCTGGCTCAGAAACTTCCCCTCCTTCCCGCCACTCCCTCCTCAGAGACAACGCGACTAACCAACTGATGAGCCATCCCCGCGAGCCTCCCTCGCTGTCAATAGGGCTTGTTGGCTTACTTACAGCTGGTAACCTCCAACTAATCACTCTCGTGGAAGAGAGGAGAGAGAGGAGAGAGAGAGAGAGACCCAAAGGGGTCAGTGGACTGCAAGAAGCAGAGGATAAGACGACGCCGGCCAAGTCAGTGCTGGGCGGAGACGACAGCGACCGGGATGGAAGGGAGTGAAGCGGAGCAGAGCACGCCGTCGCGGAGAGAGACGGCGAGATTACGGCAGTAATTGCGATTTTGCGGGCGATTAGTAAGCGCGCGATAGCGGCGGCCAGGCGAAAGGGACGACGCGGGTGGGGGTGGTTACTGGTTAGGGAGACGGCGAATGGATCGCGGTTGGTTGGAATCGGCCAAGCGTCACCAGCGTGGGTGACGTCGGCAGGGGTGGGTGTGGGGCCCAACGGAGGCTGTGGCCCCACCTGTCACCAGGAGAATGCGAGGAGGAGGATATATGGTGGCGAGAGAGCACGATCATCTCATATATATTAATATAAAATATATCACTTTCATCGTATCATCATGTAATTAGCAATCTACAATCTCTCCACTTCATTTCGCTTAAAATTAGCGCTGGTTAGGTGGGTCCCACGTTAGGCCCATGCGGAGGTGGGACCCGCTGCTTTTCCCGCCCGCGTGCACACGTACCGTTCAACCTCAGTCCGTCGTGGCACCTGTGTTCCTCGCCATTTTTCCTTTCCCTTTTGCTCTCATCTCTTTTCTTTTTTTTTCTTCCTTCACTGATTATACCTTAGTAAGCCAGTCGAACCACTATTTTTCTATAATTAGGATGGAGAAAAACGATTAGTAGCATTCACCAAAAAAGGCACAAACATTCATTCAATGAGTTACCACTTTTTTATAGTGAATTGGTTAACCATTATTTGAGATGGATTTCTCACATAATTCATAGCACAAATGGACATCATCAACTGGTTGTCTTGATGTGTGGTGGCATAAGTAAACCGACTATCGTTATAACTAGTTATATCGTGTTTGGTATGTTGGAAAAAGGTTGATAATTGATGTTATCAGCTACATTCTTCATATTCACATTATTTCCTCGATGTTTCTCAATGTTTTATTTCTGTAAGTTCATTTTTAGTGTCCTTGGTTTTTGTTTAAAAATTAAATTAACATTATTCTTTTATCCATTATGTATTCGAACGTTTTTAGGTGACGGATAGCTAGATATAAATTAACATTATTCTTTTATCCATTATGTATTCTGGACGCTTTTAGATGGTGGATAGCTCGATATTAAACAAAAACATAAGAAAGATATTTTTACGGAATCGGATCATGTATTTTTATTTTACTCTTAGCCTTTTTATGATGGCTCCCATTCGTATCTATAGTTAGTATAAGATTGAGATTGTTAATTGATGTGAATTCAGATTATCAATGGTCTTGAATTATTATTTTGGGGCAATATCATATTATCATAATTTACCTTCAATATATTTGATAATATAAATTGAATTAAAGCTCAAATGAACAGATTCCACAAAAGTTATTTTCAATTATATGAAATAAAATTTTAATAGTTTATTAAGCAAATATTGTGACACCGTAGTGTTAGCACATGCATATTACTAGTATGGGCAAAAGAGAGAGTATGGAAATTTTACAGCAGTTTGAGTTCAGTTTGTCTCTTTTAGAATATGAGAAAAATCCCTACATTTAAAGAAGAGTTATATGTTAGTAGGGTGAGTGTCAGAGTGCGGTACTCCAACAACAAGAAAGCGAGTACTTCTCTTTTAAAGATTCATTGGGAGGGGGGCAAGTTAAGTCCAAGTTTGCTCTAGGGAGCAAACAAACAGGATGGTTTATATAGGTTTGGGCCACTAGAAAGCGTAGCATCCTACTTCTGTGTGAATGTGAACTATGGAGGTGAAATAAGAATACAATGAGATATGAGACTTGTGTCATCTATCCTTCTTCAGGAATCGAACCCTCGTTGGCATTGATCCTCCTTTTGTAAACGAAGGAGAGTCCACAATGCCGATACATACATGCATTAGCGGGGAACGCTCCAATGAAACCGATATGCTTAGTCTTGTTAATGTCTCCTTTGACATGCAAGGCGGATGTGACAGTTCTCCCGCAACTGTCAGATGGTTCTAAGGTTGAGGAAGTCTCTATCTGGTCATCATGGGCCCACGGGTTAGCCCTCGAGGCAAGCTGAGGTGATGTTGGACGGTGGAAGCTGAGGACACGACACGCTGCCTCTCTGTTGTTCCTCTAGTTGACGTGGTCATACATGAGGATGCATGCATTGCCACGTCCTTGATGCATATACAGGCGAGCTATACTCCAGGTTGCACCGTCCTGCAACTATAATCATGATATTGGTTGAAGTTAAACCATTGGGTCCACCTAGGCATACAGAAAAGCCCAAGGCAAGCCTAGGGCAGGAGGTGGAGTCCGCCGTGATGAGCCTGAGGCATGAGGCATGCCCGAGAAGTTAGTGGGGGAGCGTGCCCTGGACTACCGTGTGTCTAGAGCATACAGCGTGCTCAGGGTGTTTGACGTGCCTGGGACACCCGCATCCGCTCCCTTCGTCGTTTTATAGACTTTCTTATTGACTCTGATGAGCTTCTCGAAGATATCAATGATGAAAAAGTTCTTGATGGATGTAGCCTGAATGAGGCGTGTTGCATGGCACACCATGTATTCGACACCTTAGAGATGTAAATCTTATATGTCTCTTGAAGATGTAGATCTTGTATGTCTCTTGTTGTCTTTGTGTTCCCTGAGCACTTGGGGCCGAGCGCGAAGATGTGTCCCGAGTGCATCTCGTAGGGCGTCACGCCCGAGGAGAGATATGCCCCAAGCACCGCCCACAAGAGGTCGCGGCCGGAGGCCAGATGCGCCCTGAGCAACGGCTGCGGGGGCCGCACCCAGGGGCATATGTGCTCGGGCATAGCCCACGCAGGGCCATGCCTAAGAACGAATATGCCCCAAGCAGTCACACTCGGGGCCCGTTGTGACCCGAGAAGCAGTCTACGGGAGGTCGTGCTCGGGGATTGATGATGGAGATATCCCAAGTAGCCGATGATGGAAACTCTAGTTCCTATTTCTTCAACAATAAAACAAAAATATCATGCTTACTAGGTCTGCTATGTGATAGTCGGCAAGTGCTAAGTGTGTACTCCTTCCTCCCTTTGTTAATAAATAAATGACCCCATTCACTTTTGGATCTAAATTTATATATATATATATATATAGAATGTTTAAAGTATTTTTTATGATAAACCAAGTAAAAACATAAATGATAATTATATAAGTTTTTAATAAAACAAATGTCCAAACTTATGTCTAACAACTTACGATTTCATTTACTAAAAGCCGGAGGGAGTATATGTTTTAAAAGCCGCTTAGAGTTTTTTTAATGCAGGAATTTTACAGGAATTATTTTATTTTCTCCAAAATTTCGGTCGAAAATACCTTTGTTTCCAAGGCCTTTTGTTTGTGTAGCATCAGATTTCAGATCATGTCGGGATTATGCTGAGTGACGTTAACGTTTGTGGTGGCGTTAGGTGATTAAACAGAAAAGCAGCTCATGTAATCTACTGGATACAGGACAAATCATGTGAGTGCCAATATGAGACACGGTTCATCAGAAGTTACACCTGTAGTAGCAATGGCTGACAGATGAGTCCGATTTCATATGTCAGTGACCCTACTGTGCACTACTGTAGATGTAGTACTGTGGATAATTTTCATTGACAGTCAATGTGTCATTAGCTCAAGGCCAGTCCAGAATTGTATATTTTGTACCAGGAGGATTTAGATTGCTTCAGCTTGATACGTCACTCACAACTGCATAACGTGGCTGTGAATTTTGATCACCAATGGTCAGAACTCAGAATGGACCAAGCATAGCTCAGCAACAAATGCAGGTATTTAATGACTTCGAAACATTTTTTTTCTTAAAAGATGTCGTGAGGTCAAATAAAATTATTACTCTTTTTTTTTTAAATATAGCAACCTATCACTCAATTAGACATCAAATAATACTATGAATCCGAATAAACCATTGACATTTAGACTTTGAGTTCTAACCAAAGAATAAAAAGGTTATGCTTTGAGAGCAAAATTTGCTAGTACAAGACACTTGAAAATATAATAGTAGAGTGTGTGGGCGATCTAACTTGTTCACCCATATCATCCAGGTCATGAAAATTATTAAATTATTTTTTTAATCTCTGAACTTATTATTAAAGTGTATTATTTCAGTTTCAAATTATCACGACACCTTTATGTCCTATGTGGTGTTGACATGACATGTTATATGGGCGTTGACTCTCTCTTTTTCTTTTTCTCCCTTTCTCTGCTCTTCTTCTTTCATGTTCATATTGCACATAATGAGGAAAAAAAGGAAAGGAAAAAAGGGAAAAAGTATAGAAGGAAAAAAAGAAAAAGTTGTGATCAGAATGTTCACGCGACATGTCACATAGGATCTTGAAGGTGTCTTGATAATTTGAGACAAAAATGACACACTCGGATCTTAAAAGTATATTTTGAGAAGTCGTCTTGACAATTTGAGACAAAAATGACACACTCGGGAATCTGAAAATAAAATGACACACTCGGGAATCTGAAAATAAACATATTTTGAGAGGTGAGAGACCAAACCTGGTTAACACGGACGAATGAATTTATGGGTCGGCCGTGCATTTTACTCAATAATAAACGGCTCATAAGTCAGAAGATGGCTATTCCAGCCTCCAAGAGCACGTTTTAGTAATTTTTTTGAGCGGATTATATTTTAATGATTTAAATCAACGATATCCCATCACTTTATATGCATAGACAATGACAGATTGACAGGTATACCTAACAATCAGCTTCAGACAAAACACCTTACGGTATGGTGGATAGCATAGTTTCCAGCTGCAATAGTGACAGGCAAAAGTTACATGCTTCATTTTGTTCATCATGTGATGCAGAAGCTTATGAAATACATGGGTGATTTATGATTCATATTCAGAAAATAATGATGATTTTACACCACCCTACAAGAATCATCAGATCATGCGTTGTCTTTTCTTCTTTTTTTGGCTGCGCTACACTCATAATCCTCTTGAACACAGTGATCCTAGTAGACCTCGACGTGCCATTGCTTGTTCTTCTTGAGCTGGGATAGCTTCTGCTCCCAGCTCTCCCCTCTCTGCTCAGCCACTTTCTTGAGGGTGTCCTGAATCCCTGGCATCATCCCCTTCAAACCGCAGAAGTAGATGTGTGCGCCGTCATCCAAGAGCTTGAAGATCTCGTCGCTGTACTCCTCAATCTTGTCCTGGACATACATCTTGCCACCGCTCTTGTTTTTCTGCTCCCTGCTTAGCGCTTTGTCGTACCTACAAATTCAACACAATTGGATTATAGCAATATGTACAAATATACTTAACCAAAAACAGCTCATTTATATGGCACTCTCAAGTCAAAGCCCAATAATTCTATGATGGCATCAGTTCACAGAGGCACCTATGTTCATAATGTGGCGCTGTTTCAGCCAAGTATGCATATAGTACTAATAATTAAAACAAAGAGTTAAGACAGATGATGTCTAGCAACCTGAAATTGTCTGGATACTGCTTAAGATAGTTCGTGAACTCTTCATCATAGAGAAGGCTGTCAGTGTTAGCCACACCAAGGAAGAGCCAGGCCAAGCCACCGAATCTGTACTTTGGGACATCTTCCATGAACATTCGGCGTAGGTAGCCACGGAATGGAGCAACACCAGTGCCGGTGGCTATCATGATGTGTGTTGCATTCGGATCTTCCTCAGGCAGGAGCATTATTTTGCCTGATGGACCTGGTGTTATGAAGGAAATCAGTGAGATACTTGGCATCCATCATGTGCCACAAAGGACTTATAGAAGAAACATACTAATAATAAAGCACTAAAAGAGGATTCATGCCTAAAAAAATGCTTAGGAAGCAAGGAGAAATGGGGTAAAGAAATGGAAAAGGCTCCGGTACTGTATACTGGTGCATTAAAGGATCATTTTTTTAAAAAGAAAAGGGTAAACTAAAATGGGACTGCAAACCTTAGTAAGAAAGGAAAAGAGCAAGATAAGGGTGGTCAATGTTTTAAGATAAATTTTATAACTTCATTAGAATTAGCTTTCTTAATGCACTGGAAACAGAGTCTTTCTTCTCCCCCTTAATTTACATCTTCAATATGTACATATCAATGCCACTATAAAGTATGTATGAACTAGAAATAGATTGTCTACCAAAGGTGGGTTTCAGGAAAAACACAACTAAAACAACTATGTTTGCTCCGCTTTGGAATTAACAGTTAACAGGACCTCATAGGAAATTCGGAAAGCCTTTGCGTTCATCTGAAGCTGAAATAAATCAACTAACCTGTCACTTTAACCTTGTCCCCTGGTTTTGAATTACATAGGAAGTTACTGCAGACACCATTTTTTGAGGGGTCCTCCTTGCCAGTTTCAGGATCATAATAAACGGCACGGCGCACACATAAACTAGTGGTCCTTCCATCAAATGAATCTCCATACCTTGTAGATGCAATTGAATAAAGACGGACATTATGTGGTGCACCAGGCTTCTTCGGGTTCTCCCCCTAACAAGCAAAAATGCACAGGTTTAGAGAACAGTGAAGAGGGTGATGCCATGGAGATACCACTGGAACTGAATTAATAGTGTGTGTGCACACTAAAGTCTCCTATCAAGAGCAGGTTTTCTCACATAGGTTTACAATTTTAAGCCATTGAATAGAACATTGGAAACAATGTCTACAGAAATAAACCTAATATATTATTGATTATCTTTATCTTTGTAAGCTCTTAGTTAATAGTGTCAACAAGACAATTGTTCAATATCCGATAAGATAAATAGACTATGGATGAAACCGACAAAGCATAAGCATAATGTTCTATCTTAAACAAGGAAAATGATTGAGAGCAGGAAGTACTTACTGGAGGAATAATGCCATAACTTTGCCCCTCCCAGTAAGGCACATTGCCACCATGATCAATGACAATGTGGCATGTCTCTCCTGGAGCCTTGGGGCCTACGATCCTCTCAACCGAGACAATTGTGGCGGTGTAAGGCTCCTTCGGTTTGTATGTGTTGAGCGGCGGCTCCTTAGCACTCTCCAAATCAAAAGGCTTAACAGCTACCTTGGTTTTGCTCGCTTGCTGAACTGACATGCAGAGCACCTTGTTCACATGCCTGGGTCGCGCGACCTTGCTCTCCCATGCCAATGTGGCGCCAACCCATGATTTGTTCCTAAAGCTAATGTTGTTGCTACCCTGAAGAATCACACAAAATGAAATCCAGCACATAGTTTAGCGCCACCATTCAAGAACGCTGTGAATTCAGGATAAACAGTCGACTAGACCAAAACCCTGAACCCTGATAATCTGCACATCGAAACAACACGGTGCAGTAATATCATGGTGTTCCCTTAGCTCTTAATAGCGCTCACTACTGAACCAATCTGAGATATATCCATAGATTTGTATCTACCAACTACACATTGACCAATCCAAGCCCGCGGAATCACACAGGATTCCACCCAAGAACCACCTAAAATGAGCAAGCTTTACCATCAGGCGCACCAAACCACGCACCTGGATCCCAGAACTCTTCACGCCGCGATCCGAGCCGGCCGGCGCAGAGACAGCCACCTGTTCAGAACGCGAGGAACTCAGCACCACCGCGCAGCGAGATAACCAGGGGATGCGAAAAAACCCGCGAGGATGGCGCGTACCTGGGACGATACAGCGGTCGCCATAGCCGATCGCGAGTAAGGGAAGGAAAAGGAAAGATCTTTCGATCTGGAGGAGGGAGATGAGATGAGAGGGGAGAGGAGGCAGCGGGTTTATAGACAGAATCAGAAAGGGGAGGAGTGAGGTGAGCTCTTGAGGTGGCGGAAGGGACGACTTTAGCTGCTTAATTGTGTGATTTGCCCGGCCGTTCTTGGGGTTGGTTAGGTGCTAAATTCGTTTTAGAGTTTGGGTTTGAGATTTGATGAAAAAAATCATTTTTTCATTTTTGATGTTGATTAGGGGGTTTGGTTAGCTGGATGAAGCAGCAGAGGGTTGCCTGGCTGCTTGACTAGCAGAAATGGTGGGTGCCCCTGCAGCTTGAGTGCTTCGGCTGGCTGCTGATAAAATTGGCTTTGTGGTGGCATCAAGGGTCATCTTTGTCTGGAGAGATGTATGTAGCCCATGGAGCTAGCCAGATGCATGCTACACATAAAACTTGTATATTAGCTTAATTTAGTTTTATTGGACAGTGCATTAGTTGGCAGCGTGTGCATGTAGCGCACAAGCTGGTATCTGATGCCAATTTACTGCCAAAATGTGTCGATCTTGGCGCAAAAAAATTTAAA
The DNA here is from genome assembly GCA_019925245.2 of Oryza australiensis. NCBI lineage: Eukaryota > Viridiplantae > Streptophyta > Magnoliopsida > Poales > Poaceae > Oryza > Oryza australiensis. The sequence goes on from JAIFGZ020000169.1 coordinate 1,058,942, forward strand.
AGAAGAGTAACTTTTTGAAGGACAGAAAAAAATACTACTGCAACTCCTCTTTGTTATCAAAGGGCTAGAGGCTTGCTCTTGCACCAATGAGCCATGTGAATTATCACATTGCAAAAAAAAAAAGGAAGAAGAAGAACATAACTAGCAAATTTATGGCCTATTATGCTCATCAAGTGTAATCGGGTCATGCAACACCACAGAAGAGAACCATGTAAGCCTGTGCTGTTTTTAGCTTTGTTTCTCCATTTCGGAATGTTCACCAAAAGCTGAGCCTTGTGCAGAGTGCTGCGCAATTCTGTTGCATTTTTACAGCATCACAGGATAGCAAGCAGTACCTTTAACTACAACCAACCGACACATTTCTTCTCCTTCAACGGCACAAGCCATTTCTTTTTGAAGGTAAAAACTAAAAGTATAATCCTTTTGGTAGGCTAACTACAGATGGACTAGTTCTGACTTTGAGACGGATGAGTTGCAAACAGCCAGCTTCGTTCAGATGATCACATCCCCATGATGTGATCAAGGCCTCCATGAGGAGCTCCTCCCATGCCGGCCATAGTCATGTTGTGCAGCAGCTGCTGGAGCCAGCGCCTTGTGACATGATCATCCTGCGCACGTAATATGAAGCTGGAATCAGGAATCGGTTGAAACTTTTCTGTGTAAATTATAATGTAATTCTTCTGCGGTAAGGCAACGATGATTGGCGATGTCATGAGTCAAGAGTTGAGACACACACCTGAAGGAAGTTGTTGAGGGTCCCATCTTTCAGCGCGGTGGGTAGGCAACTGTTCAGCGCGGTACATGCCCTGCACGAGATGAAAAATGAATTATAGGCGGCTCTGGCCAACTTTGGATTTACACATTGACAGGTTCTGCATTATGTAATCTGTACAGATGATAGAATGAACCTGGAATTTTCTGACAGCCTGAGGTAGCAGCGAATTATGTGCTTCAGCAACCTAGGAGAAGGTTGCTCAGCAAGTGCCTGAACCATCTGTGATAGAACACTCGCTACAGCAAAGAAACGTTCAGCAGTCGCACATATGTAGCGAAGCCCAACATCATCAAGCAGAATCTTTTGAACAATAAAGGTGGCCACCTGAAAGTATACCTTGATTGGATTAGCAAAAATGAAGCACCAAATCCATATCTGACAGAATAAAGAAGCCTGGTTGTGGTCTAGCCGTCTAGTAGAGTACTACAGTCCATTGCTAACAGTTTATTCAAGAACGAATTCTTGTTTTCCCTCTTTCCGTATTCAGTATTCACACAGATAGCAGCTTAGAAAATGCTACAAATACAAAACTAGACTTCCTTATAAGATCAAGCCAAACAAAAAGGAAGCAAACTACACAAGGCGACTGTCTTGCATAATCTAAGAGTTCATGACCATTGTAAAATTAGGTTCCAACATGACTTCAATTACATTAAATGAAAGATAATCTGACTTAACAGGGATAAAGGGAGAGGAGTTTTGCTTCATGTAAATTTCAGGCTAGAATAATAGAACATACCAAGGAACATGCGAAGTGTTGTCACGAGCTGAAAACAGGGGAAGAACTACAAAAGAGGAAGGGTTGAGGTAGGTAGTTACACACCGTTTTTGAAAGTTCACTGCCCATCTCCATAGTACGCAGACACAGAGGAATTATTTCAGTTTGCAGAAGAAACCCAATGACTTCAGAATCATCGACCTGCATATAAGGCAAAACAAAACAGAATTAACTAATTGACTATGGTCATTTACAAAATTAAAGTCTGGTAAAAGCAACTTGATCATTAAGAAATCATCAAGTTGTTTGGTTCAAACTCTGTAAAATTGTCGATGTTTTTTCCTTCTCTTATTTTATAAAATTAACTATTTGGCTTAAGCCTGGTAGTATGCCCATCGAAAGAAAAAAAATCATCGAGTTGTTTGGCTCAAACTTTGCAGTTCATATAGGGATATTTGGAGATCCAGACCCAAATCAGGCCATTTGATCAGCATAACTAGATAAGTATCCAGTGTCCACAAGAACTGTCATGAAGAAAGGGAAAGTTCTACCCATATTATTTGCAGTGTCTTTTCTTTCACCCCCTCCCTCTCAATATTTTGAGAACTGGACCAAACCACCATTCAACAACAGAGAAAATGAACAAGCAGCTTGTCCAGCAGAAAAATAACAGGCAAAGAATATAATATATTAGATATACCAAAGAAGAAGTTCAAACTCACAGCTTCTCTTACACCAGAGGGCTTGCCACCCAAAGTGTATCAATTGTAAAGTTGTTGGAATAGGGAATATTATAGTAGATATCCGTGAGCAGAATGATCTCTTAGAAATCCAGGCCATAATATTTCCCAAAAAGTCATGTAGAAGGGAGTCAAAAGCGGAACATGAAGCCTACTCTAGCTAAAGACGACATAGACAAGGTTGAATTGAACCACAGTTCAATCACCTGAACAGCTAGAACAGGGATCTTAGTAGATCAGCAAATGATCCAGCTTTAGAAACCTACACTTCCACTCAAGAAACACTTCCATATCCATCATAATTTTCATAAAGTTCTAGCTAGCAATTACCTTCACAAGTGCGCCAATGACACCCAAGCTGGTAAGCCTCAAGTACTCAAAAGGCCTTGTCTTGCTTGTAGTATTCAAGAAAGGGTACAGATACAATGGGATGTGAGCTGCAAAAAAAAAGAGGAAAAAAATCAAGAGGGGAAACAGGTTACTCACAATAGCCAATCTGAAGCATATAACCACATACAGAGGAACATTCTTGTACGCAAAACTAACTAGATGTGATTAATATTATCTGCTATCTGAAAATTTTCAGCATTGGGACTGCCATAGCCCATATACTGTCATATTTCTCACAGCTGAAACTAAATAGATGCAATCAGTATTATCCGTTACATGGATTTTTTTAATAAAAATAATAATACTGTGAATATAGTACATATAAGAAAAACATTGAGCAAGAGGGGAAAGATTCTTGAACGATGAGTATCAAGAAGGAAATATTTAATACTTGCAATAAAAATGGCAGCAGTTATTACCATTCAAGAAAGGAATCCTTGTGTCACTGTGTGAGGCAACACACTGCAATAAAAACACAATGAAATTTAGAAAGCAATGTGTTGTATTAAATTAATTTAGGGATCCTAAACAGATACAACCTTCATCCCCAAATACAAGGGACTTTGCCTATGAAACTAAATAGGCAAAATCCTTATATTTGGGGATGGAGGTAGTAGCACTTTATACCATCCCCCTTTTATGCATTGCAACATGATACAAAAATGGCATTTTCTCATCCCATCATGAGGCACCAGTGTCATAAGTAGAGGTTTCTAACTATCATAACTCATAAGTGGAGGTTTCTTTCTTTCTTTCTCATGTGAAGGTGTACCTGAAGAAGTGCAAGTGCATTGCAGACACGGTTTGATGCCCCTGGCGATAATGTTGGGGGTGAAAGTGATGGATAGATTGACACAATCTCCTGCATGATCCAAGCCACAAATAAACTGAATGAGAAAACCGTGAAAGACTCAATGAACTTCATTTCGGGAGAACCAACATTTCATACTCAATCACACTGACTTAAACAACATGAAGAATTGTAACCTACCTGGAGTAGTGCAGCAATTGTTCCATAAGAGTGCCATAGGAGTGGAGCAAGATCCTGAAAAATTTCTCGCTTCTGGGGAAAAAAAACATGAACATCGTTAGACAACAAAATCCCTATTACCGAGATGGCCAGGTGTGATGATAAACCAACAATAATTTACGAATTTCTTTGCTGAAACTGCAAAATGGAAAAAAATATATTCAACAACCAAATAGGAAAATATTCAAGAAGCTCTATGCCCTAAAGCGCTGAATTGGTAAGATACCACTCCTTAGAAATAATCCCCAATACACTTGCACACAAAAGCACAAGCACACACGTTTAATCCTTGTATCAGACTATCCAGGGTGTGTAACAACAGGATGGCAAACAGTACAGAGAGTAGTACCATGAAAGTATTCAAAATAAGGCAACTTGCATCTAAATTCATAAATGAAAGCTGAGTTGTGAGTTACTGTTTTTATTGTCTCGTCTAGGATGGAGCAGATTGCAAATATCATTCACCCCTCCTATGCCCCAAGCCAAATCTTCATACTCATAGGCTGCATGGGTTCAATTTCAGCAAAGCTACCTACAGTCTTAGATTAGGATAAGTTTGTTGGGGCCTGACTCGGATTTGGGTGTTCGTACATGTGAGATACTAGTCAGAATCAGACACAATGTTGCCGTGTTGGAATCCGACTCAGACTCAGGGTGTCCGATTTGGCAAAATAGTATTGGGCCTGGGTTTCCAGGTAGCACTGATCAACGCACCACCTGGACCTCACCAATTTACTTGGGCCGTGGCCCCTTTACATCTGCATGGATCATGTCAGAAACAGTGGGCTGCTGGATCAATTCGTCCAATCCACTCTACTTGCAGACCGACTCTTTTCGTGCTATGGAAGGTAAACCCATGAGCTAAAAAAACTAGGAGCACTGCAAGTGGGGCTTGGGCTTCAAAGGAAATCCGCTAACGCCACACAACTGTAGGCTGGTCTGGGATTTGAATGCAGAGCCAAGATATTGGAAGTTTGGAACTCCAAGGTCCCGCGCCACCAAGAGCACAATTTGGCGGGAAGGCGACTTGATGGAGAAAAAATCAACAAGTCATAATTTTTTAACTGCTCGGCAACTATGGATACATCGGTATTCAACTTTTCATAGTTACAGAACAGTTATGTATTCTATATTTGTTGCCTACGACTTCAAACATTAATAAAGCAAAGCAATCAATTTCACATATTAATAGTCCAACTCGGGCTACTATTAATGTTTCATTAAACAAAAGGCAGTTGTTTATCTTAGTGGCTGCAATCGGCTTTCTCTTTATGCTCATGCTATAGTGACAAGGACAATCGCTAGTGAATATGTAACTTATCAAGATTAAATGACAATTATAGAGCATGATGATTCTGACTTGTATATGTATTTTTTTATAGTTCTTAGATTGTTTGGAACTCTTAATAAATCCTGGGCTGTGCCTTCTGCTGTCCAATCCTAACAGAATGTAGAATACAACCACAGACGAAATTATCCATTCTAATGAGAACAAGCATAAGTAGAACAAACTAAGTGACCCAACACAGACACAGAAACCCCAAGCTGAGGATGTCCTCTGGAGATAATTCACTCTTTTGCAACCAGGCTATATTAACATGTGTAGCAGATAAGCAGAACAAGTATTCCGAACATGCATCATCATAGCATAGACATTAAAACAAAACGCAATTTCCCGCTCACAAATAAAGGGTTATATGATTTACCTAACTAAAATTAATAAAAGGATTGCACAAAATCTCTAGATTTTCGTCATTGCCGGATATGGGGCAGGCAGAATTTAATAAAACTAAGCTACCACCTCTGCATACCACGAACTCCCAGAGAAGAACCCTCCGTACAAAAAAAGGACTGGTTTTGCCATACCAAACACTGATCAAACAGTACATGGAGCAAGCTATTTACCCCTATATGACTAGCAGGTGAGCCGATCTACGTTCAGAACACACTAGTAGCGTCAGATCATCAAGTCCCATGCTACTTTTGCCTAGACAGAGCATTACATCACAAAGGCTGCAACTTTCGGAACCACCACATGGCACGTACAGATTCCCCAAATCTCACCCCCCGAATCCAATCATAAAACCCCCGCCAGCGCTCAGAGCGATCGATCGAGAGAGGAAAAAGTGAGAATTTTCCGCGACCAGGCGGCGACGAGAGGGAGGGAGAGAGAGATAAGCGCTCGTTTTCGCGACGAGGCGGTGACGAGAGGGAAACCTTGGAGAGGTCGAGGAGGGCGTTCTCCCGCAGCTCCGGGTCGCAGAGGTCGAGCACGAGCTGCTCCGCGGACGCCATCTTCCGGTCCTTGGCAGCACCCGCAGCCGACGACGACGCGCCGGGCGACGGCGGGGGCGGCGAGGGCGCGGCGAAGGAGGCGGCGCCGATGGAGAGGGACGGCGGCAGATTCGCCATTTCGCGGAGGCGGCGGTGGAGTGGAGAGGAGACAGGACAGGAGGAACTGAGAGAGGAGAACCGTGTAGTATATACGAGGAGCCAAGCCGTTTCTACTAATTAGTAACTACACCCTACTATTAGTTTTGTTGTTTAGAGGGTACATTTTAGAGAGAGAACATTATTGTGTAGTAAGAATTGTAAAAATATTAAGTGTTTGGCATAAGGCATCAACGATGGCATGATGTCAGGGGAGGTGAAACACGTTATAATTTATGAGAGAGGAAAAAGCAAGAGAGAAAAATTACCTTGATTCAACCGTATAATAGACAGCTTAATATTATCTATACACCTTGTCGTCTATAAAATCAAATAATTTACCATCAATTGCTTAAATCTATTTAAAATAGTTCAATCGATGACTTGTCACGTGGGTTGTATGTTGTAATTCATTCATCCGTGATAAAAAAACATGTTTGGTTTTTGCAAGCCGACGAAAATCAAGTGGAGGATGCTACCGATATTTCGTATTGGTATCATAATGATGCAATCGTGGCTCTATAAAAATAGGAGTTGATGCAATTGTGGCTCTATAAATAAAAATTAAGTTAGGAGTCATTGTGTGTATGGAGCACGGCCAAAGATATGCATGGATATAAAACACCGACATGTATTGATCGATGTTGATTAAATGTTACCCGAGGTTACATTGATATCATAAAAAACAAATGACGATCAATCGAGATAGACGACTTTATACTTGGTTTTTAGAAACTAACCATACTCTTAAAGCAAGACTAGGTAGATCTTTTTTTCCCATAGCTTATAATTTGAAAAATAACCCTAGGCTATATACTTATACTTGTAATCTTAACAGCATAATAGCCCGTATTAAAAAGGATAATTAAAAATATCTCCAAATCAATCTAAAAGTAAGTTATAACATTGAAATTTGGCCGCAACTTATAAGCCAACGAGGAGCTCTAGGGACAGACATAACTCCAATTTTTCACAAGACTCAATCTCATTTAATCTCAATCAACTAAAAGAACACATATCTACTCTATTTTGCTACCATAAAATATTTGTCGACTATTGAAGATTATTGCATCATGTTGATATAATCTGTTTGCTGTTTTGGGCAAATACCATTTCACAGGACGGTAAAAATTTCCATGGAACGAGGGTTCTTTTGTCAAACCATAAAATCATAAAAGTATGAGGGCCATAAGCCAAACTTCAATCAATAAAAATTAGGGTTTTCTAAACCTAGCAGTGTTTAATTTCAGTTACTATTGTTTTTACTTTTTTCTCTCCCCAAATGCATCCCTCAAGCTCAGCCCACCCATATACACGAGCCCATAATTTTCTTTAAAAAACAAGTTCATTTTAAATCCCTAGTCTTTATCGTCGAGTTTAAAAAATATTCGTAAAATCAGACATAAAAAAACCATTTAAATGATACCTACGATGATATAGATGACTGGTTTTATATGTTAATCCGTTTCACTCACACTACCTAGACGCCTATACGACAAAAACAAATACGTGATGATATGATGATATAGATGGTTGGTTTCGTACGTTGATCCGCTTTACTTACACTATCTAGATGTTTATACGACAAAAACAAATTCGTAATGATATGACGATATAGAGATGCTTATACGATAAAAACAAATTCGTAATGATATGATGATGTAGAGACGCTGCAAAAACAAATACGGCCCCAACATCTCATCATCTCATCCTCTCTTTTTTTTTTCTCTCTCTCCCCCTCATTTCTCTCAACTCGCGAGCCGCAGGAACGCTAGCCAGAACGGCGGCGTGACGGGCAAGTTGCGGATTAGCTTGGTGGGGAGGATGGACTCCGGCGCGTCCCGCCATCGCAGCTCGCGGAAGACGGGTCGCCGCTGCCGCAGGGTCGTCTCGTCTTCCTCACCAACGGGAGAAGGGTCGGCCTGGTCCAGCTGCTGGTGGCGTTCGTCGTCGCCTGGGAGGCCGTCGCGCTGGCCCTCCGCAACGGTCTACTCCTCACCGCGCTCAAGTTCGTCCTCACGGCCTCGCTCGCCGTAGCCGCCTCCTGCTCCAGACCTCCGGTTTCAGTTTCATCGCTCAATTTCATATGCTGATATCTCTCTTCAGAGGGGATGAACACTGTACAATTTTTTGTCTGAAAAGAAAAACTAGGAATGAATCTAATGCGTTCGATCCTACTGCAGCTTCCTTGCCAAGGCTGTGCCCTGGGTGCTCCGGTGCACGGCCAAGCTCTCCATCAGATGCCGCTTCTACGGCTTCAATTATCCCAGGGACATCACCATAAACTCCCAAAGGTACCTAATTTGCCTGCCTAGCTTCATCAATCAATTCTTGGTATTTCATGTTGCTCCTGCTGTTAATGTCAATGCCGATATGTATGTGATTGATTCTCGAGTTCATCGCTTTTCAGGGTGTTTTTGACTCAATCTGTATAGGTGAGATTAGATTGGGCCTGCGAAGGCCACTCACCCCGTGGTCTTCGCAGCGGCGTCGCCAGCGTCCTTCCTCCGTCGAGCCGAGCGAAACCCCTTTTCCCTCCAAACCGGTCGCTTGGCGGCCGCCGCGCGCTAGGACGAAGACGACGAAGGTGCCATCCGTGTTGTCGTGGTGGTGGAAATGAAGGGGGGAATTCGATCCGGTTGGGGAAAAAGCGGGTATCGATGACGGTGCTGTGGAGATGGCGCAGCCTCCGCCGGTGGCCGCCGCCCCTCTCCACGCCGCCGTCCGCACCTCTCCACGCTGCCCGCCGCACGCCGCCCTTCTCCCCGTCGGCCGTCGCCTTCATCGGCGCCGGGGTGGAGTGGCTGCTAGAGCCGGAGCGGGAGGATGCGCTGCTGCTCACCAAGCGCGTCGCCCGCCGCGTCGCGCTGCGGGAGGCACGGCTCGCCGCCGCAGCCGCCGGTGCCCAGCTCCTCTCCCGTCGGCCGCCGGCTGCCACGCGCCGCCCTTCTCCCTGTCGGCTGTCGCCCTGAAAAAGACGGGGAAGGGGAAGAGAGGAGGATGAAAGAATTGGTCATTGACATGGGGCCGCGTGGGGCCCACTAACTCAGCTCGCGTGGTCTATCGAAAATTACCTATACCATATTACTAGAGATGGCAACGGTATATACCCGATGGGTAGTGCCCGCCCATACCCGTATCCGTAGGGGTAAATTTTACCCGTCGGGTTCCGTACCCGCATGCGGGTAAGGAAGTGATTCCATACCTGTACCCGTGCGGGTAATTTTACCCGACGGGTTACCCGTACCTGTCAGCGCACCCGACAGAGTAAATTCATAGCAAGGTTCACAATTCACAATTCAAGGCATCAAAGTTCACAGTTCACATAGTTCAAAGTTCACAGTTCAACCATCAATCCAGACAACTAAAAGTTCACAGTTCACCTAGTTCTCAAAAGGGAAGTAATAGACAAGGCATCAAAAGGAACATAATTCCCAGTTCACATGTTTCAAAATTCACAAATGCAATTAACAGACAAGGCATCAAAAGGAAACACATGCACTTCTTCCAATGCTTGCATCATTTGACTTGTTCCTATGACCAAAAGGGTGCCATACTGCCATGAGGCCATCTTGTCCTCAGATTGTAAGTTCCTACATTAGGATAAACATGTTACAAGTAAGAACTTCACAAATTAGTAAAACATATTTCAGGAATGGAAACTCACTTGAAGCTCCTCTTGTATGTCCTGAAGACATGACCAAAAGGTTGCAAGCTGTTTATTTTTCTCCTCAACTACAAAACATAAGTGACCAAATGAGTTGGTTTGCAAGAATAACAATAAATATTTTTGGAAATTTACAACAAGCTTATAGACATAGGAGCAGTGTTACCTTTGTACTTGTTTCTCAACCAATCTTGAGAGCACATTAGGGCCTCCAACATCTTGGAAGTGAGCCTGCTACGATGCTCACTTAAAACCCTACCACTAGTGCTAAAAGCTGATTCTGAAGCAACTGTCGTCACAGGAATGGCAAATATGTCTCTAGCAATCTTTCTCAAAGTTGGGAAGCGAGTTCCAGCCACCTTTCACCAATCCAAAACTTTGAAATTCTTAGTATGCATGTCCAATAGCTCTTCATCCAAGTAGCGATCTAACTCGTTTTGAATCCCATTGTTGTTGGCCTTCTACTAGCAACACGAGCCATCATGGAAGATAAAAATCATCACTATGTCCTGCGTTAGCTTGCCTGGAACACTGGTTCCCACATCATCTTCTCCACGGTACTCGAGCATCAAATCGGCCAACAAATTCCTCACCTCCCGAACCCTATCCTCACACTCTCTACCAGTTGTCCCAAGCAAATCCTCAAAACAAATCAGCAACACTGTGGTCTTAAATCTAGGATCAAGAATAGTTGCAATGCCCATGAACCCTTGAATATCAGTCCAATATTTGTCAAATTTGGCTACCATATTGGCTGACATGGCTTGCACTAAAGGATTCCCAAAAGTTGACCACTCTCTAATCTCCTTTCTAACCTCGGCAAGTCTAGTGAAATATATGTTAGCATGTTACATAACTCATTCCGGAAAACATTTTAGTGATGTCGTTGAACAATTTAAGCCTCTCTACAACATCCTCAGCAAATTTCCACTCATCCTCAGATGGCAAGGAAGTGTAAAACCTATCTACACGGCTTGCCCTAATGAAAGCAACCTTATATGACAAGGCATGACTAAGCATGGTATAAGTTGAGTTCCACCTAGTTTTGCAGTCAAGCATTATCTTAGTTGTGGCTTCCACTTTAACAAACTTAGCAATGTCCTCAAACTTTTCAACTCTTTTCGGTGTAGCTGTCCAGTACGCTACACTATCACGAATGTTTTCTATTGCATCTTTCAACACATCTAACCCATCCTTTACTATTAGATTGAGAATATGAGCAGAACAACGCATATGCAACAGCTTACCATCATTCAAGAGCTTATGTCTTCCAATATTTCTCACAAGCAAAGGGATCACAGCATCATTGGTTGTGCAGTTATCAAGAGTAATTGCAGATATCTTCTCATCAAGATTCCACTCAACCAAGCTGTCATACAATTGTTCACCAATGACTTCAGCAGTGTGAGGAGCAGGGACATAAATGAACCTATGATTCAATAGTTACAAACAAAATAAGAAACATGATAAGCAACCAGATCTAAATAACATAATATGCAACCAGATCGATATAAAGCTTAGTACCTCATGAGAATATTTCTAAGACTCCAAGATTCATCAATAAAATGTGCCGTGATGGCCATGTAACCTCTCTTTTGGTTGTCGGATGTCCACAAATCGTAGTGATGGCCACTCTTGACTGAATTCCAGCCATATATGCAATGGCTTTTTTCTTCTCCAACTCATATTGTCCCATAATATCAGATCTGAAAAAATAAGAAATATTAGAAATTTGATATGAACTAGAAGAAATAGCAGATAGAGGATGTGGGCTCATAGATCTTATACCTTATTGTGTTTCTTGTCCCAATTTTGAACAATGGTTGAAGTGCACCGACGAATCTTCGAAAGCCAACATGGTCAACCATACTCAAAGGGTACTCATGAAGAACTATCATGGCAGCAAGTTCTTTCCTAGCTATGTCTTGATCAAAGGTATAGTTCTCCATTGAGACTTTGCCTGCATCTGTCATATTAAATCTCAAACCAGATTGTACCATTGTGTGCGTATTCAACTTGATCCTCTTTAGAGTACAAGACTTCAAATGGGCTCGAAGGTGGTTCGTCCCATTTCTTGACACCCCAGAAAGTTTCTTTGAACAATAGTTACACTTTGCATATTGAGTGGACCCAACCTTCACTTTTGTGAATTCATTCCAAACTGCCGAAGTGAGCTTCCTCTTAGAACCAGTTATGACGTCCTCTTCTTCATCATCATCATCTAGCTCAACTGGTTGTGAATCATTGGTCGATTCAAGCTGAGGTGATCCAGAGATTGGAATTGAATCTGATCGCACTTGTGATGCTTGTGATCCACATTGCGGGTTGCTGCTCCCATCACTAGCAGTAGCTGTAGACATATTATTCAACCTGTAGATTGTAGAAGCACATTGAGCAATTAGTTACATCAAATAGATGGGGATATGTATTAACAAAAATGGAGGTTTCTATTCTGTTCCGAAAGATAGAAAATGAGTGAACGAAAAAAACGTGTGTGTTGGCCTCCTCTAATTAAACAAACCTCTTGTATGTCATTCAATACAAAATTGGAATACATCGGATTCGGACTTCTCTAATCTCAAACTAATTCTTGGATGGCTGCAAGGGACTTCTCTAATCTCTAATCTCAATACAAATTTCAGTAAGTATAGCAAGGGAAAATTAATATAGTATAACACACTCTTGATTTCTTGAAACCTGAATACATACAACAGGTCAACAGCTTCACACAAGTGGACATACAACAGGTCAACAGCTTCATGAGGCTAAATGGGCTGAGGGAGGGCATCTAGACTTTTCGTACGGGTATTTTTTACCGTGGGTAGACGGGTATGGGTAGTACACACCCATACCCGCACCCGCTATACCCGATGGGTATATGTTTTCATCCAAAAACGTACCCGCGGGTAGACAATTCCTCCCATACCCGTTTCTTTATCGGGTAAAACCCGTCGGGTACTCGGGTTTCGGGTACCCATTGCCATCTCTACATATTACCTATACCAAATACGAAAACAGAATCGAATACTATCAAAAATAATTGATCGAAATATAAAAACCCCTCAAATTTACATAGCTTAATATTTTTCTTGAAATATATCAACATTTCTAATTTTTTAGGTAAATAATACATGCAACAAATTTTATATATTCATATCAACTTACTAATTTTATAAAATATACAACAAAATCACGATATTTCATATCATTATAAATCTCATACCTATTAAATTTTAAATCTAGGCATCAATAATTAAAAAATTTAAATGTTTTGAAAGTATATTAATATTCGAACACCATATATTTAATATTTGTCTCCATATAATGTTTAAGTGTTTTGAAAGTATATTAATTTTAGCGAGCTTTTTTTAAAAAGGAAAAAATGAAAACCTTTTATTTACGTTTTAAAATAGTATTTTTACTTAAAAGAACATAAACAACAGTGAGGACTTAGGATTAGGTCATGCTCATGGGCTTGTGGTTATGGGCTTCGGTTAATGGGCCTTGGCCCATGTATGTCCGATATCAAAAAAATTTGTGGATATTTTTCGACCGATTTTGAATTCTGTCGGATATTTTCTTTACCGTATTCATTTTTGTTTTCGAAAATAATTATCCGTTTCCGTATCCGACATTATCCGAAAATTATCCGATCAACATTTTCCGAATTTGAATTTCCAGACGAAAACCGGATACTATCCGAACAATTTTCGCCCCTAGTTACGTCAGCTAAAACTTGTGACAATCTCGGGTAATCTGGTTTTGTAAGTTAAGAAACATGTTATATTATCGTGGTTTAGGGACGTGAAGATGAGAAATAAACTTATCGAATTTATTTTAAAAGGGCGAAAATTGGCCCGCAATATTTCCAATTGCGGAGGTGCGGCCCGGTGAGCAACCGACCTCGCCCCTAAACCCTAGGAGGTGGAGCCGTAGCAGCAGCGGCGCTGAACTCTTCTCCCCTCATCGGCATATTCTCATTTGCTCTCAGATCACTGCGCGCTCGAAATCTTCCTCTGGAATTTGGAGCCTCAGGCATAGCGTAAGTATCCGTCCAAGCTTGAGGCTTTCTTTGTCAGAACTCCGATGAGGATGAAAACAATGCGAACACAGTATACAATTTGGTGCTGCAAGCGTCAGCGTTTTCTAGTGTCTCTATTTCATTATAAAGGAAATACGTGCAGTCATACATGGTTACAAATCAATTGAGACAATCACGGCATGCCCGTAATTGGTCGTTGCCATCCCAACGTCCAAGAACATGCAGCCTGCCATGCCTAGCCACTAATCAGTCTAAGTTTCCTTCTATAGTTAGCGGGTGCTCAGGGATTATTCCAACAATCTCCTCCTAAGCCCTTGAGCAACTACTCTTATTTCTTCATGCCGATCCCGTCACGGAGCTCTTGAAACCGGCTTCGACCGAGCGCCTTTGTCGGGATGTCGCCCTGAAACTCGGTCTTGACGAACTTGACGTCGATCAGCTTTTCGTCGCAGCACTCCCGGATGAAGTGGAACTTGACGTCTATGTGCTTGCTCCGGTCGTGGTGCACAGGATTCTTCATCAAAACGATGGCTGACTTGTTGTAAACCTTGAGCTTGGGCGCGAGGACTGCTCCTCCGACGAGCTTGGCCAGCAGTCTTGCCAGCCAGACTGCCTCGCATGCGGTTGCTGCAGCCGCGATGTACTCTGCTTCGCATGATGACAGAGCAACCACCCTTTGTTTTGTCGACTGCCAAGCAATCGGTCCACCAGCCAGGAAGAAGATCAGCCCGCTGGTGCTCTTTCGGTCGTTCACGTCACCCGCCAGATCACTGTCCGAGTACCCCAGTAGCTTGGGAACACCGGCGTCCTTCCCTCCTGGATGATAGTGCAGCCCCCACTGTTGCGTCCCAACCACGTACCGAAGAACAAGCTTCACCGCAGCAAAGTGCTCTTGGCGTGGCGCCTCCATGAAACGACTGAGATAGCCAACAGAGTACGCCAGGTCCGGCCTGGAGTTACACAGGTACCTGAGGCTGCCGATGATGCTGCGGTACTCCGTTGCATCAACGCTCGGCGTGGTTCCTTCCTTGAGCAGCTTCAGCTTGGGCTCCATGGGCGTGGCGGCGGCGTTGCGGCCGGTCATGCGGCCTTCTCAAGGATCTTGGCGGCATACGCGATCTGCGGAGTGTGATCTGATGGTGGTCCTTGTGACACTTCGAGGCCGAGGTAGTAGGAGAGCAATCCAAGATCGTTCATGCGGAAGGTGTTCATCATTTGCGCCTTGAACTTGTTCACTGCTCCCGCATCGCCTCCAGTGATGATCAGATCATCAACGTAACCCAGTGCCACTGCCACGAATGTACATCGTGCTCGTTGACGTAGCGCTTGAAGCCGAGGCGAGCAGGGATGTGTCGAGCTTCGGTTCCGGGCTGTGGAGCTTGACGGAGCCGTACGAGTGCCTTGCGGAGGCAAAGCACCTTGTGCTTGTTCTTGCTGTCGACGAAGCCGGGAGGTTGCTGCACGTATACCTCCTCCTGGAGCTCACCGTTCAGGAACGCCGATTTGACGTCCATGTGGTGGACGCCCCAGCCGAAATGAGCAGCAATGGCGAGGAGTAACCGGACCGACTCGTGAGCGACGGGGTGAACACCTCTTCAAAGTCGATGCCGGGCGCCGCACGTACCCCTTGGCCACGAGACGCGCCTTGTACTTGACGATGGCCCTGTTCTCGTCACGCTTCACTTTGTACACCCATTTCAGGCCGATGGCGTGCTGGCCCCGAGGAAGATCAGCCAGAGGCCATGTGTTGTTCTCTCGGATGGACTTGAGCTACTCCTCCATCGCTGCGTTCCAGTTTGGATCGCCGTCGGCGTCCTTGAATGTCTTGGGCTCCTCCACGCTGACACTGTGCAGCTCAGCCTCCTCGACTTCACGGTGTGCACGCCCAGGCACAGTGTTGGTGCCCAGAACATTCTGGAGCGTCCTGTACCGGTGTTCCAGATCCTCATCATCGTCCGCGTCGAGGTTCGGGTCGTCGCTGAGCGACATCGCGAACTCCACCTGTGCCATCCTGGTGGCGTTCGGCGTGGCAGTTGCTGGTGTGGGCGCCACCCTTGATGTCGAGTCTTCTCCAGAGGCTGGCGGCGTCGTACTCCCAGTGCGCGGTGGCGTGCCGTGCACGGGCGGCGTCGGACTCTCCATGTGTGATGGGGATTCAGGTGCGGACGGTGCCACGGGCGCCGGTGCCTGGCGAGGCAGCTCATACTCCTCCTCGATGGTGAATGGCGCTGAGCTATCACTTGGCGCGGTGTTCCCCCAGTCCCAGTGCGCACTTTCATCGAACACGACGTCGCGCGCGACACGGACACGCTCTGTGGCGGGGTCGTAGAAGCGATATGCCTTTGCCCCATCCTCGTAGCCGATGAAGATCACCTTCTGGCCACGATCCTCGAGCTTGGACGGGTGCGGTCGAAGACGCTTGATGTAGGCGATGCACCCGAACACTCTTAGGAAGTGCACGGGTGGCTTTTTCCCGTACCACGCCTGGTACGGTGTCAAACCGTCAAGGGCGGCCGTCGGCGACCGGTTGAGGAGGTATACTGCGGTGTGCACCGCCTCTCCCCAGAAGAGGCCTGGCATGCTCCGTGCGCGCAGGATGCTCCGCGCCGTGTTCACGACCATCTGGTTTCTCCTTTCCACGACGTCGTTCTGCTGCGGGGTGCGCGGCGCGGAGTGTTTCGAAGAATTCCCTCGCCAGCGCAGTACTCGCCGAACTGCACCGAGGTGAATTCCCCTCCGTTGTTGGTGCGGAGGACCTTGAGCTTCTTGCCGGTCTCGCGTTCCACCTTCGCCTGGAACGTCATGATGGCCGCTGGTGCGTCGGCCTTCGAGCGCAACAGAGTGAGCCACATGTACTGACTCATGTCATCGACCAGCGGGGAGGAAGTAGGCGTTCCCTGCTGGTGTCGCCGGCGTGATCGGACCGCAGAGGTCACCATGGACCAGCTCGAGCTCCTCCTTCACCCGGTACTTGGCTACCTGCGGGAACGGCATTCTCTTCTGCTTGGCAAGAACACAGTCCTCGCAGACTTGCTCGACGTGGTCGATTGCCGGTAGGCCCTTCACCATCTCGCCCCAGCTCAGCTTCCTCAAGGACTGAAAGTTCAGATGTCCAAACCTTTCGTGCCATTTCCAGGCGACATCGCCGACGCGCGCGGTGAGGCACACCGGGGCGGCGATGGTCATGTCGAGGTAGTAGAGGCGGCTCGGGGACCGGCGCACCTTGGCGAGCAGACAGCGATCCAGGTCGAAGAGGCGCAGGATCCCGTCCTCGATGTCCACCTTGAAGCCGTCCTCGTCCATCTGCCCGAGGCTCACGATGCTGGTGGTGAGCCGCGGGATGAAGTAGACGCCCTCCAGCCGGCGGTGCTCGCCGTTCTTGCGGCGAAGAGGACGCCCTTCCCTTCGATGTCGACCACCGACCCGTCGCCGAATCGACGGTGCCGTGACGCTCGTGTTCGCTCGGCGAAGACGGCACGCGACCCCGACATGTGGTTCGTTGTGCCGGTGTCGAGGACCCAGCGCCGGGGCCCCTGAGCCTCTCTCCCCTCATCGCTGAGGTGGAGGAAGACTTTTTCGACAAGGTCGACGCGCGGTGCAGATCGGCGACGTCGGGCGGCGCGCGGTGGAGTGGGAACGGATGTGTGCGGCGCAATTACCTCTATTTCTGCGCAAGCGAACATCGTGGCCCGATCCTCATCCTCGTCCGCTTGGGCCACATGAGCCGCAGCCTTCTTCTTCTTGCTGCGGCAATCCCTGGCCCAGTGACCAGACTTCCCGCAGTTGTCGCAGCGGTCACCGCGCGGTGGCCTCCCGTCCCCAGCGCCGCCAGCGCCCGCGGTCTGACCGTTGCGGCCATCCCGCGACGTGGATCCATCACCGCCGCGTCTGCGTCCACGCCCGCGGCCCTTTCGCGGCCGCTCGAGGACGATCCGCCGCCGAGCTCTCTCGCCGCGGTGTGCTTTGCGGCGCGCCTCCCAATCCTCTTCACGAGCATGAGGCGCCCGGGGCATCGGTGATCTCCTTGGGCTTGTTGCGTTCCTCGAAGACGCGCAGTCGACCGACGACCTCCTCGATCGAGACTTTGTTTAGATCAAGGAACATCTCGAGGGAGATGGCAGCCTGTGACAGGCGCTCGGGTACAACCTGCAGGAGTTTCTTTACCACCTCGGCGTCCGTGATGTTGTCGCCGAGGATGCGGAGGTTGGTGGCGAGCGTCGTGATGCGGATGCCAAACTCGGTGACGGACTCGCCCTCCTTGAAGACGAGCGCGCCGAACTCACGGCGTAGCTGCTGCGCGCTGGCGTCGCGCGCGCGGTCGTCGCCGATCCGGAGCACCTTGACAGCGTCCCACGCCTCCTTGACGGTCCCCTTGCGGCCGAGCATCCACATCTCGGAGGGTACCGAGCGCAGGAGACCCGCCATGGCCTGGCGGTCCTGCTGGTACTCATCTTCATCGACGTCGTTGTCGATCCCGAGCTCGACGACGTCCCAGACACGGAGAGTCTGGAAATTGACCTGCATCACGAGCACCCACTCGGAGTAGTTCGTCCGCGTGAGCATCGGCCATGCGACGTTCGCGGACGGGCGCTCGATGACACGCTCGACGACGCGTGAGTCGGAGCGGCGGCGGCTGTGTGAGCGGCCACGGCGTCGTTGCGGCGATCGCGAGGGCTTGACCTTCTTCTCACCGTCGACGTCATCCGTTGGCTTCACCTTGGATGGCGATTGGGACGACATGGCGACGGCAGAGAACTGGCTCTGATACCAATTGTCAGAACTCTGATGAGGATGAAAACAATGCGAACACAGTATACAATTTGGTGCTGCAAGCGTCAGTGTTTTCTGGTGTCTCTATTTCATTATAAAGGAAATACATGCAGTCATACATGATTACAAATCAATTGAGACAATCACGGCATGCTCGTAATCGGTCGTTGCCATCCCAACGTCCAAGAACATGCAGCCTGCCATGCCCAGCCACTAATCAGTCTAAGTTTCCTTCTATAGTTAGCGGGTGCTCAGGGATTATTCCAACATTCTTTAGCTCTGTGTAGTGTAGCCCGTGTGCTGCTGGTGTTTTTTTTTGAGAAATCACCACTGGAGAGAGCTTCCCCACTTGAATTTTTCATTCAAGAACTGAAAAGAGGGTTAAGGATTATACAGTCTAAGAAGATAGGGGTGTGCCATTACAAATTATTAGAGTTTAGGGGACGAGAGAGAGCTTGTTTCCAGGCTAAAACAACAATTATGACTGGTCGCTTAATTCTTTTTACCTAGAGGGTTGCATCGTTGATACCATGGCGCAGTAGGCGATGAAGATACGGTTGTAGATTTCTGAAAACCATGTCGTGCCTATGATTCCACAGACCCAATAAGCATAGCAGGAAGAAGGACCGGTAGTGGGCTACCGGTAAGTTCACGAGTTTATGCTTCCCAGGTTTCTCACATCAGTGATTCCAGGGTTGATGCAAGGGAGCCCCAGAAACTTGTGGCAAGAGGGCAAGAGAAGCAGAGGTCACTTGCCATTTCATCATGAAGGTGGCAGATTTCGCACGTTGGTATGGACACAATGGTTTTGGCATGCGGGTTTTTCTTCGTTGGCAGCTGTTTTTTTGCCAGTAGCCAAGCAAAAAAGTGAACTTTTTGTAGTGCGCTGTTTTGCCAGATGAATTCTCAGTTGTTGTCTGTCGCTGAATGAGAATAAGGCATTATAGACCTGACTAGAGGTTAAATGGCCAGGCTTGCTTGACAGACTAGAGCTTCTTGTATCCGATAGGTTTGTGAGGGGTTTTTCACCGTAAGCTCTAGGTCAGTGAGTTGTTGGGCTGCCACTGTTGAAAGTCTGGGCACAAGTGTTTGTCTGATTCCCATCTGTATTGTCTTGGCCACAGAAGAGTTTTGATCCCGAGAGTGAGACAAGAGAGCTGGGAAGTGTTGGCATAGAGGCTTCGCGAGTAGCCAGCAGTCTTTACAGAATAAGGTTCGGCTCCAGTTGCCCACCTGAACAGAGGTCATCAGTTGTAGGCCTAGCAATAGTTTTTTCATTGCGGTCCAATGCAGTCCAGGCATGCAAGGTTTTCGATCGAATCTGTCCCAACTTCATTCCAACCATGTTGCCCAGAGGAATCCATCGATGTAGGTTGTACCGGTGTCTTGTGAGAAATGCATCGTTTTGAGCCTCAATGTTTCTGATTCCCAAGCCCCCCTGCTGATTTGAGCGGGGCTACAAGGCAGCGGGCTCCTGAAACAGGTGTCATCCCCAGTCCATAGGAAGAATCTGCGACATTTGTCTATGGCTTCTAGGGCGTTCTTCGAGAATTTTGCTGCTGACATGGCATAACCAGGCAGGCTGTCCAGGACTGTATTGTCAAGAATAACTCTTTCGGCATAGGATAGTAGACTTGCTTGCCATCCTGCCAGGTACTTATCTGCCTTGGCTATTATCGGTCGAAGGTCGGACAGGGAGAGTTTGTGCATCAAATTCTGGTTTCTTGTATAATAGCGTTGAATTCGGCTGCGGGTTGTGTTGTTTCCTGGTGCAGTGGAATGTGCGGAGATGGATCTAGGCGGCATGTAGTTGGGTATGGATATCATGCAATTGTTTTTGTTGTGCTTTAGTTTAGAGAAATGGTGTATGCTAAGTATCAGTGTGATGGAGAATGTAAACCTTTGATATCAAGCATTCTTACCTGCTGTGGCAATGTTCTTGCTTGTATTGTCATGTTTAATTGCGTAATTTCTTTATGTTGAATTATATGAAGCATAATTTGTTGAGGTTGGGTAAAGGAATATAAATCTTTGCGAACGCGTTGCTTATGAATTTTCAGGGTTGAAGCCTAAAATACCTGAGCAAGGGCCACAGGTGTTCACGGAGATTGGTTGTGCTTGCTTTGGAATCAATTGAAATATGCATGGATGGTGCATTTAGCATGTATGTTAGGAAGATAATTGCTGGTTGGGATGTTGTAATTTCAACATTTTCTCCCAGTTTTCAGTGTACTGACATTTCATTTTCTCTTAATCAGGGGGATACCCCATCCGAGGGGCGGATCTAGGGCCCGGGCTGCAGCTTGGGGCGAGCCCATATAGCCCCTTTTAAAGTATGTGGTGTTTAGTTTAAATATTATGATCTTAACTAGAAAAATGAGGTCTATAAAGTAAGATCGATTGTTTTGAGGTTGAATGAGCAGCTTAGCCTGGGGCGCAGCCCCGTCCTGTATCCGCCCTTGCCCCATCTCGGAGGGCCCAGCTTGTGATGGAGAAGTCAGGTGCTCAGCTCTTCACGATGGCCTTGTCAAGGGTCTCTGTGAGGCTGCTCAAGCTATTAGAGATAATAGTTCGTTAGTTTAGATTATCCTCTGTAAAAGTTCTTCTAAGCTAGTTAGTTGGTTGATTAGTTTAGATTGATCATTATCTGCTGTAACAACTAAACAACTAGCTAGCGCCAGCGTCGGTTCTTCCGGCTTGTTTCTTTATGTAAGCCACCCGAGGGGTTGTTCCTCGGATTAATCAGTGAAACGCACAAGCGTCGGTACCCTGAGTTCTAGGGCTGGCGTTTCCCATCTACACGCACCTCTGAATCTTCACATGGTATCAGAGCCTGCTGGTTCTTGATCATAGCAAGTTCAAGCGCTACCACAAACTCCTCCAATCCATTGTCCGACATCCACATTTCTGAAAAATTATCCAAATCCAACTATGCACTTTGGAAGGCTCAGCTCCTCACTGTGAT
The DNA here is from genome assembly GCA_019925245.2 of Oryza australiensis. Taxonomy (NCBI): domain Eukaryota; kingdom Viridiplantae; phylum Streptophyta; class Magnoliopsida; order Poales; family Poaceae; genus Oryza; species Oryza australiensis. The sequence continues at coordinate 1,080,469 of JAIFGZ020000169.1, forward strand.
TCGCGGTGCACGTCTCGAAGGACACATCACCGGCAAAACTAAAGCTCCGGATGAGGAGCTTGTGCAGAAGAAAACTGACGACACGATCGTCACCACGTCAAATTCGGCATTTGAGGAGTGGTATGCTCAGGATCAACAAGTCCTGGGATTAATCTTCTCCTCGGTGGGGAAAGAAATCTTCGGCCAGATTGTAGCTGCCTCAACGGCGGCGCAGGCATGAAGGGAAGTGGAGCGCATGTTCTCCGCTCAAACTCGTGCTAGGACGATAAACGTGCGATTCACACTAACGACTACGAGGAAAGGTAATCTGTCAATTGCTGAATATTTTGCTAAGATGAAAGGGTATGCAGATGATATGCTTGCTGCAGGCAAGCCACTAGATGATGAGGAGCTGGTCTCCCACATCTGTAATGGCTTGGATTTGGAATATAACCCGGTTGTCACCGCTGTTGCTGCGAGAATTGAGCCAATCACTGTCTCAGAGTTGTATGCTCAGCTCCTCAGCTTTGAGACTAGGCTTGATCTCCAGGATGGCGCCGGGATGGTTGCAAATGCCATGCACAGACCCGGGCGTGGCAACTTTTCTGATCGCGGCACGAACCTTGGTCGCAGCGCACGGGGTCGCTGGCCAAGCCGTGGACGAAGCAACCATCCACGCGGCAACACTGGTGGAAATCAGCGCCATGCAAACGGAGGCCTAGAAGACAAACCAATCTGCCAAGTATGTTTTAAAAGGGGACACATGGCCAATAAATGTTGGCATAGATTTGATGCGAGCCATGTTCCTGAAGAAAGACATGCAGCTGCAGCGATTAATTATTACAACATCGACAACAATTGGTACATCGACACCGGAGCAACAAATCACATCACAGGTGAACTAGATAAATTGTCTGTGCGTGAAAAGTATAAAGGCAATGATCAAATCCACACAGCTAGCGGTGCAGGTATGGAAATTAAACATATTGGTCATACTACTGTTCCAACCCGATTTCGCAGTTTACATCTAAATAATGTTCTTCATGTACCTAAAGCCAAGAAAAATCTCATTTATGTTCATCACCTTGCTAATGATAATTCTGTTTTTCTTGAACTTCACCGTGATTATTTTCTTATCAAGGATCTGGTCACAAAGAACATAATACTTAGAGGACAACGTCGCAAAGGACTATATCCTCTTCCTTCAGATCAGTCAATAAAACAAGTCTTTGGAGTGGTGAAGCCGACCCTGTCAAGGTGGCATAGCCGCCTAGGGCATCCTTCTTTTCCAGTTGTGTCAAAGATTATTAGCCATAATAATCTCCCTTGTTCTTTCGAGTCTAATAAAGAGTCAGTCTGTGATGCCTGTCAAAAGGCTAAAAGTCATCAATTACCCTATACTAGATCCATTGGTTCCTTAAAATTTCCTTTAGAACTTGTTCATTCAGATGTCTGGGGTCCTGCCCTGAATTCTGTCGGAAGAAAAAAAAAATACTATGTTAGCTTTACTGATGATTTTAGTAAGTTTACGTGGATCTATTTCATTACATATAAATCTGAAGTGTTCCAGAAGTTTCATGAGTTTTAGACCATGGTAGAAAGACTCCTTGATCGAAAGATCCTCTCCATGCAAACTGATTAGGGAGGGGAGTATCAAAAGCTTCATAATTTTTTTGACAAGATTGGTATTGTTCATCATGTCTCCTGTCCTCATACGCATCAATAGAATGGAGTTGTTGAGCATAAACATCGCCATATCGTTGAAGTCGGATTATCCTTACTTGCTTATGCATATATGCCTCAAGTTTTGGGATGAGGCATTCATGGCCGTTGTTTTTCTTATTAATCGTATGCCTAGTCCTGTTATACAAAACACCACTCCTTTTAGAACGTCTGTTTAAACAGACCCCTGATTATTCATCTCTTCGCAGATTTGGATGTGCCTGCTGGCCTAATCTTCGTCCTTATAATAGGCATAAACTTAAGTTCCGCTTCAAGGGTTGTGCTCTCCTTGGTTATAATACTCTCCACAAAGGATTTAAGTGCCTAGATGTTGCCTCGGTCGCATTTATATCTCTTGTGATGTTGTTTTTGACGAGACTATTTTTCCTTTCTCTGAGTTACATCCTAATGCTGGTGCTTGTCTGCGCATCGAGGTGTCCTTGTTATCCCCTGATCTTGTTCCTTCCTCTTTGCATCTCCCCAGGGCGGAATCTGTAGATGATCATATGTTTAATTTGCCTAATACTACTCATCCTGCTATTTCTAGTGCATGTGATTCCAGGGTTCTCCCGCATAGCGCTAACTCCCAGGTGTCGTCAGATCGTGCGCAGACTCGATCGGCTCGGAGTGCGCCACCTTCGAGAGCCGCACCTGAGCCTGCCTTGCCGATTTTTTCTGCATCAAGTGAGGAGTCAACCGGGTCTCCTGCACCTGCCACGTCGGGCCTGCATGAGGAGGAGTCCCTTGCGCCTGCCACGCCTGGCCCAAGTGAGGGGGAGTCTGACCATGATGTGGCGCATGCGCATGAGTTTGTGCATGCCGAGCATGATGTGGCGCATGAGTCTGTGCATGATGACCATGCTGACCATGATGTGTCGCAAGAACCCGCATCAATGGTAGAACCACGACGCACTCGTGTGCAATCTGGTATTCGAAAACCAAAAGTTTATACTGACGGGACTATCAGGTATTGATGTTTTACAATCTCTGATGAACCTCAGAATTTAGATGAAGCACTGAATAATAAAAATTGGAAGTCACCATGGATGCGAGTTTGATGCTTTAATTAAAAACAAAACTGGCATTTGGCTCCTTTTAGGAAAGGTGTAAATATCATCGATTGCAAATGGGTATATAAAGTAAAGCGTAAGTCGAATGATAGTCTTGATAGATATAAAGCCAGACTAGTTGCAAAAGGTTTTAAACAACGTTATGGCTTTGATTATGAAGATACTTTCAATCCGGTTGTTAAGCATGCTACTATCAAAATTATCCTTTCTGTTGATGTATCTCGAGGATGGAGTCTACGACAACTTGATGTACAGAATGCCTTTCTTCATGGCCTTCTTGAAGAAGTGTACATGCGACAACCACCTGGATATGAGAGCAAGGTAACCCCAGATTACATTTGTAAGTTAGATAAAGCACTTTATGGCCTTAAACAAGTGCCAAGAGTATGGTATTCAAGATTGAGCAGTAAGTTATGTGCATTAGGATTCAAAGCTTCTAAGGCTGATACTTCCTTGTTCTTCTATCATAAAGGAGAGGTTACTATGTTTATTCTTATATATGTTGATAATATTATTGTTGCTAGCTCTACCCAGGACGCTACCACATGCTTGTTGCAGGATTTAAGTAAAGACTTTGCTCTCAAGGATCTTAGAGAGTTGCATTATTTTCTTGGAATAGAGGTAAATAAAATACAAAATGGTATTTTATTAACACAAGAAAAATATACTCGTGACATGTTGCAACGTGTGGGTATGCTGGATTGCAAACCAGTGAACTCACCACTGTCTACATCTGAAAAACTATCAGCACATGAAGGGATGCTATTGGGACCAAAAGATACTATAGCCTACAGGAGCGTAGTAGGTGGTCTACAATATTTAACTTTAACTAGACCAGATATTTCTTTTGCAATAAATAAAGTGTGTCAGTATCTTCATGCAACCTACGTCAGTCCATTGGGCAGCCGTGAAAAGAATTTTGAGATACATCAAATATACTATGAATATTGGCCTAAGAATTTGTAAGTCACCTTCTCTTTTGGTGAGTGCTTTTCGGATGCGAGGCGGCGAATTTGTATAGATGACCGTCGCTCTACTAGAGGTTTTGCTGTATTCTTAGGATCTAATCTCATATCATGGAGTGCGAGAAAACAAGCTACTGTATCAAGATCAATCAAGTACGAAGCGAGTATAAGGTCATTGCTAATGCTACTGCGAGAAATTATATGGGTTCAAATTTGTTGTATGAGTTGAGTATCTCAACATCTAGAGCTGCAAAGTTATGGTGTGATAACATTGGAGCTAAATACCTTGTCAAGCAAACCCAGTGTTTCATGCTCATACAAAACATATAGAAGTTGATTATCATTTTGTAAGAGAGAGTAGCAAGAAATCTTCTTGAAATTGAGTATGTTTCTACGAAGGATCAAGTTGCCGATGGATTTACTAAACCATTGATAGTACGAGATTTGGAAATGTTTAAAAACAATCTAAATTGAAGTTCAGATTGAGGGGAAGTGTTAGAGATAATAGTTCTTTAGTTTAGATTATCCTATGTAAAAGTTCGGCTAAGCTAGTTAGTTGGCTGATTAGTTTAGATTGATCATTATCTGCTGTAACAACTAAACAACTAGCTAGCGCCAGGGCCGGTTCTTTCGGCTTGTTTCTTTATGTAAGCCACCCGAGGGGCTGTTCGTCGGATTAATCAGCGAAACACGCAAGCGTCGGTACCCTGAGTTCTGGGGCTGGCGTTTCCCATCTACACGCGCCTCTGAATCTTCACACAAGCAATTGAGAAGCTCAGCTTTGTGTGCTTGCTGAGGATTGTGGCCAGCCTGATTATGTGAAACTGGTCAAGGCACTCTGTGCTGAGCAGTGAGCACAACATTCACACCTCTGTCTATTGCAAAAACTCCTGGTGAGTAGACTGGGGTTAGTGTACAATGATTACTCTTCTTATTCCCAACATTTACCTCCTAATCATCAGCATTAAGTGTGAATTTGGTTGCATCTACATCAGCAAAATTTTCTATTATGTCGATTAACCAGCATGCATATGGTTGTTGGTTAGCAAGTCCTCATTGTAAAGGTGGGATATCTTGATTCTCACAAGCTTCCACTTGATAAATTGATATATTTGATGCAGCTCTGCAAAATTTACTCTTGAGGGTAAGGCAAGAAAGGTGGTCGGCTGCTCATGTGTCGTCGTGAAGGTAAAGTATCGATTCCATTATTGTACAAAGGAGAATCTCATTCCGGTTACATAAAATCTAACATTTTGTTTTGCTTTCCTCTAACCATGACTATGGTGAGGAATCAGAAGGCTTTAACATAGTGCAGGAATTTGTAAAGTCACACTAGGGACAGCTCTCAAGTATGTGGAGTTTTAAAGATGGTTTTTAGCCCTCATTTGAATTTGTATCAAGTCCTGGAACTAATTAGATTATGAAAATTTTCATCTCTGAGGATGCCAACTGAAGATCTTGTTTCTGGTGTTCTTGCCATGATGGTCTAATTACTGAAATGAAGATGTATATAATATTTCTCGGTGTTATGCAAGCATAATCCCTTTCTACCTGCACAAGTTACTACAACGGATCATTAAAATTGACTTTGCACGATCATTAAAATTTCATGCTTGTGCTTGCATGATCTGTTGTGCTAAAATTGTGTACTGATATTGTGATCACTACAATGTTGACAAATCCGTGTTGATCACTACAATGTTAACATTATCTGATGTACTAATAGCTGATCACTATGCGTGATACAGTCTCACATGCCATTTCAGCTTCATTTGGTGTGTAAATTGATAGCATATGGTCTGACCATAATTGACTGGAAGAAACATTGATTTGGAAATCACAACAAGACCTGTAGTGAATCATCTCATAGGAGCAGCAACCGCTGGAAATTTTCCAACCAGTTAGCCGAATACACCCCAGTCATATCGAATTCTGCAACCAGAATTTCAGTTGTTCCAAACTGCATACTATGTGATAACAACGAATTCTTAATTTCTCACCCTGTTCAAAAAACAGCATCCAGAAAGGCACAACATGTTAATCACTGAGCTGATTCGCATCGACTGAAGCTTATTTAACGGGTCGAAACCAGATACAACTGATTGTAGTCACAGCTCAAAGCACACCATCATATTGGATTAGTACATTCGAATTGCGCGTGTTGACAGTTGACACCATCTAATTGGATTAGTACATTCGAAGTGGATATATAGGCTGTGGTTCACCAGTCCATGCCTAAATTCCTTGAGGTAAACAGATCTTCAACGTAGAGAATTACTGGTCCAGATGCTCTGATGAAAGCCTGCATTTGAACCTTTGCCGAATTTTCTGCAGGAGCAAAATTGCCCAAGGTCAGAATAAAGTCATAACATGGTTAGAGAAACTAATATATCTTGTTGATAATTTGATGACTCATCTATTACATTTTCCTACTCTTTACTGGCACTTGATATCATATACACCAGATACCAATATGTGTATTCACATACTACTAGCTCTCTTGTAGCAAACAGTTATGCAAAAATAACAAATTATGTGCTTTCTAAGACATCCAAAAAACGATGTGATGCAATCATGTCAGCCAAGCGATGTGAGTCGCTTGCTCTCAGCATGGAAGTTTACATAAATTAGACTCTTCACTCACCATCTTCATTCAATTTCTTCAGGAGCTGCGATTTCGAGGGAAGGGCGTACATTCCAGCAGCAACAGCTTTCCTTATGGCCCATCCATGGTGAGGAGCAAAAACCTGAGCATAAGCCTTAGACGCTGCATCCCTTAAGGAGTTGCCCCTGAAATTATTATACAAGCGTTTTGATCACATTTACTGAACATGCATCCAAGAATACCAACTTTAGAATAACACCAAATTCAGTCTGCGACTTCAACTTACTCTGTAACCAGTATTTGCTCAAACAGAATTTTAACCATATCGATCCCACGCTTAACCCTCAGTAGATTCCTAGTATGGCTCCCAGCTTGCCTGACGGTACCCTTCTGAATGTCCAACTCAACCATCTCAGGCAATTTTGAGATTGACTTGGATGCCTCCAGCAAATCATCAACCTGCACTCAATTGAGAAGAACTAAATCAGACAACACACACAACAAAAGCTCAGAAAAGCAAGGTATAGGTAAACAGGTTACTCAAGGGATGCCTAGTGGGGGAACAAAGGCAAACATTATCATCAAATTTGCAGAAGTACAAGGTTCTGCTAAACTGAAAAGCTGGTTTGCTAAATAGTAAACTTGAGAGTAACTGCAATACTGAATATGATTCTAACACCAAGCACTAAGCATCCACCAAGTCAAAGTCGCCACAATTTGGATTAGGTGATCTGATCCTGATGCGTGCTGACGTTCCTACGTACCTGACACTTGATCTAGCCATCTAGGTAGAATTTCAGACCATTTCGACATAATCACCTAGCATTAAGCAGCTCAGATTCAGGTAATCACCTCAATCCAGCCACAACCACGCAAACTAGAGAACAAGTAATAGCCGACCTAACTCCTAAGCAGCAAAAGAGCTCATGTCAAATATTTGGATTGTGTCATGTCCATTCAGATGTATGTGAGTTGCTTGCTCTCAGCATGGAATTGTACTAGATATGATTCTAACACCAACTACTAAGCATCCACCAAGTCAAAGTCATCACAATTTGGTTTAGGTGATCTGATCCCCTGATGTATGCTCACGTTCCTACCTGAAATGATCTAGCCATCTAGGTGAGTGTTTCAGATCGTTTCGACACAATCTCCTAGCGTCAAGCAGCTCAAGTTCAGATATATCCCCTCAAGGTCTCAATCTAACCAAATCCACGCAGATTAGCAAACAATTAAGCCGAGCTAAGCAGCAAAAGAGGTCAATCTAAGCCAGCAATTCCCACGAAACCTCGAGGAGGAATAGAGTAGAGAGTAGACTAGAGAGTAGAGCAGAGAGCGGGATGGCGGCGGCGGCTTGCCTTGGCGACGTAGTCCATCTCGGCGAACTTGAAGGCGATCCCAAGGCAGCCAAAGAGGACGGAGACGTTGGAGCAGGCGCGGGCGAAGGAGCCCACCTCCATCGCCCCGGGGGGCTGCTGCTTGGCCACCGCCGCGAGCTCCTCGAACGACGCGGCGATCCGCCGCAGCGGCTTGTCCCCCTCGCTCGACCCCATCCCCTCCTCCCGTTCCCGCTCACTTGCTCCGCCGCTGCGGCTCGTCGGCGGCGTCGAGCTCTCCGCCTCCGGGATGGTGGGTGGTGGGTGGGTCTCGCTCTCTTCCGTGTGCTTGCTCTTGGTGGTGGTTTTAGTCGTTGAGGTGGGCGACGGCGGCGAGGCCGAGGTCAAGGGGAATCGAGTTCGCTCTACACTGGGCCGGATCCCGTAGCCGTAGGAATATTTGTGTCGTCTCGGCCCATTGAATGACACGGACGTGGAACGAGACGTGTCGTCTCGTCGATCCTTCTATTCCCAATCTCAATTTCCGTTTTGCTATATACGAATATTTTTCTAAACTTTAAATCATTAGATTAGCTTTAAGATTTTTAAAGCAATTTTTTTAAAATAATTTTGTCGACAAATATATATATATATAGTCTTTCCTCAGAAGCTGAATTAAAAACTCTGAATAAGGAAAAAAATTTTTGCCGCATTGGACATTGGAGTACCAGAACTCTTGAAATGAAATCCCGCCGTATAGATCAGGCAATGTGATTATCTCTGAGAGACGTGGTCGCTGACATAACCTCGGAGGAACTTCTTCCAGAGCACGGAGACTGTCTGAACTCTAAAAAAGTACAATAGAGATCAACGAGTCTGAAACTCTTCTGTTCAATGTACTAGAACTGTAGACATGGGCATTTTGCAAATCATAATCAGTTCATCTCAACAAATCTAGCATGGACAAGCAAGCAAGCAATCTCTCTGACTCTTGAGTCTCTGTGCCACCTGCATCACAGGTTAACAGTTCACCTGACTCCTTTACAACGTCGTCGCAATTTCACCACCGACACGAGCAAAAGACATTCGGCTCCTGTTCCACGGGGAACTGGTTTGCGTTTTGATCACATGATCCCACCACAACGTTAACTCGCTAAGTTAAACATTTTACGGATTAATAGATTGATTTACATATACTACCTCACGAATTACAGCATTCTTCCTGCCCCAGGATCCCCACATTTACGCGAATTACAGCATTCTTTCTACCAGAGTAGAGTCCATGGGAGTTTGATATAACAAATTGAGCCATAAACCTCAGACAAGCATTCGCAAACATCAATCAAACAAAAAGCTTGATGCATAAAAAGCGAATAGGTAAAACCTCCAGTCAAGATGGAAAGATTCATAGTTTATCTAAGAAGGATTTTTAGGAGAGCGTAAGATTTACATGTCAATCACCACACATCCGCGATTATAACGGATCATAAGACTGGGGCGACAAATATCATATCATCATCCTCAACATAAAACCAATGAACCAATCCAATCAGATGAAAAAAGCCACAACAAAACAAAACAACAATTCAAGAACAGCAAAGCGAAGAACATCGAAGAGCGCGAATGCATTGGCTACGGAGTCAGATCTGATAACATGTCAATCAGCACAGGCCCGGAATCCGGATCCTAAGACTGGGGCGACAAAAATCATATCATCACGCTCCTAACGCATCCGTGCATCAGAAAACTGGAACCCAATAAAGCCAAGATAAAAACAGTTGAAACGCGTGGAGGAAATCTACTGAGAAAAGAAGGAAAAAGAAGAGGCGGAGAAAGAATCAACGGATTGTTTCGGAGAAGAACGACGACGCCGGCAAAGCCCTCTTCCGCTTCGGCGAGGAATTGACCGCCGCCGCCGTGGCTGCATTTATCGGAGGGCAAGAGAGAGCTAGGGTTTCGTTGGATGGGCTGAAATTTGGTTTGGGCCTCTAGACCACGTAAGGCTAGTACTGGGCTTTTCTTGGCCTTTTTGCTAGTTCGGACTTTGGAGTAGATGATATCTGGGATTTTTTATTTTTTTAAAGATTTACAAAAAAGATAAATCACCGTTTCAAAGTTTTGCGAAAAAAAAACTACCGTACAACAGCCATATAAATCTTTCTATGGTAGGACTAACGTGGCACCCCACGGGAGGAGTGTGTCGTGGTGATTTTGTAGGCAAAGTGGTACACGTTTCAGTGTTTGATCGGTTGATTTACGCTCATAAGCCATGAAAAGAAAATGAGAAAAAAATACGGGTATAACTTTTATAACTATGTTATTAGGGATTTAATAAGCAAGGCTATAAAAAAATGTGATGAAAAAACAAAACCAACATTAAGGGTCTGTTTGGTTTAGAGACTAAAAGCATTAGTCCCTTCATTTTAGTCTCTTTTAGTCCTTAAACATCTAAATAGGAGGGACTAACAGATACTAAAACGGTAGTATTAGTCTATTAGTCTCTAATGGAGATGCTAATAGGGACTAAAAAAGTTATTTCCACCACTATGTCCTCCCGCAGCACAATCCTCTCTCCTTCCCGCAACTCTCTCTGTCTCCCTGTAGTGCATCACAATCTGACAGGTATATACCATACGCATCATAAGAAATGTTATTTTCTATTTACATAGTTGTGCACAGGCAAGTTTTATTTCTTTGAAAATTATTGCTAACCAACATATAAAAATAAAAAAAGATTATTTCTATTCTGTCATACCTCTAACAGATTTTCCGTTAAGTTAGGATAATCATCCTATATATGTTGGCTCTTCGCTATATACATGTTCTTATTAAACAATACAATTCTATTCGAGGAACAAGTACCAGCTATAGTAACTTATGTCTTTTGATGTTGTTGATTGTAAGAACTTGTGTCATTATGTTGATTGTAAGGTCTCTTGTTTTTTCTTCTGACATGGAAATTGTGCAAAAGACTTAGCCTTTTCTATTCATTCATGGTATTTATTTTATTTTTCTAAGTTTTATCTAAATTTTATTAGGATTCGGTTGTCGATGGCCTTTGGAGTTTAAGAAATATATGATTTGGTTTTTTATTGATCTTGTGAAACGAGTAAGATGTAATATTAAGCATTTTCATTTTTATTTATGATAACAAACACTTAAAGTTTATATTTTCAGTTTATTTTCAGCTTGTATGGTTGAGTAATGTGTAATATTAAGCATTTTTATTTTAATTTGTGATCATTAGTTTCTATTTTCAGTTTGCATGAGTGATTAGGGATAATATTCTCATTAGGGATAATATGGTATTTGTACAGTGCTTTAGTTTTTTAGTTTATACTCAAATAGTAAATAAATTTTAGTGGACTAATCTTTAGTCCACGACTAAAGCTTCACACAGCTTTATAATTTAATTTTTAATTGTAGCTGGTAAGTCAACGAGCAGAAGATGAGAGCCGATAAAGTTTGGTTGCTACATGATAGTAATCTCTAGTTGTATCATCCATCTTTGAACCTTTTGATGATTAGTCTGATTTACACTTCTTGGAACATGCTAGATTTTGCAGATCACCTTGTTTTTCACCAAATACTTCATTCACAAGTTCAACATACATTGTACAACTATATGTACACTTACCAGATACATCTACTTTACAAAGACGAAAAAAAAGTAGCATCTTTCAGTACGAGTCACCAACGGTGACACCAAATAATAATGTCAATAGTTATGTACAAATCATGCAACTAATCCAGTTTAATTCTACCATGATCAAATGCATGCAGACTTGCCACTAATTACCCCTGGCTAATTAAGCTTCCTGCTTCTGCTTCTGCAGCTCGATCTCCTTGTCGAGCATCTCCCTGAATTCTTCGTCGGTGGCCTTGAGCATGTCCGGCAGCGGCAGCGAGACGCCGGCGGCGGCGGCGGCGCGCTGGCGCGGCGCGATCCGCTTGTCGAGGCTGAAGGTGAAGTACTGCGGGAACGCCTTGATGTCGTCGACGCCGCCGCCCATCTCGGAGACGAGGTACTCGAACTTGGGCTTGTAGTTGCGCTCGATGCTGAAGGTGAAGAGCGCCGGGCAGCGGAGCACCATGGCGACGGCGTCGTCCCGGGGCATGCCGAGGCCGGCGAGGAAGTCCAGCTTGGGGATCATGGTGCGCTCGACGCTGGAGACGAGGAGGATGGGGTCCTGGAAGGCGAGGGCGCGGCCGTCGCGGAAGCCGAGGCGGCGGAGGTAGAGGAGCGCCGGGCGGAGCTGGTCGCGGACGCTGCAGGCGAGGACCCGGGGGCACTTGACGACGACGCGGCGGTAGGCGGTGTCCGGGACGCCGAGGTCGTCGGTGAGGAAGGCGAAGACCGGGCGGAGGTCGGCGCGGACGCTGGCGGTGAGCAGAGACGGGCACATGCCGAACACGCGGCCGAGGTCCTTGAAGTGGAGCCCCCGCGACTGGAGGAACGTCACCACCGCGTGGATGGACTCCGGCGCGGCGTCGCGGAGCGCCGGGTTCAGCGCCAGGGCCCGGCCGTAGTCCACCCCCATCAGCTCAAGGCTCAGGATCTTGTCCTTCACCCGCGACGGCAGCTCGGGCAGGTGCAGCGACAGCGCCGCCGCCGACGCCGCCGCTGCCGTCGTCGTCGTCGACGCCGGCGCCGGCGTGGCGGTGTAGGGGGGCTTGGAGGAGGAGGGGAGGGAGTGGGGCTTGGCGACGGGGAGGGAGGTGGAGGCGTAGAAGCTGCAGAGCGGCATTGTTGCGCAGCTACCTCGTCGTCGTCTTGCCTCCGATTCGAGGAGATGGGAGGGGAGTGAAGTGGCATGTCTCATATCCGCTTCTTTATCGTGGTTGGTGCTGACCTGTCACTCTGGGCGGCGCTCATTGGATGGTCGGATTCGGGCAAGAGGAAAGATCACAATGGAGAAGAGGCCCACAAGCCAGGAACCGATGCCTGCTAAAAATTTCACCGGAATTTCGCGGTAATAACCCTGTAGGAATTCAAACATGTTCATGCGTTCAAATTCTATATACAACCAATATAAGAAATAAAATCAATCGTAATCTGGGGACAACTTCATTGAATCGTCTCTTTCAGAATAAATACAGTACATATATTATCGTTTGGACACCACATCAAATTGCAGGTTTCTGAGCAACAACTATATAGGTCACACGGTGACACCAATCTTCTGTAACTAACATGGATTATTAATTAGCCGGGTTATCCTGTCTGATCATGGGTAGCGCAACATACTGGGGATGATGTCCAACCCGACATAATCCAGAAAGAATTACATGTAAATACGCTCCTCGATGTGCCAAATTGGAGCTGTGGCGAATGTTATTTATGATTGAGAAGCTGTGTCTTTCTTTTTTTTTCTTTTTGATTCGGAGGCTGTGAAATTACCGGTATAGTATTGCTGCAAACTTGGTGACTAGTAAAGGCAAGCCTGCGTTGAAGGGCGTCAAATCAGCATTTCCCATGGCTTCTGCTCACTGATGCCCTTCTGGCGAGCTTGTGGTTAGGAGTTACTTGATCATCCTGTAGTACATAGATGATGAGTTTCGTCAGTAAATTTCAGGGCCAACCAAATATTGCAGTGACATGCATCGATATAAGCTCTTTACATTATTATTTTGCATCACAAGCCAGTATGATCAGTTGTTGCCACAAACTTCCAAATTTCATGGTTAATTCAAAGGAGGGGTGAACACGATTGCATTTTACCATATATAGTGAGGCTGCGGAATCAGATCGCATAGCATGATTTTGAGCTTGACCAAGAGATTGGAATGTGTCAAGTGCATCAACTGTTAATTGCCAGCCAGAAAGTGGTGAACTGCTTGAGCTTGATTCAGTGTTGCTACAGCAAGCTGCTGCCACAGTTCCATTTACCCATGGACAGTAACTGTTGTGATGCTTAACAGGATCAAATTCCGGAAGTCCTGATTCAAAATCATTTTCTCCATTTGTTGCTCCTGAGAAACAAATAACAAGACTGAAGAATAGAACCAGGACAGAAGAAAACGGAGGTCTAACTAAAGAGAGAAAGATCAATCGATGTAGGATCTCATCCATTCCATTGGATAAAAAAAAATTGTCCACGGAGCAATCAGTATAAAAGCCATCCGTCCTATCTGAAACAAGGACACAATGCAAAACTACCTATATGATGAGGATCAATACAACTGTGCAGGAAATAAAATATAGTGTTTGTCAAATATTTGAATCTTTTGTGAAATGTATAAAATATTTGAATCTGGATTACAAAACCAGCCATGTTGCAATATCCACAGCACACAATATCACAAGTCAAGAATAAGTACCAACTTCAAGGAAAGCATAGCTAGCAAGCAGCAAGTATCTATGACAAATACTGCATTGTACTGGAGAAAAGAACATAGCACGAGAACCACAGAAAATGGTGCAAAGGACACATTACAAATATATACTTGGTTTATATGTAACAGGGAAAAAGGTTGATCATAAGTACCTAATCCATTCTGAGGGTCATAATCTAACCCCATTGGCACATCATCAGTGATCAATAGTTTACCAGCCTGTGTCACTTCCTCTTTAGATACATCCAAACCGGTCTGCATGCCTGCATTGCAAGAAAGAGAAGGATGCATCCTGCTTGCATGACCAACAGCTTGCCCTCCTATCTTTTCTCCACTCTCAACAGAATCAGCTTTAGTGGAACCATAAATTTTTGAGCCACTGTCAGCTTGGCCCACTGACTGAGACACCATATCTTGGCTATCTCCATGAGGTTCTTGCCGATCAACTTCGTCAGGTACAAACTCATCCATTAGTCCAGGTCCAGGAACCGATTCACCAGTATGACCCATCGTCTCTGTTAGCTCAGTATTAGGTTCTGCATCACCTACAACACTCTCAGCCCTTTGCAAAGAAACATCAATTCCATGAATTTCAGCTTCATGGCTAGCACCCATGCCAACACTACCACCACTAATTCCTACACTAAGTTGATCCCTTGCAAAAGCAGGGGCTGTTACTGCATCAAGGACTTCCTCCCCTTCATTTGTACTGCTTCCTCCTATTTCCCTTGCATCACTTCCAGAAGCAGGCTGTACACATGCACTTTGCTGTGCTTGATTACTATAGTTCAGGTCCAAGACATCATCCATTTCAATATTTCTGTGTGCACTAGATGAGGGCATATCAATATCATTACCATCACCTGGATAGTATTCAACGCTCTCCATGGAATCTTCGTCAGCACTATGAACAGTATCCATTGCAGCTACAGAAGATTCCCTCATAGAATCTCTGTCAATAGCGGCTAGACCTGCAGCTCTAGTGTGACTGAATTTACCAGCATCCGTATCAGGATCAAAGCATAAATTTCTACTAGGACCAGCTCCAGAAGAAGATGGAAGATAGGAACCAAATAGATCAAACCCACGTGATCTTTTATTCGGGATGTCCGAATCTTGCGCAGCATCATCAACTTCCTCACCATCACGATCGATCACACTCCCTTCTATGCTATCAGCATGCTGAAGCCTGTCCTGTGGCTTGTCAACTGTGCTCCCACCTTCCTCATGGTTGCGCTTCCTCGAGCTTGGACCTCGGGACTCATATGACGTTGCATGATCACCAACTTCACTTCCAGTAGGTTGTCCAATCATCAGATCTCTTCCCAATCCTCCGTTAAAACGCTCAGATGCAATTGGTATAGAAGATTGAATTGATGGTAATCCTCCAGCCATTGTTAGATTCAGGTCCACTCCAGCATTTGACAATGATTTACCCTCATTTGTTGCTTCTTCATCATGCCCTTCAGCAGGATCTCTTTCCATCCCATCAGTAACCCATTCATTGATCCCACTGGCCGCGCTAATTCCACGTGTCAGAGCAAGCTTCTTGCCTGTTTCAGGTGCATCAATGTTATTTGGACTAAAACGACAAGGACGTGACACAGATCTAAAGTCCCAGATCTTGACTGTAGAACCACAAAAGCTACAATCTAACAAAGGTGATCTCATGCTACATCCAGAGTCTTTGAGTGGCCTTTTGCCTTTTCCTTTATCTTTTTTGGCTGACCCAGAGAATGAATTTTTTTGATGTTCAGCAAGACGGGGAAAAAATGGTTCAACTGAGTCTGCATTTTTAGCTGAGTGGGTTGAATTTTCTTCACAGTCTTGAACATTTGGAAGCCACCTAGGCTCCCATCCACAAAGGCTTATAAGCTTCCTAGCCTAGAAAGCAAAAGCAAATCAGAAGTTATATTAATGAAAGCTAAAGTTTCCAAAGTCATTGCAAAATAATAATGCCAAAACAAAGACATCACAAGAGAACATGGAAGAAAAGTAAACATACTTTTGAGTAGCTACAAGAGGAATCTTGCTGGATGTCAATTCCTGTTGTGCTCTCTGCTTTGTAACTAAGCTCTCCAGATAAAAAGGTAATTGATTGGGATAATAAGCGGTCAATCTGGGAACTCCTGGTCAGCCTCATGTGCTCAATTGCTGATGAAGCAATCACTGGAAGAGTAGTAAACTGCAGAAGTCCATCACATCGATCTTTAAAACCCCCAATAAGGGCTGATTGTGTTAGGTGGAGCTGCACCAAGCTGTCAGCACAGCTATTGCCTCTCCAGGGACAGCTATTATGGTGTGATGCATCAAGCTGCTCGGCAAAGGCTTCTCCAGCATTTGAAACTAATACAGAACATAGAAAGAAAGGTTTCACAGCTGAACAAAATTCAGTTTGCAAAGGGAGAGGTGCCAATTTATTTTCCAGCCTAGCACAATGGTGAGACATAAGTAACATCAGTCAAACTTGTTATGGACTAGAATACTAGATACAGAGTTTTATTGATGATGCATAATGACATTTCACTTCCTTTGTTGACATAATGTTGGGTGTTAATTCAAGATATGACTTAGATCCTGTTCTTTTCAGCTCATTCACCGGACTATTGAAACGGATTGTTTGCTCCACGCTTCGAAAAATACGTTTTCTCAAAAAACTTTCTTGAACTACATTGTTTAGACCACTTGTTTTGAGTTATTTGTTAAGTTTATTTCTCAAAATATTTGATTTACTCATATAATCAAGTAGATAATCCGCCAACAAACAATCCGTTCAATAATCTAAATCAAACAGTGCCTTAGTTGTAAAGATGAGAATCATGCAACCTATCAAAAGAAAAGAGGAAAAAGAATCCTTGTTTCCACTGTAACCCCCCAAGTTCCTTTATATGTCATCTCAAACTTGTTATTTCCTTTTATGCCACTAGATCAGATTCACACCCTCCCTTGGGAATCCAGTTACTTCACCATGAGCATCCATTTAGAGAGCATGGAAAAGACTAGAATGCCCTTGATCTCTTCTCCCTGTCTGATGATTGGCTTGAGGGCGAATCGACAAAGAATGTAGTGTTGTCCTTTGAACTCCACAAGGTATACCGACTTCTCCACTGTATGGCTCGACAGTGAGGACCCCACAACCCGGTCTTTCCACCACGAGCTAGTGCTCAGTGAGCGACGCTACTTGGGGACACCAAGGCCACAGACCCCCCATCCACTAATATGGAGACACATACAAACTGAGATGGAGAGAAATTACGGCCAAACAATTTGTCAATAAGGAAACAGCAATCTCTCTTGAGACACGAACAGATGCATTGAATTGGAGACACTAATTTACAGAGAATCACCTCATAATAAAGTAAATGCAGCCATTGAACATATGTAATCAAATTACAATCAATAAAATTATAGCAAGGGGTAGCAGCATGGCTAAGGAGAGAAGATGCTGCATCAGCCATGAGCTCAGGGACAGGCAGATTGACAATAACCATGTGAAACCAAACCAAAGAAGATAAGATCGAGATATTCGAGCTATACTCTACGCTCTTGAAATGGACCTGATGCACAGCAGGAGACAAATTGAAGCATGTGCCCACCTTAATCTGCCGACCATACGCCTCAGGCTCCTCCCCTTCTCCCCACTGGAACAGCACCAAATGGCGACCCACATGGAGAAGGGCCAGCAGAGCGATGCGGGTTGAGGCAGCGGTCAGCGGAGAAAAGCAGAGGAGGAAGAGGAAGAATAATAAGAGAGAGGAATAGAAGTTGACAGGTAGATCGGGGGTAGTTCTGGGATTTTACCAAAAGACTGACAAACCTTTCACCCCTAACAGTAGCTTTCAGTCTGAGGTGACAGCAGTGGCACATAGAAGATGCAAAATTCCAAACCATGGCAAATAAGGGAACAGTCAATTTTGGTTGGCAAATAAGGAAACCCAGAAACTTTGAATGGCAAATAAATAATTTTCTCCAAAAAAAACAAAGGCACACTGATTTTTTATGGTCAATCACAATTCACAAGTTTTCAAATATTGTCGATTAGTTCTGTATAAACAATTTTATAATCACATTATTTGACTACAGTGAACGACGTTCACATCAGTAGATGCACAAGCCAGAAGGCATAAATGTGTTGCTAGTCACGGCATGGTTAAGGCATTACATCATAACTAAACCATGTGAATTGTAATAAGACATACAAGTTATTTTCAGAAGTTTATTGTATAGGCGTTTAAAACAAAATGTTGTACGATTTGTTTTCCACCATTAAAAGATGCCAAAGCCTGAAGAAACTTGGTAAGCCACACATGATACCCCAGAAACTTTTCAAACTAACATATTGTCTACAAAAGCTTAGTTACTGAAAACATACCTTCAGCTGGAGACCAGGATGTCAACGTACTGAATATGAGATGGGCACCACATGACTCGCATTCAATTTTGTCCATGTCAACGTTCACCCAACCTCTCCGAGCACAAGCCAGAGAACTAGCAGCCTGCAATACATTTTTTTCTTAAAGTGTGGTCAAATGAGTATAGAATGTTGCTCAAAAATAAATACTGCAGATGGAAACCGGAATTTCTTTTGAACCTAATATAAACAATAAAAAAATGTCATTTCCAACAAGCACAAGAGACACGAACCACAGTCAAATTTCAATATATTCAAGAGCCTCATCGTTTCGTTTATACTTATTATAAGCAAAATGGTTTATTAGCGATTAAAAATATTTTATGGGTAAAACTTTTATATGAGTGTTCTTACCGATTTAAAAGCAAGTGATGGAAAAATAAACTAAGATGAAACCCCCCCAAAATCAACTCTAAAATTAAGTTTTAAAATTCAAAATTTTGCTTATGCTTATAAGCTGAACGCTAAATGATGGGGTTGCAAGCAACAGAATTATTATTTTAACTGACATGAACAAAGAAAAGTCTGTGCATATAAGTTGATTTACCATGATCAAAATTCCATATTATAACACACAACAAAAAAAATGCAAAAGCATCACACTCAAAGTGTTGGCCAGCTGTGTCTTCCTACTAACAACAACAGCAGTAAGTTATACTAATAGCTGTGGTGAGGGAAGAAATAACCTTTGGCCTAGAAGCCCAAGTTGTAGACTTATATGTTGCCAGTCGACGAAGCAAGTCTCCACGTTCCCATGGCCTACACGACGGTGCATAATCCAAAGCAGTTCCAGTGGCATCGAAACTATGAGAAGGCTGATGGGCATGCGGAGCAACATGCGATGAGGAATCAACTCGGGAAGCTTGTCTGCTACCCGACCAATCTATGCTGGCAACATTAGCTTGCATAGCAGGTGATGAGGGTCCTGCAGAACTGAAGAGCATAACAAACATATGAGTTTAACAATGCCCACGCAAGTTTCAAGAGCTCCCAGAATCGGAGTTCTCTAGTCATCCAATGTCCACCCACCATAGCAAAGTTGTACCGTGGAATTAGCAATATATTTGGAATCAGAATTCAAGCAACTCTGTTCTACTTTCCATGAATGAGACAACACAATAAATCAACTCACCAAAAATCGCATATAAATATCTCGTCGGAGAGCGAAACCACGATATAATAAATCGCCTGATCGGCAGCTCGCTTCCACCCTAGGGTTTAACCAAACATCCACAATCTACCGCCTCACTAAGCTCGCCGTACACAAGACCAAAATCACATCCTAGGTCTTCGAGCAATCGCCGCCCAGTAACAAAATCCAACGAGCACCTCGAAAACCCAACCACGACACTACCAATCCAAGCACCGAGAGCCCGATTCGCGGCGAATCTACCACCCAAATGAGTGCCCCCAGGGTGCGCGCCGCGATCGTACCTTGCAACCGGCGTAGGAGGCGGCTCGGCCGCCGCCCCCGACGAGCTCCTCACCTCCTCCCGCATCTCCCCTCTCCACTCCTCTCCCCCCGCGCCGCCCCTCTCCTCCTCGCCGCGACGAAATGGGGAAAAAAATTCCTCGACCGCGACGCGCAGAGGCAGAGAGAGTTGGGTTCCCCGGCCGTTAGAGCCGTTAGCTCTCGCCGTCAATCCCAACCTCACGCCGTCACTTAGATGGGCCGGGCGTAATCGAGATCACATGGGCCCAAACGTTGAGGAGGCCCAGATTCTGCAGCCCTCTCATCGTCTAGCTCCGTCTCCTCTCCTCCTCTCGAAGTCTCCTAGGCCATTCTCTCGTCGGATCCCACCGCCGCGACTCGACTCGGCGGGAGGCTTGGTGCGCGGAATGATGGAGGAGGCGAGCACGTCGGCGTCCGGCGGGGGGGACGCGGCGAACGGCGGGCAAAGGGGCTTCCCGCCGGCGAGATCGGGAGGTGAGTCCGTAGCTCGTACTAACTCTGACGACGGGCTCGCTTCGATCTGGCGGCGTTGGGTTGAGGTCGTAGGCTGCCGATGAGCACCTTCGTATGCAGAGTCACGGCTATCCTCTTTGTGCTATTGATTTTGCATTTACGTGCTGCATCAGCTCCTTTGTTTTGGTGGTATTCTCTCTTGTTGCTTGCTATTACTTGTTTATCTGAAAGTGTTCATGATACGTTGCGTTCGGAGTCAGAGAGTATATAAATATGAATTTTGGCGAGCACCATTTGGCATAGGGTTAGCCAGCAGAGCGAAGGGAATAGCGGCTATTTCTGTCGTTTCTCCAAAACCGTGTAAATATGGAAATTGAAGCATTTTTTAGGCAGTATTTTGTATTCATTTGCGCTTGCTGAATTTCGTAAAGATGCTTCCTGAACTAGATTAGGTGATGAGACAAGGATAGTGTTTTACAACTCACAGATTTAATTTTGTTTACTTATTTACTCTATTCAAGTTCTACTTTATTACATGATCATAATTCATAAAGTTAACTGTGTTGGTTCTGCAGTGTTCTATAGGTTCACCCAGCAGAACCTCCCAGCTTGGAAGCCAGCAATGACACCAGGATGTGTAAGTTGGAATTGACTCAACTATGGGCCAGTTAAGATTTCTACCTTACCAAAATTGCCCAAAATTGCAAATTTGGTAGGGTAGCAAACCAAAACACCTCTGTTAAAAGTCTACTTGTGTCACAAATTTGACCTTTCCCATGAATTTGTATCTTATAGCCATGTTTTGGCTTCAATCCAAACCAACATTTTGAACTCTACCCTACCAAAGTTTTGGTAGTGCCGAAACTTGCCCAAGGTTTGGCACTACCAAAATTTTGGTAGGGCAGCAAGCCAAACATGCCCTATATGCTTTCTACAGAATTAAATTTGTTGGTTAATGTATATATGGTATTACTTTCACTGTTTCAGGTGATAACTATTTTCTTGATGATTGGTGTTACTTTTGTACCTGTTGGGCTTGTTTGCCTTCGTGCTTCAAATCATGTAATTGTTTTTCATTTCTGTCCGGTGGATGTTGAACTGCCATCAGTTGGTGGATCATACTAATACACACTAAGTTCTCCATATTCTGTGTGTGCAGGTTGCAGAAATTGCTCACCGCTATGATATTGATTGTGTACCTAATGCTTACAAAAGAAATAAGCAGGCGTATATTAAAGATAGCTCGATTTCAAAGAACTGTACTCAAGAAGTGAAGGTAGTTTCCTGTGAGATCTAACATCCCTTTTTTCCATTTTGATTTTTCTCTCCAGTTTTATTTGTATTATAATTATCTGGGTTTTGTTTGGCGCACAGATGTTGTTTCTTCCTGTCCATATCATTCAAACATTTCTATTGCTTATGTGTAATTGGGCCAGAAATTCATAGTGTGTATATTTGCAGGTTAAATACCTTATGAGAGCGCCAATTTATGTGTACTATGAACTTGACAACTTCTACCAGAATCATCGCAGGTGATGAACTGATGATACAACTTTATTCAATTTCCTGTCGTTGTATCTATGTATCTGGCTCTCTCTTTCTGAAAAAGAATCTCTGTGTATTATTAATGAACAATGGAATTTGTTGATGCTGACAGGTATGTCAAAAGTAGAAGTGATAAGCAACTACGCTATGGGCAGAAGTACACACATAGTTCATGTGACCCTATTGAAAGGAATGATGGCCTTCCAATTGTTCCATGTGGCTTGATTGCCTGGAGCTTGTTCAATGACACTTATGTATTTACCCGTGGATCCACGGAAATAAAGGTCAACAGGAAGAATATTTCATGGAAAAGTGACCGGGAGCATAAGTTTGGCAAGGATGTCTATCCTTTTAACTTTCAGAATGGATCCTTAATTGGGGGAGGAAAACTTGACCCTGATTTACCAGTGAGTACTTGTATATCTCAATTATTATTTATAACTTAATCATGCACAGAATTTTTTTTTCATTAGCAAAACACTTGTTCTTTGCCAGCTGAGCCAGCAGGAAAATCTTATAGTGTGGATGCGTACGTCTGCTCTTCCCCAATTTCGAAAGCTCTATGGTGTCATTGAAGAGGATCTACAGGCTGATGAAATCATTACGATGCGCATAGCAAACAATTACAATACCTACAGTTTTGGCGGCAAGAAAAGCCTAATTCTTACAACATCAACCTGGCTAGGTGGCAAGAATGACTTTCTTGGATATGCGTATCTTGTCACTGGCTCCTTGAGCCTTTTCTTAACCATTCTCTTTGCTCTGCTTCATGTGAAAAATCCAAGGTAATTAATAAGGTTTATTTTTTAAGTTTATCCTGTATGAACTTATGGCGTTATCATCTTTCTTTTGGAGCCAGGCAATAAATATTCCTCTTGATATTTTCTTTTTATATTTTTCATTAACAACTTAACTTCATCTGCACACACGTGTGGAGTGTTCTGTGATCTGTACATGCGCACATCAATAAACAAAATCTCCAATTGATTGATGTATAATTCTAGGTGTGTTTGTATATGCTGTAGACTTTAGTTTGTCTATTTACTAGACTTTGTCCTCATGTTTTGAATAATGTGCAGGCCAAACGGTGATGCCAACTACCTATCATGGAATAGGCCAAACAGCAATAGCTAAGCTGCCTACATAACTGTATTATATGTAAGGTATACACTTGACAAATACAGTAGTTGTTTCCCTGTAAAACCAAGACTATTCTTCTTTCATATGATAACATAGAGTTCAGACTGAATTTTGAGGCCATGCAAATAGAACACCCAATTTTGTCATTGCCTTTTCTTATAAGAATGCACACAATTTGTGCATTTGAAAAGAACTGGTAAAAATGGCAGTTTTGAGTTCATCCAAACATTTGGTATGTTTGGATAACGAAGTGCTGATGAGGATTGACTGGCTTCTTCGTGCATTTTAATTGGCTCTCCATGTGCTCGTGAAGAAAACAAACTAACAAGAATTGTATGTGCGTGTGCCATACTATTTGAGTGGTCATGTATAAATGTGTTTGTCATTAGGTTTCTGCCACTACTGCCCATATCTTATTTCCATCGTCCAGTCTAATCCTAACCATTGTGAAGATAAAAGCTGACTTGGATTTCAAGAGATGGACAAGTTCAATTTAGCAGTTGTGCAGGTCGGAGAATTTCCTCAGTTCATGAGCTTCACTGTGCAAGAAGAAAGGTCTGTTAAAACTCTAGGATCACTAGGCACCGATGCTAATAGGGTCTATTCGGGTAGATTGATAGTGGCGCATTCGGATGAGAGAGGGGATTAGGGTTACCGGTGGAGTGAGAACTCGAGGGTTGTCCGTCGGCCATGGTGGTCGTCGCTGGCGTAGTGTGTTGGTGTAGATGTCGTGGGGCGCGGTAGTGGCGCTTCCCATCGCTACTGCGCCCCCGCTGTTAGATCGGCTAGGGTTTGTGGGTGAGGCTTGGCGGCGGCAGCGATTCTCGTGTCGTGTGTCGCCTCGGCCTCACCCCTTTATATGGCGCAGCGACAGGGCCCACCAGCCACAAGAGGCCGGGCGCCCGATCAGCGCGGCCAAGGATCTCCTGGGCCGTTGGGCCCAACGGGAGGAGATCAATTCTAACATTCTCCCCTTGATCTCTTTACTATTACTTTTAACCTTTGTCTGTTTCATCACAAATTAACGTATAGAGCATATCTCATCATCACGGTCAATCGCCGATAGATTTAATAGCCACTATACACATCTCTCGTTCGAAATGTATACTTTATACTTTAACTTTTGGGCCCCGAGTCCGAATCATAAGGCTTCCTTAAACCCATGTCGGCTACATGTTCCTTGAACAAGTTGGGTGGTAGGCCTTTCGTTAGCGGATCCGCGAGCATTTTTTCGGTCTTTATATGCTCGAGACTTACCGTTTGATCTCGGACTTTATCCTTCACAACATAATACTTTATGTCAATGTGTTTGCGCACCACTTGACTGATTGTTGTGAGAGTATCTTGCGAGTTCATTGTCGCAGTATAACTTTAGTGGTTTCTCAATACCGTCGGCCACTCTCAAACCGGGTATGAACTTCTTTAGCCGGTTCACCGCCCGTGGCCTCATAACATGCTATAAATTCGGCATATATTGTAGACCCTGCGGTGATGGTCCTGTTTAGAGCTTTTCCATGAAATAGCTCCCCGCAAGAGTGAACACGTATCCTGGATGTTGACTTTGTTTTATCTCGTGGCAAAATCGAGTCCGAATAACCCACTATTTGGAGTGAGTCGGTTCTTACGTATGTCAACATAAGGCCTTTGGTTCTTTGCGCATATCGCGAACTTTCTTTACCAATTTCCGATGCTCGGGCTGGATTGTTTTGAAATCGCCAAGTAACCCGGTGACAAAAGATAGGTCGGGCGTGTGCACACTTGTGCATACTGTAGGCTTCCTACACCGAAGTATATGGCTTTGACTTCATTTCATCGAGCTCGAACTTATTTCTGGGGCATTGCCATTCCCCATATCTTTCGCCCTTCACTATAGGAGCAGGCGTAGCACTGCATTTCGACATGTTGAATTTCTTCAATACTTTTTCTATATATCCCTTTTGAGACAATCCCAGTGCATACTTTCTTCTATCTCGGTGAATTTCTATGCCCAAAACATATGATGCTTCACCAAGATCTTTTATATCAAAGTTTGAGGACAAGAACTCTTTTGTTCCCTGTAGAAGACTAACATCACTACTTGCCAGTAGAATGTCATCTACATACAGAATCAAGAATATGAATTTCTCATTCTTGAACTTTGTATAAATGCAGTTGTCCTTAACGTTTTCTTGAAAACTAAATTTCTTTATGGTTCCATCAAACTTCAAGTACCACTGTCTCGAAGCTTGCTTTAATCCATAAATGGATCTCTTTAATCGACATTCTATATTCTTTTTTCTTTTCATGACAAAACCTTTTGGTTGTGCCATATAGACTCTTTCTTCTAAATCTCCATTTAGAAATGCCGTTTTTACATCCATTTGGTGTAATTTCAAGTCGTAATGTGCCACTAGTGCCATTATTATTCGAAAGAATCTTTACAAGAGACTGGAGAAAACGTCTCATTGTAATCAATTCCTTCTCTTTGTGTGAATCCTTTTGCCACAAGTCGCGCCTTAAACTTTTCTATATTCCCTTTGGAGTCACAATTTATTTTGTAGACCCATTTACAGCCTACTGTTTTGGCTCCTTTAGGAACTTCCTCCAAATCCCAAACGTCATTTAATTTCATGGATTTCATTTCATCTTCCATGGCTTCCAGCCATTTGGATGAGCGGGCGCTTCTCATGGCCTCTTCATATGAGGCGGGATCATCCTCTATATGAGACTCTTCTGTGTTATACACCTGATAATCATCAGGTATAGCTTTTCTTCTTACTCTTTCAGACCTTCTAGGGGCCTCAACATTTGGCACATTTTCTGTTTGAGACTCTTGTGAAGTCTCCT
The DNA here is from genome assembly GCA_019925245.2 of Oryza australiensis. Lineage (NCBI taxonomy): Eukaryota > Viridiplantae > Streptophyta > Magnoliopsida > Poales > Poaceae > Oryza > Oryza australiensis. Next base: position 1,106,290 of record JAIFGZ020000169.1, read on the forward strand.
GATTTGGCACATCTTCTATTTGAGGCTGTTGTTGCTCCTCCTCATGTGTGGTAGTGTTTTCTGATGGATCCTGAAGGACAGGTTCCTCATTTCTATTTGTTTCCACCACGGGAGAGCGAACAACGGTGTTGGAGCCGCAACGTCGGACATTGCGGGCGCAACATCAACAGTAGTGAGAAGAAAGGTTCCCGAATCGTCGAAGTGGGTATAGATTCCCGCTTCTCCTCAAGATCAATCACTCGAGCTACCGTGCTCCCTTTATCATTTCGTCTTCCAAGAAGACAAGCATGTCTCGTTTCCACAAACTTTGTATAACTGTTCGGACAGTAGAAACGATAACCTTTCGATCTGTCAGGATAGCCAATGAAATGACAACTGACTGTTTTGGGATCCAATTTCCCAATGTTTGGGTTAAATACTTTAGCCTCCGCAGGGCTCTCCCACACACGGAGGTGAGCTAGCGAGGGTACTCTTCCGGTCCATAGCTCGTACGGTGTTTTGGGCACCGATTTGCTAGGTACTACTGTTGAGAATATGAACGGCGGTTTTTAACGCCTCCATCCATAAACCCAATGGTAGGGTGGAGTAGCTCATCATGCTGCGCACCATATCCATTAAGGTACGGTTACGCCGTTCAGCCACCCCCATTCTGTTGAGGCTCGCCTGGTGTAGAATATTGGGCGACTATGCCATTTTCCATTAGAAACTTTGCAAAAGGTCCTGGGACTTGTCCATAAGGAGTATGCCGACCGTAGTACTCCCCCCCACGATCGGATCTAACTATTTTAATCCTTTTATCGTGTTGATTTTCAACTTTAGCTTTGAATACTTTGAATTTATCCAAAGCTTCCGATCTTTCTTTAATTGGATAAATATAACCATATCGGGAGTAATCGTTTGTGAATGTTATGAAAGAGTCATAACCATCCACACTTTTAACAGGAAATGGACCACAAATATCTGTGTGAATGATCTCCAATGTTCCTGCGCTTCTATTTGCACTTTTTTTAATGTGCTTTGTATATTTTCCTTTGATGCATTCTATGCATTGTTCTAAATCTGAGAACTCCAGTGGAGGAAGAATTTCATTCTTAACTAGTCTCTCTATTCTCCCCCTCGAAATGTGGCCTAAACGACAGTGCCACAATTTCGATGAGACATTAGGAGTTCTCTTTCTTTTCTTATTTTCTTTTGTCAACGAGGACCTATCATTCACATCATTTGCATCATTGCATAGAACATTCACACTTTCATGCATAGGCAGCATATAAAGTTTGTCTCGTCGGAAGGTGAGACCCACACATTCATTATTATGAATTATGCGACATTGTACTTTGTCAAAATAACAATAATAGTCATCTTCGCCAAACATAGCACACTAATCAAGTTTCTATGCAAAGATGGGACATAAAAAACATCTCGGAGTGGAAGGATAAAGTCGTTATCAAGTTTGAGATTGAGATTTCCGACGGCTTCAACTTTCACTTCAACTCCATTTGCGACTTTAACGTTGCTTTCGCTTCTTTGCGTAGTCCTCGTCAAATGGAATCCCTGTAAGGAGTTGGAGGCATGAATAGTTGCTCGAATCGATCCACCATGTGGATTTCGAATAACTAGCATACAAGGATTCATTTACAAAAGTGATAAAATTCTCACCTTTCTTTGCCATTATCATCTTTAAGAAATCGGACAGTCTTTCTTGAAATGTCCTTCCTTCTTGCAATGACACCGGTTTGTCCCCACCGTAAATTGCTTTTCGAGGTTGGTGCCGACCTTGGGGCTTTTGAGGCGTTTGTCCTTTGATTGAGACGGTCTATAGTTCCTTTTCTTTAGGCTACCAACGTAGTTGATAACGCCACCATTTTTAGGCCTAATCCTCTCCTCTTGTACACATTATGCAAGAAGAGTATCAAAGGTCCAGTTCTCTGGGTGCACATTGTAGTTGAGAATGAAAGGATCAAACTCCTTTGGCAATCGAGACATGATCAGGTGAACCAAAAAATCCTCCTTTAGATCCAAGTCCCATTGCTTTAGTCTTGCATTTTGTGCACTCTTCTGTAGGATAAAATTCCTAATGCCACCTCCAGTGTACCTGTCCGTGACTAGGTCCTTTATGAGTTCTGTGACATGAGTCTTTGAAGAACCAGTGAACTGGGTCTTTATCCTTTCTAGATACTCAGAGACATTGTCAGTCTCTGGAATTGAGCCTACAATAGCCTGCTCAATTGTATTCTTTACCACAGCCATACATTTCTTGTTGGCTGAGGCCCACTTTGCCTTTTCAACTATATATAGTTGTCTAAGGTCGCATTTTCTTTTTCTTTTTTTCAAAGTCGCCGTTTGACTCGTGTTGCATCCGACTAATGCAAGAGGCTCTATAGGACAGGTGTGGTTAGCACCGTCCACCTCTCCCAAGATAAATAGAAGGTCGAGCTTTCTTTTCCATTCACCGTAGTTATCTCCTTGTAGGGTCGGGATATCTTTTATGCATCCCATCAAGGAGTAACCTCCTGAAAATTAATCATGAAAAGTGAGAAACAAGATATCACATAACCTTCCTATGCATCAAGCTTACATCACCGTTGGGCGTAAATTAGGCATAATACATAGCATGATATTGCAATTAACAACGTTGGTCGAAAATAGCAACATCATATACCATAATGAAATTCCTAAAATTAAAATTCTCCCGTTGGTTCGAAATTCAATTTTAGAAACGTCAATTTCAACAATATTTGTCAATTTGCGTGAAACTTTAAATTAAATAAAAAACAATTAACGTACAAAAACAATAAAACTCTTTTCCTCCTTTTTTTTTCTTCCTTTCTTTCTCCTTCCTTTTTTTCTTCTTCCTTTTCGGCCCACTCGTTTCGGCCCGCTTGGCCGTGAGAACGCACGGCTCGGGCCCAGCGCTCGACGGCCGGGCCACCGAAACGGCCCAAACACGCCGCGCGCCCGCCTCAATCTCGGCCGCCGAGCGCCGCGGAGGTTGAAAAGGTGAGTCGGCCGGCCGGAAACCCTAGGGTTAGGGTTAGCCGATTTCCCCGCTCAGGAGAATTCCCGCTGGGCCGGCCGCATTCGCCGCCGAAAACTCATCTCTTTCGCCGTCAGCGCCATGGCCGGCGGCCATCTTTTCCCTCTCTCTCTCCACACTTTCCACTATGTGACCGGCGCAATCCCCACGACGGCCACAAAGTGCGGAGGATTTTGGCGCCGCCGCGGGCCCTGTCGCCGGCGTGCGCGTGCCCCTCGGGTGCGCGCGCCGCCGTCGACCGGCCCCATGGCGTTGCCCTTTGCCCGGCGGCCGAAAACCGACGAGGTAAACATTCTTTTCTTTGATCCGGTTTTCTCATTTCCTTTTCCGATCCGATCCGATCGGTTTTCTTTTTGCCGGATATTGCAAACCCTAATTAGATCGATGCGGTAGGAAGCTCTGATACCAATGTTAAAACTCTAGGATCACTAGGCACCGATGCTAATAGGGTCTATTCGAGTAGATCGATAGTGGCGCATTCGGATGAGAGAGAGGGGATTAGGGTTACCGGTGGAGTGAGAACTCGAGGGCTGTCCGTCGGCCATGGTGGTCGTCGTCGGCGTAGTGTGTTGGTGTAGATGTCGTGGGGCGCGGTGGTGGCGCTTCCCGTCGCTACTGCGCCCCGCCGTTAGATCGGCTAGGGTTTGTGGGTGAGGCTTGGCGGCGGCAGCGATTCTCGTGTCGTGTGCCGCCCCGCCCCTCACCCCTTTTATATGGCGCAGGCGACAGGGGCCCACCAGCCACAGGAGGCTAGGCGCCCCGATCAGGCGCGGTCAAGGATCCCCGTTGGGCCGTTGGGCCCAACGGGAGGAGATCAATTCTAACAAGGTCCATCTTATCCCAATCTTTCTCATCAACTTTTCTGTTTTTCTTCCGGGAGGTGTGTGAGCTTGCTCACTTCATACTTGCTTGAACTATGGAAGTTGGCGATCCTGCCATGTGTGGAAGCGTGAAGGTTACATGTCGCAGGTGCATAAGCATCAACCGGCGACACCAACGCCTCGACTGGTTCATTCATGGACGACATGATGCCATACTTTTGAACTGACTTGCTTCTCATATAATGAGCTGTTATAATCTCCTTTGTTCTTATGACCTAAACATGTGAACAAATATGCTGTATTGGTTTATCGCTGATTTGACAGACAACTTTGCTTTAGTGTAAGTAGAAACCTCTCATGCTCGAGCATCCTTTTCAACTGTTGGATTTCGAAAGCTATTTCATTGTCTTCCCTTATTCCTAATGGTTTGTGACTGTCTGTTTATAGTGTCGTATTTTTCATCGAAAAACTGCTCCTTTTATTATTTCCCCCCTTATCTTTGCTTCTTGTTTTGTACTCGTATAAAATCATCAGCCTTGTTTCTTAACCAACTAAGATGTTGTGTTTTCACCTCAGACAAGGTAGAAAGTCAAGGAGTCTAATTGCCTGACAACAAAACGAGTTTTGTTTAGAGCCTGTTGCAATCTGTCGATGTTCCGACATCTTTACATAGGATAAAATTTGCTGTTTGGTCATGCATGATTCTAACTTAAACCTAAATTCTCAGGTTAAAAAAAAGAACATTGTCCTCACTAGTCACTATCATGCATGGTCACGCGCTTGCAAAAACTAGCATTAGCATATCTCCCTATTTTGCGGGAATTTGCACCGAGCTATATTTTTAAAATTCGAATTGGTTTTGGTATATAACTCTTTGCTTTTGTTTTCATATACACACAGATGTAACTTGTGTCCACGCCGGACTCTCGCCGTGTGCGTGCTGCAGCGAGATGCATCCACCGTCCACAAATGCGTTGATCCGCGCCGTCTCCGTCTATCGGGATATCCACGCAAACACGTTGATCGTCTTCCCTCTGGTTCGCCGGATTCGCGATCATGTCTCAGTCTTCGAACACCCCGACCGCATCGACGGCGACTACGTGAAGGAGCTAGGGCTGATCACCCTGGACCAGCCCTGCGAAACCAAGCGGTCTTGGGGATTCGACGACGACGAGTTCGTCGATCGCATCGACACCAAATCGTTGATGCGGCACGTCAAGCTCCAAGAGATTGTCACCGACGCGGCAAATCTGTCCTTCCTCACGCTGACGCTGGGAGGAGGAGACGAGAAGATTAAGGCCGTCTCCGGTATCGCCACCATGACAGGAACTTGATCGTGTTCGGCCTCCGCTTTATTCACAGTATTGAGTTGCATGCACCAATCAGTTTAACCAAAAACCTAAGCTGATAAGAAAAGATAAGCAATTCACTTTATATTTCAACACTCTAGCATCTAGCGTGGAATAGAAGTGGACTGCAATTCACTTTATATTCAGGGTCAGGTGACGCCTACTGAGAGGAATTGATCTCAGTAATGTGGAGTACAAATAGGCTCATCCTTCCCTTATCTAAGCATTCAACTCATAGAAATAGAACCCTGATAAATATCGAGAGAACTGCAAGAGATAGCGAGATATGGGGCACATGCCATACATGAAATACTAACAAACCTCCCCCCTCCCCCAATCTTAACATCGGCTAGCCAGACGTCGAGAGTAGAACGAAACTTAGAAAAAATAGCAATAGGTAAACCCTTGGTGAAGATGTCTGCATATTGTGATGTCGTCGGAACATGAAGCACATTTACAGCGCCGGCAGCAACACGATCCCACACAAAATGAAGATCAATCTCCACATGCTTTGTGCGCTAATGTTGCACCGAGTTGGTGGGCAAATAAATAGCACTGGTATTGTCACAATAAACCAGTGTAGCTCGTGGTGGGGGTGAGTGTAGCTCATGAAGAAGTTGACGAAGCCAACAAGTCTCAGGTAGAGCATTGGCAACAGCCTTGTACTCCGCCTCGGCACTGGAACGGGAGACGGTGTGTTGATGCTTGGAGGACCATGAAACAAGATTGTCACCCAAGAACATGGCATAGCCCGAGGTAGACTTCCTCGTGTTAGGACAACCGGCCCAATCTGTATCAGAGTACACAACCAAATCAACTGCAGAAGATCGCCAAAAATAGAGACCAAAATCAAGTGTGCCACGGACATACCAAAGGATGCGCTTGAGAGCAGCAAGGTGGGGTTCCCTGGGATCATGCATGTGAAGACAGACTTGCTGAACGGCATAGGAGATATCAGACTGAGTGAAGACCAAATACTACAACGCACCAGTGAGACAGTGATAGTCAGTGGAATCAGCAACTGGAACACTATCAATGGAAGACAACTTAGGTTTGGTGTCAATAGGAGTGGAGCATGGCTTGCAATCGGCCATATAGCATGCTCAAGAACCTCAAGGCTATACTGTCGCTGACTCATGAGAAGACCAGAGTTGTGGTAACATTGATGCCCAAAAACTGGTGTAAAGAGCCTAGATCCTTCATGTAGAACTCAGATTGCAAGGCCTAAATAGTCTAGCGCAGGAGAGTGTCAGATGATGCAGTCAACACAATGTCATCAACATACGGAAGCAAGTAAACAAGGTCACTGCCATGGCGGTAGATAAAAAGTAAAGTGTTAGACATGGCTTCAGTGAGCCCGATTGTGAAGAGATAGCTCGCAAAATGACTATACCAAGCTCGAGGGGCCTGCTTGAGTCCATAGAGGGACTTATTAAGATGACATACCAGATGAGGCTTGGTGGCATCCACAAAACCAACAAGCTGAGTGCAGTAAACTGTCTCTTGGAGAGTGCCATGCAGGAAGGCATTCTTCATGTCAAGCTGGTGAACAGGCCAAGCTGAGGACAGTGCGAACGGTTTGACAACCAGGCAGAAGGTCTCATCAAAGTCGATGTCAGGGCACTATGTAAAGCCACGCAAAACCCAGTGGGCCTTGTACCTGTCAAGACTGCCATCAGGCTGAAACTTGTGACGGAAAACCCATTTACCGATGACAACGTTGGCACCAGCAGGATGAGGAAACAAATCCCAGGTGCGATTGGTCTATAAAGCAGTGAACTCCTCTTCCATAGCAAAGCGCCTATTAGGATCACCAAATCTGGTGTTGAGAGGGTTTTTTTCAATAAATTATATTAAAAATAAGATAAGAAGCAAGATGGGACAAGAATATTTGAACGATTGCTTGGCTACATTCATTGAAAGGGATTTCTTCTTGCAAGTTAAGGATAAAGACATCATCACTCATTTTCAAAAATCAAGAAACGAAGTTATTCTCTAAATTGTAAGATTTCTTATCATTGTTTTTGTTTTCTATGCTCTATAAATTTGATATATTTTATCAATTAATACTTTAGTGTTGTACTTTAATATGCTTAACACATTCAATTTAGGATCAATTATATGAATCTATGATTTTATAAAATTATGCTTATACCGTTATATATTATACAACTATTAGACTTTGGGTTAGAAAAAATTTCTCTTTCAATTTCAAATACCCAAGTTGAAAATTCTAAGCTTGTCTCTACCTGTCCTTCACCCCAAACAGTTGGACGGTGGCAAACCCTCACGTTGTATATATATGCGTCAAGTGTCATGGCTTGCGATCTCACGCTGTATAGCTATGCGTCCAGTTGATTCCTGTAGTATAATTCTAGGTGTATTTGTATATATGTGCCACGCCGTATAAGTCCGCCTTATCCTAATCTTTCTAATCAACTTATTTGTGTTTCTTTTGATAAGTGTGTGAGCTTGCTCACTTCATAGTATTTGCTTGGACTAGTGTAAGTTGGTGATCCTGCCATGTTTGCATGGAAGCGTGAAGGTTACATATATGTCACACAGATGTATTTTAGATTTGAAGGAAGAGACATCCTTCCAAATATTTTTAAGAAAAAATTATAAACATGTGAAAAATAAACATGGGACCTCGGGATTAAAACTATACACCTTTTACTACTACAATCCAAATGTATCTTGTCGCATAGGTGCATTAAGCATCAATCGGCCGGTGACACCAACGCCTCACCTGATTCACTCATTGTTGATATGATGCCGTACTTTTGAACCGACTTGCTGCTCATAGGACGAGCTGTGACGGTCTCCTTTTGTTCATATGGCCTTCACATGTGAACAATTATGCTGTACTGGTTTATAGCTGATTTGACAGACAACTTTGCTTCAGTTATGATAGTAGGAACCTCTTGTATGTATTGCTCGAGCATCCTTTCCAACCGTTGGGTTTGTAAAGCTATTTCATTGTCTTCTCTTATTTCTAATGTTTTGTGACTGTATATTTCATAGTGCTACGTGTTCCATTGAAAAATTAACTATCAAATCTTCCGCCATTCTTTTTATTTTATTTTCCCCCTTATCTGTGCTTCTTGTTTTTTATATAAAATCATTACCCATTTGGTCCTCAACTAACGAGACCCACTATGATGCTCTCTATTGTTAATAAAACAATATGATCCACTCATCTAATTTGATCGAATAGTTCAGCTATCATTCTATAGTTAATGGTAGTAGAACGTGAAAGGACATTATTAAAAAAAGGGTGGAGAGATATAATCGTTATTTAGCTATGACTAAACTTGTTTTTCTTTTGTTGGGTTTTTTCGATGGAATATAAGCGATACAAGCACAATGAATGATCACATACCAATTTAGCTAGAAAAAATATAAATGACAAAATTACCCTTAATCACTATATTAATAAATTGATGATTTACCTTTAATAAAAAAATGGTTCAGATCATTTCTAATAATATAATACTACTAATCTATTAATAGAAAGCACTGAAGCATCACTTCCAACTAAAATGTTTGTGTTTTCGTGTGAGACAAAGTACTAGTATATAGAAATAAAACATATTTACAATCCAGCCAAGGAGTCTAATTGCCTGATAGTAAAACGGAGTTTTGTTTAGAGCCTGTTACAACCTCTCGATGTTTCGACATCTATGCGCATAGGCCAAACTTGCCACTGTTTTGTCATGATATTCAATCTTAAACTTCAATTCTCAGTGAGAAAAAAAAGAAAAGAATTAAAGGAAGAGGAAAAGAAAAAACACTGTAACTTCATCTTACTGTATTACTGCATGCCATGCATACAGTGACAACTTGTGCTCTGAATCACTAGTACGTTGTTCAAAGGTCAGTTGTCCGTGCTATTCATACAGTGCTCGCTTTGAGCCGTACGACTGTCCCTCTGAAGAATCTACTACTACTCCTACTACTAATACCGGTAGTATTCTGTTATGTCACGGACTCGCAGGACCTGCAAAATGTAATTATGATTTTTGACATAACGCTACTTTTTTTAAAAAAATTACCTCATAAACTTTTATTTAATAAAAACAGAGTTCAGGGAATAAATCCACTACATCACCGAACAGATATTTTGTAGACACTGAACCATCGTTAACAACAGATAGGCTAATTGAGGATAGGAAATAGACTTCCTAAGAAAACCGAGCCGTAAGAGAGGAGCGTATCGACAGGATACCGCGACATTGCCGTGACGACAGCATGCACATTATTTGACAAACCGGTAATTTCCTTTGGTTGTCTCCACAGGAACAACACAAAATTAGAGGATTGTTGTTGAGTCATAGATTTTGTGGTAAGCTTCATCGGACTCAACAAATGATTTTGTGGTAAGCTTTACCGAAGTCATAGATTGAATGGTTACAGCTGTCAAGAAACCAAAAGAAAGACGATTCCACAACCCAATCAACCAAGATCACAGGAAGAATCGAATGGTGGCAAAAAAAACTTCTATCTTGTTGGAGCGACAAAGGAGGTTGTGGAAGAGGTGGTCTTCCCATTAACCGCGCACAAGCTAGCAGAGGATGTAGCAGCTGGAGACTAAGCCATTATCACCGCGACTAGACACCAACAACGCTCAGAGCACCAAAGTTGAGAGGGAGCCCCTAGCCAGCAGATAATCGTGAAAGACCACCGCCACATTAGGACTATGTCGCTGCCGAGACGAAGCACAAGGGGGACAGGGCCTCACAACGGGCAGATGCAGGAGCGAAAGCCGCCATTGCCGCCACATCAATGTGTCGTCCCTGCTAGGTTCGTTGACAAGCAGCTGAGGAAGGAGACACAGGCGCCGTTGTCGCAAGCCACCACTAGGACCGCCAATAGGCAGTCGCAGCAGGAGACCCAGCCACCGACTTGACGAGCTGTCGCCACCGTCACCGTGACCACCTCCGCAAAAGTCAGCGCCGCTGCTCCCGCCAAGACCTACGAAGGGGAGACGAAGCAACAGGACGCCACCACAAGTAGGACCCCCGACGAGTCGTTGTGAAAGCAGATCCAGAGGGAGGACATCTCCAAAACTCTCAACAGCCACTTCCTTGGATCTCTTTGAGGCCTCACCGGCGATACCCTTCACCACCTCCTTCATCTTGCCCTTGACCAAACCACCAGCTGGAGAAGCAACTCCTTCCATGAAGCCCAAATTAAGGATACCGACACCAACGAGAAGAAAGGGGAAAAGGAGGAAACCCGACCTAACGAGACTAGCCCGATTATTGATCTACACTAGAGGATAGGGGACAACCCCTCTCCCTCCCGCCGTCGGCGATGAGGCCGCCGGAATCGAGGATGAAGAGGGGTCGAGGGTCAGGATTTTACTATAGCAAGAGAGGGTTCAAGAGTGAGAGAGTGACACTTCTTTTTTGGATGGATGATTCATTGCCATCCTCGACATAAAGCTATTCGATCAGTAGTATTTCCTTCGTTGCAAAACATTGAGAAATTATTTCCACTTCTGAGAAGAAAATGTAGCTTATTTATGTTGTATAGATCCTCCATCCAAAAAAAGCAATTTTTCACTATACATATAGACATGGATATATTTAGATTTCATAATTAGATTTTTTGACGGGGGGAGTACGTCGCAGCCAGCCCTGAGGCCATGGACGTCGGGTCTTCGGTGCCATCGCCGATCAGATGGTGTCCACTGTGGCTGAGCGAGAAGGACGTTGCGGCATTGAACGTTTGCAGGGAACAATGTGGCACATGCACGGGCACAGCATGGAGCCAACTTCTAAGCTACTCCAGGTATAAAAAAATCCGACTCAAAATATAACAATTTAGTATTGAATAAGATATATTTTAGTTTGTTCAAATTTGTAGTAATATGATATTAGGTTATTATATATTTAGACAAAAATACCAGTAGTAGTATCAACCAAAAAATGTTACTAATGGGTTCACGTTGTGGTGTCTCTTAGAGGCCTCAAGTGGTTAACACTGGTAGTCACAAACTCATAGAGCATCTCCAAAAGACTCTTTATACTCTTTTTAAATGCTAAATGCTAGAAATATAAATTTTAGTGAAAAACTACCATCCAACAGCTCTTCTAAATGGTCATCCAAATATAACCATTTTTTATTTTGAATTTTTCGCTAGCCAAACGTATAAGACAATAATGATATACGTATGAAATATAAAAAAATTGTTGGAAAATAAAAAGTTATAGAAAACAATTTTTATATAAATAATTCTTTAAATAATAATTTAGATTGTGAAATTTAGAAAAAAAAATTGAAGATGCTATTAACAGCTTCAAATAAAACGTCCACTCTATCGTAATGGTAACGGAAAGAAAAGAAGTCTTAAAAAGAATAGGAAAGGTACGCAATAACTGCAGGCGGCAGGCTCTGTCTACCTGAATTCTGAAACGACATGTGCGGTGTGCCCTGCCATCCTCTGCCTTTTCCCAGAGAGATTGTCAGCCGCGCCGTCGTCAATGATGGTCTCAATTATACTACTACTCCTTCCTCCTGCTCCATTTCTTTTGGATATTTTTATTTCTTTCTTCATTCATCTCCAACCACGCCGTTAAAGGATCGAAAAGGAGAGGTCGTTAGCCGTTACTGTTGGAGACTTGATCGAGCAGCTATTTTGACGTACTGTGGGAACATAAAATGCCAGGGTAGCAGTGGCTCACGATTTGTTTAAAAAAATTAACTTTTTTAGTTTTCAGTTTTTAAAATAAACTCTCGTAAAACTTAAATATGAATATTTTGAACACGTCAACCTGATTGATGATTCGGATCCCACAGTTATTCTTATTCCGTTCAATGATAACGATAAAGTTTTAATCCGATGGATGATATGAAAAGTAATTTAATTAATTGATAGTAATTAATAAATTGAACTTATGCTGGTTTAGCATGGTAGGGCAGTGTTGTCACGTTGTCTCACCCTAAATGACGTGATAGCATAAAATAATATAGAATGATACATGTAATGGTAGAGGTTTATTATGCCATGCATGGTAGTGCACAACGACAGAATCAATGTACATTTGCTCATTTAGTCATATATAAAGTCATAGAGAGGCAGAAGTAATTAAACACAATTAACCTGATCCGAAAAAAGTGACAATGACTCAAAACGATGGTTGGTGTGTGTCATATGGGTGTGTATGATGGTGTGCGTGCGTGTGTCTGCAAGTATATATATTAGATCATGTCATGTGAATCATATATATTAATTCATATGTACTTCTAGAAAAACGTAATACTGATTGAATTCCTACCATATTCATATTTATAATTCCAATCCATGTTTAAGTTGCGAAGAAATTGAACACGAAGATGACTTTGATGCCCCTGGAATTCAGGAGCGGGGCTACATTGGTCTCTGTGGGTCGCAGGTCGCAGATCATCCTGTGCTCGGCCCAACCGAAGCCCATCCATAGCTATAAATCTTATATGTTTTTTTATTTTATGAACTCTACATGTATTTTTTTAATTGTGTTTTGTAACTCATATATTTATATAAGATATGTTAAATTTATTATGACTAAAAAATTTTAAACGATGAACTCACTACTGAAATTAAACACGAAGACAGCTTGACTGCGTCGGTGTAAAGAGGAGGCCTCAACAGCTTAAATAAAAGAGAGCGATGCATGAGGGATGTCACGGTGCGAACTTGCACGGCATGATGGGGATCAAAAACCTTTTTTACAGATTATGTGAAAAGAAGGTGGGAAATGGCAGGAATCCATTATTTTGGAAAGATAATTGGATAGGGGGGACCACTGGTAGAACAATATCCTAGGTTGTATAATGTATCTCTGTCAAAAAATGTCTTGGTAATGAGTGAAGGATGGGGTGTGCTAAAATTTAGAAGAGATTTGGTGGGGGAGAAACTAACAGAATGGAAGCACATGCATCAAATATGTCAACCAGTTGTGTTGACTTATGCTAATGATGAAATAATCTGAAAGGTTACAAAAGATGGGAAGTTCTCTGTGAAATCCTTCTACAAAGCTCTTGTATTACAAAACACCGGTTTTTGGTTTAAGACAATTTGGAAGTTCAAAATCCTTCATAGAGTCAAAGTTTTTATTTGGTTGTTAGTTAAAAACAACATCTTAACCAAAGATAATATAATTAAAAGAGGTTAGAAGGGTAAGAAAACAAAATATCAGTTTTGTTCTGCCGATGAAAATGTGGAGCACCTCTTCATTAGCTGCCCCATTGCTAGATTCATTTAAATGACATGGCCTAGTACGATAATACTTGTCATTTTGAATAATGACATGGTCTTAAAAAATAACTTATATATAATTTCAGTAGATATATAATTTTATTGATGTATTTTTAAACAACAATATATATATATATATGGTCACCATATTTGTAAGACTAATATTTTAGATATTACATATAATCAAAGTTTTTAAAATTTGAAAATAGTTTTGTCCAAAATAACAAATATTATCAACCCAGAGAGAGTATCAACACATTTTGAGGCTAGGTGGGTCGCGATTAGCGGGTTGGGCCATGCCATGGACCCAAAAAGGAGGAGGTGAGTTGGGGTTTCGCCCAAAATTAACACGGTTGATTTGGAATTTAGTAAACTTTTTTTTGGGTAGTTTTGCACTGAATTCGACTCGACGTGATGTAAAAGGGAGGAAGGAAAAGATGCAAGAGCGGGGGATGCACTCGGAGAGAAAGAGGAACATGCAAGGGCTTTAAAATATTTTCGCAAAAAGTCAGTTACTTAGGATGTTATGCAAGGTTTGTTTGTATTTCTATCTGTAGTGAGCTGGCACGTTTCAATTTATATCGGCAGTGTGTTGTGTGCGTTTCAATGTTTATCTCTCCTGGCTTTAGCTGGCGAGATTCATTCTAGTCTGGTTAAAACTATAGCAAAGATAAACCTTGCTAGCCGTTAGATAGATTTCAGCAGCAGTTAATTCGTGCCTATACATGCCAAACTATTGACGGCCAAGAAACGAGGGCAAAATATTCATGGACATCCATACCCTTACAATTTTTCTTCGCGAGACATGCGTGCTAGAGAATGAAAGATAACCAACTCTAAAGCTAATAGACCAATCTTACTTTTACCAAATGCATATAATCTTTGTCTAGAAAATGTATCATTGATCTCCACATCATGACTATACATAGATTGGAAATGTAGCAGGGCTGTCCAACTTGTTTCAAGGTAAATGTGCAAAATAAACTTGTGCTCAACATGGGAGGAACAAAGCAACTACTAGTACTGTAGTACGTGCAGGAATGTGAGCATCCACTGTTTGCCTCCCTGGGTCCCACGCATGCAGTAACAGCTGTCGCATCGTCGAGGGAGGCCATGGAGAGGGGCAGAATCGGCAACCCAACCCAAGCCCCAGCCACCACCACCCGTTACCCGCGCTAACGCCGTCGCGCCGCGGGCCTCGCTCCCGGCGGCGCCCGCCCCGAGCCGCGACCGCGAGCCCGTCCGTCCAGCGTACTATGTCTACTCCACTCCACTGACAGGTGACAGCTACACCAGTGATGAGGCAGTGAGCTGCCGCTGCCGCTGCCGCTGCCGCCGCCGCAGGCAGATCTGACACACGCGGCGCCGGTCCAAAGCCTGCGCCTGCGCCCCCCTCGCTGCTCTCTCTACTCTACTACTAGTACTACTACTGCTGCTGCTGCACGGCAGCTGCAGCCAGCAGCAGCAGCAGCAGCAAGCGCCGGCCCTAGCTGGCAGCTTCTGCCGCTCCGGGCTCCGCTCCCCTCCGCGCGTGAGGGGAGAGAAGAACGCGCGTGCGAGCGTCGAGCGAGGCCAAAATCACCACAAAAGCAAGCAAAATCACACCGCGGAAAAGGGGCGCCCCTCTCGCCGCACTCACGCAGGAGGCAGGCAGACGGTGAACAAGACATTGCCACCGCTGCAGCGGCCGCCGCAGCATTTCCTCCGCGCGGCGGGATGGAGGCGGCGGGGACGGCGGCCGGTCCTCTTCGGCGCAGAAGCGTGGGCGGGGCGGCGGGGGAGATGGCGGCGTGGGGGCAGACGGGGACGGCGTCGCGGATCTACAGGGTGAGGGCGACGGGAGGGAAGGACAGGCACAGCAAGGTGTACACGGCGAAGGGAATCCGCGACCGCCGTGTGCGGCTGTCGGTGGCCACCGCCATCCAGTTCTACGACCTGCAGGACCGTCTCGGCTTCGACCAGCCCAGCAAGGCCATCGAGTGGCTCATCAACGCCGCCTCCCCGGCCATCGACACCCTCCCGTCCCTCGACCCCGCCGCATTCGCCGCCATCCCCCACCCGACGCGGACGCCGCCGGGGCCACGCGGCGGCGGTCGCAGCAGCAGCTCAGCAAGTCCGGATGCAGTAGCACGTCGGAGACCAGCAAGGGGTCCGAGCTCTCGCTCTCCCGCTCCGGCGGTGGGTCTCGAGACAAGGAGGTCACCGTGGCCAGCGCCCCGGCGCAGGCCCCGTCGTTCACTGAGTTGCTCATAGCTGGGGTGGCGGCGTCGGCGGCCGGTGGCGCCATTGGCAACGGCGAGCAAAGGCAGTCCTGGCAGCCGGCGGCCGTCTCCGAGGTCGCTGCCGGCGCCGACTGCGTGGGCATCGCGCACCCCGGCAAAGGCGCGGAGGGGGTGTCAACATACGGCTTCTCCGCCTCAAGCTTCGGTGACGCGCCCCCGATCGGCATGGTGCCGGCGCCGTCGTTCAACTTCTCCGGCTCCGGCGACATGGCGGCACACTACTCGCTCGCTCAGGACCAGCTGGCGGCACCTCGGCCTCCGGCCGGAGACTACAACCTCAACTTCTCTATGTCCTCGGGTTTCTTGGGTGCCAATAGGGGGACCCTTCAGTCCAATTCGCCGTCGCACTTGTCCGGCCACCACCACCACCACCAGCAGCAGCAGCTCCAGAGGCTGGACGGCTCCACCATTTCATTCCTGCTTGGCCACGCCGCCACGGCGGCGCACACGGCGGCGTCCGAGGGCCAGCTCACCAGCACCGCCGCGTTGCAGCTGTGGGATGGATTCCGCCACTCCGGCATGAAGGAGAAGAGCAAGAACTGATCCCGGCAGCAGATCCTCCAAAGGTAAGAGTAGATTTCGTAAGCTAAGACTAATGTTTGCGCAATTTCGTCATTTTGATTCGATTACAATCTTCCTGGAAGCCGCTCAAGGTGGCCTCGTTCCCTGAAAAATTCCACTAAAACTCTTCTATTGCATTCGACGTGTGTCCCCAAAACTTTCGAGGCGGGATACCTGCATTTAGCTTTGCATGGGTTCACGGCCAAACAGGTGTCGGTTGCTCGTCGCTGGGGGAGGGATTTCGTAGGAATCAGGCCAATCACATGGGTTCTGAGTGCACGGTTTTGCATTTTTAATGCAATAAATTGTATGAAGCCATATCTACGTCGTATTTACACGGAAAAAAGATCGAAGTTAGTATGAATTGCAACTTGAACTGGCAAGCTGTATATACTGTTCGTATGACAATATATGCAGCAAGCCTTAAAGGAAGCAAGTTACTGTTCAAATCACAAGATTTTCTTCTAAGAAAATTATGGAAAATAATTGAGATCTTTATACAGTAAGCAGAAGTGTTTCATTTATTATTTGCATTTCAATGCATAGTCATTAGAACTTACCAGTTCTAGTGGATTATTAAAGCATGATAAACAGTACTTAGGCAAGTGATAGGTTTAGGAAGTTAGAAATTGAAGCAATGTTCTATAGGCCTAAAGGAACAGTGCTTTATGATAATTTTTTTCTCTGAACTGAAATTTTGAAAATGACACTTTGGTATAACCACATAAAGCCAAATTAAAGAAGTGAAATACTACATGATATATTAGCGTATAACATCTCAAGGTGGGGTGTGGACCAAACAATAAATTTTAGCAAAGCGATACTGGCTTTAGTTTGTAAGCAGGATTGCATAATAAAAGATTTTTTTCTAGTACTAACAAAGATATGCCTGACATGAATATGATACTGGAAACCTTGAGTATATAAAATATATTAGATGTTTGAAAGTGTTGCCAGTACCATAAAAAAGCATTTCTACCTGTGAATGACTAGTTAGTACTTGTTCTCCTATCTGAAGAAAAGATAGAGTTAGTACAGTTCTGAATGATCCACTTTCTGAGCCTTGGTATTAGAAAGTCTTCTATTGATATGTTATAATTGTTTGGTGATCTTATTTATTCCCTCATCAAAATTCACACTTGTTCTACACAAGCTTTCTCAACTCAAGCTTGATATGAACCAAAGTTCTTATTTTGCTTTGGCATTAAAGCCTGTTAAACCAATGTAGAAATGAAAATCGATAAAAAAAATTTCCTGAAATGGGTAGGACTTGTGTATCTCTTGTGCTTTTCCTTGAATTGTGCTTTGCAAACATCCGAAGTGAGCTCGGCACCTTGCATCTTGTGGATAGAACATTGCTTTCCTTCAAATGTTGCAAATTTCCAACTTCGCACTGTCTATGCGGGTCGTTTCGAAAAATGTTGGCTGATGAGTAGTAGTGTTCCTGGTTGGGACCTAACCAGGT
Organism: Oryza australiensis; assembly: GCA_019925245.2. NCBI lineage: Eukaryota > Viridiplantae > Streptophyta > Magnoliopsida > Poales > Poaceae > Oryza > Oryza australiensis. Next base: position 1,124,044 of record JAIFGZ020000169.1, read on the forward strand.
AGTGTACACGATTACATGTGCAAACCTGACCATTATTAAGTATAAAACATCCTATCAAAAAGGAACTCCAACTAGTTGGTTTTATGCTCCTCAAGTCTTAACTATATTAAACATGTTCTTTTATTTACTAGTACATTCTCCATCCAAAAGTCTAAGACATATTTTATTTTCTGATTTTTTTTAAAAAAAGAGCATATTTGTATTCTCTATTTGCTAAATTAAATTGTTGACCGGAATCTAAGAATTATCTTAATACTCATTGTTTGCATGCATGCATATACTCCAATTATTTGGTTTTGTCATGTGGTGAATGAGTTAAGTTCTCTTTGATCTTGACGATAAAAAATATGCTTAGATTTTTGGACGGAGGGAATAGTATTTTCTTTAGAAAATCCTACACAGCTGACCTCTTAATTTGCTAGCCAATTAATTAGAAGCATGTTTTGATTGAGTGAATGCATGGACACCGTTTGACTTTTGACTTCTCTAGGAGTAGTATTACATTTTTCTGCGTGATTGCTATGCTCATCAACAGGGAGTAAATTAGTCCGAGAGAGAAACAGACAGGGTGTTAGTACAATTTCAGGTATTCATGGATGTTCCGTTCCTAGCTGTATGCTATATGGTTCTCACTGCAACGAATTTGCAAACATGAACGACGTTTTCAAATATTGAAAATGCATTCATTTTTCTTCAGACATTAGTTTGTTTTTCTGTTCGTTGTGCACAGTAAAAGCTGCCGGTAAGTCAGTCTACATCATCTGTTCAATATTCTTTTCTTAGATAATTCTGTTCAATATTCGCATCTTAATATACTAAAATCCCCAAATGGCATCCTAATTTCTGTTCATCTAATGCCTGATGTGTTCTCATATCACTACACAAGTTGTGATCCACAAGAAACATCTTACAATACAATTTTCTTACTAGTAGCATTTGCAGTACAAATTAATTAATTGCTACAGAATTTTGCATCTCATCATCATTTCTAAACCTGCAGGAACTGAAGATATCATCATCAGATTAGTTGCTGTCACCTTCTACAGCAAGAGCTCACCATTTGAGCTGCTACAAGTTTATTGCGATGACTGCCCGTGTTCTTTTAGCTGGGTCATCGTTCTGCTATGCTTTTTTGGCCATCATGAAAACCCTGCCTCCCCCGCCGCCGCCGCCGCCGCCATTGCCATTACTGAGACAACCTTGTGCATTTCCTTCTTTTTCCTAGATGAAGCTGCTGTACAAATTTTTGTGGGAGACGTGAGTTTCGAACAAGAATAAGCGTGTCCCGTAGTCAGCGTTGATCCTTTCCCTTCCAGAAATTTCTTTCGAGTGAATTGAAATTCATATGTGCCTCTGGTTATTGGAGTGGCAGAATTGTCCTGTCTCGCCGTTTGCACTATGAACAAGTTGAGATAAATATGATCTTGTGGTTAGTTCCTTCTTATTTTTTCATGGTAATTCCATACACACGTGACTAGTACGTGAGTAGGCGTAGTAGGCGTTTTTTTTTCGAAACAAAGAGGCATATGCTCATATAAACGCGGGGCAACTCACCACCCATGAATGTACACATGCATAGTCTTATTGTTATGAACACCTTCATATATTTTGTCAGCATATTTTGAGTTTTATAGATTTATAAAATCATCACAGGTGTCTTCTATCAACATGTATATCGTCTATCACTAAAATAATAACTAGCCATAAATACGATCATTTGTGCTAAATGTAGAATTAAATCCAGATAGATAAGTTTCATCATCATCAGAAATTTAATCAGTTGATTTATGCTTTGTGTGTAGTAGAGACGTGTGCTAAGAGCCTAGGACATAGCCATAGGTGTGCCGTGGATATGACTACTTTTTTTTCAATAAAAGACCTATTTTTTGTTATAAATTTGGATATAGTTTATATCTAAATTTATAGTTAGAAATTTATTTTTTGGGGGGACGAGAGGTGTATGGTGTATGCGCGTGAGTGTGAGTGGATCCGACTTGTAAATAAATGCGTTGAGAACGTGCAGAATGGTGGTGACTGGCGTGTTAGGTGACCTCATGCGTATTTAGCCATTTTAGAGTGAAATGGTTAATGAACAAAACACTCGCGCGGGGGCTAGGCGCACGAATCCGTCAGACCAAGAAAACCTTTATTACTGCCTCGGGCCATTTCCATTCCGGACAAGCCGCTTTCTCTTTTCAGCCTTGCGCCGTGTGGACTTGGGTCAAATCCAAGTGGTGGCCTACTAGTCAGCGACAAAGATAGCATGGGCTGACGATGAGCCTCATGGTCCAAATAGGCGTCTGTGTCTTGTTTTAGTTCGAATATTTATACCAAATGTTTATACGTATAAAAATTCTATATATTATGTTTTTACTTGTAAAGTTTCCATGCGAAATGCTTTTATGTATAAAATAAATTCCTATATCGATTTGTTAGTTCAATTCTTTTCTGTGTTCAATTTTTTAAGTTCAAATGGGCTGGAACTGTCCTGGTCGGCGCTATAGATGGCTAACGGGCCGCCCGGCACGGCTCGGCCCGGGCACGGCACGCTACGGTACGGTCCGTTAGGCACCGCTCCTGTAGTGGGTCGTGTCGTGCCGACCAACGTGTCGAGCTCCTGGTCCAAGCATGACCTAGGGGGGCGGTGGGGTCGTGTTGTGCTGGCACGGGTTCGTTAAAGGCTCATGGGTCAATGTCGGCCTGGTGATACTTTTTTCACTGTTTGAGGGACTGTTTTGACTGTCAAAGGCTCACGAAATTTGCTTTTACCCCATTACGGTGTTTCTTTGCGATGAAGGCGTGCGTCTTGGCCACGGAGTCGGCGGCGGCCCAAACACGGCACGACCAATCGTACTGTGCCGGCCCGGCCCGTTTTGCCTGCATGCGTGCTATGCCGTCTACAGGAATCGCCGTGCCTGTCTCGGCCCACTTCGGCTCGCTCCATTTAGCCATCTACAGTCAGCGCTATAGTTTCAAGGGCCCTAAGCGAACTTAGTGATATGATTTTTTAGGCTATTCTTTTAGAGAAGTTACTAATAATTTATTTATATTTTGTTGAAAATTTCTTTATATCTTGATGTAATGGAAAAAAACTAGTTGTTTGCATAATTTAAGATAGATAAGCTTTTCATGAGATTTACTCATGAGATTTATTAGTGGTTGATTCGTCATCCAAACTCTATTCGTCTGAGTCATGTGCATATAAATATATTAGTGTATATATTTTGTGTTGCATGTGCATTAGTTAGTTTGGTTTCCATCGTTGGTGTGCCTCAGGGGTATGACACGTGTACGCTCATACGTGTATTAATTCTGCTGGCTTCCTCTAATTGCATGCCACAAAATAATCATGACATCTTATTTTTTAATCTGTTTAATCGTACAAATTAATATCTAGCTTCTATTAGTAAACAGTACGTAGTCCAGCAGCCCAACACTTAATATACATATATGTATGTACATTCTATCACGAATGTTCTGTCTGGTACAGCCCGTAAGTGCAAACATATTTTTTGGTTGATTATCTTGTCCTTCTGTCGTATTAGTGAATCGTATAAATATACGGTCGAATAAATAAATAGCCTCCTCCTCCCAGCCTGGATCCTGGGTTGTCGCACAATCCGTCTACATGAACTGTCTGAATGTTTGATACTTTGATCGTCTGATCAGACTCTTAGATTCGCGCTCGGGAGGCGCACGAACAGGTGCTCAGTAGTAGACCTTTCACATTTGTATTATGTGTCACCTCACCTTGAGAAACACGGGGGAAAATCCTGATTTTTAGTGGCTAATCCAGTGATACAACTCTGACAAACTTTGTTTGTTTGTATAATAATGCATAGGAGTAGTCAGTACAACCAAATTAAACCAACTTTTTTTGAGTTTGAAAGGACGAAGTTTATTTAGTGACCGTCTCACAGAGAGTCGGAGGCAACTCGCTGGTGCCACCAACCATAGCACACAGTGACACACACAAGTACACAACGGCTAACAGGTAGCAACTCGCACACGACACACTTGACCACTAAAAAACAACGGACGAATCGTTCACGTAGCAAACGGAGCAGCCAATCAATCACTGCAACTTCGCATCCAGCGATCTCGAGATCCCATCTACTCGACGCCGTACTTCTTCTTGAGGACGCCGACGAAGTCGTACACCTTCTCCGGCGAGGGGAGGTGCTTGGCGACGGAGTCGATCTGGCCGCACCGCCGCGCCCACGCCGCCAACCTGGGCGCCACCTCCTCGACGCTGAACCCGCCGCACCTCTCGTAGCTGTAGAACCACGCCGTGAACGGCACGAGCGCGACGTCGATGAAGCCGAGCCTGGCACCTTCGCCGCCGCCGCCGAAGAAGAACTCCCCGTCGCCGAGCTCCGCCTCCAGCGTGCGGAGGATCTCCACCATCTCGCGTCGCGCCGCCGCCTGCAGCTCCCCCTTGAGCCTCCACAGCCTGGACCCGCAGTCGTAGAGCTTCTTGTCGACGTAGTCCGCCCAGAACCTGGCCCTGGCGCGCGCGTACGCGGCCTCGCCGGAGGAGTTCGCCGGAGGGAGGAGCTGGTGGGTGTCGGGGAAGGCGTCGTCGAGGTACTGGAGGATGATGAGGGACTCGCAGACGGGGCGGCCGGCGTGGAGGAGGACGGGGATCTTCTTGTGGACGGGGTTGGAGCGGAGGAGGAGGTCGCTCTTGTTGCCGAGATCCTCCTCGCGGTACTCGAACTCCAGCCCCTTCTGGTCCATGGCGATCCGGCACCGCTGCCCGAACGGGCTCACCCAGAAGTCTAGCAGCACCAGCTCCTTCTCCTTCTTCTCCGCCGCCGCCGCCATGGCCATCTTTTCTCTAGCGCTTGTCACTCTCGCGTTCTTTGTGTAGTAGTGGTGCTCACTTTTATTAGGTAGCGATGGGTGTTTAGTCGTTGAGCGTTAGTTCCGGAATGGTCGCGCGGTGCCTAGGATTTACAAACAGAGGGTAGTAATCTTTTTAGTTTTTAAATCATGATAAATCTTACAATAATTATACAATTCTCATAATAATTATGTGATTATATGTGATTATTACGATAATCGTTTTGCTGTGAAGTGACGCATCTAAAACGATTTGGTGAACCTGACGATGACCGGAAGCTCGGTAGGTTTGATGTGTGTTGGTGTTGCTGCCGTTGCCGTTTGTGATGAGCTCACAAATGGTGCGAGGCTATGAGCTAACAACGGAAACACTAACCCGGCGCACAGTGCAGCGGCTCACCGGCGGATTCGTGTGTCGCTTGCGTAAGTGAAGACGGGCGCCATCATGTTTAAGATGGTGTGGCCGCGCTTCCGATTTTGAATTATGTAAAGTTAAACTAAATATTTCAGCTCCTAATAAATTTAAATAGACCACTTAAATAAATAAAATGTGCTAGAGCTGTCTTTCATTAATTTCATATGACAGCTTCCAAGTAAAGTTAGCTTGAAGCTATCTTCATCCGCTTTAGACTTTAGAAGTTAAAGCTGAAGACCTACCAAACAAGATTCAAACTAAGACATTCCTACAAACTTGAATAGTAAATATGATGGTGATTTTGATTTAAATCCAAATCATTAGTATTGTCAAAGTTCAATTTCACACTTTTTAAATTCTAATCAAAGTTTTGATTACACTTAAAAACGATAGCGTTAATTTCTTTTAAGTTTTAGCACTATATTTTATATAGGACACTAACCCAAACAAACCCATAATAACTTTTTAGCCTTCGAAAACCGTTTTAAATACAAAAACTTTTTCACTAAATTCTCTTTTCTATCAAAATTATAATCTTTCACCATTAAAATTCTTTACATACATACCAGCTCTTCCCAACCAATCACAGTATTTCTTTATTTAATTTCACAACTTATTATATATATATATTTCAAGGCACACTATATCTATTTTAAAATAAATTTATTTTTATCCATCTCACACATACCAATAAAAAAATAAAATAAAATTAAAATATCTTTATTTTATCAAATCTCAATATAACTATTTTTATTTTATTTTTTTACGATACATCTATTCTTTATTTTTATAAACTCTAATACAATAATGACTTTAAAAATTTATCTTAAAATAAATAAAAGGAGTTAGAAATGAACATGATACGGAACGGATAGTGCTCAACATCGTGCGGGCTTGCGGAGGAGTTGGACGGGACGGCGGCAGGTGGTGCCGTGGATGCGATGGTAATAACAACCGGCACGGCGGCACGCGGATTGGGCACAGGGGATTCGGGGATTTTGCCGAGCGGAAAGTGTGCGAGATACGGGATGACGAGGCGGCGGCGACGTCGAAAGCGGCCGTGCTTGCGCCGCGCTGCTGCTGATCCTGTGCGCCGAAGAAGCAAGAAAGATCGCGATGCAATCAAGCCAATTATGCTGCAAAGCTTTTAGGTCTGGACTTTTTGCATGGGGTATGTTGCTACAAGCGTCCGTACACCGTACAAATTTATTTGCCCGTTTCTCGAATCTCGGTAATACTGGATTTTGCAGGAATCGACGTGCATCACATGGATACGTCTCGAACTCCCTTCTCAACAGTATAGGTGGTGGTGATCAGTTTCACACGTGACCGTTTTCGTGCGATTCAGTGGCTGGCTGGCGTAAAAATATGTACTCCAAAGGCTAACCCAACCAATCAGGCAATCACTATGGGCATCGTGCTCGACATCTTCCTCTATTCTTCCTACTTCCTTTCTATATTCTTTGTCGCAAAAATTCATCTTTGAGTGTTTGGTTTGTTACCATATTAAAATATCGATAATATCTAAAGTTAGAAAAATTTTAATGAGAAAATTTCTTTTGTAATCTCGAAACTTTTTTTAATTTCTTGTGTTCATGAATTTTTCTCATTCTTTTTATATAACCTCGAATTTTAGTTTGGATCATTTTCATACCTTTCTTTCTTGTTAGTTGATCATGGGTTGACCATTAAGTTTTTATAAAAAGTCCATTTTATCCTTTGGTATGAAGATATAAAAATTATAGAGTGTATTGTTGAAGGGTAAAAATTTGTTATATTCTATGGTTTTACGCGAGATATTATTTATCATATAATTTATTTGTACATATGACATAAAAATAATATTAATTTAATAGTTATTATAACTGTCGTATAAAGCAAATATCTTGGACTACCATCTAAAAATAAGCCACATATACAATTTTTAATAATTAAAAATAAAATTTTTATTTCATATCTAAAAATAAAATTTATTGTAAATAATAAGCATCATAAACTCATAAATATAAAAGTCTAATGAAAAAATTTCCATACTTCATAAGTTTATATGCTTTTCATACCATGAGGTAAAATGGATTTTTTTTTCATACGAATCCAACTGTCAACTTAAAAAAAAGGTATGGAAAGGATCCAAAATAATAAAATTCTTGAGGTACATAAAGGAATGAGTAAAATTCAGAGACATGAAAGAGATTAGGCAAAGTTTCATGGGTATATAGGAAATTTTTTCAATTCTAATAGTGCTATCTTTTAACAACTTATTTGTGTAATTGGCCATTTTGGTAGCAAACCAAACGTTTGCCAAAATACTAACAATTTGGTAGGGCATATTTTAGCATCAAACCAAAATAGTCATACCTTATCTTATTTTTTTTCTCAAAATAAGTTTATTTTTAAACAATTATTACTTCGCAGTTTGATAGTTAGCAAATGTATTAGCGATACCTGTATTAGGATTTGATAAAGTGAATGGTATTTCAGTCTTTTTTTATTTGTATATGTGAGATTGATGAAAAATATTTTTTCACTAAAGGAGTAACTCTATAATGATATCATCTGCAGTGTTTCGGTGTAGGTATGCTGTTACAAAATCACACGGTGACTTAAAAAAAATCACACACGACACTGCCAGAATGCGTTATCAGCGTTGTAATCTGAAAGAGGACAGGGGAACAGAATGAAAAACCGGATCTGAGTGACATGACGGTGCATGTCACAAATATTGCTTCCCATATATGCAAACCAATACTATTATCGAGTAATGCTAAATAGTGAGCAACATTCCTTGTAAATTTAAATCTAGGGGTGGGTGCTTGTTATTGTTAACCACTGTAGCTAAACGAAATGAACTGAATACGAATATTGAAAAAAACCCGGTTCACCTAACGGATATGAATGCTGTGTAGGCAAATCTGATTTTGGTTTATTCAATTGACTTAGACTGCGTTCGCGAAATGGAGTTAAAAATTTCACATTTAAAAAATAGTGTTTTCCATTAACACGTAATTAATTACATATTAATATAAAATAAAATATGAATTAATACAATTTCGTAAAGTAAATTTTCAAAAAAAAAACTTTTTATAAAAGTTAATTTGGAAAATGTACGTGTGAAAATTGAGTGGGTAGATGATTAGAAAATGGGAGGAGTTTGGAAAATAGGCGGAAAGGTAACCATATGGCGCCACAGCACCTATTCCTGGTTAAACTTCCATATGTTTAACGAGAAAATGAGTATACCTCATTTAGCCTTTCAACGTTCTTTTCCTCTCCATACTCCTACCGTTTGGACCTGCCTATTCGTTTTTCCTCTCCATACTCCTACCGTTTGGACCATCCTATTCGTTAGGTGAACTTTGTAGTGACTTTTCTTATCACTGGGATAAAGATTGAATTACTAACTGTTACATCCCTTGATTTATTATATAAAGAACTCCATCCTTTTTTTTGATAATTATAGCCTAGACATATAACTTTTAAATTCAATAAAATTAATAAAGAAAGAAACATTCAGATACAAAGAGAACTCAATAAAAAGAAAAGGTTAGATTTTGGTTCATCACATAATATTGCGATTTTAGATGGTTGAATTTTTTTAAAAAAAATAGGCGGCTGAAAATTTCATGTTTTTCCCCAGTCTAACTCGAGCCCAACTTAGTATTGCTGCTATGAGGCCTCTTCTTATTCCTCGTTAAACCGAAGGCCTGGGACCAAATACACAGCCCATTAACACAAGATTAATGACCCACAGGAAGACTAGTCAACGGTCAACGATTGACTCGAGCCCAACTATAGAAAACAATAAAAAAGAAGAAAAAAAGGAGAAAAGGCCCACGCGTCTACGTGCGGGGCGGCTTAGCGCTAGCGCCACCTGCAATAATAGCAAGCGGCTCCGTCTCCTCTCCTCACCTCCTCCGGCGACGCGATCGAGAAGCGGCGACGCGCGGCTGAGGCGGCGGCGGCGAGAAAGGGAAAGGGGGTGGAGTTGGGAGGAGGGATTCCGCAAACCCGCGCCATGGCAGGTTCGTCGCTTGCTTTTGCATCTTTGGGTGGGTGGTTAGGCTGACTCGATCGGGGTTGAAGCGAAGGAGGGAGGGTCTATCGATCGATCGATTCGTGAGGGGTTACGTCTGTTCGGTTCGTTTTTGGAGGGGGATTTTGGTTTTTGAGTTCCTGATTATGTTGGGGATTTTGTGACCGTGCCTAGGGTAGGAGGCTAGTTGCTAATCGATCATGAAACGTACAATTGTCCTCTAGGAAGTAATCCATCGTGAACCATTGAATTGACCATTGGGTATGTCTCTGAGCATATGCATTGAATTTGTAAATTATTCCAAGATTTCATGCAGTTGTTAGCTGACGTAGCGCTAACGAAATTGCTTCCTTCTTTGCTAGATTTGGATAGATTAATGTTAATCTTGTAGAGCACAAGATGCTAGATCACCTCGGTACTTTTGGGGATCCTACTGACAGCATTTGCATGATCGATTGAGCAATCAATTGGGTGCGGTGGAGGGTAGCAGGGTAATGAATAGATATCTGCAGGATGGGGAATAAATCTAATTGGGATCATGGTCCTGCGGTTAACTGATTCCAGTCGGACTTATGAACTAATTTAAAAATGGATTCTCATGGCTCAGATGTAAGGATTGCTAATGCATTTTGTTATCAGAAATTTGGACAGTGTGGAATGAAGATTTACCATGTTTATGCTCAAATGGAAATATGCGGTCTATGTGCAAATTTGTTCAGTTGAGCTGTAATCGGTGGTTGGTTCTGTCATTTGTTGATCTTAATAATTCAAAGCTCACAATTTCTGCATTTGTTATATTCTAGTTATGGGCTTAGTAACTGCAAGGCACACTTCCATGGTTAGGAATTATATCCTAGAAGTATTTGTTACAAAGTTTTTATCAGGATTTGAATTATTTTTTGACGGCCTGCTGTTCCCAATTGCTTACAATCTACATTGTAATAGCATCCAGGACTCCAGGTCCTTACTGTAGATTTATCTTTACAAGCTAACTTCATGAGTTCCTCCCCTGGTCTTGCAAGTTATCCACTATCATTATCTGTTAATGCTTCCAAGATTTTGTTTTGCCTGAGTGCACACTTCTTGTAGGGAAGCGATGTTACTTCTGATATATTTTACGTCAAGTTGGAATATCAGTGTTTTAGTATAGATAAATGTCCATCAGTTTTGCTTTTTGAGATTTACAAGAAGAGTAATTGTTCTCATGGTTAGGGGCCTTGGCCAATTCCTTAATTCACTAGGGAATGTAATTTGCAGGAAGTAATCCACCACCCAAGCCATGGGAACGTGCTGGGACTTCTTCTGGTCCAGCGCCTTTCAAGCCCCCATCCGGGGGTAGCACTAGTGATATCGTGGAAGCTTCTGGCACAGCAAAACCTGGGGAAGTTGTTTCTGCTGCAGAGAGCAATGTTGGTTCCAATGTGAACAGCACCATGTCTGGGAGTGTGCCCCCACGGCCTTGGCAGCAGCAAGGATACGGAAATTCTTATGGAGGTAATCATTAATTCTGTAATCGCATAACCAGATACACTTGGTGGCTCAGAATCTTAACCTTGATCAAAATGCAGGTTATGGCTCCAGTATGTATAGTTCACTTGGTGGGTTTGGTGGACCTTATAGTAGCGGTGGAGTTTACGGAAATAACATGTATTCAAGTTATGGAGGAGGTTATGGGGGTATGTATGGAGGTTCTGGAATGTACGGTGGGTCCATGTATAATAGCGGGATGGGAGGTCCCTACGGTGGCTATGGTATGGGCATGGGTGCTTACAACCAGGGTCCAAATTCATTTGGACCACCAGCACCACCCCCAGGCTTTTGGATGTCCTTCCTGCGAGTGGTAATACACATTTTCTACTAAATCACTCCTGGGTTTGATGCCGATGATTGTTTTCAATTGATCCTTAATAAACTTGAGCATGATTCATCTTATGCCATGTTTAAACTTTTGTGGAAATTAGTTTGCAGCCATAGCATGTATTTGCTGTCACCGTGTTATTGTTACATTTGGTGAAGTGACTTCTTTTTCCTAGACCATGTTTTTCCTAGTAGTTGAAATTCAAAATTCATATAGCAATTCTTGTCTAACTTGTAGTTTATTTATTGCCTCATATACATTACTTCCTCTGTTCTCAAACAAATATCGTTTAGAATGCCGTAGTCATTTAAAAAACATTGGCAACACTTCATATCATTATATTTTTATTGATCCTTACGAACATATGGTTTGAAAAAGAAATGGTCAAATGTGTGATTGTGTTGACATTCTAAATGACAAGTAAAAAAAGATCTGGTATCGTAAAAAGTGAACTTTACCCTGTGATTGGTATGCTGGGAGTGGAGAGCACATTTTCCTAACCTTTTCTCATTGATCGCAGATGCATGGTGTTGTGAATTTTTGTGGGCGAGTTGCTTTCCTTTTTAGCCAGAACACACAGGCATTCCACATGTTTATCTCAGCTCTTTTGCAGGTATCTTCTGAATTTGATTGGAACTTTATCCAAATTTATACTTATAACCTTTCTGATCCACTGTTGTCTTCGTCATAGCTATGTGATCGGACTGGAATGCTTTATGGTGAACTTATGAGGTTTGTTCTACGCTTGCTTGGGATCAAATCCAAACCAAAGAAGGGTGGGGTTCAGGGCGCAGAAACTTCATCGTTTGAAGGTGCAGGGCATCATTTTTCTGAGGCACCAAAAGCTAACAACTCCTGGGACAGTGTCTGGACTGATGATGGTAGGGGGAAGTAAGACAATTATTTGTGCAAAGTGAGTGTGGTTTGTGAGAGAATCATGATGAGTTTGTTTATGGGGAGAAACGATCTGCCAACATCTGTTCATATGCTGTTTGCATTTGAATGAGAGAAAAAGAAAGTAATCACTAATGCTTTTTGTATGTCATGCTCTTCCCTAGTAAGACCTGTAGCTCTGTAAAAACAAGCTGTTAAAAGCACCTCCCTGGAAATGCCAGAGTGCTAGTTGTTAGAGATATGGTTTCCTCTTGATTACATCCCATTGTATAAGGGGTTCTGTACAATAGTCAAGGTAGTTTAGACCGACCTTTCCCTCTGGTTATGTCACCTCTGTACACTATATATTGCTCAATGGGCCTCCTTTCAATACATGTTGTATTTCTAACATGCTATCAGAGCCAACATCCTAACATGGTATCAGAGCCAAAATCTAAGATCTAGGGTTCTGTTCAGCTTCTTCCTGTCACCGATTTCCAATTTTTTCGAGCGTCGCGTTCGGCTCCGCGCGTTGCTCCTCTCCGCGCACGTCGCTCCTCGCGTGGCGTGTTCGCCTCCTACGCGCATCCGGCTCGCGCTCCTGCGCGACCCGCGCTCCCGCGCCCTCCTCGCACGGCGCGTCCGCCTCCTGCGCTCATCCGGATCCGCGTGGGCGCGCTCCCACGCGGCCCGCGCTCCCACGCGGCCCGCGCTCCCACGCGGCCCGCGCTTCCGCGCCCCCCTGCGGCCCACGCCTCGGCGCCCTCCCGCGTGGTCCGTGGCTCCCGTCCAGCGTCCCCACGTGGCGCCCATGGCTCCTGCTCGTCCAGTCTTCAAATCGGTTTGATTTCGTAGCTTTGATGGCGTCTACGAGGCTCCATCTCGTTCCTTCTTTGTCGGGTGCTCTTCAATGGTACAAATTACACGGGGTTTGTCCAGCATATTAGGGTGCACATGCGAGGTCTTCGTCTCTGGGGTATTCTTTCTGGTGATGTTCGTTGTCCTGTTGTTAGGGAGCTACCTCCAGAGCCTGTGCCTCCCTCTAACCCGAAGACGGATCCTGCTATTTCCTCAGCCTACAACAGATCTGTTACTACATATCAGGTGGCCTTGGATATATATCGCGATCAGTTGGCAGCATACACTCGGTGGATTGATGATGATGCTCGTGCTGCTGCCATTCTTGTTGCCGATATGCATTCCCCATTTGATGTAGAGATTGTTGGATTGTCTACTGCTTTTGAGATGTGGTCTCATCTCCGTCGCTGCTATGAGCCATCTGGTGATGCTCTCTACCTTTAAGTGGTTCGCCAGAGCGGATGCTTCAAGCAGGGTGACTTGACTATCGATGCATTTTATACTCGGATGTCGCCGTTTGGCGTCGTTGGACACTCTTTGCACTGCTGGGTGTCGTCCCTGTGACTGCTGTCGTGCTCTTCGGGCTGAGCGTGATTTTCGGCGCATCTATGAGTTTCTCGCTTGGCTTTGACCTGAGTACGAGCAGTGTCGTACTCAGCTTCTTGCACGCCACCCTCGTGTCTCGCTCATGGAGGTGCTCACCGTTGTTCGCTCCGAGGAGACTCGTCTTCGTGATGCTGGTCTTCCGCCACTTCTCCAGTGCCCACCGTTCTTGCGGCTTCACCTATGGGGTCTTCTACACCTGCTCCTTTGACGACTTCTTCAGCTGCTGCTTCATGTGCTCCATCGTCCGACAAGAGCCGTCCTAACTGTGATCATTGTGATCGTGATGGCTATTGGGAGTCACAGTGCTATAGGAAGAAGAAGCAGTGGCGTCGTTCCTCTGGTGCTCCTTCGTCGGCCCTGACAACCACTACGTCTCCGGCTTCTACCACTAATAGTACTCAGCAGGAGATTCTGCGGCTCCTTCGCCATTTGTGTGTTTCCTTGCCACCAACCACTACAGGTTCTGCTGGTTCTGCTATAGTGTCTTCTAGCATTTAGAGGCCACCTTCTTCCCAGTCAGGTACTTTTCCATGGATCCTTGACTCTGGAGCTTCTTTTCATATGACTTCGGACTTTTCTGTCCTTTCTTCTATGTGTTCTCCCTCATCGCCTGTTTCTGTCCTCACCGCGGATGGTACTTCTCTTCCTGTTGCTGCTTGGGGATCTCTTAAGACTTCTTCTTTTCATGTTCCTTCTGTTTCTTATGTTCCCCGACTCACCTTGCAGCTCATGTCCGCAGGACAGATCACCGATCATGGTTGTCGTATTATCCTTGATTCTGACCCGTGTTCTGTTCAGGATCGTCACACGGGGTCCTTGATTGGTACTGGCCGCCGGCTCCGTGATTCTCAACGCCTTTGGCAGCTTGACTGGCTTCGTATTCCTTCCGCTGCTGCTGCCAGTCTTGCTACTTCTACTTCCGCAGGCACATTTCAGCAGTGGCATCATCGTCTTGGTCATATCTGTGGTTCTAGGTTATCTTCCTTAGTTCGTCGTGGTCTTCTTGGATCTATCTCAGGAGATGTTTCTCTCCATTCGTGTCAAGGTTGTCGATTGGGAAAGCATATTCAGCTTCCTTATCATTGTAGTGAGTCTGTATCTTAGCATCCTTTTGATTTGATTCACTCAGATGTATTGGGTCCGGCTCCTTTTTCTTCCAAAGGGGGTCACAGATATTATATCATGTTTATCGATGATTTCTCTTGCTATACTTGGATTTATCTCATGTCTTCTCGTAGCGAGGTTCTCCCCATATATCGATGCTTTGCTACTATGATTCACTCTCAGTTTGGCACGCCTATTCGTGCTTTCTGAGCTGATTCTGCTGGAGAGTTTCTTTCTAGACATCTCCGTGCTTTCCTCGACTCTCAGGGGACCCTTCCCCAGTTTTCCTGTCCTGGTGCTCATGCCTAGAACGGTGTTGCCGAGCGCAAACACCATCATCTTCTTGAAACCACACGTGCTCTCATGATTGCCTCCTCTGTTCCTCCTCTTTTTTGGGCTGAGGCTATCTCTACTGCCACACATCCTATTAATGTTCAGCCTTCTACTGCCCTTCAGGGGGGATTCCGTTTGAGCGCCTTTTTAGGCGTCTACCTGACTACTCTTTGCTTAGTCTGTTTGGTTGTGTTTGTTACATTCTTCTTCCCCCTCGGGAGCATACCAAACTAACTTCACAGTCTGTTGAGTGTGTTTTCCTTGGCTACAGCTCTGAGCATAAGGGATATCGTTGTTGGGATCCTGTCAGTCGTCAGGTGCGGGTTTCTCGTGACATTGTCTTCAATGAGTCTCGACCATTCTATCCTCGTCCTTCCTCTGATGTGTCGTAGACGTCTTTGGTCGAGCCGCTTTCATTCCTGACTTTTCCCGATACACCTACTGCTCCTGTACTTCCTTCGAGCCTTGTCCCTTTGCCTGTAGAGTCATCTTCTACTTTGTCTTCATTTGAGGTTTTGTCTTGTGAGCCTTCCACTTTGGTTCCTGATTATACTCCACCAGTGACCCATTCTATACACGACGTGTCTTCTTCCGATGACTCTCCTCCTGATGTTTCGCCATCTTCTCCTGCCACTTCTCTTTCGCCTAAGCCTTCTCTTCAACGTGGTTGTCGTGTTCGTCGGCCTCCTGCTCGGTATGATCCTGCTGCCTTTTCTTCTACCATTCTCTCTGAGCCGACCTCATATCGTGACTCTATCCTTCACTTAGAGTGGCTCGAGGCCATGGCCGAGGAGCTAGCTGCTCTTGAGCGTACTGGTACATGGGATCTTGTTCCTCTTACTCCACACATTCGCCCCATCACGTGCAAGTGGGTCTATTAAGTCAAGACTCGCTCAGATGGCTCTCTTGAGCGGTACAAGGCACGACTTGTGGCTCATGGTTTTCAGCAGGAGCATGGTCGTGACTTTGATGAGACCTTTGCTCTGGTCGCTCATATGACCACCGTTCATACTCCTCTTGTTGTTGCTTCTGTTCGTCAGTGGTCGATCTCTCAGCTTGATGTCAAGAATGTCTTTCTTAATGGTGAGCTACATGACAATGTCTATATGCAGCCACCTCCAGGGTACTCTGTTCTAGAGGACATGGTTTGTCATCTTCGTCGCTCTTTGTATGGCCTTAGACAGGCTCCTTGAGCTTGGTTTGAGCGTTTCTCTTATGTTGTCACTGCTGCTGGTTTCTCTGCTAGTGACCATGATCCTGCACTCTTCATCCACTCTTCTTCTCGAGGTCGTACTCTTCTTCTCCTGTACATTGATGATATGATTATCACAGGAGATGATTCCTAGTTTATTGCCTTTGTTAAGGCTCGGCTTTTGTGAGCTGTTGGTTTCTCTGCTAGTGACCATGATCTTGGTCCTCTTCGTTATTTCCTGGGGATTGAGATTTCTTCTTCTTCTGATGGTATCTTCTTATCCCAGGAGAAGTACATTCATGATCTTCTTGCTCGAGCCTCTCTGACTTATGGGCGTACAGTTGACACCCCGATGGAGCTTAACCTCTAGCTTCGCTCTACTAATGGTGAGCCTCTTGCAGATCCTACCCGCTATCGCCATCTTGTTGGTAGTCTAGTCTATCTTGGTGTCACATGTCCGGATATTTCTCATGTTGTACATATTCTCAGTCAGTTCGTCTTCGCTCCCACACATATTCACTACAGCCATCTTCTTCGTGTTTTACGCTATCTGTGTGGCACTAGCTCTCGCCGTCTTTTCTTTCCACACTCCAATTCATTGCAGTTTCGGGCTTACTCTGATGCTACCTGGGCTAGTGATCCTTCTGATCGCCGGTCTCTTTCTGCTTACTGTGTTTTCTTGGGTGGTTCTCTCATTGCTTGGAAGACTAAGAAGCAGACCGCGGTTTCCCGTTCCAATGCAGAGGCTGAGTTGCGTGCTATGGCATTGTTGACGACAGAGCTTTGTTGGTTGCAGCGGTTACTTGAGGATTTTGGTGTTCCTTCGACTGCAGCGACTCCTCTTCACTCTAACAGTGCAGGAGCTATCAGCATTGCCCGAGACCCAGTGAAGCATGAGCTTACCAAACATATTGGTGTTGATACTTTCTTTGTTCGGTCTCAGGTTCAGGATCATATGATTGCTCTTCAGTATGTGCCTTCGGAGCTTCAGGTTGCTGATTTCTTCACGAAGGCGCAGACTCGTGCACAACATAGTTACTTCCTCTCCAAACTCAGTGTTGTTGATCCACCATGAGTTTGAGAGGGGGTGTTAGAGATATGGTTTCCTCTTGTTACATCTCATTGTATAAGGGGTTTTGTACAATAGTCAAGGGTAGTTTAGACCTTTTCCTCTTTAGGGTTATGTCCTCTGTGTATCTCTATCTCTATCTCTATCTCTATCTCTACTACTTATAATGCACCTTATTAACGGCTCAGATACATTCGTTTTCTCTTACTCACTCATCATCCAACGGTCCCAATCAACCGCGTTATCTGTTTCCATCGTGCCACTGTGTCCATCACGCCCGTGTCATATGTTTCCATCGCCGCGCCATCTGTTTCCATCCCCCGCCCCGCGCCATGGACGCCGTTACTCGTGCCATCGGTTTCCATCGCCCGCACCGCGCCATCGTCGCCACATGCCTCCCTCATCCGCCGCTCGAACCACCGCGCCACGGCTCCATCCGCCGCTGCGGCGCCGGCTCATCCGTCGCCGGCGCATCATTACAGCCGCCGGGCCATGGCTGCGCCATCCGTCGCGCCAGGCGCCATCATCGCCGCCACCCACGCCGCGTGCCTCCCCCGTCCGCCGCCCTAGCCGCTGGCGCAATCCGATGCCCGCGCTGCGCGGCTGCGCCATCCGCCGCCCCGTCCATCGCGCCACGGTTTCCATCGCGCCATCGCTCCCGTGTGCCGCCCCGTCCGCCGCCCGATCCGCGGCGCCGCCGGCTACATCCGCGGCCCACGCTCAAAGCCAAGTTAGCATCCACTAATTTTGTACTGTTTCCACCGCCCCGCGCTGCTTCTCTCGCCGCCTCCGTTCGCTCTCGCCCCCTCCATCTGCCGCCAAACAGAGAGGCAGAAGGCAAGCTGCAGAGTTGGGGAGTAAGGGAAAGAAAGCGCCAATCTCGCCGCTGCTCCTGTCTCCAGGAAATCTTGATGCTTGCACATAAATGTAAGCCCCCTATTCTGTTACCATAAATCTTGATGTGGGATTGGCTTTGTTTGTGCCTGTCTTGTTTCTGAGGAGCTTCGCTTTGTTTATGTATTTGAGATCCATTGCAAAAGGCTTGTACAGATGCATCTATAAGGTTATGGAACCAGTGTTTGTGACATGCAGAGATTCAAGTTAGGCCCTTGCATGATAACGTGATGTGCAGGGAACAAACACTTGATAATTATTGTGATGTTTCCATCTTACATCAGTAATTTTAGGGTAGGATGCAAGCTTGGCTTTATTTGGCCTGTTCTTGTTTCTGAGAAGCTTGCCTTTGTTTATGTATTTGAGATCCATGGCAATAGGCATGTACAAATGCATCTATAAGTTAGGTCCTTGCATTTTAAGTCATGTGCAGGGAACAAAGTTCAGTGCTCTGTGATCAATATAACTTGGATTATCTTAACTGTAACTTTGTGATGAACTAACACTTGATAATTATTGTGATGTTTCCATCTTATATCACTAATTTTAGGGTAGGCTATTGAGAAAATATCTGTGGATATACATGATTATACAATGTTATCAATCTTTAAGATGAACTTTACCGATCCCATCAAGTTCTAATTATTGGAGAATTGATGCCTGAAATATATATTGTGTACTTTGGTGGGCTAAAAAGTTCATAGACTCTGAATAAAGTGACTTCATATGTCAGCACTTTAGCTAGATCGATTATCGAAACGAAGTGAAGCTTATTTCCTCATCTATATTTTGTTGAATTATTATAATATAATTTTATGAACTCTTCTGTCTGCATGAGTTCAATTTTCATATCACATTTAATGGCATCATTTTTACAGTCATGTATACAAGGAGATGTTATATGAATGGCTCATATGTTATTCTGGAGGCAAGTAAGGGAACCAATTATCGAGGTTTCTTCTTTCATCCATTTACTGGGAGAAGAAGTTTGACTGCAATCATGGACATCTTTGTTGATAGTCTTATTATGCTTTTACCAGCTTACGAATGCAAGAGGCCTTACAATAAAATGCAGCCACTATGTTCCTGCTTTCATTCCAGAGAATACTTCCCTTCCATGTGTGATTTACTGCCATGGAAATAGGTATTTACCTTGCGTGCTCAGCGCTAGCATATGTTCTGAGTCGTGTTTTCTTTAACATTCAGATTACTGTATTTTAATATATTAATACGTGCTCCTAAGCCTTTGGAAACCATATTAATATTAAGGTAGTAGCACAAGTTATGAGCTAGCATTTCCTCTTTATTGATGCGATTCATGTCAAGCAATCACCAATATCTTTTGGAATCTTTAACAGGCTTTTGCTTTGACTCAATGCAGTGGATGTCGAGCAGATGCAAATGAAGCCGTTGTTATACTACTTCCTGCAAATATCACTTGTTTTTACACTTGATTTTTAAGGTCGGGTCTCATCAGTGGAGGTTATGTAAGCCTTGGTTGGTATGAGGTATATAATTAGTATCATTTTGTTGTTCTACATTTATATCATGGATAATTACATTATTCTGAACTTTTCTAGAAAGAGGACCTAAAATGTGTGGTGTCATATCTACGGACCACTAAACAAGTTACTTGTATAGGCCTTTGGGGGCGATCGATGGGTGTTGTTACAAGGTATCTTTTACTGTGGATATACTGCATGCTCCTTTTACTTGGTGGTGAAGATTTATTTATTTCACTTCACGTGACTTGATTGATATGTTACACCAAACAGAGATCAACATTGAACAAAATTATCTGTACTTAAGTGGCCTCTGATTCTCCTGTTTTGCTCTTTGATGATGTGTTTTAGAATGTTTTTAGGCTTTGGGTTCATGTCATGTATAAGATGTCTTAAATATGTGATCACTGCTTAACGAATCCCCCCAATTCATATCATTGTTTTGTGAACTAATGTAATACAGCCTACTCTATGGAGCAGAAGATTCCTCAATTGCTGGAATGGTATTGGATAGAGCTTTCACTAACTTATATGGCTTGATGATGGAGCTTGTGGATGTCTACAAAATCCGAGTTCCTAAATTCACGGTATGCACATATTTTGTATAACAAAGATATTGAATGATTTTATGAATTATGACTGGAAGGATGTTGTTGATGACACAGCTTGTACTGAAACTCAACCACAGGTATGACAGTTGTTTCTGCCATTTTGGTGGCTGAACTTGGGGAGTAATTCGTCATTAGCTAATAACTATTCTACTCTTGTTTCGCTAAGCTAAGAACTATTCGTCATTAACCATTGTTTCATGCTGCGTTGTGTTCTTTGTCAAACGAGTTTGAGATGAAGCATCGTCTTGATTATTGACTTTCTAAAATAATCCTTTGGTTCCAAAAAATCAACCAAAACTGCAAGGAAATCAATCCCAATTTTCCTTTGCAAAATCAGACTTCCTTTTTTATAAATCCTAATTTTTTTCGTCGGTCGTCCCCTTTCGATTCCGAGCCAAATTCCCTCTCCTCGGCTTATATAAAGGATGCCAGGGGCTCAGCAATGTATAGAGTTGGGCTGCAGGACTCGAGCAGGACCTACGAAGAATTGCAGCAGAAGCTGAGCAAGGTAAAAAATGCCAATTTTGCATTCTGTAACACTCTCAATATTTTCTGCTCAATCGATGCATCGTTGTTCTCGATAGGATTAAAGCTTCAATACTTCACTTAGTACTAGCCTCTTTCTTGCAATACAACTCCCTCGGTATGAGGTGTTGCCTGTTGGGTTAAAACCTGACATCCAGCATGCAACTGGTCCAAGATGAACATGAAGTCAGATGATTTTTTATCCTAACAAAAATAGCATAGCTCTTGCATATGAAGTATTACTATGATAGGCTAACAGTTCTCTGGAATTTTCTCTAAAATACCATCTTTAGCTTTATAGACTGTTATTGAAATTATTATGTCATTGTCTTCTATTCACATATTTATACAAATATTTTTCATAAGATAAATGGTTAAATATATATACAAAAGTTAACAAATTATGTATTTAGAAACAAGAGGAAGACCTTTGAAACAAAGATAAAATTAATGGAGCCAGCTTTTAGCATAAAATCAGTCCTATCCCTAGACAAGTGGGAGTTGTGAATTTTGATAGTAGTACAAATTTTATGTGTGGTGAGATATATTTAGGATCGTTAGGTTCCAATTTTTAAATTTCACTTTTCCTGCTCCATTGAATCGTAGAACAAGCTTTTTTTTCTCAACTCCGACAAGTATTTGATGGTAATCATGACTATATCAAAGAACTGTATTTCATGACGATGATATGAACATGCGTTCTAGACAGTATGGATTTTATTTTTCTATTTAGTACGAAAAAATATATGTTGAAATGATTCTTTTTGTACTTAGCCAAATCGCCACTACATGTACATATAGTACTTACTCTGATGAGCATGGGGAGCGGCGGGCATGGGGAGCTCTCGGCTATTTTTTTACGCGGTATTTAATGATATACTTTCATAATTAATTTACTTCATATATACTATGTTATAAACAACATGTATGACATGAAAATATTTTAAAATACAAATCTAATGCAGTTAGTATCACATAAAAATATTTTCAATAATAATTTAATTTCGATCTAAGCATGCATTGGTTCCCCCTTTGTCTTCTATAGATGTCAGGCCTTCCCCCGACGCACCGTGGTCAACGCATGGGAGGCTTCGTGGCAGAGCTCAGCAGGATGACTATTCTGGTCGGGTACCCCAATGACCTAGAGTACACGCAAATCTGCCCACTCAGCGGCGAGTTCCCGCACCGAGTTAGCTTGGAGGTGCATGGCATCCCCACTGTGTTGCCCAACATGGTGGTTACTGTTTCGGGAGGCACGTTTGAGCATGCCTGCCAGGAGGCTGCCTATCGGATGATGGTCAGACTCCGGGAGCACCATGACATTGATTTCCGTGACAACACGTAGCGCTACCACCCCAGTCGTGGCGACTTTGACCGCACCAGCACCTTCCGCTCAGCAGTGATGGAGAACGACACGACATTCGGGCGCATGTGCACAGTGCTGCAGGGGCTGGACACTATGCATGCCAACCTGCATAGGGCGTCCAAGGCCCTCAATGATCAGAAGCTGCTGGAGATCGTGCGACTATGTATGAGGTGGCTTGCCTCAAAAGGGAGAATGCTATTCTCCAAGGCTACTCGGCGCCTAGGGGAGCCAGGGTCCGCACCACCCCGAGGAAGACTACCACAGCTCCAGTGTGTATCCAGCTCACGCATCGGAACCCACCGGCAGCACCAAAGCTTCTCCCCGCATTCGTGCCATCCCCGCCTCCACCTTCACCCACCGCGGTGCCAGGGTTGACCTTCGCTCCAGCATTAGCAGCAGTGGGTAGCAGCCGTGGAGGTTGGCTGTCAGCGACGCCCAGCCCCTCCACCAAGATCGTCAACATCACCAACAGCAGCTCCAGTAGTTGAAAAACTATAAAAAGAATATTACTGTCTGTCTGGTTGTTTTTAAGTGTATTCCTTAAATGAAACCGTGACGTTAGCATGAGCACTGTACTAGTACTATATATTGCTCTTTGGGCCTCCTCTCAATACAATACAAGCTGTTCATTCCTAACACTAGTAATATAGCAATATCTGTGCAGTAAATATCACCCTGTATAAAAAAAGGTGGACAGAGATATAATGCATCCCTTTAAACTGAAAAGTAAAGAGACATTTTTTCACTGGAAATTCTAACATGTGTTTGCAATGGTGGTACTAAATTGGGTTAACTAATTGTTTTTGCAACAAGCGAACCGATCAAGAGTTCGCTGCCTTGCAATTGTTTCAATTCTTGTAGAAGGTTATGCTGTTGGCAATTGTAAAGCCTGTGTGGTGCCTGGTGTGTGGTGAGCTAAAGTTGGACTTTGGTCAAAACCTTACTGAATATACACATTTTCTGGTTACTTCATCTATCAGATTTACCTGTGTTCCCTTGTTGAGCGTGGTTTGTCCCATGTGCATTTCTTTTGGGTTGTTTTGGCCTTCGAAAATGGTTGCAAAGACTAAATAGCTAAGAGCACTTTGTGTTTTTTTTGCCGTGTCGATTCATATGGCATGTTCTTGTTATCATAATCTTGTATAATTATCTGAATTCCTATCCCTATTGGACAATGATGATCTGTCTGGTATTTAAAAGTCATCATATCAGTTGTACAGCCTATACTACCCACAGAAATCCTCCTGCTGTTCTCTTCTGGCTTCTATTCACCCCTATCCTGCTAAACAAGGGGTGAACAATTTATATATACATTTTTTCCCTGACTAGGGAAGGAGATAATCCACTCCAATTCAGCTGACAAAAATGACTTCTTTGTGTGTTCATCACCTGAAAATCAAATAAAGAAAAGGAGAAAGAATTGTTGGATGGAAGGAGGAGGGGGGAGTGGTGATGTCAAGTGGATGAGGAAGTAGTGTAGGAGGAGCCATCCTTCATCTCAACCTCCAAAAGCTCATCCATAACCTCCTCCCTTCTCTTTCTCTCGTTTCTCCCTTAACAAATCTCCACGTCTCCTCCCTATCTTTGTCTTCATGTGCACAAACTCAAAGATCTCTCTCTCCCCCACCTATATTACCTGCACCCACACCACTCCCTCCTGTTCTTGCTCCCTTCACTGCCTCCCTCCTCCCAGTGTCTCTCAAGGTAAGAGAACCTAGCTGCAAATAACTGTTCAGAATTTGTTTTGCTCTTGGTTTGATTTTGGTGCTAGTTTCTTTCGTGATTTCTTTAGTCCTATCAGTTCTTCTTCAGGTGTCTGCCAGAAAGTTCTTGCATGCATCTGAACAGAAATGAACAGATTAGTAGGAGCTACTGCATGTTGTTGTCTTTGTTTCTGATTGAGTTGTTATGAGTGATGAGAGTTCTTTTTTTTTGGTTCATTCCCAACTTCGCTTGATCGTTGGTACGGATGATGAAGAATTCTTTTTTATCGTTTCTGTTAAAAGAATACCCACATCTTTTCTGCAGAAACAAAAAATGGGTATCTGCATGCACTCCAAGAGAAAGGAGTCCCTTGGTTTCTCTGATGATGGAAAGTCTTTTTTTTTCACCTTGTTGCTGTCAACTGTTAGGAGACTTGCATGAGTTCTATCAAGAAAACAAGAATAAGTTTTCATGCATGTAGATGATTGTTCTTTTGGTAGGAGGAAGGTTAGCTCAATTCTTTTGACAGTGATGTTCTTGGCTGTAGAGTGGTGCAGGGTTGGCAAGGCAGGACAAAATGGGGGAGATCACCAATGTCATGGAGTACCAGGCCATCGCGAAGCAGAAGCTTCCGAAGATGATCTACGATTACTACGCCTCTGGAGCTGAGGATGAGTGGACTCTCAAGGAGAACAGGGAGGCATTCTCCAGGATCTTGTAAGCCATAATTCTTACTTGATTGCTATACATGTTACAAATTAATTGCACCACTACTACATGGTATTATATGATATGCCAGATTGTGCATCAAAATATTTCATCTGTGTAAATGCCTCCCTATGAGTCTACCATGTACAAGTTCAATCTGATAGCTTATAGTTAAGTAGGATGGATCGACAAAACATTGCTACTTGTCCAATCCTGATCACTCAGTCTTTTTATTAGGTAGACTAGTTTAGCACGAGTACATCATGTTCTTTTCAGATAGAGTTAAGGGCATTTCATTAGTTCAGCAAGATTGCCAATCACTGAAACTTTCAGCTAATCATATTCCCAGACCCAGAATATCTATCATACAACATCTAGGATTATCACTTCCTCCTACGAAAGCTTTAGCAAATGACTTGAATTTTTCAACCACGTTCCTTAGGTTGAACATTTGTTAATTTGTCAACCCTCAATCTGACTGTAACATTATTTTTTTCTGGCTAGGTTTCGTCCTCGCATCCTCATCGATGTCTCGAAGATCGACATGTCCGCAACTGTTCTTGGGTTCAAGATATCAATGCCCATAATGATTGCTCCCAGTGCCATGCAGAAGATGGCTCACCCTGAAGGTACATATGTCAATTTCAATATAATTTACCTTTGCTATTGTCTTTGCTTAATGGTAATAGAACCTTGCAATTAGTCCAAACTACATACAAAAAGTAATGTTCATCCATAAACATTGGGCTTCATCTTCATCTATAATAAACATTAACATCTTACCACAAAAAACTGAAAACAAACTGAAGTTGTTAGCATGTAACAAGCAAGTGCATAATATACCATGATCTTTGCATAGAATTGAGCTAACTAAACTCCCATATGTATCCAGGAGAGTATGCAACTGCCAGGGCAGCTTCAGCAGCAGGAACTATAATGGTATGTTATCTACATGTTCAATAGCAAACCACATTTCCTTTGATGCATCAAAAAACCAAACCAAAACAGAAATTCAAACTTGCATGGATGCCAATGCTAATTTGGTATCGCTTTCATGTTTCAGACACTGTCATCTTGGGCTACTTCAAGTGTTGAGGAGGTCGCCTCAACTGGGCCTGGAATCCGTTTCTTCCAGCTATATGTAAAGCATATCACACCCCTCTGATTATGTCAATACACTCTGCCTAATATTTTCTGCCTCTCATCCTCATTTGTGATCTTGCATACAAATGCAGGTGTACAAGGACAGGAATGTGGTCGAGCAGCTTGTCAGAAGAGCCGAGAGAGCCGGGTTCAAGGCGATCGCACTGACCGTGGACACTCCGCGACTGGGACGCAGGGAAGCTGACATCAAGAACAGGTGAGTTCCAAGCAAGTCACCTGAATTTGACACGATCTTGAAATGAATTTCTGCGAGTTGTCGTAATGCTAAGTGATTTGATCCATTGCTATGTTGTTGCAGGTTCGTCCTGCCACCGTACTTGACACTGAAGAATTTCGAAGGCCTGGACCTCGCAGAGATGGACAAGGTCGGTTAGTTTCTGCCAAAAAAACAGTTATTTTCTCTGAAGAAAAAATGGTTTGTTTTTTTAAGACAATAGAAATGATTTACACCTTCGACTTCTGTCAACAAGCATACGACCAATGAGTCAAGAAAAAATAAATAAAAATATTCGGGGTTATGGAGACAAACCCCTATCTTTCTCCTGATTATATCTAGCTGAAATAAAAAAAAACACGTAGAATCTATAACGATATTGTATAGGAAGTACGCCATCCAAAATGGAACAGACCCCGGCAGTAATTTGAACCATTTTTGTTGACATTTGCAGAGCAACGATTCCGGGCTGGCCTCCTACGTCGCCGGCCAGATCGATCGCACGCTGAGCTGGAAGGTAATGATCAATGCTCATCGATGCTAATACTAAACTTACCAGCAAATTAATTTCGAAATTAATGTTGTTGATGACGATGCAGGATGTGAAGTGGCTGCAGAGCATCACATCGCTGCCGATCCTCGTCAAGGGCGTCATCACCGCGGAGGACGGTAGGATAGCTTCCTGTTCTTGCATTCTTCTGATTTTTTTTTTGAATTCCACAAATCACAAAGGAAACTGATGTGTATATGGTGTGTGCGTAGCGAGGCTGGCCGTGCACTCCGGCGCGGCGGGGATCATCGTGTCGAACCACGGCGCGCGGCAGCTGGACTACGTCCCGGCGACCATCAGCGCCCTCGAGGAGGTGGTGACGGCGGCGGCTGGGCGGATCCCGGTGTACCTCGACGGCGGCGTCCGGCGCGGCACCGACGTCTTTAAGGCGCTCGCGCTCGGCGCCGCCGGCGTCTTCGTAAGTCGCTAAACTGCATCGATCTCGATCTCTATGATCGATTGATTAATTTGATGGCGGTTGCGTTGCATGTGCAGATCGGGAGGCCGGTGGTGTTCGCGCTGGCGGCGGAGGGGGAGGCCGGGGTGAGGAACGTGCTGCGGATGATGCGGGAGGAGTTCGAGCTCACCATGGCGCTCAGCGGATGCACCTCGCTCGCCGACATCACCCGCAGCCACATCTACACCGACGCCGACCGCTTCGCCCGCCCCTTCCCGAGGTTGTGAGGAGCTCGCCTCGCTCGATCGCCGCCGCCGCCGCCGCCGAACTCTAGCCAACCTCGCCAGCAATAAACAATCCATCCATGAACATACGACGCCAGAGAGCACGGCGATTAATTAGGTAATTTTTGCAAAAGAATCTCGTCGATCCACACACGCACGTACACCCCTCGTAACTGGGTCGTGTTTCGCACGCTCTTCCATCGATTAATTATACTGTTAATCTTGTAATTTCGAGTACTGTACACGTATTTGGCATCTGTATATCCCGTCTTAAAAAATATTTAACATATATATATATATATATATACTCCTTTAATTTTTAATTAACTGAGTTCAAACATATATAAGTTACTCCATGGAAGGTATGGCTGTGAACCCACCTGAACATATCAGAGCAGGCCATATTTTGCCAAAATAAATCCACTTTACATTTCTCATCTTTTCATCGAGTTCAAATTACGTTCCCGAACGGTAATAATGAAATCTTAACCCTTGCTCCTCCCAACTTATAAAACCGGGTTAAGTTATGTTCTCGATCAGTATAGATGGCTAGTTTCGCTGAGGTGGCAGGTTGACCCGATCTGCTCCTGCTAACTAGATGTTTACGTGGCAAAAATAAAAGTGGGCCTCACATGTCATCCTCACTCTCCTCCCCTCTTCTCTTCCCCTCGTTCCTCTAAAGCTCGACGCATCCAATGCACCGATAGGGAACGGTGCTCGAGAGGTGAGGATGGATCAGGGATGGCCGGGAGCCGAGCGGCTCGGGAAGGAGGGAGGATCCGCTTGGCAAGGAGGGAGGAAAATGGATTAGCGCGCGCAGGGGGGCGGGGGGTTGCCCCAGTTCTCGTCGTAGAAGGGCCTCCCTTGAGCGCCGCTTTGGAGGAAGTGACACGACATCAATGGCGGGGTCGGGAGAGGAGGACCCCGTCATTGGATCAAGACCTACCTCGTGCCGTCTCGCCCCAGTCAAATGTACAACGCTCACCTATGTTGAGACAAACCTTTAATCCCTCTTCACTATCGACGCGCACGACTTCTTTGTCGACGTGAACCCCCGGTGAAGTCGCGCCATCTGGTGGTCTAGGTTGCCCCTGTCCAGACCCGCGCCTCCGCCCAGCTGCATCGATGAAGTTGGGCAAACGATGAGCAAGTCGGCATCGGACGAGCCTCTGCACATGTCTTCATCTCCGGTGCCTCCACTGGGATCTCCGTCCTCACGCACGAGCATAGGGAGGGTTGAGACCGACGATTGGCTAACCTCCTACTCTCAACGGGTGCGGGGCTATTTTGAATCACTGTCGAGGTGGAAGACGAAGGAGAAACGACGACGAACAAGACAACCGTCGCTGTTGGCAATGACAGGTTGAGGCTGTCGTGGTGGGGCGGGGACGAAGAGGCCATTGGTGTCGGTGAGGACCTTGCTGATCCTGCCCACCTCACCGGGATAGAGAGGAAGAGATGAGAGAGGGGGTAGACGAGGATGTCACATAGGCCCCATGTCACGTAGATGTCATATCGGTTAAAACCATCCTCCATATTGTCTTAGGATTTCTTTGGCATCGGTTTTTTAAGTTGGGGAGTCAAGATTTCGAGACATTTAATTATTTGCCACTCCATATATGTGGCATATAACAACTTACCACTTATGTGGCTATGATGTGTGGCCCAAGACCTATATGCCATAGACACATAAGATGGCAAATATTTAAATATCTTTAAGATTTCTGGTATTATTGTTCAGGGATTTGATTAACTCAACAAAAAAAATAGGGAATGCAAAGTGGACTTATTCCTATTTTGCCCTACAGTCAGCCCATATTTAGCAATGGGCCAGGCCAGCTGCCTGAAAGCAAAATTATCCGTGATTGATCGATTAAGAGTGTACTTCTCAGCCCAACGAGATAATCGTTTTCCAGAGGTGGCATGACATATGATAATGATACACTTTTACTACGTTTGACACCAGAACAGTTAGGGACCACTTTTTACTTCATTTGACACCAGGATAGTTAAACTTAGCTCTCCTAGAGTGTAGCACAGCGCAGCAAGTACTACCAAACAGCCCCTACTTCAGAGAGTAATTAAGGTTTCATAGCTAAGGGCTCCTTCAAAACACAAGAGGTTTATAGAAATTTAGGGGGAAATTATTCAATTCTCTTAGATTTCGGCTTCATTGCTGGGCTCCTTTGAAACCCGGGATTCACAAAACACAGGAACAAAAAATATAGGATTAAAGTGCCCTAACATCTCAAATATATCCCATGGATTGAAAAAGGTAAAAAAAACTGTAGAAATGACCATTTGAATGGAGCGTAGAAAAATGTAGAAATGAAAAGAGAGATATACATAAATAATTTTTAAGAGGTTGAAGCTCATGTTGGAATTCCTCCAAAATTCCTATGTTTTGAGCCAATCTAAAGAAATTTCATAGGATTTTTAGATGATATTTCTTTCATAGAAATTTTCTCGTAGGATTGAATTCCACTAAAATTCCTACATGAATCCTTTGTTCGAAGGAGCCCTGAAACAAAGAAATTATGGAGGAATTTTGTAGCATTCAAATCCTTAGTCCTTTAAAATAAATCATTAGAGTTTTTTTAATTATATGAAATTCTTAAGGATTGATTCAATGCATATAGATTTTGAAGGAAAGTTAGCGAGAGCTCCAATCTCTTAAATTTTCTTTAAGTTTATCTTTTTATTAGATCACTGCATTTATGCATATATCTATTTAAACGAATTATTCATGTATGTTTGTTTTTTGCTGGGTTGACCAAAAGAAGCGGTCAACCTAATTACCATTAAGATTGGAAGGAGAATTATTGTTTTAGTGTTACATCGGCAATACAATGCCGGATAGGGTGCAAGCACAGTGTTACACAGGGACAGCAAGAGCAAGAAAAACTTAAAGGCATTGCCTCGCTGCCCCTGAAAACCGCCCAGGAACGACGAGCAAATTCCTGAGCGCACTTCGGCACTAAGTATTACATATTTTGTTCAATTCTCGGAATTTCAAAAAGTCCCGCAGCCTTCCAGACCAACACCTCCTCCTTGATAAGCGCCATAACAGCAACTGGCGAAATCTGTTTGTTTTGTACTTACATGTTTGTTTTGTACTTACATTCTTACGAAATCTGTTTTCTCCATCTGTGATTGAAATGAGCGCTTGAAGTGAAATTCCTCCATTCAAAGAAGGCCTCACTGTACAGTGTGCACACTATTCCTAGTCCCCATTTGTCTCCTGTATTTTTTTTGCTTATCCAGAGAGATTATTATACTGTCACCCTCGCCTCCTGCTGTTTGGTTGGTGATGTTCTTCTTTTCATCAGCCTGTTAGTGGGACCCAGCCTACAACATTTTCTACTTATACATAGTACTTAAGCCGTCATTTCCATCAGAGATGAAAAGAGATCATCAGAGAGAGTATACAAAAAGCATCACCAGTTTTTTTTTAAAAAAAAGGCATAAAAAGGGGAAACGAGAGGATTGGATCGGATTCGAAATCAAAGTTTGGTGTGATGGGTGGTTGAACAAAATCTAACTGAAAATCCAGTGAGACCCATTTGACAGGAAGGGGAATAAATTTATTAGTTTGGACCACGTTCACACTTGCAGGATGACATGAATGTTCTGTTCCTTTGCAACTTGGAGGATTGATATGTTCAACAGTTCAAGGCGCACACACACACATGTGTGTGTATAGTAATGTATTCCAGGAAAAATACAAACCAGCAGATCGAGTCATATAATTCATACATATCATGTCTCTATCCTGCAATGCTGCTCTTTTGTCTGTATTTTTTATAGTCCCATTTGGATTACGCTCTCAGAGATAGTCTGTACGTATAAAATATTTTTCTTACTTATTTTGGTATCCTTATTTAGCACGAGAACTTAAAATATAAGCTACTGCCACCAAGGACTGTTTCACACTAAAAAAAGAAACATAGCAAACAATTGTTCATATTATTCATCTGGTAAGCCTTTGCTAAAAAAATTAAAAATTAATTTTGAAGATGATTTTAGGGTTTTCTTTCATCATAGTCTATTTTTCATCATTCGCTTTTGAATCATTAGAAACATGGATAAAAGTTTTATCCACAACATATTTTTTAGTTGCTAATAAATGTTATGTCTTATAATCAGCTTCAGACAAAATGATGAGGTTAAAAATAATTTTTCATCAAATTTCAGTACCGAATATCCATAGTATTGAAAATGTATGCGACAACGTCCATTCCAACATTATCCTTTAACTGTATATACCTTACAACTTATACTATTACAACTTATACTATTTATTATTGGCTCTTTTCAAAATTTAAAACTACTAAATAAAAAATAATAACATTACTTATACTAAATAAATAAATAAATAAATGTTTGTTAATTAATTTAATATAATGAAAACTCGTTGTAAGGGACGTACTCTGGCCCTCTGAGAAACGCTGGGAGTCGTCCGGATTGGACTGCGCCGCTGGCGGTGTTGACCACCGTGGGGGTGGGGCACACGAGTCCATGTGACGCCCTGTTCATTGAGGCCAACAATTGTCGCACATGGAAACGGCTCGACCGCTTGAATATTCATCAATTTACAACGCTGGCCGGTGTAGCATGAAACTGATGCAGGTACGGTATGAAAGAAGGGAATCGAGAACGTGAACATATCCTGTTTAGGCATTTGCCCAAAGTACACCCCCCGGATTTAGGAAATGTCCAGGCTATATATAGCAACATGTTATTGCTATATGTGTGAGGACACATAATTAAATAATTAAATAAATATAATATATGTATGTTCAGTTTCATACACTATCGTAAGAGGCGGATCTAGGGTTCTGACTGTCCGGGCTGTAGTTCAGGGTGAGTGAGTCTACGTAACACGTTTAACGCATATGATGTTTAGCTTAAAAATCATAATTTTAATTTGAAAAAAAGAGATCCAGTAAATTATTTTAGTAAATGAATAGCTCAGTTCAAGACGCAGTCTCGTCATACATCCGCCCCTTGCCTATCATGTTTGTTTGTTCGGAAAGTCAGTGCTCTGTGTTGGGCTTTGTTGCAAACAGTATAGAGACATTGACTGTCAACCTGCCATCCAACATATTCTCTGTGGCTGGATAGCACAAACTTGCTCGCTCCGTATGTACATACAAATGTGTTGCTGTTAGCCCAACGATGGTCATTTTATCATTTATTTCATTTGTTCAGAAATACGTTATTTCTACATATGTAGTGTTCAGGTTCATAGTCTTACTAAATTGAGTCTTTTGAAGACGAAGGTATAGTAATTTTTTCTAATGAAATCACTGACCAGCAAATTAAAAAAATTATATACAATGTGAGTCAGATTAAAGCAGGTAAATGGCCTACAACCTACTTCACCAAGCTATTGCCGCAGATTATCCGCTCCACGCATGTAAAAATGTGTGCGTAAAGAAGAAAGAAATTCTTCTACTTAACCAATTGTTTTAGTAGGCTATTTGTTAACTTTATCATGTATATTAGATAATCCACCGTAATAATATAGTGAATAATCCGCTTCAAAACATTTAGTCATCCTTCTTTGTAGCTTATCAATTGAACTATTAAAACAGATTATCTGTTCAACGCTTCAGAAATTATACTTTGTAAAAAACTTTCTTCCTTCTACTGTTTTATGTAAATAACTTATTTTAAACTATTTATTATGTTTATTTTTAAAAATATAAATATTTTTTCTATTATCAGGTTGATAATTCACGGTGATAAATTCGTTCGATAATCTAAATGATAATAGGGCCTTGGTCCGGACCCGATACAATTCAGCTATATCGTCCAGAGAGATGCAACAAGCGCAACATTGCTTATATATCTACTACACTACATATCGATATGCAGAGGCAGGCTGCAGCTGATGATGATGAGTTCATGAATCATCCTCATCTCGCTGTACGCGTGCAGTGACGCAGGTGGCAATCGGGACCCGGCCACCCAGGAGAGAGAGTCACCGGGCTGTGCGCTACACGTGCTTCGTGCCCTTCGATCCAGCGACAATCTCCCTGTGCATCCGCTGTGCGAATCGTACGTACCATCGGGATGGATCTCTCTCAGATGACGGTACAGTACGTGCTTCGTCATGGGCTGGCTATAAGGCCAAGTTTCATATAGCTTTTTTACGAAACTAAAAGAAGAGAGATGAGTATGGTTTCATTCTCACGAAACAAATCATCTGGGTTTTTAAAATTGTTATTCGCGTGAAACTTTCACTGAGGGGCGCAGGGGTGGGAGGAAGCCCGTGGATGGGCGCGACGGCGCCGGCCGAGGCGGGTGCGAGCGGCAAAGAGCTCCGCACAGGCGAGAAAGAAAAGGGAAGAGAAAGAAAAAAATCCATGGGACCCATAAAAATAATAAAATAATTCATAAAACTATACTATGAAACTGCACATTGAGAGAAAAACTGATTTCATGTTAAGTGTTTCATATCTTGAAAACTGAGAGATGAAACTTTGCATTGAGACTACCCTAATATACAAACCAAACGAGATCCTTTTAACATAACGTCGGTTGATTTTATGTCATTGATATGTGTGTCGATGCATAGAAAGATTGTCGCTGGATCGAAAGGCACGAAACACGAGTCACCCACATATCAATGACACAAATTCACCTAATAAACGATAGAGAAACCACTTTCCATACAAACGCAAACAGACGTTGTTGTGGATACTTGGATAGTGCTCTCGTCGTTTCCGTTGTCGTGGAACGCGGATGCAATTGCCACTGAGGATGCTGCAGAGGATTTTAATTGGTGGAACACGGATGCAGTGGCGAATGGTATTCAGAGATTAGGTTAAAATCCACAAAATTACTCTTCTTGTATTGTGACTGAACGGATCCTTGACATGTTGTTTCGAGTGAAATCCTATAAATTAAGGGGTTCTTTGAAACAAAGTGTTTTCACATGATTGTTTTTAGGATTTATGATCCTTGATTTGTCATTGTTCAGGTGCCTTTAGTACGTAGCAGTAGGGCTGGGAAGATTTAAAACAAAAAAAACAAACCGCATTGAACCAACTTGAAGTTTGCGGTTTTTCGGTTTTTGGGTCCGGGTTTGGTTTATGGTGTTGCAAAAACCATATAATTCAGTTCGGTTTCGGTTTTTAATGTGTTTAAACAAAAAAACCGAACCGAGCAAAGCGTAGCGCAGAGAGCGAGAGAGCAACGGACCAACGGCCACCACACGGCCCGTCGGCGGCCTCCTCCGTCCGCGCCGGCCACGGCCGGCGACAACGGCCCTCCTCCTCGCACCCGCGTCGGCCGCCGACGCGACGGCCCTCTCCTCCGGGCCGCGCCGCCTTGGCCACCTCTCTGCTGTGGCGCCGACCACAGTCGGCGGCCTCCTCCGTCCGTGCCGCCCGGCGGCGACAACGGCCCCTCCTCCGCACCGCGTCGACCGGCCAGCGGCGACGGCCCTCTCCTCCGCGCCGCGCCGCCTCGGCCCCTCTCTGCACGCGGCGCTAGCCCGGTCGGCGGCCTCCTCCTCCGCGCCGACACCGCCCGGCCTCCTACCTCCGCGCCAACGCCGCCCGCGCGACCTTTCTCCGTGCTGGCGGCCACCTCCCTCCGTGCCGCCCCGACCACCTCGCTGCACCTACGCCGCTTCGCCGCCGGAGAGCTCGATGGGGCACGCTGCACGCGCCGCACACCTTTGCTGCTTCTTCTCTCCGCTGCCATCGGTTTTTTTGATAAAAACCAAAAACCGAATCGAAAAAACCAAACCCGAATTTTACGGTTTCTAGTATTTACGAGAACCGATCGGTTTTTACTTTGAGTCAAACCGAACTTTACGTAGGAAAAACCAAACCGAAGTGTCGGTTTAACCGATTGCCCACCCATATGTAGCAGGAATTGCTCAATGAAATTACGAAGGAAGAATGTAGCATTGCAATGAAAACAAAGGAATTACAAAGGATTTCAAACATTCACTCCAACCTCCTTATTACTAGACAAGAGCCTATGTTGCAATGAAAAATAAATTAAATTTCTAGCTTATTAAATCAATTAATAAGCATTTATATAACCTAAGTAATACAGTGAATTTTATTGAACAAGTATGTAATTTTTCTAAAATTTGAGAAGATCCAACGGTGAAATAGAAAAAGACTCGTTAAAAGATGATGTAATAATATAAATTATGATATCTAAATATTTTAAATAGTATAGAGCATAGGACGAAAGCTAAATCTTATATGTAAGATAATCTTGTGCCCCAAACACCCTATCCTATGAAATCTCTGTTTTTATGATCTTGCGCCTCAAATATCCCTATCCTAAAATATTTCTCTGTTTACCACGCACAATCCTATTCTATGGCTATCACATCCGTATGTTTTTCTTATTTGTGTTTTTCTTAACCTTTATTCCAGAGGAGCCTGATGATAAGCCATAGGCTTATCAGCAAAAGAAAAAATAATTAGGTTTTAAAATATAAATTTTGACATGGACTTATCTTGCTGAAGAGAGCTAGGTTACTCTTGCGTTTCAAACAAGCCCAAAATTGTTGTGATTCCAGCTTTAAGGCTGTGGGGTAGTATATATGGATTGATGTGATTAATTACGATCCGGAAAAATTGTTCAAACATTATGCCTCCAGCTATGTTGGATTTAAATCGGGACCTATGTGCAGTTGGGAGAAACTGTGAGGGAGAAGATCTAGAGGTGGTTGGGAGAAAATGACAAACGAAACCATTCTGTCGCGGATTTATGTGTCTTTGCAATAAGATCCATGAAAGTTAGATGATACGAGTAGGACATAAAAGCAGCGGTCCACATGCAGGCGTGTATAAACAGTTTCATTAATCACGAGCAGAACACAACACGGATCTCTCTAATAATTCGCCTATATAGAGACAAAAATAGTTAAAAACCGATGGCATCATGGCAACGGCTTTGCTAAATGATGCATGCCTCCGCTGCTTCGCTTCCCATTCAGGAAATTTCATGTTCTTTTCTCCATTTAATTTTTGTCATCATCTAGTTTAGAATTTGTTCGTTTAATCCTTCACAAAAAAATCGAGAGGATTTAAAGAAGATTAAATTCACACCTTAATATTCCCTCTCGATTCTCTCCTATTTCTTCATCAGATCTTGGTCGGTTAATTATCAGAAGGAAGATATTGAAGTGGATTAATAGTTGTAAAATTATTTCCCCCAAATATCCCTCCCTCAATCCTCTCGTATATAGGATTAACTGAATAAGAAGAAAAAAACCTCTCTATGTTTTTGGTATATTATACTAGCTCACTATGGACATGTTCGGGGAGTTGGAGTTTTCGAGAAGTAGCTAAAAAATATAGAAAAGTTAAGTTTTTATCTTTTGGCTTTTATTTCATTTTTTTGAATTATATATTTACAAATTATTATTAGAATCTAGACTGTTGAGCTGGATTTTGAAAGAAGCTGTAGTTGCAGAAAGCCCTATCAAATATGGCCTATGTATATTCTCTTTGTAACATGGACTAATTAATGCAAACCCATGTTTTTTTTAATTGTGGTACATTTCTAAGACCAACAAAATAATATGTTATTGGAATATTTTTTAATATTAATCTACCAATGTAATTTCATACATAGAATGTAAATATTTAAAGATGCGTATCCAAAAATGAAGCTTAAATATTTGAAATGACCAGAGATGTGTCCAAGACAAGGTAATTTTTATGATTGGGTAGCAGCAGAGTATTCACTCTGAATACTCTGTTTCAAAGTTAATTTTTAGAGTTCAAAATATGTCCGAAATAATTTGATTTTTAGTCTCTTATATACGATCCGCAAGTTAATTTTTAGAGTTCAAAATATGTCCAAAATAATTTGATTTTTAGTCTCTTATATATCGATCCGCAAGTTAATTTTTAGAGTTCAAAATATGTCCGAAATAATTTGATTTTTAGTCTCTTATATAATGATCCGCAAATAGGAAAACTTATCTTTTTAATATATATAGACACACCCACCAATATTACTTATGAGGTACTTTGATCTATCACACTACCACTATTTTTTAGAGATATGAGGATTCATTGATGTTAAGACAGAGAGAGTAGTATGAAAAACGAGCTATCATGCTGACTCTTAAGATTTACTAACAAGTGATAAAAGGAAAACGTTGATGCATGTGCTGGTAGATGATAGTAAAATTTAGACTAAGAACCCAAATAAAAGAAAGCAGAGACGGATTACCCACATTTCTACTAGGATTACGGGTACTGTGGATCAACGGCTAACGAACAATAACTGTTTCACTATCGTATTTCACAATCGAATTATTAAAGAGGGCATGTACCATTCTGTTTAGAGAGAGAGAGAGAAAAATGCATGGTATGTCTTCTTATGCCATGCTATAGTGATTATATACTGTTTGTATACTACTGCAAATGCCAGTACATACGACCAACTCTGCCTGCTCATCATTTATTTATTTATTTTCCGTAAACTGACTTGTCAAATTTATTTTAAGACCACGCAGCCTCTCTCTATCTTTTTTCAATGCGTATAAGTTGACCTGCCAATAAATTAATAATGACATTTTTTTATACAGATGTTACAACTTATATATATACACACACACTCATGTAAACTTATTATGCGCTCGTGAGTCGTGACCACACACAAGCACAACAATCACAAAAAGTTATTAAGACCGGTTTGTAAAATTACGACTTTATCCAGAAATGGTCCTGCTTAATTAAGGTAAAGCAAGTAGCTGCCCCGTGCCAGTCAAGCTACAATCAAAAAAAAAAAGAGACACACAGAGACGGCACATCAGACCAGAGCTACTGTTGCAATCGTCTCAGATACGAACGGATACGTAGGGCGGTTTGGTACTTGGACTAAAATGTTTGCTCTTGTCATTATATTTGTCACTACATATTTAAACTATTTATAAATTCATTCATAATTAAAAAATAATTTATGAGACGAATATAATAAAAAATTATGTCAGTTTAATAAATTTGTCTTACGAATTATTCTTTGATTCTATAATTATTTTTATAATTAATTTTTGTTTAATTCTTTAACCTTCGATGTGATACATGCTTCCCTAACCAAACAGCCCCATAACTGCTCATATATTCTTTTTCCATATTTGTTTTATCAAACCCCAGAGTAGCAACCCAGTGGCCTAAATTATCTGCTTCTTTCATTAAAAAATGAACAACTTTATTTATTTTTGTGCATAAATTATTTTTGAAACAGTTGTTATCTGGATCACCTGTTGATCCCTGTCCTTTCCCAGAACGCTACGCGACAAGAGATAACTGAGGCGGCCAATGAGAGGGTGGGGTGGGGTGGGTAGCCACAGGTGTTGCGCCACAGAGAATCATCAGGCGGCTGTTCCAACACACAGCTACGCACGCATAGAGACAACACGGCCGCAGCGGGGACCGCCGCGGCTCTGGGCCCTGTGACCGTCAGTCTCATCGTCCTCATTTTTGATTTTTAGCGACTTTTGCCAAAATTTAAATTTTAGAAATTTAATTTAAAGTTCTCAAAATACGGGAGCTGTTCGATTCTGCTTGCTGACACAGTGGCTGTGGCTATGGCCATTGAGAATGGCGGCCAGCGGCGGCAGCTCTGAGCTGCCGCAGTCGAATTTAAAATTTAAAATTCTCATCTCAATATACGGGTTGTTTGCTTATGCTTGTTGACGCAACTGCTGTGTCCGTGGCCATTGAAAATGACTGCCGGCAGCAGCTCTGAGCTGCCGCAGCGCTGCGGCCAACACTATCGATCAACGCTATAACTTATTACCTTCCTTCTTTATTTTTTATTTGTAAAGTAGATGACGTCGTTATTTTTGCCCATTTATATTATTTTAAAAATTCGAATAAATATATTACAATATAAGTCATCCTTAGAAGTTTTTTTGAACAGTAAGAATTGTCAAATATAATATAAAAAATCTGTCATGTAGAAGTTAATGGCATCATCTATTAAAGAAAAAAATAGTTTTTATCATTACTTTATAAATAGTTAATAACAAGCACTTCAATAAGGTACAATCAGGTTAAGGTTAAATTTTTATGACTTTAAAGTTTTTTATTATAAAGCTATTAAACCAAAAAATATAGATTTATGTTTTCACCCAAAATTTTTGTCCGTCTATTTTACAGAAAATCCCTGGAATTTTTATGAAATTAACCCGTAGTTTCATTGCTGAAAAGAAAGAGAGAGCTGGGATGGAAAAAAGATCTCCTACGTTCCTCCCTCCCATTCCCATCCACGCCACGCTTGCGCTCCTCCCTCCTGTCCCCATCCGTGCCACGTCCTAACTTCACCCGTTACAACACATGAGCACGCTAGTATAATAATAAAAAATATAGTCAAAAGATATATATTTTGAAGAACATGTCCTGAAGAATACGCTCGCCGCTGACAGGTGGGCCCGCCACCTCAGACGGGGGCGCGGTCACATGCGCGTGTCGTGTCCACGTTGTCGCCGTCCCCGCCAGCTGGGCAGAGGGCGAGAGAGCGGAGCCGAACCAGATCGGTTGCCGCTGTCTGCTGTTCGCAGCCGGAGGCCGGAGCAGTACGTGTACAGCTGGCCGTATCGCCGACGTGTACGTACGTACAAAATCAGTACATGTACTAGGACGTGAATACGAGTCTCGGAATACGTAGTGTCGACATGTTCCTCCATGTCCACGTAACTTTCCCGGATGGCTACTGTTAACCGCCGGACAGAACAGAGAGCCTCGGGACGGATGGCCGTGATCGTCTGACAACCCGATCTAACGGCTGAGGAGGCCGCGCTGGGTACTTCCTCACGTGGGAGTTGAGGCCATGGGGCGCGATTGATGCGTGACGGCGACGGACGGAACAGGGACGAAAAAAAGGGCAGCCGTCGCGCGACCCGACCGATCGAGCCACCCAAGGGTGGCTTTGCCGCAGAGGATCCGGCTCGGGCCGGAGCGGGGGGCACGGGGATTGGACCGTGGTGCTGACAGATGGGGCCCGCAAGAGGGCCTGGCTATTGGACGGCGCGGATTTGTCCGTCGGGTGCGTGAGTCGCGTCTCTTTTTTTTTCTTCTGTTTTTTTTTTCAGTCAGGAGATGACTAGTCGCATAGGCTCTCATGGCAGAAAGAGGAAGAGATAAAGCTTGCAGTAGCCAAAAAGAAAGAAAACCTCGCAACTGTGAAACACGATCCGACGCGATGGGACACCGACCCAACATTCACTCACACATACTACTGTACATACATACTCATGCATTGTCCCCACATGTCAGTAGCACGAGCAGGAGTACAGCAGTATATAGCAAAGTTCGATTGCATCACTGTTCACACCCACCACTCCAACCTGCAACTCATCTCATGTCATCAAACGCAACATGCACACGTACGCCAGCCAAAACAGCAGCAACAGTTTTGGGACACAAGGGTTAAAATAAATAGTAAAAACCAGCAACCACTTCACCTTCTTTTTACCATACAACGTATGCACGTTCTCCTTGCATGCCGTATGTAAAAAAAAACAAACGGATTCGTGTATCAATATCCTTCTGCTGTTCTGCAGCCACAGAAACGAACAAACAAAGCAGTCACAGCCGTTGGATACGATGAATGCAGCAGACGATAGATAGATATACACTAGTA
Source organism: Oryza australiensis (assembly GCA_019925245.2). Lineage (NCBI taxonomy): Eukaryota > Viridiplantae > Streptophyta > Magnoliopsida > Poales > Poaceae > Oryza > Oryza australiensis. The sequence continues at coordinate 1,164,787 of JAIFGZ020000169.1, forward strand.
CCACCATATATGTATATGTATACGGATATAATCTATCCCAGTCGATGAACAGTGTGGGAAAAGTAGTAGTAAAAGAATTGCAACGAGGAGGGTATATGAACGTAGTTGAATGGATTGACAGGCACGTAGATGCAGCTGCAACCAGAGGAAACACACGGCTTCAGAAAAAAAAACGGTATGATGAGTAGATGGCCATGTCAATGGCGATTCGAGCATGAGATGAACAGTGTGGCCATCGAGCCTGCAGGCCATTGCACTGCGGTTGGTTGCAGGGGCCATCCAAGTACAGAGACAGTCACAGATAGCAGCGGGGGCAAACATAAAAGGTAAAATGAAGAGAGAAGCCAAGAAATCGATGGCAAAATGAAAATAAGACAAAACAAGATGCAAAAAGGGGACTGATTGATCGATTACAAGGAGTACTAACATTAACATACAAGTGAGATGAGATGAGAGGAGAAGAGGCAAGAACTGAGATTAATTAACGTCCCTAAGAGCTAATTAATTAAGGAGTACGTACGCAGGCGGCAAGAAGAGGAGATTAATCACACGAGGAGGAGGAATTGGAAGAGGAGTAGGTGGAGCTAGGAGAAGAAGAGCATGGCGATCGATTATCCTTGCCTTCTTGGATTGGGCGGCGGAGGTGGGGGTGGTAGCTAGAGGCTCAAGTTGAGGTCGAGCTCCTCGTTCTCCTCGCCGTTGCTGCCGTCGGCGCTGGCGAAGGTGGTGAGCGTCGTGGTGGTGCTGGCCGGGGAGGGCGTGGTGGTGGCGGCGGAGGCGGTGGGGCCGTGGGAGCCTCGCCTCCAGTTAAGCATGTCGATCATGTCGTCGCGCCCGGCGCCGGGCTGGTCGGGCGCCGCCAGCATCGCGCGCCCGCTGCTTACCACCGCCAGGAGATGCTGGTGCGTCGCGAACCGGGGCACCTGCACGCCGCTCTCGCTCGCCGCCGCGGCCGTTGCCGCCGTCGTCGTCGTCGCCCCCGCCGCCGCGCCGCCCTCGGGAGGAGCGTAGTACTGGAGCCCGCCGGAGCCGACCACGCTCGTGCTGTGTGACGCGATGGGGAACGACGTCGGCACGGCGGCGTACCCATGCCCGGCGTACGCGTGCGCCGGGAGGAGCCCTCCTCCCGCCACTCCTCCGGCGCTCACGCCAGCAGCAGCCCCGGCAGCCGCCGAGGCGGCGGCACCGACGCCGCGGTAGCTCCCGGACGGCGTCGGGACAGACATCCCACCGGGCGGCGCGGCGGCGGTAGCATTGCCGGCGGGGTGTGGCGTGGGCGGCATGTAGAAGTAAGGGTTCCAGCCGATGCTCCGCTCCTTCTTGTGCGCGTTCTGGTGTCCCCCGAGCGCCTGCGACTTCAAGAACTTCTTGTTGCAGAAGAGGCACGGGAACAGCCGCACGTCCTTGCCGTCGATGCACGCCGACGACCCGCCGCCTCCTCCTCCGCCACCACCGCCTCCTCCCCCTCCCGACGGCGCCAGCGTCAGAGACAGGTCGGCCGCCTGCGCCGGCAGAGGCGACGGGGAGTTCATCTCGCTCGCCGCGGATATTTAGGCGACCAAGGTGAGAGAGAAGAATTATTAATAAACGAGAGGTGGCGATATGATATCTGATATGATGATACACTACTAATAGTAGCAAAGAGGTGAGACACTGAACTGGAGTAGAGTGGGTTTGGGGTCAGGGGGGAAATGCGGAGGTTTGGTGTTTCTATATATGGAAATGGAAAAAGAAGAGTTGTTGCGGCAGCAGCAGCCTCAACACTAGCACCACTTTGGCTTGGCAAGGACCTGAATAGATAGAGTACTAATATGTTTTTCTATTAGTTCTGGCAAAGTCGAGTCACAACACCAGTACTACTACTACTATCCACTATAGTACCAGTACTATACAAGCTGTTTGTATTGTTGCCAAAATAAACATTTTCAAAATTTGTTAATGTCAAAATTTTGACAAATTAATAACAATGCTAAATTTTGACAGGATAGATTAAATATGTCATCATCAAAATACTTTAGCCAGTACCAACATTTACTAACAAACTAGATGTATTCAAATGCTTGTCAATTTTATAAAAAAAATTGTATGATTCAAAATGACACTAACCTGAACGGGCTATATATTATTTTCTTCCATGCCATAAAAGTATAAAGTGTGTTTATTTTAAGATTCAACTAGATAGAATTTGATCAACGATTAGGCTAATGTCAATTAAATTTTGTTTGATAAAGATATTATCATTAGATTTTTAATATCTGAACTACAAGTCTTACATTTTGAAACGGAGAGAATATGATTAAAGTGGGTGATTTTTTTTACTACACACGAGTGAACGAGTGAGTGGAGGAGAAAAAGTAGGAAAAAAAAAAGGAGACAAGGCGGTCTCGGTCGGTCCGGTCGCGCAGTAGCGCCGTGGTGGCGACGGGAATATATGCGGGGGCGAGGTAGTGGGAGAGGAGCGTGTGGGGGCGGCGTGTCACCGACAGATGGGCCCCGAGGAGGGGGGTGCGGCCTCCCGATTGGCCGGGGAGGGGAGGCGCGGGGCAACACGTGGCGCCACGCCATTGGGGCCGTGGGTCTTGCGCGCAATAATTTCTGGCCCCACAGGCGCTGGGCCCCGCGGCGCGCCGTGGGGCGGGCCCCACCAGCAGAAGCAGCACTGCTACAGTTTGATGGCAGCAATGTGGGCGTGTACGTTGGAGTACTATGTAGGACTGGTGCCAAGTGCCGACTTGCACGCCAGCAGCATCCTCTTTGACATGTCCATACTCTTTTTTAGCTCATGATTACATTGTGTTTATGGGCTAAAATGCAGTGTTTAAAACCTTTACGTCCGGGTATGGTGTATGGAGTGTGAGTAGCCAAACAATCTTAAGTTCTTAATCTATGCTAGCTCTAATTCAGAGAATAAATTAAGCTTGATAACCACACAAGTAACTAGTTGAGTTGGAGTTCCCTCACTCTCGGATAAAATAAGCAACTACGTAAGCAGCCAGCTTATGAGTATCTAAAAAATTGAGTTTCCTAATTTTTGGCTTCTAGTCTATTTTCTCCTTTGAATAACAAAAAATGTTTACATTTTGGCCTCTACCATTTGGCACACAACCATTTCTACGCTTTTCTAGATATGAAAATTTGAATTGTTTAAGTAAGGTTTTCATTTGCAATGTCTAAATTTTACATCCTAAAATTTTTTGTCATAAACGTATTTAGATGTATGTGTAAATTTTTTATATCATCCATACAAATGCATGTATTGTATGCTAGGGTAAAGGGTCCAGCTTACCTCACAAGATAACTTTTATATAGTTTTTGGCCTCAACCCTCCCAAAACACATAAATTTAAGTTTACTAGATATTTAGTTTCAAAATTTATAAAAGTATCTAAAATTCAAAAACTTTACATAATTTAACATGACCATATAGGGTTACCTATACATTGCCTATATTTGCATGTGATTTTTTTTTTTGTAAATGTGGTATGAGACGTGCCCACTACCTTTTTTTCGCTAGCCAATTGCCGCAACAGAATTAATAAGTGGATCTGAACAATTTGCAGGGCACACACAGGAGAGCTGTGTGCATAGTGAAATGACTCTGGTCTACTGTAGCAGCTTGATGATTCTGTAGCAAAGTCGTAGTACAATCCGAGCCTGAGTATGACTTCATTTTATAATTGATCTCGTGGACCATGTTTTTTTTGCGTGGACAAGAAAATGTATTCAAATGTTATTCATCTACTAATTGTTTTATATTTTCCGAACAATAATATTATCTTTTGCAACATAGATTAAAGTGAAAATCGTTCGTTCATTAAAAAAAAAGTGCAAATCGTCTACCAAGAACGGAAATGCCTTAAAAACAGTTGAACCAAAGGAAATTATTATAATATATACTAATAACAACAGATGGAGAGGTAGCCTTGTAGCTCTCACTCTCAATTTGATCCACTAGGTACCATTTTTTTTAGAACTAGGAATTTTATTCAACCATGGATAGTACAGTTTGCAGGAGAGAAGTGATCTCTCAGATTAGCTGCATAGCAACTTCTACTAGGATAGAAATATGAGATATGTTTTGACAGTTGTGAACAGAGAAGGTGGACACTGAGACTTAGAGGTTGTTTGGTTAGGGGACTAAAATTTTAAAATTTTAATCATGTCACATTGAATATTATTAAATATAGACTATTTAGAAAACCTATTTATAATCGAAGAATAATTCGCGAGATAAATCAAACGAGCCTAATTACACAATGATTTGACGATATGGTACTACAGTGGACATTTGCTAATTATAATTAATTAGACTTAATAGATTCATCTAATTAATATTTAGCCTTTAAAACATTCGATATGATACGTACTAAAATTATAATCCCCTAACCAAATTGTCCCTTAGGTTTATCAGACACTATATTTAACTCTTTTGGGATCCACATAACCTGCATGGAATTTTCAGGCAAATTTGATTTAAGCGAACTGCTCAGTGTGTGTAGAACTCAAATCTAGATGAATCTGAATTCAACACAAAAATCAGACGCTCACATCCTACTTACAGCTATTCAGAGTAGAGAATCAAGAACATCAGAGTTTTATTAACGTTTCACCCAACTCGTTTTTTTCTATTACCGATGCACGTTTTAAAGAGATAGAAAAGAGCTATTAGTATATGTGCTAAGTAGATCAGGATCCTGTGGAGTTTCTAGTGTAACTGCAACTTAAGCAGTTGCACTAGTACCACATGATAAAAAATCAAGGGTTTAGATTGATGCATAACTGTAGCAAAAAAAGAATACTATTTACTTTTTTTAAACGAATCTAGACCGTTGGATCAAAACACAAATGGCCTAGATTGCTTGTAGTGATTATTGTGTAGTTGTAAAACCAACTACACCTAATCTCAATCCATGCTAATTAAAACGATTCACATCAAATTTATTTGTACTCTTGAGTGCTTCATTATTTCAACCGATAAAAGGAGATGCGTTTGCGGCAACTGGCCGAGAGGTGCTATCCAGTTACAGGAGCTCGCTTTGGCTGCTCTGCTGCCGCGATCTTGGTAGCATCCAACAGCCAGTACAATAATAATAATAAATGGACGAGAAGGCTATGTGCTATACGCACACATGCACTCCTCCACGAACACACATCACGTAGAAAATAAACCCAATTTTTTTTGAGAGATTTCATGGCTTTTTTGATCTGTTGACCATTACAAAAAGGGCTGATAAAGTTGAAGTGTCTAGTTTGCTGCCAAGTTAAAGTCAGAATTTTGAAAGTTGCTATGATACCATGATTCTGGCAGCAAGGATAAATTCTAGTACAATCATTACCAACACTAGCAAGATAGTCAGCGTATTTTGCATGATTGGATTTACTTCAACTCTTGTAGTCTTCTTAATTTGTTATAAAAGGTTCTTTTGGGCATCAATCCAAACAAAAAGCCTTTACTGGTTATCTTTAGTCTAGACGTGTATGTATCACATAAGATCTGGACACATTCGAACAGGAGCATCTACAACAAGTGGCTAACTAATCAAGCACCAAAAAAAGATTCTTTAAGCTGGTCATTAACAGGGGATACCTAGATGGGTCCCCCAAGCAGACACACAAAACTGTCCCTCGCAAGATGCCAAAAGTGACCTGTCTTTCCTGGTCGCACAACATGTGCTAGTTACCCTTTGTAGAAAGCTGCAAGTAAAACAATTTGGCAGCAGAAGCTCTAGGGTGTGTGAGAGTCAGAGACACCAGTATGTGAGACTGCTAATCTAAACACCAGCACTAATATAAACTCTTTTAGCAGTCAAGATACACTTTTAGCACTCAAGATACAGAGGATTACTAGTTAGTAGATACTTTTATACTTGGCTCTTGAGCCAAGAGTTTTGTAATAATGGGTTATAAAGCGAAGACCAAAATTTATACGCTATCTAACAGCAACATTCCTTCAGAGGATTACTAGTTAGATGGAGTCATGAAGGCCTTGGATTAATTACTAGTTAGCAACTCATTATTACCTCCTAAAGTGCAGGAGAAGAAGAGAGGGATACTATTGGCTCCAAGCGGCACTCATTTAGTACAGGTACTCTTTATCCCGATCCCGTAATAAGTTCATTTTTAATCTATTTATTTATCCTAAAATAAATTTATTTTTAGTAATAATTACATCAAAATTTATAAATTATATTGAGAACAGATGAAATGAAAAAAATTAAAATTTAATATAATATAGATATTATATTTTTTTGCTTTTGGGTTGGTTTATATGAGATGAACGAAAAATAAATTTATTTTAGAACGAATCTACGGAAAAAAATGTTGCTGTACCAGTAGCAGCACTGGTAGTAATAATCTTTTTCTTCTTGTTGTTGTTTCTCACCTCTCAAGTATGAACAGATCTGGATGGGCACGTCGCGCTGTCACGTCCACCTCACGAGTTTGTCCCAAACAGGGACACATCCATCAAGTTTCAGTCCAAAAAGGACGTGTTTCCAACTCAAAGCGAAAGGAAATTTTGTTTATGTGCCCGTCTAGGCTTGTTTTGTCTTGGCCTCCCTCCTTGGTTATTACAGCTTACTCCATCTCTCTCTATCTCCCAACACTTCACCTCACCTTCACCTTTCAATGGCCAAAGGATGAAAGAAGTGGTCCATGCCATCTCTCCTTGCACCCTTCCTTCAACTGTGCTCCACAAGCTGATTGATAGTTCATCACGCCCCAATCCTCACATGCTGTCTCGATTGGAGCCCAAAAAAATTGTAGTCTCTCCGTTTCAAAATATAAAGATTTCTAAAGTATGTAGCAAATAGAAATGTTTCACTTTAATTGTTGAATTTTGAATTGTTTAAATTTCCTTTCCAAATAGCTAATTGGCTTTGCAATGATTGAAATGACGGGAATCATAAGAACTAATGCAGAAGTACTTATATTATGGTACGGGATTTAAATCTTAGAAAATTTTACATTCTGAAACCGATGGACTACTACAGTTCACTGGTGATAGTAACAGAAGTCTAGCAGTCTACTAAAGAAGAATTCCTGTGGCCAAATCGGCCATTGAATTACTAGTACTACAATTATTACGCAACAGTAGTAGAAGTCGCAAAAAGAACAGAGGCTTTTAAAGAAGAGGTTGTGAGTGAGTGAGGGAGAAGCAAAGTGTGATGGGGGGAGAAAGGGAGCGAAGAGACCATCGGCAGATGTGACCTACACACCGATGTGGATCGGTTTTAGAGAAGTGAGGTGAGGTGAGCGATGAGAGAAGGAAAAAATTCCCTAGTTAAAAGTTTCTTTAGTTGTCACATCGAATGTTATACGAGATATTCCGATACTAATAAAAAAACGAGATACTAATAAAAAAACAAATTACTAAATTCATCCATAAACGACGAAACAAATTTATTAATTATAATTAATCAGTCATTAACAAATTACTAAATTCATCCATAAACGACGAAACAAATTTATTAATTATAATTAATCAGTCATTAACCCAAATGTTACTGAATGTCAAATCATAGACTAAATTATATACAATCTAAATCTAAATCAATGTAATTAGTTATTTTTAAATCTCTATTTAATACTTCGTACATATATGTACTTTCGATGCTGTAAAATTTTAGATAGAAACTAAACAATATACAACAATATACAAGGCCTTAGCCCCATTTGGCGTGACAAGATGGGGAGATGCCTCCCCCTGATGATGAGTGCGCCCACCCCATGTATGAGAGAACACGATCATCATGGCAAGGCCGCAACAGCAGAAGCAACAAGTCAACAGCAACAATAATAACCGGTGTAAGCAGGCAAGAGACCCTAAACGGCCAAACCATGCTATTCTAAACCCATGTTGTGTTATGGGGAACTTGTGACAATCTAGAGCTATTCCTTCAATCCATATTCTTACTGCTTGTAAGACTCGGTAGCCATAGAAATAAACTAGTATCCAGAAGCACGATATTCAGAAGCTAGATAACTCAAGCTTATCTATATTCTCACCAGCTAATCACTCATCGGCCACATCTCAAACTTTTGTTTATTTTTTCACCAGATTATTAATAAAGATTATCTACTTAATTATAAGGATAAATTAAATATTTTGAGAAATAAACTAAACAAAAGGACAAGGGGCCTAAGCTATGCAATAAAAAAATTTCTAGAGGAAAAAGAATCCATGGCAGTGGGCAAACTCTTTTAATCCCTTAAAAAGACGTCCCCTCATTTATGTACATACCATTTAAATAGTTATAAAAAAATTGACAACATAAATAAATTCCTATATAATATATTACTGCACAATATACATGTTTACAGGTTAAAAAAAACAAATATGACTATGAGCACATGTATACAAATTACAGTTAAATTTATTGTTTTTGTTAAACTTACATATTTATGGAATTATACGTTACACACTAATCTATCTCGTCAATTTATTTTATTTTTTTACGACTGTTATTAGGATGACATGTAATAAAAAGATAGTCATGTAATAAAAAGAAACATCCTCTCGAATTAAAATCTATCTCGCGATGAAGTGACTGAATGCACTTCTTCTTCTCCTACCAGCGGCCATTATAGCAAAGGCATCAATCAGCTGGAGGCCACATCTACAGGGGGAGAGGACGGGTCGGCACACCACGCACAGTGGATGCCCCGAGCACTACGTTGTTGTTGTTGTTGTTGTACACGCCGTGCTGGAGCCATGACCCCTGTAGGCTGGGGGCCATGCGGCGCAGGGGACGGGGGGGATGGGTGAGCGTGTCGCTCGCTTTGGCATCTTGTCTTCTCTTTTCGTAGCGGAATCCTTACAAGGGCTATTACGAAAGGTAGAGGAGGAGGAGGCCCCCCATGGGATTTGTCCCGCTGCGCTTCACGCCCGTGGGCCCCCGCGCCTGGCCTCGTGTTCTTGCTGCCAATCGATCCAGTTCCACTTCTCCCGGGTGGTGTGGTCCTCCTCTCCTTGGGATGATGCAGTGGCAGCTCCAACAGGCAGGGACCAGCGTCCTCGGCTGGTTGTCATGTTTTGCTGGGTGCCATGAGGGTAAAATACTTTCCTGGCTTCCTTCCCATCGTGTAATTGACTCCATGAAGTTGATGCATGCATGCAACCATGCAACTCAGCAACTGACTGTTACAGTCACACCCGGGGAGGATTGTAGCAAGGGTTGGAAGGGGATTTTTCTTTTGGAATAAAGGAGTTCGTAGGAATTGAACTAATTCATGTATAATTCATGTGCTCCCAAGGAGCCATAAATAACTTCAAGAGCTTCATTACCACTAAGTGCAGGGCACCATTTACAAAATAAAGGGATGTTTGGATGGAGATTAAACTTTAGTCCGTGTCATATTGGATGTTTGCATATCAATTTGAAAGACTAAACGCGAACTAATTATAAAAATAAATATAGAATCGATAGCTAATTCACGAGACGAATCTATTAAGCCTAATTAAACCACAATTAACAAATGTTTACTGTAGCATCAAATCATTAAGTTATGACGTAATTAGGTTCATTAAATTCGTCTCGTCAATTAGCCACCGATTATAAATAAATTTGTAAATAATCTATATTTAATACTCCAAAATAACATCTACACGGACTAAAACTTTAGTCCCTAAAACAAACAGGGTCTATCTAACATGTGTACAGCCTGTGGGGACTAATCAAGAATCATGACAACACCTTGTTTAGTGACTTTTGAAAGATTTCCTTGGATGAACTCTATCTAAAGTAGTGAAAGAATAAAATCTTTCTCGAATCCTGATCGAGCCACGCAAGCCACAAGTTAAGCACCGTTGGATGCAAGCAACAAAGTAGTATAAACCGTTGGATTGACGTACCAGTCAAAGACCAAGCAAAAGAGGAATCAAACCTTGAAGAGGCTCGACCACGCAACACACGTATACTATAGGGGTATAATATAAATTACCAAAGAGATGTTTTCTATCTGGTTGACTATGGAGTAACTAAATCAGGCCCTCCCTAGAGCCTAGTGGCGAAGCAACTGAGTAACAACTGCAAAAGACCGAGACCGAATAGACAGCAAACAAATAAACAGCAAATCAAAGCTCCCAGCGAGGTTAGTGGAGGCATCTCAGACTCAGATCTACACCATAGGGGGATCACAAGATCGCTGAGGGAAACCGACCTGTGATGGCAGGTAGTGTTGGCCAGTGACTATTCAAAGCTTTGAAGGGGCAAAACAATAAGCACATGTCATGGCACCAACCATCCTGCAGTTCAACTGGCTGGGCACCAGCAACCAGGACCACATCCTTGTGCAAAGATGATTACTACGGCTGTCTACTACTACTACTACTACTACTACTACTATTGCTGCTGCTGCTGATAACTAATATCCAGAGATTCCTTGCCCTCACGAGCTCATGACCATGTGAGCTTCTGTGGCCTTGAGTGAATAGCATTCTCCCCACTGGGGGCAGTGAGTGAATGGTCAGCCTTTGTTCCTATCCTTTAATAGACGGGTCCTATGAATGGCACAGTGGGTGTGAGTATTAAGTTTATCCAACACAACAGAACAACTGTTCCCAATCTTTTTATGGCTGTTTCACTTAGCCTTGTCAGAAGGTGGGGTTTGTATATTAAAGTGTAGTTCAGGGTCCAGGTCCTAAACTTTTAAGGGCACCCTATCTACCTCATCTATTAACTATCCTACAGGTCCCAGGGTCTAAACTTTTAAATTGGCATTCAATCAAACTCATGTAAATGTCCAAATAAAGTCTTCAAAAGGAGCATGAAAGCATGAACATGAAATCAGTACGAAAACAGACCATAAAATTGAACATAGGTACTGGTTTTTTCTTATCTACATCAGTGGAAATGTCTAGAGCGGATGACAAAAGATTCCCAGAGCAACCAGAATGAAGACAGAGATGTTCTCAGTAAAAACTCATTACTGAACTTAAAAGTAGCAAAAGGAAATTGGCAAGAGCGCATACCTAAGCAACACGTGGCATGGGCATTTGTCCAAGTTTGGTACAGCATGTCAATGTCAGTTCAATTGAGTTCACAGGTACCTGCTATCAGTATCTGTGGCTGTTCCATGAGCCCAAAGTAGAAGAGGACTTGACATGGCTGGTGACGGTACCGGAACCATAATTTGCGGTGGGGCAATCACGGGACCAGTGTCCGCTCTTACCACACTTGAAACACGCATCGGGCGAGCTTGCAGAAGTAAATGTTCTCCCACCTTTGTCAGGATAAGGATCTGAAGATTGATTCGGGCAGTCCTTTGCCCAATGGTTCTCTTGCCCACATTTGAAGCAGGCGGAGGAGCTCCTCTTGCTGGAAATTTGGCCACTTGAAGCAACATCAGTATGATATTGTGTTGAAGCTTGCAGTGGAGCGGCTGTCCTAAGCTGTTGTTCATCACACCACTTGAAATAGCCGCAGGAGCTACCTCCCTGGAGATATGTCCCAATCGTACATTAAGAAAGAGATATGAAATGCCCTAGCTTCGAAAAAATGCATACAAGAATATAACAATAATGAAAAAGGTAAAACAGAACAAGTGATGATATCCTATCCTAGCATCAGTTGCCATCCAAAAAGGTGCAGATAGAAATAAGTGCTCCACTAGAACAAAAGTATTAACTACACATAGGAAATTACCACTATATCTCTTAAAGCAAATGCAGCAGAACATTTTGGTATGAAGAGCAAACATGACATAGAGTTGTAACAATAAAATAAGAAGTTGCAAGGGTAAGAAGAGCTCACTGTTAACGTTAGAATTACTACGGAGTTCAGACATAAAGCATTAAAAGTAGGACATTGAGTTCAGCTATGGGGTCACACCAAATGCATCAACCAATCAGTGGAAACTGGGGAGAATTTTGCAGAGAAAACATAAAGCTGAGCATTGTAGTTTATGTTGAGCGTATTTAAACTAGTAAGCAAACTGTCATCATCATCAAGAATAATCGTGTTAACCAGCCCTGGAACCAAGCTGAACCGAAACTAAATCAGCTGGCTAGCTGCTGTCTTCTAAGCCAAGTCTTAAATGGACATATTTGTGTATTTCAAATGACAGAACAAATGGAGAGACAAACAGTTGGATAATAGTTTGTCTAATGTAACAATATTATCACATGGCTACATGTTACTCACAACTGCTTTTCGGCAACATCTTTATACTAAGCACTGCAGCACACAACACAACAGCCACAAACTGATCCAAAAAATCTTAGTTCACAAATGCACTGTGCAACTATAACTATCATACTGTCCACATCTTCTAGAGTAACACAAGGTGTGCATGGTATTTTAGTCCTGTTCAAAAGATAAACAGTTCGAAATTCCGATGGTACAATCCAAAGCACTAAATTAACTTCCATCTGTAGGTACTATAGTTATTGATGATAATCATACTGGGCCTAGCAAATGGTGCACTCATTTAGCAAGAACGAGACAGCTGTAGATGATCAACACAATACCAGAACTCAACACATTGCATCAGACAGCACTGACAAATTTCATTTTATAGACAGCATAATATTGTACAGTAAAAACAACTTTCCCTGCTTTGTTGGGATGAGGAAAGAAGAGAGGGTGGGAGGATAAACAGGGACATGAATGAACCTGATTAGCTGGACAACGATAGAACTGCCTTCCAACATTCTTTCCTGTCTTTGTGGTGAGAATTAAGCAAGTTCCAGCACCACAGGGGCAAAGCATATCTGCTACTGATGTATCTGACTGAAAAACAGTATTGCTACAGACATTTGCAGGACCTGGAGATGGGGTATCACACCACTCAAAGTAGTTGCAACCTCCATTGTCCTAATCGCAATCAAAATAACATAAAAGGAATTAATCAACATAATAGGAAAAGCAAAGAAGTAGAGAAAAAGTAACTAGACGACTAGTTATCTGGCATAAGAAATAAAACGACCAGTTCAGATTAATCACATGTAATTCCAAGCACACCGCATCAGCCGACACAACAGAAATCCTTTATTGGCTGGCATATTTACACAACATCAGCCACATGAACACCAGAGTGTTATCATGCAGTGTAAGGCTTGGGAGGTGCAATGGTACATGCATACACACTGGAAATATTAAACAATGATTATGTATAAAGGGTGCGCTGCACAAAGTACTTCATGCATGAATGCATGTAGAGGCTGATCAAAAGCAAAAGAAACTATAGGCTGCATTGACAAAAAACTTCCTCATGTCAAGATGTGCATCCCATGTTCCAACTGAATAGAAGTTCCCCCATCAAGACAGATGATCAAGTAATAAATGTGGTCAAGTAGTGATTGGTGACACGGAACTTCATTTGCGCTCCAAATCATTATTTCAGAATGGCTTGGTTGCTTTAAATCAACATTTTTGTTTACTGTTTTCGATGTGCAATCCAATTCATAACTTCTTGTTTAGAGCACAACAGGCTTGTCTCATAACAAATAATATACACTTGCAAGGCCTAAAACTTACCAGTTAATAGGAGAAAAGGAATAAAATACACACCGTTAATTTTGTGGTTAGTCCAAATTATAACAGTTTAGGTTGAAAAAAAAAGAATCGTGCCAAAAATAAAATTTCAAAATAACAGAATTTTCAGATCAAAGAAAAGAGTCCATGTCAAATTCAGTCTAGGTATGACTAAAATTCGTAATGGATATGACATAAAGTAAATGGATATAATCTGGTTGTATAAAACATACATATATAGCATCCAACCACAGAATTGCATGGGAGACCCAGGTAGTTACTATACTATTAAACTAAGTCAAAAGAAACCACAACTATCATTCTCAACAGGTAGAACTTACACGCTAGTCATAGAAAATAAAAAAAAAAAGCTATGCTGCTAATCTTGGTGGTCTGTAATGATGGTGTAGATTGATATGACATATTAGATCACTGCTACAGATGTAAAAACAAGTGTTCTATAGCAAACACAATTCTACTTTCAAATAAACTACAATCCAACCCCACTCAGTTGCACAGGAAATTTGGCTAGTTCTAGTATAATTGGTTGACCGGTCTCTCTAATTAGATTACACTCCACAACACAACAGTACCACGCTGAACTGGCCTTAAGACAACAAAATGGGAAATTATACTAAGGCGGAGACACATACCATGTTTATGGTTTCATATCGCAAATATGTATCACCATTCTGATAAGAAGTCTGAGGTGTGCTAAGATATTTTAAAATATGATTTCAATCATACAGATGCGCCACGATAAATAAAGACCACTAGAGTGGGGAACACTGACCAATAAGACAGCAAGCCTCACTAACAGCAACGGTATAACCAGTTTATCACTTATACGATTTGGCAAATCATCATGAAAAACTAAACCCCTAGAGGTCTCAAATCCCCTCTACAAAAATGCAAGTGTGTCTTAGTGCCTCCGGGTTCTATGTTTTTATTAAGTGGGATCCAGTGGTGTTGCGAACCATCATTATCAGACCACATAGAATTCGAAGCAATACTCCCCAAATTACAGTACAGGGTGATGGGATTCGTAACACTCACCCGCATGGGGCACCTGTAGAACTTGCGACCCGGATTCCTGGGCGTGTTGGACGTGAGCACTAGGCAACTCCCGGCGCCGCAGGGGCAGGCCTTCTCCTCCATCGCCCCACCCGCGTCCGCATACCCACCACCCCCTCCGTTGCTTCCACCAAAGGCCCCGCCTCCGCCTACTCCTCCTCCGCCGCCAGTAGCTGGCACGGATTGCGGGCACTCTCTTGCCCAGTGGCCGGAGTCCCCGCACTTGAAGCACGCGCCGCCCCTCGCGACCTGCGTGCCGCCGCTGCCGCTACCTGGGGTGGCTAGGGTTTGGGACCCACCGGGACGCTTGCGCGCCTGGCTCAGCGTCTCCTGCTGCTGCTTCCAGGCGGAGCTGTGGCTTCCCTTGAGTGCGGCCAAGTAGGGCCCCTCGGGGACGGCGGCGGGGGGAGGAGTGGCCGAAGTCGGTGACGAGGAGGTCGACGAGGACATGGAGAGGCGGCGGCGCTTGGAGGAGTCGGAGGAGGCCAGCGCCGCTTCCTCCGTGGCCGCTACGGCGAGGAGGAAGGCCTCGTCGTCCTCCTCGTCGTCGGGGAAGGACATGGTCGTCGGAGCTAGCGCGCCGCGTCGCCTGTTGGGGTTTCGGGAAGCGGAGGCGGCGGCGCGGTTTCGAATTTTGTGGGGAGATTTTGCCGGGGAAGGCGAAGCGAAATGGTGCCCGTGGCGTGCGACGCGCGTTCCCGCCTTGGGAAACGGGGGAATAAGCGGGTGTCAGAGATGACCAAATGGGCCACACGGCACAGCACACCCGAATCCAACATCAACACGGCCCGTTAAACATGTCTCCTATTGCTTGGGCCAGCATGGTACAGTGACCATGTCGTACTGTACCGACCCACGGGTTCGGACGATGTCCAAAGCACAACATGCTTCAATGGGTCATGCTGACACGACCCATCTCCTTATAGATCATGCTAACACGACACGGTCCATCTATTTACAGGTCATGCCATGCCAGGACTGTGAACCGTACAGCCGTGCCTGTGCCGACTCGTGATGGCACCAGCCATCTGGCCATCTTTAGCGGGTATTGTCTCCAGGGTTCCGGATTTCGTGAAAGCCGGCCCGGCTTTCGCGGTTTTCGGTCGTTTCGCGGGGGTGCGGCACGGCCCCCGGTTTCGTTTAAATAATTTCGTGGAAATTCAAAAAAATTGAAAAAATTCATTTTAACAAATATATATATATTTATAAAAAATATAAATTTCGCGATGTTTGCGCGAAAACCGCGGTATATGGCGCGGTTTTCTTGCGGTTTGAGCGAAAACCGCGGCACGACATGGATTTAGATTTGGTTCAAATTTAAATTACGGTTTTCATGGTTTTCGCGGTTTGTATTTGTTTCGCGGTTTTTGCACGGTTTTTGTGTTTTTGGCGTGGTTTTCACGGTACGCATGAAATCATTCAAATTCAAATTTTGTTACTATTCATTGCCGTCAGCTTTCACGAATTTCAACGAAATTCACCGTGCCACCGAGAGACGGCACGGCATGACCCGCCGGCATTGCAACCCTTGTTGTCTCTTCATTCTTTACTTTTTCTTTTTCTTTCCCCGGTTTAGCGGCCTAGCGGGCTGCAGTACAGATGGGCCGATAGGCCCATTTGTGAAGGCGTAAAATTATCCTTTCTTTTATGTAGGATTTTGTGAAGTTGGTCAATGGTTTGGTTTGAGATTTCACAGTGAAAATGTCAAGATAGTTTGGAAATGTATACATTCAAAATTTACGATTTCACATAGATCTGTGTCCCATGATTGGAACGTATATAAGTTTCTGACACGTTCACAAGCAATACGCTAATTTGAAAATATGGATGAATTACTCGTTGAAAAAAAAACACATTCCAAAGCTTGCCACAATTATTGTCCAGGAAAGGCACCATTTTAGGAATAGTGATATCTGCAAAATTAAGAGAGTATTGTTGTCTTTAAATTTTTTTTAAAAAAATGTGAAGGAGAATGGTATCAGAAAAATCTTATACTGTACCTTTTGCAAGCGAATGGATAGAATGCTAATCGCTAGTTGGAGCAAATTTATACAAGAAAATTAAGTTACAGAAATATTGACAACAAGGAACACTCTTCCCTGGTTGACATAACTGAATGTGGTCAGAACAAACAGAATAGCACAAAGATCAGATGCCCTGACAATGGCATCTGCCAATCACAAATACCGTATGTAATTCTTCACAGTTGATCAATTACCAAATCTGTGCTGACTGCCAACAACCAACACAGGTAGCACCAAAAATCAAAATAGTTAAGGCGCAACATAAATAATTCATCCAACTTTGTAGATGTTAATATAGGACAAGTACTTCAACAGAGAAATTTCAGTTAAATCATCCACTGGTGCATGCTAAATGAAAGCTTGACTAAAAGGTTCTCATTTTGACAACTAATGTTTGTATGCATAATGTTATACTCCAAGTTGCCAGCAATGGAAATTTTGTTATCTATTTTGGGACTCTACAACATTAACTAAACAAAGGGCATAAAGCATCTGCCAGCCGAGAAGTGAAGACCTAAGCAAAAGGAAATGTAGTGCATCCAGATATCTACATGCCAGAAAATGGAGATACTGAGTTATGACAACTGTAGAAGCATTGTTATCAACCATGAGCATGGACTCGAATTCAGGAACCATTAACTTGTAAAATTTAAAGAGCATAAGTATTCTAGCAACCTTTCCAAATCAGAGACAAGTTGCAGCATACATAGGGGTCCTCTTTTTTTAGGCTTAGGCTTTTTGGCTTAGGATTTTAAGCCAACGTTTTGGATCATATGTTTTATATGTAAAAAGTACGAAGAAAACCAAATTCAGCAATCTATGGCCTTTTAAGAAGGTGACTGAGATTTGTAATGACTTGATGAAAATATAATGCGAAAGTGGTGACTAAATGATAAAATTGGACTTTAGAAAGGCTTAACAGGAATGTGGCTTTGCAGTGCATACTACCGAGTACAAACTAAAATGACTTGCAAAGAGATAAAATGAGAATGATACTACTTACAAGAGTAGAACCCCCCTCGTTGTCATCACAAAAAAATCATACTGCATATACCCTCATTTTTTTCTGATCAGCCAAAATTCTAGCTTTCTATGACAAAATTGAAGCAGAATTTGCACCAATGGAATCCTCAATCTGCTCATGATCCTCATGCTTCGACGGAAAAGGCTTCCCACTCCTCCGGCACTTTATAATCTCCCGTGACTCCTCCATCAACCCTGCATACTTCCTCCGCACCTCCAGCATGGGATGTTCTTCAATTGCGGTCTCTCCTCCAGCCATGTATGCCTCTTTGAGGACAACAAAGCATGTCTTCTCCTTCAACAACAAGTAGAACACATGCGGATGCCGCTCAAACACCCGGTGGAACTTCTGTGGCAGCCCCAGGTGCTGCCTGAGGCAAAGTAACCGCCTCCTTTCAGCAGAGCATGTCACAAACAGACTAAGCAGCTCATGCAGCACCCCAACCACCCGCTTCTCTGAAACATCGCTGCAGCGATCAATGCCGCTGAAATCCTCATAGGGAGAGACATAAGGCAGCTTCTGAAACCCCTCAAGCCATGCCTCGATCTTCTGCTTCAGCCGGAGGCCCTTTGACTGGAAGAGCGGGATCGGCACCACCTCCGCGCACCCAAATCTCCTCATGGCATCCATTTCAAGCACTGATTTTGGCAATTCTTGATGTTCCCCATTATCAATGAGCATTACCACCCTACCATCATCCTCCTCCTCACGGCAAACACTGTCTCCAATGGTGAGAATCCGGAATCCGTCTTGCGCGATATCATAGTCCCGGCATCTGAAGTAGTCTTCCGGGAGGCCGAGGTGCCAGAGCATGCCCTGCGCGACGCGGAGCGGGAGGCGGCGGCGCGGGGTCATGAGGAGGAGGCGGCGGAGGCGGGAGGTGATGTCCGCGCGCCGCGCAGCGAAGATCTCGCTCTCCTCCTGCAGGAGGCGGGCGGCGAAGCCCGAGAGACGGAACCAAGGGTGGTTGTGCTCCGGCCCGACGGACTCCACGAAGGCGGCGGGGAACCGCCGCAGGAAGGAGATGACGCGGCGGTCGGGGGTCTCGAGAGAGCGGCGGAGCTTGGAGACCGCGGA
The DNA here is from genome assembly GCA_019925245.2 of Oryza australiensis. NCBI lineage: Eukaryota > Viridiplantae > Streptophyta > Magnoliopsida > Poales > Poaceae > Oryza > Oryza australiensis. Next base: position 1,183,460 of record JAIFGZ020000169.1, read on the forward strand.
GACGGGCGTCGGCGACGGGGAGAGGAGGCCGGCGAGGGACACGAGCGGGCGGAGGTCCCGCGCCTGGGACAGCACGGGGACGGCGTCGAAGGAGGCGTCCTTCTTCCACCGCATCTTCACGTCCACGTACGCCATGGACCGGACGAGGACGACGAGAGGGAGGAGGGGCCGCGCCTCCCGCCGCCGTATCGCGATGGTCCTCATGTTGAAGAAGAAGAGACGGACAGAGCCGAGGCCGCCCGTCGAGAGAACGCTCGTGCACGCGGGAGCCGATGTCCGCCGACCAGGTATCTCGCCGGAGTCGTCACCGGCGGCGAGCTGGGAGGCCGGCGGTGGGGGAGCGAAGCAAAGACATTAGACAGGGCCAGGGGCTAGGGGATTAGGGATGGGAGATTCTTCAAGAGTATTTTTTTCCATTGGGCTAGTTGGGCCTATTAGGCCGCAATCAATTCTAACGGCTACAGAAAAGCCCATAGCCTCACGGCCCATCGTAATTGGGCCTTCCTTCCTCTCTACCCTATACCCTAGTCGATGCCGCCGCCCTCTCGGCCTCGACTGCCGTTCCCGTCTCTTCCTCGCGAGCTCGCCCCGCCGCCGGCGCCTATCTTTGAATCCCCCGCGAGCCGCGGCGCCGGTGTCCTCCCTCTGCATCAGGGATCTCTCTGGCGGTGAGCACCCGTTCGCGCGCTCGTCCTTCTCATCTATTTCTGCCCACGCCTTTTTGCGTACAGTTTGCGTTTCGCTACGTCCCCTGAATCGGGAGGTGGGTTGGATTGGATACGGAGAGATGGAGGATGTGGAGAACAAGCTCAAGGACTATGAGATTGTGAGGGAAGGCGAGGCGGAGATCATCATCAACAAGAAAATAGCAGCAAATGAAGTGTTCTACAATCCAGTGCAGGTATTATCGTGTACATGTTTTTTTATTCGCTATTTTTTTGTTATTTGATGCTGTATGATGGATTTGTCGGTTCTTGTAACTTAATCTTACAATATAGGCATCATTAGAGTTTGGTTTGTTTCAAATCGATCAAATCGTGTGAGCTGCGAGCTTATCAGTATTCACCAATCGTGCATATGTAGGACTATAAGTTTGGGTTTTGGCCTTGGTAATTTGATTTGTATATGATTGTATGTGTAGATTTCGAGTGAGTGGTCTCTGGCGTAGCTACTAGAGTACTAGCTGCTTTGCTTTTCTCTTTACAACTTGTTTGCATTCTGTTGGTCATCTTTGTTAGCGCTTCACGACACGTTGGAAGCAGTTCAAGGTTGTAGACTTTGCAGTTGCGAGGGGAATATATTTGAAACTTCAAAACAGCCACTCACACTTGTTTATGCTGCACTCTCAACAACTAATATCTCTAGCCATAACTTTTTCAATTCACTAACACCCGACTTTTGCTAGGAATCGAGTAAAGGGTGGTTATGGAATGTGATATCATCGGAAAATTACTATGAGTTTATCCATAGTTAATATTTCCTGGATCTATCGCTTTTAAAAGTTGAAGAGTAATTATATTTGGCCTAAAATTATGTCTAATCTCCTATCAGCTACCGTGTTTTTCTGTAATTCAATTTTATTGCTTGTTTAGGTCCACAATAGAGATATGTCAGTTGCTGTTTTAAGGACTTTCATTGCCAAGCGCGAGGAAGAACATAAGGCAATGATGGATAAGAGGGACAAGGCACATAACAAAGTGAGCCAGGGTAAATCATCTGGTCCAAATGAAGAGAATGGTTCAACAGGACAGCATGATGACATGGATGTTGATGCTGAAAAGGAAACAAATAAAGTTGTGGATGAAGTAGAAGATTTGACAACAGAAGCAACAAAGACACCTTCACGGAAAGTAGCCAGAGAGCTTAAGGCACCAATTGTTCTTGAGGTGAGACATCTAAGTATGAAAAGTATAGAATAAATCTCAAAAAAGCAGGTTTGTTGGTTGATGTTCCAGAAAAACAAGGATATTATGAGTTGTGGCACATAATCCCAGGTTTATGGTCTATGGGTTTCATAAAGCTCCACACTTCATTCAAATCTCAGTTGATTTTAGCAAAGTAATGAAGAGTTAAATCAATCATCTTAATCAAGAATTCAATAATTAAAAAATACATAAAACACTCTATGACATGAAAGTTTGGACGTTTAGTTAAATATGTGCTCAGAGTGTTATATTGTTTGAATTTTAAATAGGGCTGGGATTCTTTGAAACCTGAGGACCATAATATTTGGTGCTATGTGCTGCAAATCATAATACGTGGGGTTTTATGCAGTTTTGACATAAAAAAAATCATTACTGTGTTATGTTTACATCACAAGTATCACACCAGTTTTATGGTTCCATACTAACGGTTCCTGACCTGATATGTAATAGTTTTTCAGTTTTTACTCGCTAACAAAACTAAATGCAGGCTTTGGCTGCTTCTGGGTTGAGGTCTATCCGTTATGCTCGTGAAATAGACGGGTTAGAAAAGGTGGTTGCTCTGGACATTGATAAAGGTAATGGCCCAATTTTCTGAACTGGTTTCCTTTCTAAATAATGATGCTTCTCTGCTTGCATTCATTGTATCATGTGAGTTCTTCCTTTTCAGCTTGTATTGAAGCTTGCAAGCGGAATATAAAGTTTAATGGTGCTTCTGTTATGAGTAAGATCGAGCCTCATTTGACTGATGCTCGAGTTTATATGCTCACACATCCAAAAGAATATGATGTGGTAAGCCTTTCTCTTCCGGTGGTTACAAGGATATCTTTATAGCATTGTTTTTGGTAGCATCATTTTGCTATATAAAAATGGTAGATTTTATTGACAAACTGTTGATTGTATCCAACAGTCAGTTGTATCATCTTTAGTTTGTGTTGCAAGCCTTTTTTGTTCAACTTTGCTTTAGGTCTGGTGAAACCAATAAATACCTGTGAATAGGGAATTATTCATTAGTGACCTCTCATCATATTAAGTTGAAAAGAAATGGATTTTAATCATTAGAAAGTGAATACTACAGAAGGATCTTACTTAACACAGCTTTACTCCATTTATATCTTTCTATGTAAACTGACACCTGCCTCGTTTTCAGGTTGATATTGACCCCTATGGAGCGCCTTCTATTTTCCTTGATTCAGCTGTACAGGCTGTTGCTGATGGTGGGCTATTAATGTGCACCGCCACTGATATGGCGGTTCTATGTGGGCCAAATGGTGAAGTTTGCCACTCCAAGTATGGACATTACTACCGGTTTGAAGCAAAATCTAAATCTAGTTTTTGTTCTAACCATCAAGTCGGTCTTGTAGGTATGGTTCCTATCCAACCAAAGGGAAGTATAACCATGAAATGGCTTTGCGAATCCTCCTTGCCAGTATTGAGGTACATATCAGTCAGTGAACTTATTAGTTTGGGTCAATATATAACTGTATTTGGTGTAAAAAAACTGCATAAGATGAAGCATATTCCAATTAAAGGATTTGCAAATTTCAATACCTATTTAAGAATCACTTCTTAAAAGGTTGAATTATGGGCTTTGCTAAATAACGAATTTCCATTGTTTCATCCTTCATGTATCTTGATTCTTGTTATCTTTTCCATCTCTTAACACCAGAGTCATGCAAACCGATACAAGCGATATATTGTGCCTGTTCTCTCTGTGTCTATGGATTTCTACATCCGCGTTTTTGTCCGAGTATTCACGTTAGTTTCTTTTTCCTCATCTTTTCCTTTATGTAACAGGACTGGGTTCTTTTGTTTAGTATTTGGTTGAAATATTCTTTCTAAATTTGACAATGAAATCTTATGCAGTTCTGCAAACGAAGTAAAGAAGACTCCTCAAAAACTTTCTTATGTATATCAATGTGTTGGTTGTGATTCATTTCATCTTCAATGTCTTGGTAGGACCATAACTAAGGTATGCTTGCTGCTCCATTCAACCCCACCCAAAATCCACCCACACACACACACAACCTCAATTCTATCTGCAATGAGTCTGAAGCTTCCCTTTTCTTTGTGCGTCCTCTCCAAACTGAAGAATAATAGTGTGAAGAATGCGCCTGCCATTGGGCCTGTTGTTCCTCAAGAGTGCAGTGCCTGTGGGAAGAAATTTACTATAGGAGGGCCAATATGGTCTGCTCCTATACATGACCAAGAGTGGGTAGTGTCTACTTTGACAGAAGTTAAGTCAATGAAAGATAGATATCCTGCATATGATAAGATAACTTCAGTTCTGACTACCATATCAGAGGTATTTCTATGACTGTTCTCTGTGTTTTATCAAGTTGTCATTGTTGTTGCATTTGTTATGAAGTTAAACTGGCCTGTTTTGGTGCATTTGCTATGAAGTGAAACTGTTGCCAATTCTTAACATTACTTCACAGTAAATAATTTTCTTTTTAGAATATTGACCTAAAGCATGACTTGCATGCAACTGAAGAGAATAAATAATGGTGGCTAGGAATATAACTTCTGCTAATCCATTTTATCAATACAACCTAGATATGTGGACCTGTTAATCATGGCATGCAACTAATGGAAATAAATAGTGGCAGAAAGGAATACGACTTTTTGGTAATCCATTTCTCATTACGACATAGATATGTAAAGCACTTCAACAGGAATTTTATTTATTTAGTTAAACCAGGTACGAGTAATAAATTAGTTGGCCATCTAGTTCTGCATTTATTTGACATTGCTCACTCAGTTACTCTTGATAAATTATTTATAATTTAGGAACTCTCTCATATTTTCTTTAAACTTCATTTTTGTTATTATTGTGATGCAGGAGTTACATGACATCCCGTTGTTCTTCAGTCTCCACAACATATGTGCTAATGTTAAGTGCACATCTCCGTCTGCAGTATTGTTCCGGTCTGCAGTTCTAAATGCAGGTTATCGGATTTCTAGCACCCATGTGAATCCACTTGGACTAAAAACTGATGCCCCTTGGGATGTTATTTGGGACATCATGCGCTGCTGGGTACATTTCATTTATTCCTTTTGCCATAATTTGCATAACATATTGTGTTTGCTAGTATAAATTGTGGGTAGTTTACTAGAAATACTGTTTAATCTTTTTAGTATTCTGACTACTATATGTCGCAATTGCATACAGGTGAAGAACCATCCTGTAAAGGAACAACCACACGACTCTGTAGGGACAGCAATCCTTTCAAAATCACCCAAGCTTGAAGTATGCATCTGTTGAACATGGCAGCAGTCCTTTTATGCCTTTTAGATTTTACAGCACAGGAACTAAATGGCATTTTTTACTTCTTTTTTGTTTTCATAGGCAAATTTCTCTAGAGCGGCTGCTGCCCTCAGCAGGGCTCAAGCAAAGAAGGTCAAGCGGTTCCTTCCGAACCCAGAACGGCATTGGGGTCCCAAAATCAGAGCTGGCCGGAAGATTACAAGTAAACATGCTTCTCTGCTAGGTCCAGACGTTGTCAACCGTGTTATCAATGGTGCTGCCAGCACTGAAGATGAAAAGGTAACCGTGCCAAATCCAACTCCAGAAACTGGAGGAAATGCAACGAATGAAGAGGATGAACCTTCAACAAAGCGGCAAAAAATTGGTGATGTTGGATTGGCAACCGAACCTTAATTGTCATTGAACTTAGAGGGTACTTTTCTCAATGACCACTCAGTTCTTCCTTGTTTGTGATGTTTCACTTTTCTTGAGTGTGTGACTGATGGGTATATCTATCAGTTGTTGATCTAAACGGTTTTTAGCAATGAATTTTGATCGCGAAAAATCTTGTCATATTATCTGCTTCTGCATATGCAGTGTGCCTGCTGAGCGAGCAATGGTGAGACACAATTATAGTTGTTGTGTTGGGAAATATATGTTAGACTGATCTTCCCCCGGATCCCTCTCGCGCCTTGATCATGGGCGCATAACCAACTCATGGTTGGTGGGTCTCCGTCGTGCAACGCCATACAAAAGGAAAAGGAAGAGGAGGCTGAGGCATGGACGTCAAGATCGTTCGTGCACTCTCTCTCACCCCTAACAAACCCTAGCCCTAGACTCCTAACAAACCTTAGCCCTAAATCGATCTAGAGGGGACGCCGTGAGCGGCGGAAGTCCATCCACACCGCAACCTGATGCTGACAACATCATTGATGACCTATGGCATCCTTCTCCATGAAGTTTGACGGTGAGTCTGATCTACCTACTAGAACCGTATGCCTAGCTAGAAACCCTAGAATCTAACAATGGTATCAGCTACTCTAGGCATCGCTCTAGTTAGGGTTAAGAATTTTTTCAGGCCAAGAAGAGGAGAATCCTAAGAAGAAAGGCTCAGCCTCAGATTGAACCCGAAGTGGGCAAAGACAAAAAAAGAGGGTGATCCGCGGGGAGGAACTTACCTTTGGCTCCTCGATCCACGCGTTGTGCCGGCGGTCGTCGTCGGCTAGCCGAGACTTCATCGCCACCCTCACGTCGTCTTGGCTCATCGGGTTTCGCGCTGGGATAGAAACCTAGCTTGGTTTATACGTGTGCGCGTGGTTGAGGATCCCTCTCTTGTAGATCCACTCGACAGTGGCGCGCTCACCCCCTCGGCGATGAGGCAGCGAGAAGGGGGGACGCTGGCAATGAGAGAGGGAGAAAGCGGCGGCGCAGCGAGAGCGGAGCGCGTGGCGCGGGACGAGACGCGGAATGCGGGCGCAAACCCTAGGGCTTGCGTCGCCGCGCCGTTTTGCTCTCGTGGACATCGTCCGGCCGTCGATCTCCATCCAACGACTCAGATCCATCGGACCAGAATCGGCCCAGGCCCAGATTGCGGTAGCTGATTTCCCTTGAAGAGTAGCAATGCACAGTGCTGGGCTGATTTTCAGCTCGGCCGGCTGCACAGTGCAGCACAGTAATAGGCCGGCCCGCAAGCATAGTACAACATAGTAAAATTTTTCATTTTATTTTCTAGTTAATTCTTAAATTAAGTAAAGGCTCAAAATAATTTAAGTTTTGAGGAATTTTTTGTGGGTAAAATTCCAAAATTAAGTTTGAGGCTTAGTACAATTTCTGTTGCGTAAGTTTGATTTTAGATGAATTTTTGCATCAAGTCAGAGATTTTACTTTTTCTAATTAATTTTGAACCAATGGGACATTTTAATTATAAAAGGTAAATTATTTTTTGTAGTACAATAATTTTGTCTACTCACCAACGTTGTTGATGAAATTGTTATGCTAATAATTTTGATGACATTATTGTTGATTCTATTTCTGCCCAACAGTGATATAGAATTGATGGAGATGAGTTATTTGTTTAATTTGACCGACGCCAAATTAATTCAAACTTTGTTTCTTGAATTTTTTGTTTTAGGAAATCCGCTGAGCTACATCTCATCCATTGAGCCTCTAAATGGAGGAAACCACAACTCATGGCGAGAAAACATAGAGATAGCACTTGCGGTATCAGACATTGATCTTGCGCTGACAGCTGAGTGTCCCACATCTCCTGTTGACCCCGTAAGGGGAGAACAAGAGAGTCAAGAGGATTTTGATAAGCGAGTATGTGATCATGCGCCGCTCAGAATGAAGTACGATGTTCATCGTGCTAAGTGGGACCATTCAAACCGCAAGTGTCTGATGGTAATAAAGAGTTCCATAGTTGAGGTAATAAGGGGAGCAATCCTAGAATGCATCACTGCCACTGAGTATCTAAGAAGAATGGAGAGTCAATTTACTAGCTCTTCAAAAGCTTCTGCAATCACTCTAATCAAGAGGCTTGTTATAGAGAGGTATACTGGTGGTGGTGTCAGGGAGCATATCTTGAGGATAAGCAACATGGCATCTAAGCTCAAACCCATGGAAATGGGTCTAAGTGATGAGTTTTTGGTTCATCTGATTTTTGCCAACCCGTCCAAAGAATTTGAGGCTTTTGTTGTTAATTACAACTCACAGCCAGAAAATTGGGGCGTTGAGAAGTTGATTGTCATGTGTGTACAAGAGGAGGAAAGGATCAAGGGTTCACATGGTAATTCTGTTAACTACGTGAATCATAAAAGGAAGAATTATTATGTGGTGATTCTTCCCTTTCTAAGCCACAAGGAAAACCTCAGTGTAATAACGCCTCCTCCAAGCCACATGGAAAGGTTCCACAGCCTAATTACAATCAGATATCAGAGCCTGATTACCATCAGAGATCTGAGCCGATCTAGATTGAAAGGGACTAATATGCTTATGGTACAAAAAGAAGGGACACCATAAGAAAGACTGTGTGGATTTCCTGAGACACATATGCAAGAAAGGTGAGGATATTATTACGTTCGTAGATGAGTCTCTGTATCTAAGTTATGAAAAATCTACTTGGTGGATTGACTCGGGTGCGACTGTTCATGTTGCAAATTCTTTACAGGTATTCAGTACGAGGAGGACCCTGCAAAGAGGAGAAAGAATAATTAAAATTGCAAAGAGGAGAAAGAATAATTAAAGTTACAAACGGTGTTGGTGTTGAAGCTAAAGTCATTGGAGAACTCCCGTTAGTATTAAAAGATGGCCTTGTACTTCATTTACACGATATCCTCTATGTACCCTCTTTGCAAAGAAATTTGATTAGTGTCCCACGATTAGATCGTGATGGATTTCAATGCCTTTTTGAGATGGACAATGTAAAATTTAGTTTAATAATAAGTGTATTGGCATTGCTTTCAAGCAAGATGAACTTTATTTTTTATCACTTGGTGATACTATGAATGTTTTGAGTACTGAGAATGAGAATGTCTCCTCGTATATGAACATGAGTAATAAGAGGAAAAGAATTGATGATGCATCCTCAAAATTATGGCACTTACGTTTAGGCCATATTTTGAGGAGGAGGATTGAACGATTGATTAAAGAATCAATTCTTCATTTTCAGATTCAGATCAATGCATAAATTGCATTAAAGGCAAGTATGTTAAGAAAATAAATAAAGATGCCAAACGAAGCATAGACATTTTACAAATAATTCACAAGGACATTTGTGGTGTGTTTCCTGTGACATCCGTGGATGGTTTTGATTCTTTTATAACATTCACAGATGATCATTCTTGTTATGGCTACTTTTATCCAATTAAAGAACGATCAGAAGCATTAGATAAATTCAAGATATTCAAGGTTGAAGTTAAAAATCAGCATAATCTAAAGATTAAGATAGTAAGATTTGACCATGGGGGAAGTACTATGGTCGTTATACCCCATATGGCCAAGTTCCTCGACCTTTTGCAAGGTTCTTATAGGAAAATGATATAGTTGCCCAATACTCTACACCGAGCGAGCCTCAGCAGAATGGAGTAGCTGAAAGACGCAACTGTACCTTAATGGATATGATGAGAAGTATGATAAGTTACTCCACTCTGCTAATTAATTTGTGGATGGAGGCGTTAAAAACCGTCATTCACATACTTAATCGGTTTCCTAGTAAGTCCGTGTATAAAACTCCATATGACTTATGGACAGGGAAAAAACCCACATTAAACTATTTGCACGTGTGGAGTTGTCCAGCTGAGGCAAAAGTATTTAACTCAAACATTGAGAAATTAGATCCTAAGACAGTCAGTTGTCATTTTATTGGCTATCCAGAGAAATCAAAGGGGTTTTGTTGGGGGAGCATGGTAGCCCGAAAGATTGGCCTTGAAGAGAAGCGGATATTTGTAGCTACTCTGATGATTCAAGAACCTTTTTATCAATACCTGTTGATGTTGCACCAACAGTGCATGATACTGTGGTGAATCAGGAACTTGTTTGTTAGTTCTCCTGTGGCAACAAGTGAGAATCAGGAACTTGTCCTTTAGGATCCGATGAACTTGTTGTCACACATGAGGAAGAGCTACAACACCCCAGCTCAGAGGGTGCGCCAGAAGTTGAGGCCCCCAGGAGGTCTCAAAGAGTTAGAAAACTGGCTATTCCAAATGACTACCAAGTATATATTAGTGAAGAAATTCAAATGGAGGGAGATCCCACCTCATTTGAAGAAGTCATGAGGAGCGCTTACTCGTCTAAATGGCAAGAAGTCATGGAAGACGAAATGAGATCTATGAGTTGTAACAAAGTCTTGGATTTACAAGAAATTCCTAAAGGAGCTAAGACAGTAGGCTGTAAATGGGTATACAAAACTAAGCATGACTCCAAAGGAAATGTCAAAAGATATAAGACGTGACTTGTGGCAAAATGCTTCACGCAAAGAGAATGAACAGATTATAATGAGACATTTTCTCCAATCTCATGTAAGGATTCCTTTAGAATCATAATGGCTTTAGTGGCACACTATTATTTAGAATTACATCAAATGATGTAAAGACGACATTTCTCAATGGAGATCTCTATGAGGATGTATACATGGCACAACCGAAAGGTTTTGTCATGAAAGGAAAAGAAAATATGGGATGTCATCTGAAGAAATTCATTTATAGATTAAAGCAAGCCTCTAGACAGTGGTATTTAAAGTTTGATGAGACAACAAGAAAGTTCGGATTCGATGAGAATAAGGAGGACAATTGTGTTTATGCGAAGTTTAAGAATGGGAAATTCATTTTCATCATCTTTTTATGTGGATGACATCTTACTTGCTAGTAGTGATGTCAATCTGCTATTGGAGACAAAGAAGTTTATGTCCTCAAATTTTGAGATGAAGGATCTTGGTGAAGCGTCATTCGTTTTAGGAATTGAGATTCACCGAGACAGAAGAAAAGGGGTATTAGGATTATCGCAAAAGGCATACTTAGAAAAGATTTTGAAGAAATATAGTATGCATGCGAGCAAACCTACGCCTGCTCCCATAGTCAAGGGCGATAGATTTGGAAACTTTTCATGTCCCAGGAATCAATATGAGATCGATCAGATGAGAGTGGTTCCATATGCTTCATCTATCGGAAGTTTAATGTATGCTCAAGTATGTACACGCTCTGACTTAGATTATGTAACCGGGATATTTGGCATATATCAAAGTAATCCAGTGATAGGTCATTCGAGAATGGTTAAGAAAGCTCTGTGTTATACTCAAGGCACGAAAGGCCTCATGCTAATATATAGAAGAACTGATCCCCTTGAAATAGAAAGGTACTCATATTCAGATTTCGCGGAAGACTTACATGACAGAAAATCCACTTCAGGTTATGTATTTACTCTCGCAGGTGGAGATATTTCATGGAAAAGCTCCAAGCAAGTTGTTACAACATCGTCCACGATGTTCGCTGAGTTTGTAGCATGTTATGAGGCAACGGGAGGCAAAATGGTTAAAGAAATTTGTACCCGGTTTGAGAGTGGTGGACAGCATAGAAAGACTACTTAGAATTTACTACGATAATGAGCCAGCGGTGTTTTATGCTCACAACAATAAGCTAAGTAATGCTGCCAAACACATTGACATCAAGTATTATGTTGTGAAAAAAATCCAGGATCATACTATTAATCTTGAGCACATAAGTACAAATAAAATGCTAACGGATCCGCTAACGAAAGACTTACCGCCCAATGTGTTCAGAGAACACTTAGCCAACATGGGTTTATGGGAAAGCCTATGATTCCTGGATAGTGAGGGGCCCAAAGTGAGTCAAGAATCTTTTAATAGTAGAAAGGTGTATCGTAGTTGTTGAATCCGATAGTACATACTGACTATTATGACGATACATACTCTATATGCTAATCTATGATGAAATGTGTATCAAGTTAAGTAAGTCTAGCTAAGGTGAGATCAAGAGAGATAATGTTAGACTGATCTCTCCCCGAACCCTCCTGCGCCTTAATCGGGAGCGCACAAACAACTCATGGTTGACGGCCCTCGTCGCGTAGCACCATACAAAAGGAAGAGGAGGAGGCCGGGACACGAACGCCAAGATCATTTGCACACTCTCTCACTCCTAACAAATTCTAGCCCTAAACCGATCTAGAGGGGACGCTATGAGCGGCGGGAAGTCCATCCACACCGCAACCCGACGCCGACAACATCACCGACGACCCATGGCATCCTCTTTCATGAAGTTCGACGATGAGTCCGATCTACCTACTAGAACCGCATGCATAGCTAGAAACCCTATAATCTAACAATATATTCTGGGAAGGTTTTGGGATATTGTTTTGGTGCACTTAAATTGGACAGGTTTCATTTTGTATCCTATACTTTTAGTTTTATTTTGTGTGATACTGCCCCTGTATTTTTACTTTTTGGCAAATATATGGGTGCCCGGTAGGGTTTCATTTTTATTTTTTATGATATTATCATGTATTTTTATTTTTGGCAAACCTGTGGTGCGGTCCTTAGAATTTTCAGCCAGAACATCTATGGGTGTGTGTGTTGCTTAAAATTTTCAGCATAGCCCTTAGAATTTCCAGACAATAGTAGTGAACATTTTAGTAGATCTATCTAAAAGCAGGAAACAAAATATAGCATTTCAAACCATGGTCGTGTTTGTGACATAATTTGGCTTATATGGTTTATAGTTAGTTTTGTTTAGACTGGCCAGATTATTTAAAATAGTTGGTTTAATGGTTGAGAGGTTTGCTTGGAAGATCAACTATGTTTATGCGTGCAGGAATGTGTATTGCATTGGATGGTTGTTCGTGTAAATAAGGTGGTTGCTGCATAGGCCCGGCTTGGAGATAGCATTGCAGCTGGGTAGGCTTCTGTGACTGCAGGGTTACGCTGTCCATGCAGAAGTGCAGCGATGGGGTTATATGCTCGTGAAGTGCTTGCGTGGAGTTCGTTGGCTGTTGCTGAACAAGTGTCGATGCATGCAAGAGGAGGAGAGAAGCGAAGGGAGTTGCAGCGCGTGCCGACGTAGGACTGTATGCCAGTGTTGATGATGGCTATTTGCAGTGGTAGTGGTTGTTTTATAGCAGTTTTATCCATATTTAATATAGTGATAAATATGATGACATGTAAAAAATTTAAGAGAAGAAAGAAAAAGTTTCATAGGATAAAAATATTATATTATTTTCAAGATTATAAAACCTAATAAAACTAGCATTAAAGATTAAAAAATTTCATCTCATCGTATCATATGTATTACCAGTTAAATGATATATCCAATTTATAAAATTATAAATAAAACTTTATATTTGAAAAGATAGTGTTTTTGTCATTCACTCAAACCTTTTTCAGCTTAAAAACCGCTAGATGAAGTAACGGAACTGCGAGCGCGAGACTACACATCGGCGTGATCTGCATATAATAAAGGCCTCGATTGGCGCATGTGACGGAAAAAGAAAGACAAGAAGCGGTTGATTTCTTGAGATTAAGTCAGATTCGGTGGGCCAACTCGTACGGAATTACAATGAATTTTGTCCGCTTTCGTCGATTCCCGCTTTTTGTTTCTTTGACATTTTATATAATGACGTGATCTTTTAAAATATAACTTTGATTATATTTTTTATTATAATATATACGATAAATAAATGTATTTTTATTTTTATTATAATATTTTGTAAGACAAAGTTGTTTTTTTAAACTTTGTATTTTTAAAATTATTTATGATTAAAATTATAAAAATTTGATCGTAGCCTTATTTAAAATATCGAGAATTAAACCAAAAGAAGTATAGGGTCGGCGTTCTCCTATATATATTAGATATTATATATTAATTTTCTTTCCTTCCAAACAATTATCAATCTATTCTATTATTTACTTTTCAGTTATTCTCTATTTTTTTATGGTTAAGTTCAGCAACCCTAAAATAATCTTTGATATTTTACGTTGAAAAATGATTGTGCTTCTTCACGAAAGCAGGGAAGTTATCAAAGTTATCCGTTGATAGTTTGCTAAAAAACTAGTCGTTTGTCGTCATCTAAATACGATATTTATCTTATTACTAATTTGCTTGTAAATTACTGTGTGAATCTACAAGAGTGAATTAATTTTAAAATCGATTTTGCTAGCTGATTTTAATCCATCGAATTTAACGACTCTTATTGATTAAACCACAAATCATCATATGATTAATCCATAAATAAATCATTATATGATTTTGAGTTGACGACGAAAAAACGTCAAGCAGGTCGTTCGCTGCTCAGTCTGCTTTGCCGCTCACTGCGTTTAATACACAGCCATGGGATTCGCCTTGGGTAGGAGGGTGCAAACCAAGGGATGTCATGCCGTTTGGCAATGCAATTGACAAGAAAAAAGGAAAGACTTTACGTCAAGAAAAAGATAATGGCGCATAGGTGAAGGATTTGGACCTAGAAAGTAGGCAGTGATATCACTTGAGCTAATTGATCAATTTGTAGCTTTATGGACGGTGGTACGTAATGCGCAGCTCAATGAAAAGCTCTCCAACGAAATAACGAAATAACTTAGAAGTTTACAAGCCATGGCAATTACTCAGCATCTATGCCTGGCTCATCATTCAGAAGAGAGTTTGGACGTCTGACAGACTTACAGCAAGAGGTTGACATAATAATGGATGTTGTCCCCTATGCAAAAGAACAGATGAGACGGTCCTGCACCTAGTGGCCGAATGTAGGTACACCAAAAGAATCTGGGCGAACATAGCCAATTGGATAAGCAACCAACAATTAAGCCCTGAGTGTTGAGGGACTGCGTAGTCAGTTCACGAATGGTGGGAAAATATGGTTGACACGTCAGGAGTACCCAAAAAGGGGTTGTGCACGCTCATCCGACTTGTTGTCTGAAAATTTAGAAGAAGAGAAATCAACGAATCTTTAAGCATAAGGGATCGACAGTGTCGTTCTTATTGGCTAAAATCAAGGAGGAAAGCAGGCCGTGGATACTGGTGGGCGCCAAACGTTTGCGCGAGTTGCTACCTGTCAATTTGTTATCCTTTTTTAGGGCCTTATAATTTACTCTTAGGACTGTATTTATTTTTGTTCTATTTAATAAAAAATACGTCTCATGCCATATTTCCTTTCAAAAAAACACATGGTAGTTCACTGCTCAGTTTGCTTGTTGCTTGCCGCTCACTGTCTTTACCGCACAGCCCTAATTAACCAACCAAGGTTGATATGGTAACAAAGCTAAACTGCAGATCGTTTGCACTTTAATTTGAGTAAGTAACCAAGTAGTACCATATCATTAGCAACTAGTAGCAATCATAAAGAAACAGAACAATCCGCAGATCCCAAGATTTGCAATCTCAGTCCAACGTGAATTTATTGACACATGCAAATGAAAACTAAGCCATCTGCGGAATTTCTCACTGAATTAAGGAATCTTGCTTCGGCTTATAAACTACTGGTAAGTAACAGAGCATTTCTCCCAATGACAAGACAATTCTAACAAAGTAACAGAACAATTATCTCATCGTTTGCAAGCGAAACAGCGTGTCAGTCAGGGGATGAATCAGAAGGGATATAGCTGGTGAAATCAGAAGACAAGATGATGGGAGCGAAAGTATATGCTGATGAGAGAATTGTCGCGTAGAACATGTTGACGCGAATAGAGTAGAACACCTCATTTGGTATGATGATCCCAGTGCTTGTATTTGCCCAGCATGAGGCAGATGACATCCTCCTCCAAGGTGTTTATAAATGGGCAGATGGACCGAGCCTTCCTGTGTTGACCTAGGCACGCACGCATTATAGCGCGGCCTGGCCCGGCACGGCACGACGGCGCGTGGATCGTGTCGGCATGACCCCTTTGTCCATGTCGTGCCAGGGACGCTCGAGCCCATGAACCGGCATGGCACGACATGACTACTGTGCATGCCGGCAGCACAACACGAAAGGAGGGGAGCGGAGCGCGGGGCAACCGGGGACGGACGGACGGTCAACGTCACGAGCGGCGACCGGCGCGGAGGAGGAATCGCGGCTGACGGCAGAGAAGGAATCACGGCCGGCACGGAGGAGGAAGCACGGGGCAACCGGGGACGAGCGGACAGTCGACGGCATCACGGGCGGCAGCCGACGTGGAGGAGGAATCGCAGGCGTGGCCGTGGAGGAGGAATCACGACCGGCACGGAGGAGGAAGCGCGGGGCAACCGAGGACGGGCGGACGGGGCGACGGGTGCGCGGTCGGCGTCGGTCACGGCGCCGGCTCGGCTCGGCGTCGGCGTCGCGGCGCGCGCGTGTGGGTGGGCGACGCCGGTGTTACGATCGATAGAAGAAGTCGAAGGGATGGACTCAATACGGTGTATGTGATTTTACCATTTTAACCTTAGCGTAAGTAGTACGGTTACAAAACCACTCGTATAAAAGGGTCAGTTCGTGTTAAAAACTTTTGTTGGTTAGGGTTGCATGACCAAACGGGCCGACCTCAGCCCATGGGCCATAACCGGGCCCATGCCGGCACGCAGAGGCGGATTGACCACTATGGCGAGCTACGGCATGCGCCAATCTATCCATGTCGGCCGGTCCATGTGCGTGCGGGTGCAGCAATCGAAGTGGCACCGTCTGGCGCGCGCCGCAGAGGCCCATGCCCAACAAAAAAGCCCACGCGTCAGGAAGAAGTTAGATCGACACAGGCACACGCACACAGCGCGATGCCACCGGATTCCAAAATTCACGCCATCTGTTCTGCCATTGTCATCTGCCCTCGACGCCGCCCGTTTCCAAAATTCTGATCTGCCTTGCAAGCAACTGCTCTAGCAAGGCAACTGGACGACGTCACGACAGTGAACATCACGGATGTCGAC